>CM035837.1:205010683-205610683 GCA_020510985.1 Pholidichthys leucotaenia | reverse complement strand
TTCACCACAACAGACCGGTACAACGTCCGCATCACTGCAGATGCTGCTCCAATCCGTCTGTCGATCTCTCGCTCCATTTTCCCCTCACTCGTGAACAAGACCCCAAGATACTTAAACTCCTCCACTTGGGGCAGGAGCCTGTCCCCAACCCGGAGAGGACAATCCACCTTTTTCCGGCTGAGGACCATGGACTCGGACTTGGAGGTGCTGATTCTCATCCCAGCCGCTTCACACTCAGCGGCAAACCGTCCCAGCAAGAGCTGTAGGTCATTGCTGGATGAAGCCAACAGGACAACATCATCTGCAAACAACAGAGATGAGATCCTGTGGTCACCAAGCATGACACCCTCCATTCCCTGGCTGCGCCTAGAAATCCTGTCCATAAAAATTATGAACAGGACCGGTGACAAAGGGCAGCCCTGGCGGAGTCCAACTCTCACTGGAAATGACTCCGACCGAGTGTTGGCAATGCGAACTAAACTCTCACAACGGTCGTACAGAGACCGAATAGCTCGTAACAACAAGCCCGATACCCCATACTCCCGAAGCACCCCCCACAAAAATCCACGAGGGACGCGGTCAAATGCCTTCTCCAAGTCCACAAAACACATGTAAACTGGTTGGGCAAACTCCCACGAACCCTCAAGAATTCTCGAGAGGGTAAAGAGCTGGTCCGATGTGCCACGGCCAGGACGAAAACCACATTGCTCCTCCTGAATCCGAGGTTCGACCAACGGCCGGACTCTCCTCTCCAGTACCTTGGCATAGACCTTCCCAGGGAGGCTGAGGAGTGTGATCCCTCTAAAGTTGGAGCACACCCTCCGGTCCCCTTTTTTGAAGAGAGGAACCACCACCCCGGTTTGCCATGCCAAAGGCACTGCCCCCGACCTCCACGCAATGTTGCAGAGGCGTGTCAACCATGACAACCCAACAACATCCAGGGCCTTGAGGTACTCGGGGCGAATCTCGTCCACCCCCGGGGCCCGGCCACCAAGGAGATTTTTAACCACCTTGGCGACCTCAGCCCCTGTGATAGGCGAGTCATCCCCCTCGTCCCCAAACCCTGCTTCCTCTGTGGAAGGCGTATCAGTGGGATTGAGGAGATCCTCGAAGTATTCCTTCCACCGCCCGACGATATCCCCAGTTGAAGTCAACAGTGTCCCATCCGCACCATACACAGTGTGGACGGGGAGCTGCTTTCCCCTCCTGAGCCGCCGAACAGTTTGCCAGAATCTCTTTGAAGCCGACCGAAAGTCTTGTTCCATGGCCTCACCGAACTCCTCCCATACCCGGGTTTTTGCTTCAGCAACCACCCGAGCTGCACTCCGCTTGGCCTGCCGGTACACCTCAGCTGCTTCGGGAGTCCCACAAGCCAACCAAGCTTGATAGGACTCCTTCTTCAGCTTAATGGCCCCCCTCACCACTGGTGTCCACCACTTGGTTCGGGGGTTGCCACCACGAGATGCACCGACCACCTTGCGGCCGCAGCTCTGGGCTGCCGCTTCAACAACAGAGGTGGAGAACATGGCCCATTCAGACTCCATGTCTCCAGACTCCCTCGGAATGTGGTTGAAGTTCTTCCGGAGGTGGGAGTTGAAGACCTCCCGGACAGGGGCCTCAGCCAGACGCTCCCAGCACACCCTCACTATACGTTTGGGTCTACCAGGTCTGAATGGCTTCCTCCCCTGCCATCGGATCCAACTCACCACCAGGTGGTGATCAGTTGACAGCTCTGCACCTCTCTTTACTCGGGTGTCCAAGACATACGGTCGCAGGTCTGATGATACGATAACAAAATCGATCATCGACCTGCGGCCTAGGGTGTCCTGGTGCCAGGTGCACATATGGACACCCTTATGCTTGAACATGGTGTTCGTTATAGACAGACTGTGGTTAGCACAGAAGTCCAATAACTGAACACCACTCGGGTTCAGATCGGGCAGGCCGTTCCTCCCAATCACCCCCTTCCAGGTTTCACTGTCGTTGCCCACGTGCGCATTGAAGTCCCCCAGTAGGACAATGGAGTCTCCAGGAGGAGCACCCTCCAGCACCCCAGTCACAGACTCCAAAAAGGGTGGGTACTCTGAAACATCATTTGGTGCATAGGCACAAATGATGGTCAGGACCCGTTTCCCAACCCGAAGGCGCAGGGAAGCAACCCTTTCGTCCACCGGGGAAAACTCCAATATAGAGGCAGCAAGGTGGGGCGATACAAGAATACCTACCCCTGCTCGTCGCCTCTCGCCCGGGGCAACTCCAGAAAAGGCCAAGCTCCAGCCCCTCTCCAGGAGACTGGTTCCGGAACCGGAGCTGTGTGTTGAGGTGAGGCCGACTATATCTAGCCGGTATCGCTCAATCTCGTACACCAGCTCAGGCTCCTTCCCCACCAGAGAGGTGACATTCCACGTACCAAAAGCCAGTTTAGAAAGCTTGGGATCAGTCCGCCAAGGTCTCCGCCTTTGACTGCCACCTAATCCACATAGCACCGGACCTCCATGATCCCTCCTGCAGGTGGTGAACCTACTGGAGGGCGGACCCATGTAACTCCTTCGGGCTGAGCCCGGCCGGGTCCCATGGGTGGAAACCCGGCCACCAGACGCTAGCCTTCGAGCCCCTCCCCCAGGCCTGGCTCCAGGGTGGGGCCCCGGTAACCCCATACCGGGCGGGGTACACTGAATCCTTGATATACAATTTATCATGAGAGTCTGTTGGATCGTTCTTCGTCTGGCCCTTCACCCAGGACCAGTTTGTCTTGGGAGACCCTATCAGAGGCAAATTGCCCCGGACAACATAGCTCCTGGGATCACTGGGGCACGCAAACCCCCCCACCACGATAAGGTGACGATCCATGAGGATCTAACCACTGTGCTAACCACTGGAATGAAATCTGGCAACCCACCACACAGCTGTTCTGCTGCCCATACTGCAGGGGAGAGGTAGGGTGTTGACAAGTAGTGTGTGAGGAGCTTTGCTGAAGAAACAGGGTAATGTGTATTTAAATCCCGATATAGACGATAGTTTTAGATGAAACGATACATGTTTTTATTTTGTTATCCAATATATATCATCATGTCGTACAGTCCTAGACTCTAGTAAAAATTTAAAAATTTTAATTATTTAAAAATCTGTATCAGTAAATTAACAGCCTTAATAAAGCATGAACGTGACCTGGTAGCTTTTACACTAGAGGTCCATATTTAAGTTTTGATGTCCTAGAGGACAGACATACAGACGTGGACAAAATTGTTGGTACCCCTCTGTTAATGAAAGAAAAACCCACAATGGTGACAGAAATAACTTGAATCTGACAAAAGTGGTAATAAATAAAAATTCTATGAAAATTAACCAATGAAAACCAGACAATGCTTTTGAATTGTGGTTCAACAGAATTGTTTTAAAAAAAACAAACTCATGAAACAGGCCTGGACAAAAATGATGGTACCCTTAACTTAATATTTTGTTGCACAACCTTTTGAGGCAATCACTGCAATCAAACAATTTCTGTAACTGCCAGTGAGACTTCTGCACCTCTCAGCAGGTATTTTGGCCCACTCCTCATGAGCAAACTGCTCCAGTTGTCTCAGGTATGAAGGGTATCTTCTCCAGACGGCATATTTCAGCTCCTTCCACAGATGTTCATTAGGATTTAGATCAGGGCTCATAGAAGGCCACTTTAGAATAGTCCAATGTTTGGCTCTTAGCCATTCTTGGGTGTTTTTAGCTGTGTGTTTTGGGTCATTATCCTGTTGCAAGACCCATGACCTGCGACTGAGACCAAGCTGTCTGACACGGGGCAGCACATTTCTCTCTAGAATACCTTGATAGTCTTGAGATTTCATTGTACCCTGCACAGATTCAAGACACCCTGTGCCAGATGCCGCAAAGCAGCCCCAGAACATAACAGAACCTCCTCCATGTTTCACAGTAGGGACAGTGTTCTTTTCTTGGTATGCTTCATTTTTGCGTCTGTGAACATAGAGCTGATGTGCCTTGCCAAAAAGTTGCATTTTTGTCTCGTCTGTCCAGAGGACATTCTCCCAGAAGCTTTGTGGCATGTCAACATGCAGTTTGGCAAATTCCAGTCTGGCTTTTTTATGATTTGTTTTCAACAGTGGTGTCCTCCTTGGTCATCTCCCATGAAGTCCACTTTGGCTCAAACAACGACGGATGGTGCGATCTGACACTGATGTACCTTGACCTTGGAGTTCACCATGAATGTGTTTAGAGGTTGTTCTGGGCTCTTTTTTTACCATTCGTATTATCCGTCTCCTCCTGCAGCCACATCCAGAGAGGTTGGCTACAGTCCCGTGGATCTTAAATTTCTGAATAATATGTGCAGCTGTAGTCACAGGAACATCAAGCTGCTTGGAGATGGTCTTATAGCCTTTACCTTTACCATGCTTGTCTATAATTTTCTTTCTAATCTCCTGAGACAACTCTCGCCTTTGCTTCCTCTGGTCCATGTTTAGTGTGGTACACACCATGTCACCAAACAGCACAGTGACTACTTGTCACCCTTTAAATAGGCCGACTGACTGATTACAAGTTTGTAGACACCTGTGATGTTAATTAGAGGACACATCTTGGTTGAACATGTCCCTATGGTCACATTATTTTCAATCTTTTCTAGGGGTACCATCATTTTTGTCCAGGCCTCTTTCATGAGTTTGTTTTTTAAAATAATTCTGTTGAACCACAATTCAAAAACATTGTCTGATTTTCATTGGTTAATTTTCATAGACTTTTTATTTATTATCACTTTTGCCAGATTCAAGTTATTTCTGTGACCATTGTGGGTTTTTCTTTCATTAACAGAGGGGTACCGACAAATTTGTCCATGTCTGTATTTAGTTGTAAAGACCAAAAGCCTTTCCTGCTCCTAACTCAGGATTTCCACTGACTCTAGGTGCGGTCCGTTGTGGCTAGTCTCCAGTCTCTGCAGCAGATAGTTCCCATTCTAGTTAATATTCTACTCCCCACCTGGTCCTGATCATTGAAGAACGAATCTGGCTCATTGGATTTGGGTTGGTAAAAATTGTTTAAAAATTGACAGATGCTAGATCCAGTCTGCAAGGAAATGCCCCAATTTCTAACTGTTTATTAAAAACTATTTAAGGGTCACTCATTATTTTCTGAGATCTACTCCTCCACCACTGTATCAGTGAAGATCAAAACATACAAAGACTTCACGGAATCATAATTAACGGGCTTCTTATGTGTGTCACGCCTCGCCGCTCGTCAGCGGCGCCAGCTGCACGCACACCTGCGCCTAGTCAGCGGCAAGGGATTTAAGCCGCCTCGCCCTGGGCTTCGGCCTGAAGCCGTCTGATCACATCGGCTACTCTTGCTGCAAGGAACTCCCTTCAACCAAGCAAGATCGCAAGTAAGCATCCTTACCTTCTTCTTCCAGTTCTCCTCCCCTGTGCACAGGTGGATTCCCCGGCGGCGGACAACATTCTCCAGCCGTCATCTCCTCGCTGTTGCATCAGGCGCACCAGGTCGCTGTCTACCGGGCTACGCCCTTGCTACGCCAGCCACCTGCCCAAACCAAGTAAGCCAGCTGTTATTTCTACAATCTCCTGTATTGGTGTGGTGCCCGTTACCCTTCTCCCTCGCTGCAATGCATCGTGGAGGTGGACGCTTCGGACACGGGGGTGGGGGCGGTGTTATCTCAGCGGTCACCTGACGACAGGATCAAACGGCCCTGCGCCTTCTTCTCTCGGAGCTTGTCCCCGGCAGAACGGAATTACGACGTGGGGGACAGAGAGCTCCTCGCCATCAAGCTCGCGCTGCAGGAGTGGCGTCACTGGCTAGAGGGGGCGGCCCTGCCGTTCGTGGTTCTCACCGACCACAAGAACTTGGAGTATTTAAGATCTGCCAAGCGTCTGAACGCCCGCCAGGCGCGTTGGTCCTTGTTCTTTGCCAGGTTCTGCTTCAACATCACCTTCAGGCCCGGCTCCAAGAACGGCCTGCCTGACGCCCTGTCTAGGCAATTTGCCCCTGAGGCGTCTGAGGACGCAGCCCACACCGTCTTGCCCAGGTCGTGCATCGTGGGAGCCGTCACTTGGGACATCGAGAGTAAGATCCGGAAGGCGCAGGAATCGGAACCAGACCCTGGCGGCGGACCGGAGGGGAGGCTTTTTGTGCCGTCCACGGTCCGGGGGGAGGTTATCCACTGGCTGCACACATCAAAGCTCACCTGCCACCCTGGGTCCTCCCGGATGATTGACCTTCTTCAACGATCCTTCTGGTGGCCGGGCCTGCGGAAGGACGCTGCCTGCTACGTCCAGGCCTGCCCCGTCTGCGCCACCAGTAAATCAGGTAATGCCCCTCCAGCGGGTTTGCTCCAGCCTCTGCCCATCCCTGGCAGGCCCTGGTCGCATATCGCCCTGGATTTTGTCACCGGTCTCCCGGTCTCTAACACCTTCGACACAGTCCTGACCATTGTAGATCGTTTCTCCAAGGCCACTCACTTCATCCCATTACAAGGGCTTCCATCTGCCTTGGAGACGGCGGATCTCCTTATCCAGCACGTGGTCAGGCTGCACGGGATTCTGGTGGACGTGGTCTCAGACCGGGGCCCCCAGTTTTCCTCAGAGGTTTGGAGATCCTTCTGCAACGCCCTGGGAGCCAAGGTAAGCCTCTCCTCCGGCCATCACCCCCAAACCAACGGGCAGTGTGAGCGGACCAATCAGGAGCTGGAGACTACGCTCCGCTGCGTCACAACATCCAAGCCTGCGTCCTGGAGCACCCACCTCGCCTGGGTTGAGTACGCCCATAACACCGCCGGCTCTTCTGCCACGGGGATGTCCCCATTTAAGGTGTCCCTAGGCTACGACCCCCCTCTGTTCCCTACGCAGGAGAGTGGGGTGACTGTTCCCTCAGTTCGGGCGTACCTCAGGCGATGTCGCTCCATCTGGGCGTCGGCGCGCAATGCGCTTTTACGCACGGCGGAGCGCAATAAGTCTACGGCGGACCGGCACAGAAGACCTGCTCCAGCCTACCAGGTAGGCCAACGTGTCTACGTTTCTACCCAGGACGTCGCTTTAAAGGGTGAGAGGAGGAAGTTGGCACAGCGTTTCATGGGCCCATACCCCATTACCAGGATTATCAACCCGGTGGCTGTGCGTGTGGCTATTCCCCCCTCCCTCCGCATCCATCCCACCTTCCACGTTTCCAAGGTGAAGCTGGCAGTCTCCGACCCCTTTTGCCCTCCTCCTGCTGCGCAGCCCGTGCCCCGGATGATTGATGGTCATCCGGCCTGGCCTGTCTCTTCCATCCTGGACTCCCGGCGCCGGGGTCGCGGGTTGCAGTACTTGGTGGACTGGGAGGGCTATGGACCTGAACATAGGCAATGGGTACCCTCGTCGTTTGTGTTGGATCCATCTCTCATCACTGAGTTCCACCGAGCGCACCCGGAGAGACCATCGCCAGGAGGCGCTGCTAGAGGGGGGAGTACTGTCACGCCTCGCCGCTCATCAGCGGCGCCAGCTGCACGCACACCTGCGCCTCGTCAGCGGCGAGGGATTTAAGCCACCTCGCCCTGGGCTTCGGCCTGAAGCCGTCTGATCACATCGGCTACTCTTGCTGCAAGGAACTTCCTTCAACCAAGCAAGATCGCAAGTAAGCATCCTTACCTTCTTCTTCCAGTTCTCCTCCCCTGTGCACAGGTGGATTCCCCGGCGGCGGACAACATTCTCCAGCCGTCATCTCCTCGCTGTTGCATCAGGCGCACCAGGTCGCTGTCTACCGGGCTACGCCCTTGCTACGCCAGCCACCTGCCCAAACCAAGTAAGCCAGCTGTTATTTCTACAATCTCCTGTATTGGTGTGGTGCCCGTTACCCTTCTCCCTCTGCTTCTCCCATAGGGTTGTCCGGCTGAACGGCTTCCTGCCCCCATGCCTGACGCAGACGCCACCACCAATACATCCACATATCACAGACACGCAACCACACACACACTTGTTGTTCAATAAACTGTTAAACCTATTCTGAGCCTGCGTGTGTGTCTCCTGAGCCGTGCAATATGTCAATGTGTTATTAGAGCACAAAAATCCAGGTGGAGAGCCGCTACATCACGCCTCCTTGTTGTTGTTATGTGATCATAATTGGTCTTCCTTGGTCTGTTTTGGGTCTTTCTTGAGCTCTCGTGTTATTTTATGTAATTCTTGTGTGATCTTGTAATTCGAACCTTGCTCTGATTCGTGCTGGATCAGAACACAGACAGAGTAGGTGGAGACTGCTGCAAGCCTCCATCCGCATCACACCCAAAATGGACTGCATCCGGAGTCAGTGGACATCCTGGGTAGCGGCCCTATTACACAGATGGAGATCATTGGGTGACCACTGAGAGATCAAAAAGTGTCCCAATCTCTCACGGAGCTCCTAAATCCTCAAAAAAGCCATTTCTGTGGATGCCTCCTGGAGACCTCCCACTTGGCTTGTCCCACTGGGAGGAGACCCCGGGGCAGACCCAGGACTTGCTGGAGAGACTATGTCTCCCAGCTGACCTGTTAACGTCTTGGTATCCTCTCTGAAGAGCTGGAGCAGGTGGCTGGGGAGAGGGAAGTCTGGGCTTCTCTGCTTGGGCTGCTGCCTGTGACCTGGACCTCCGGAAAAGCGGTAGAAGATGGATAGATGGATGTTTGGGAGATTGTTGTGCAGTCAAAAAATCAATTTTGGCAACAATCATCTAGATCTATAGAGATCTTTGAAAGATACTTGAGAGATCATTGAGAGACAAGGATATATCCCCTTACACAAGGCTGGAGATTGTTGAGAGATCATTGAATGATCACTGATAGATCACTGGCAGAACTGGCCATTTTTCATCTCTCAACAATGTCCACCCCTGTGTACACACTTCATCATTTATATTTTATTTGCTCATTCTTTAAGCCTATATTATTATTTGTTTACGTTCAGATCTGGGTTGGAGCAGCTGTAACACAGCCAGTTTCTCCTCTGGGATCTATAGACTATTTCTGATTCTGAACACATGAAGCATGTTTGTTGCTCCCATAGGATCACTGTGTTTCTGTGCTGTACATGTCTGACAGGTTTAATTGGAAAGTTGAGCCTAAAGGATGCCGTACGTTTCCCCCTCATGCATTGAGCCTGTGGTCAGACCAGACCAGCCCCCCCCGGTCTCTCGGTGTCTGTCCTCTTGCTGCAGTGTTAATGGGCATGAGCCACATGTGAGCGAGATCATCAAAGTCAGATGAAGGAGAGTGGCTGAGAAAATGTGTGGCGTATCACTCCTAAAAGAGGCTCCACATCCCAGAATCAGGATTCCATTCATGCACAACCAGATTTAAACTCATTAGACTTCTCTATTTACTCAGACTCTCTCGGCCCTGGTTGCACTAAAAATACCATGGCCTGCCTTACTTTGGCTCGTTCCGTCATTGTCTGTGCACAGCAGGCCTTCAGCACTGAGGTGTTTCTCACACGGCTTCGTGCAGTGGAGACGAACTGGTGTGTGTATTTTCTGAAATTATGGATCTACTCAGCTTCACCACTGGAGTCTGCCTTCCAGTGCCCTTCTTCTTGTTAATTCATCTGAGCTTGGAGCGTGGTAATAGGCTGATATTCATGTGCATCATCACTGCTCCCCCCTCCCCACATATTCTAGTGATAGGTTAGGATCTGGATTTCATGCCTGTTGCACTCATTGTAATTCATTACAATTATGTGTTTTGCTCTTATTTTCCGCCTCCTCTCACATGAAGATAACAGTTTTCTGGGGACTAAATTGTGTCAGCAGGCGAAGTGGAGACAAAACTCTGGATTTTGGTGAGGGAAGCCTCAGTGGAAGGATGTGGCTCAGCAGATGGCAAGTTGTCATGTGCATGAAAAATTCATGGTCAGAAGGGTGTTCAGCTTGAAACAACCACAGTACTTCGTCTACTGTACCTGCACTTATTTCAGGGCAACTTTGATGTCTAATTAGGATCTGCTGGATCAATTAATCCAGAGTGCTTTGAGTTTTTTTTTTTGTTTGTTTTCTTCCTAAACTCTTCTTTGTTGGTGCTCCAAACCGTGATGTTATGAGGACCATCTCTGGGAGCTCTCCAGCTTCCTCTGTTTTCCTCCACAAACCCGGTTACTGAATAATTGAAAGAAGTAAATGTTTAACATGTTTTTACACGTTCCTCACTGCACTGTTGTGAGGAGCCACTGTTTGTTGGCTCCAGAAGGAGCACATGGTTGCTTTGCTTGACAATGACATGTTTCCATTGGAGACCACCCCCACGGCCACCCACCCCCGCCACCCGTTGCCCGTCTCCTTCTCATTCACGGTGGCTGGCTAGCAGCTGCAAAACACCAGCTTAACGCGTCTTCAGATGTCAGGAGAGGGACTTTTTGTTTATCTTGACTTTTGCCTGGCTGTTTACTCTAGTCAAAGCTGCATTCTCATCGACCTTGATTCCCTTAAGCCTCCCTCCCTTCCCCTCCTCGAACCTGTTTACTCTATGCCTGCCCCTTGTGTCACCCAGGAAATCGGCCGATCATTTCACCTGGTTAATATTAAATGGCTCCTGCAAGGAGACGTGTTTGTTCATAAACACCAGCCCCTGTTCCTCCTGTTTACTGTCACCATGGCAGCAATTACTTATTAAACAAACAGCTGCTTTGTTTGCCAGTGTGAATGGCCTGCTTGTACCACCACAAGGTCTTGGGGGGAAAAAAATAAAAGCTGAAGTGTCTTGTGATCTGCAGGAGTCTTGGTTTTGTGGTGGAGGTACATGTTTTACTTCTATGTTAAAACAGGAGTCTAGAGGTGGGCTTTCCTTATCTGTGGCTTGGTTGAAGTGGCTGACGAGGATACATAGACGTTTGGTCTGGCTGGGTAGAGGAGCAGCACCCAGATTCTAGTTCAGGTGTTCAGGCTCATCTCTGAGGGTTTAGATAATAAGAATGGGGATACACAGGTCCAGCTTTTTCACTTCCATCACTACTATCTTGGCTTCCCCAGGTTTTTGTGGTGTAAAATAAATAAGTGAGTGCATGATAAATAATTTCCAAAATTTTCCCACTTTTAAATGTGACCTATAACCTGTACAGTTCAGTTGGAAAAACAAGCAAATCAGTTCCGAGAAAAAAAGCAGAATAAGCTGGTTGTATACTGCACCAGGGATACAAGTTCTCCACTGATTCACTAATTGTTAGTTGATCAACCTTACCAATCAATTAACAATTAACTGATAAGTGGCAGTTTTCCTGAGAATCTGAATTTCCTTCAGTACAGTATAGTCTTTCTATCTATAAAAAGCAAATTATGTATAATTACACTGTAATTTCCCAGTTTGTTATCTATCTGTCTATTGTTTACGATATACTGAATAAAAATGAGCATCATATTCCTCAATAATTTATTGTATTGTTTACATTTATTTACTATAAACACTGACATTTTTGTGGTTTAACGAATTCTTTACTGTATCATCATCATCACTCCTCTTTGCCCACACATTCGGAGCATAGGGCCTCGACAAACGAACACCAGTGGTCTTTTCTAGTTGCCTTGATCTTAACTTCTGTCCAGGTAACGTCCATTGACTTCATGTCGTTTTCCACAACTCTTTTCCATGAAAGCCTTGGTTTACCTCTTTTACGCTTTCCTTGTGGGTTCCATTGGACTGCTAGTCTAGTGATGGAGTTTTGCGGTTTCCGGAGAGTATGGCCCAGCCAGCACCATCTTCTTCTATGGATGGAGATTTCTACTGGTTCTTGCTGTGCACATTGGAGCAGCTCTTCATTTGTGATTTTGATGGGCCACCAGATCCTCAGAATGTGACAGAGTCGCTTGTTGATGAAGGGCTGCAGTTTCCTGAGGTGTTCCTTTGTCAGTCTTCATGTTTCGCACCCATAGAGGAGGGTTGATTTGACATTCAAGTTAAAGACTTGCAGCTTGGTTCTCGTGGATAGACTCTTTAGCTTCCAGATTGGCTGGAGTATTGAGAATGCAGTCTGACCCTTGCTGATGCGGGCGCTGACATCCTCTGCTGTGCCTCCTTCTGTATCTACTATACTGCCCAAATATGTGAACTCTTCCACTTGCTCAAAAATGTCTCCAGAGCACTCGATAGAGTTAGCTCTTCCAGTTGGGTGTATCCTCATTTCTTTGGTTTTTTTCGGTGTTAATCTTCAATCCTGTGCACTTGGCGTTGGCCTCGAGGTTTTTGCTCTTCTCCCTCATATGCCAAATGCTTTGTCTCAACAAAACGATATTGTCCGCAAAATCTAGATCTTCAAGCTTCTCTGTAAGTATCCACTGGATTTTTGTTGCCTGCCCTTCTGTGCTCTCTCTCATCACCCAATCCAGCACAACTAGAAAGATGTGGGGCTGAGGAGGCACCCTTGTCTTATGCATGTAATCATGGAGAAGGGTTCAGTAAGCTGGCCGTCGTGCACAATTTGTGCTTGGGGAAGAAGACGGATAGGACACACGAGCATGATGGATATAATTCAACTAGGAGGGGTGGGGGTGGGAGGCGGGGGGAGTTTGGAGTTTGGTGGAGTCTGGAGGAGGTGGACGTGAATGTGGAGAGGGTCGGTCGGGGGCATTGTTGGGTGCTGGTGGGTCGGAGGATGAGCAGTCCTGGGGCGGACGGAGAGAGTGTGGAGTAATTGTTGGGCTTGCTCGCGGGGAGGGGGTCATTTCGTGGGTGGAGCTCAGTTGGGCACGCAGGTGCAATTGGTGGGTTGCTTGGAAGGGTTTTGGATGTGGGGGTTTTTCGTGGTGGTCCGTTGCATGTGGGGATGGTGTTCGGCGGGGAGGAGCGGTCAGTCGGTGGGATGGGGGTGTGTGCGGTGTTCAGTGTCGGAGGGAGGTGGGGCGATGGGGGGGAGTGGTGTCGGGCATTTCGGCGACTGTCTCGGCTGATGGGGTGGTGAGGAGCTTTACTGGAGCGGAAGTGACGGAGATGCAGGGATTGGGGGCTAGTGGAGGTGGTGGGAGGTGTGGTTGTCTATCGATAATGTTGAAGTTTGGTGGGGCAGGACTGCTGGGTGAGGTGTGTGTGGGCTGTGGGGTTGGACTTTGCGTTCCTCCTCCACTCAGATGTTTTGGATGTCGGGGGTTTGGTCGTGTGGCAGTGGTGTGCGGGGGTGGATGGTGGTGTGCCGGATGTTCCAGTGGACATGGGTGCGGCGGGTGTGGGGGAGGAGCCAGGGAGGTGCCAGCTGGAGGGCTGGGGTGGACTCTGGCAGGGAGGGTGTGCGGACTTGTGGTCCATGCAGTAAAGTTGGGGAGAATGCTCTGGTTTTGAAGGAGGGTGTTTTTGTCTTGTTTGTAGTGAATGTGGCGGGCTGCACTGCGCAGACTTCCAGGAGGGCAGGGGGAATCAGGATCATTGTGGGGGCAGCAGAGGGGTGTCTTGGCATTGGGGGGCTATGTTGGGGGTGGTTGGGGCTTGTTGGGTGGGGGGTCTTTGAGTTCGCAGGCATCATGGGCTGGTGGATCAGCCGCCAATCAAGTCTCGGGGAGGTGGAGTGGTGGAATGGGGTGCGGGTGCGGACTGCAGCTCCTGGCCGGATGGAGTGGTGGTGTGGAGTGGGGTGCATGGCGGTGATGCTTCTGTGGGCTGGTTGCCGGCCGCCGGTCGAGTCTGGAGGAGGGGGAGGACGATTGTTCGGAACTCCTTGTGGGAACTCCTTGTACAAAGATATAGAGTGATGATAATCAAATCAGTGGCGGTGATGCGCCTGTGGGCTGGTTGCCGGCCGCCGGTCGGGTCTGGAAGAAGAGGAAGAACAATATAGAGTCTTGCCCATAAGATTAACAGTCCAGGGACAGATGGTTTTTTCACACATAAGGAGTTGTTCAGAACTCCTAATACAAAGATTTAGAGTGATAATAATCAAGTCAGTGGCGGTAATGCACCTGTTAGCTGGTTGCCAACCGCCAATCAAATCTAAAAGAAGAAGCAGAAGATAGATGCATCATGATGGAGACCCGGCCAGAGACAGATAGAGTGATGATATAGAGTGGAGTATGTGGCAGTAATGCACCTGTAAGCTTGTTGCCAACAACCAATCAAATCTAAAAGAAGAAGTGTTGTGAAGCCAGCAAAAGAGCAGCAGAAATTCAGTAGTTTTTTTTTTCCCTACAGTTGTCTTGTCCACACTCCAACCCAGTGGGTGGCGGCGGTGCACCTGTGAGCTGGTTGCCAGCCGGCAGTCAGATCTAGAAGAAGAAGAAGAGTGATGTAAAGTGAAGTGTGTGGCGGTAATGCACCTATAAGCTGGTTGCCAACCGCCAATCAAATCTAAAAGAAAAAGAAGAATTTGTGCTTGGCATCCTTCGTAGATTTGTATCATGTTGACAATTTTTCCAGGGACTCCATAGTGTTGAAGCACGCTCCAAAGAATATTTCTGTT
Source organism: Pholidichthys leucotaenia (assembly GCA_020510985.1). Lineage (NCBI taxonomy): Eukaryota > Metazoa > Chordata > Actinopteri > Cichliformes > Pholidichthyidae > Pholidichthys > Pholidichthys leucotaenia. The sequence goes on along the minus strand of CM035837.1, from coordinate 205,596,298 downwards.
TACAGAGTCGAAGGCTTTTTCAAAATTGATGAAGAAGAGGTATAGTTGGAATTGAACTCGATGGACTGCTCTATGATAATTTTAAGGGTGGCTATCTGGTCACAGCAAGAGCGGTTCAGCCTGAACTCAGCTTGATTGTCACAAAGTTTGCTTTCCAGGGTATTGGCTGTGCGACTGAGGATGACCTGGTACAATACCTTACTGGCTGTGGAAAGTAGCATGATCCCTCTCCAGTTCTTGCAGTGGGTTTGGTCACCTTTCTTGGGCAGTTTAATTATCTGTACTCTTTTCCACTCCTCAGGAATACGTTCCTGCATCCAAATCTTGTTAAGTAGCGGCTGTAGGGCTTTCACATATTGCTTGCCCCCTTCTTTCCACGTTTCTGACAGAATGCCATCACAACCCACCGCTTTTCCATTCTTGAGGGACTTCAGTGCTTTCCTTTTTTCCATCTTGGTGATGATGCTTGTCTTTATGGGGAGTGGTTCTGTTGAAGTTTTTAGCTGTGGAGGGTTCTCTGGATGGGGTCTATTTAAGACTTGAAGTGTTCGCGCCATCTCTTGAGTTGCTCCTGAGTTACCCCAATTAGTTTGCCTTCTCTGCAGCATCCCTGTTTACACTGCTTGGTCCCTTTACCACTAAGAGTTCTTGTAATAATAATAAGTTTATTTATACAGCACTTCTCACAGACAAAGTCACAAAGTGCTTAACATGATAAGAAACAAATAAGATAGTAAAATACAATAAAAGAGCAAATAAAAATACAGGCACATAAAGCAATAAAAGACAGAGTAAACAACGAAAAACACATAAAAGTACAATCAACACATAGTTAATAAAAAGCCAGGCTGAAAAGGTGGGTCTTAAGCTGCTTCTTAAAAACATCAATGGAAGGTGCAGATCTAAGTTCAGATGGTGAAAAGTTCCAAAGTCTGGGAGCAACAGCGGAAAAGGCTCTACTGCCTTTGGTTATGAACCTAGTGCTAGGGACTGCCAGTAGGTTCTGATTAGAAGACCTAAGAGACCTGCTGGGGTGGTATGGAGTATTTGCGTAGGGTTGTAAAAATCACGTGACTTGCAGGGGTAAACATAAACACGCCGTAGGTGCCGCCATTTTGGATGGCAAGAGCAGCAGTTGCACTGTGACAACCCAGGCGTAACTTGTACTGTTTAGCGATCAGAATGAGTGAGGAGAACACACAGTCACAATCTGACATAATAACATCCTATCATCATCTTCAACAGCTGACACTATGGCCTCTGAAACTGTGTCTGCGATGTCTGTCACATTCAGTGGAGTCATTGTCAGCATTCATAACAGCAGACAAGTGTTTTTAATCTTGCTCCCGTGCGTTCCTCTGGTGTGCTGAAATGCCTCAGTTGAACGGAGGTGACGGGTGTGGGGTAACAGCTGCAGCAATTAGCAGAACAATGACTGCCGGTAATCTGCTCAGCGGGGATGATTTGGGGGCAAACGATGAGATGATATCTTTAAAAGACAAAGGGGAGCAGGAGGAAAAAATATTGGAAAACGTGTCAGCGGAAAGGGATGTGGATGATGTGAAGTCTTGGCTGTTGAACGAGTCGGAAAACAACAGCAGCTCCTCACTCAGAGGTGAGTGAAGCGCGCTGCGTGTTTTTTTGTTTTTTTTAAAGGCTCTCCACGGCGCGCCGCGTTAAAACGTACCTGATTTTATGCACATGTACAATAGTTTTCTCCCCTTTCATGTGTGCATCGTAGCAAGCAGAGAGGCGCCCCCAAACCACAAAGTTTTTTTTTTTTTTTTGTTACTTATTTGTACCCGTAGGTAGATTTGGTTTGCAGTCTGGTGACAAGCCACCGGCCGCTGCGTGCGCGAGCGCACTAAACCCACGGTCTCATGATCCCCGCGATCCCCCGGCCGAGGGTAAACTGTGCTGCCACAGTGCTAAACCACTGCTCCACCTTGCAGCCCGTTATGACAAAGCGAGAGATTACGTCAGTGAAGGTAATTATTCAAAAATCCAACTTTTTTTTTTTTTTTTTTTGCATTTCACACCGGCCATTTAATTCCCCGCTTATCCCCTTATCAGGGGGAACAACAGGAGTACACCATTTTGCGGAGTTTGTAGATACACGTGAGCTATGTGGTTTATTTCACCCTGCTGCTGCTGTTTCTTGCCATCCAAAATGGCGGCTCACTCTAACGGGCCAGTGCGGCACGCCCCCTGACGTCATATGCAAAAACCTAATAGGTGGAGCAGGTCACTGATATAAGAAGGTGTCTCACCATGAATGGCTTTGTAAGTAAGACCAAGAACTTTAAAATTAACCATTTAACTGTCAAGATTTGATCGTGCCCCTAGTGGCACAGTGCAGCGCTGCACCTGTCAAATGATGTTTTATGACATGCCAAACACTCCCGTTGTACTGAGAATGCCACCTCACGTGTTACTTACTGCCCTTGCCTTGGAGGAATGAGATCTTGGCTGACATAGAAGCATCTTTATTTACATCACAGAGGAAGATATTTTTCTTCCTCTTCTTCTTTTAGAATAGACAAATAAAATGGCCGTTACCGACGTTGCCCATTGCTGTGGATGTAGGACGGAGGAGCATTTGCTCCCAAATTTGCCAACTATGATTCAATAAAGCGATTATTTAGCTTATAAAGGTAAATGTTTATATTTTGTTATAACAGAGGGAGCACGATGCTGTCTGGTATTCACCTGCTGCCACTCCCTAGCACCATGTGACTACAGAACAATCGCCCTGGTTGCATGTCATCATATAAGATAAATTGCCACGGAATAAAAGCAAAATTGAGGTGGAATAATCAGAATGCCACCTCACGTGTTACTTACTGCCCTTGCCTTGGAGGAATGAGATCTTGGCTGACATAGAAGCATCTTTATTTACATCACAGAGGAAGATATTTTTCTTCCTCTTCTTCTTTTAGAATAGACAAATAAAATGGCCGTTACCGACGTTGCCCATTGCTGTGGATGTAGGACGGAGGAGCATTTGCTCCCAAATTTGCCAACTATGATTCAATAAAGCGATTATTTAGCTTATAAAGGTAAATGTTTATATTTTGTTATAACAGAGGGAGCACGATGCTGTCTGGTATTCACCTGCTGCCACTCCCTAGCACCATGTGACTACAGAACAATCGCCCTGGTTGCATGTCATCATATAAGATAAATTGCCACGGAATAAAAGCAAAATTGAGGTGGAATAATCATAACAATTTCTGGATGTGAGGGGGGAAAAATAAAATGACCAACAGAAGAGAAAATACCGGCTAGGATGCCGCAAAAGGACCAAGCAAGTGAGCCGCCAGCGGTAAGTGACGAATTTCTTTGTTTGTTTACATTGTACTGATTTTCTGGTTCATATACTTAGAAGATAAGATAACAAAATGCCCAAAACAAGAAACGGTGACAAAAAGCAGAACCATTCTTTGTGTAAATATGTCCAAAGTCCACTTTTGACTGACAGTTATGTTATTCGATATGGGTGCCGTGGCATTATGCAAATTAGATGCATAAATTTACTCCTGTCTCAAACTTTGGATCATATCCTACATCTTTCTGATTGACAGTAAGCCATTATCTCTTACCACTTTCAAGTTATAGCTTTGAAATCTGACATCTGAACTGAATATTTTCTTTAAAAAAAATCTTGACCACTAGGAGGTTAAGGCGCAATTTGGCACCTGGGCCAGTTAAACGGTTAATTCTATAGTTTACAGGAAGCCAATGCAAGGAGGCCAAAATGGGAGTGATATGACAGAACCTACTGGACCTAGTCAGTAGTCTTGCAGCAGAGTTCTGGACTAACTGTAAGCGGTGTGTAGAGGATTTACTGAAGCATGTGAAGCGAGCATTACAGCAGTCCAAACATGAAGAAACAAAGGTGTGAATAATAGTTTCTGACTATAGGAAACCAGTGATCTAATTTTGGAGATATTCCTGAGGTGGAAGAAGCAATTTCAGGTCAGAGATTTGACATGCTGATCAAAACTCATCGATTGGTCAAAAATGACACCAAGATTTTTTAGATTAGACCGTACATTAGAGCTTAATGAACCAAGACTACTAACCGTCTTAGGAATTAGATTGACAGGTGCTACAATAAGGACTTCAGTTTTGTCAGCATTAAGTTGTAAAAAGTTACTAGATATCCAGTCCTTAATTGCAGACAGACAATCATGAATATTTTTTAAATTATCAACATGGTCAGTGGATCTCCATGAAAAACCTTGCATCAAGGAACCAGTGTACATGGGTCCGCCCTCCAGTGGGCTCACCACTTGCAGGAAGGATCATGGGGATCGTAGTTGTAACACCACTGTAACACCTCTTTGTAGCACTTTAGGTGTGTAATACTACTCTAGGTGCAGTTTTGTACCCTTTTGTAGTACTGGGTATGGCAGTGTAGTTACCTTTAACCTTACTACATGGATAGAAGGGACAATTGGCCAGGTCAGATAAACCCTAGGTTCGTAGGAGCCTGGAGGGCGTAACAACAGATGACACAACACAGATATATGGGAACTTGCAACTATGTGTATTTTTACAGATATGTACACTTAAACAAAACCACAGCACTTATGAATACAATAATAGAAGAGAAAAAATAAAAATAAAGTACTCCAAAATATATTTACAATATGTACAGTTCTCTAGTGTCCATTCTAGGTGACTAGTTGTAGGTTCGGGCAATCGGCTCGCCATCCAGATCTGGAGAAGCCACGCTTTCTTGTAATCCAAGTTAAGCAAAAAAAAAAACCTGACCTACAAAATAGGTCAGAACACAGAAAAATAAGCTATGCTCTAAGCTTATCACATGGGTTTCAAATATTCTAAATTATACAACAATAATATTTTTAAACATCTTTGAACCATAGTTGTAATATTCATTCTTAAGTGACAATCAATGGCAAGTGAAATGAAACCATTGCTAACCATTACAGCTTTGAAAACAACCTCCTCCTATGTAAAACCTAGCCAGAATTAGCATCGGAGGTTTAGCATATTAAGCTAGCGATTAGCATTCCACACACCCACTGAATGGCACTCACCATGCTAAGCAACACGTGCTCCAAAGGGTTGCCGGGCTCACATGAGTTCACAGCCTTTGGGTTCAAATCTTTAAAATTTACAAAAGAGGTATTATAATTTGGCAATACCGCAATGTCTCATTTCTCATGTTGGTTTAGGCTTACCAATCTCAAAGTTTTGTCCAAGCAAAGGCTGCTACTAGCACGTTAGCTCATCGTCTCAGTGAGGGATCGCATTCTCTCGGTCGTGTCTTGGCAGTGTCTGAAAGCGTTCTGCGGATTACACCAATACCGAGCAAGAAAGCGCGTGACCCCATTGGCTGGCGTGACCCCATTGGCTGATACTGCCAAACAAATGACGCAGCCATTGGTTGCTCAGTATACCAAATAAAATTATCGGGAACTTTAGCAGAGCTTTCCAGAAAATGTTCCTAACTATTTATGAACATATTTTATGAACTTATATTGTATTTATATACCCATCTTCAAAATATCTATTCCCATTGTGAAATGAGTGTCTGTCAAAGCGGTATCGATATTTATAATTCTATTCACGTTTTTAACACTGGGTTACATAGTGCTATGTGAATTGTGCTGAAGTCTGGGCTACTCTACCTGATCTGATGCCCCCATGACCCGGATCCCCGGATAAACAGTAGAAGATGGATGGATGGATGGATAGAACATGGTCAGGTTTAAAAGAAAAGAACAGCTGTAAATCATCAGTGTAGCAGTGATAAGACACACCTTTGAATTTGGTGATGACAGAACCAAGTGGCAGCATGTATAAGGCAAATAAAAGCAGACCCAGAATAGAACCCTGAGGCACCCCACAGGTTAAAGGAGCAGAGCCAGATGAGTAAGAACCAACAGCCATGGAAAAACTCCTACCAGAGAGGTAGGAGGAAAACCATTCCAAGGCTTTTCCAGAAATCCCTACCCAATCTCTAAGCATTTGTAACAATATACATGCATAATGATCAATAGTATTGAATACCACAGTAAGATCTAATAACACTAAAACAGAGCATTTGCCAGAATCTGATGACATTAAAATATCATTCAACACCCTGAGAAGAGCGGTCTCTGTTGAGTGTTTCTGACAAAAACCTGACTGAAATTTATCAAAAATATTGTGTTCAATCAGAAAGTCAGTAAGCTGCTTGGCAACAACTTTTTCTAAAAGCTTAGAAACAAAAGGAAGCTTAGAAATTGGCCCAAAGTTTTTAAAAACAGATGGATCAAGATTAGTTTTTTTTAAAAGTGGCTGCACAACTTCATGTTTAAAATACAAGGGACACAACCAGTTTCAAGTGAAGTGTTAATGATATTAATCAGAGATGTACCCACTGAGGCAATTACCTCTTTCAGCATTGAGGTAGGCAAGAAATCTGAAGGGCAGGAGGAGGATTTCATGGAGCCCACCAAAACTAACAAATCCTCAAAAGAAATTGTAAGTTGGTATAGTGTCTTTGAGTTGTGTTTGGCTGCTGCTTCTTCAGCATCTTTAGCTAGTCCTTCGACCCACTCCCTCTTATCCTTCCTATAGCATCTTTTCACCCTTTTAGTGGCCTCATTATACTGTCTCTGGGCATTTGTTTTCTGCCCTCGAATCTTTGCATTGTCCACCTTTGCTTTTAACTTGTGTTTCTCCTCCATCTCTTTCTAAGTGTCTTCACTTATCCAGTCATTCTGTTCCCTTCTCCTCTTCCCATGTACTTCTTCACATGCTCCTACATAGGCTTTCTTGATCTTCTTCCAGTCCGTCTCAATGTCATCATTGTCGTCCTTTTCTTCCTCTTCATCTGAGCCCATGTACAGGCAGTCAAAGCAGTTTGCTAGCTCCAATTTGAATTCTTCTTTCTCTTCTTTCTTCTTGGGCTTCTCCACTTGGTACTTGGTGGTCATCTGTGCTCTCTTCCTCTGGGCAGCTAGCCTTATCCTTGGGGTACACATTACCATATTAATGATCAGATCCAATATCTGCACTTCTCCTCACCCGACAGTCCTGCATGGTTCCGCGCCATCTCTTTGTGATCATGATGTGGTCGAGCTGATTTTCAACATTGGCGTCAAGTGACCGCCAAGTGAGCTTGTGCACTAACTTGTGAGAGAAGAGGGTCCCACCAATCATCAACCCCTCCATTGCACAGAAGTCTGCCAACCGTTCGAAGTTCTCTTTCATAAGCCCAACTCCATGTCTTCCTATGATTTTATTTATTAGAGTTTAAGCCACTGACAACATCAGGGCCCTATTGTATTTGTCAGTATTTTTTTTTCCATCTAAGATCTCAATTTTGGGGTAGTCAATGTGCACAAAACTTTTTGCAGGGACCTCAAAACTGGCAAAAAATGTAATATTTTGGAGGAAATATGAATGACACCACAAAAATGGCTCTACAGGGCCACCTAACATGGGAAGTCAATGGGGAGCACCACATGCTTACTTTTGCATAGAAAGATGAAAATTGGGTGAGGTGTTTATCATGTCAAGACATGCAAAAAAAAAAAAAAACTCCATGGAAGTGATGGTCTACACCCAACAGGAAGTCTGCCATTTTGGCAGAAAGTAGCAGCGACCTGATTTCCACCTATCGCATTTGATTGAACTCTTCCTAGAGTTTTAGTCCAATTGAGCTCATTTGTGGTGACAGTCATCTGTACCCATGTGCCATTAAAAGTTATTGAAAACTTTTCCAAAAGCTCAACGGTTTTGCCATAGGGGCATGGCAAAGTTTGATGCCTTGCCATGACCATTCCATGACTGTTCTGATGGCAATAACTCTGGCATGCATTGTCGGATTTCAACCACATTCAATATTATAGATATTAGTCCAATTTCAAATAGCTCTATAGAACAGTATTCATAGAAATCTACAGCACCACCTATAGGAGGCAAAAAGTTTTGCATGAGAAAGGTTGCATCATGTTGTTTTTTAATACCTTGGGATGGAATGTCTAACTGGCAGCAAGATAGGTATGATGTATATGAGTATGTCTCCGAACAATTATAGCTATGAATATTCATGAGTAGCAATAGCACCCTCTCTTGGAGACATGAAGGTTACACCAAAGGTTTTTTTTTAATATCTCTGAAATAAATAGTCTGATTGGTACCATTTATGGTGACAATCATCTATACCAATATGCTGTCAATAGTTGTTGAAAACTTTTCCAAATGCCCAATGGTTTGGCGGAAGGGGTGTAGCCAAGTTTGCAGTATTGCCATCACCCTTCCAATGGCTATAACGCTGGCATACATTGACTTCTTCACCTAGGACCAATTTGTCTTGGGAAATCCTGCCAGGGGCGAGTTACCCCCAACAACACAGCTCCTGGGATCATTCGGGCACTCAAACCCCTCCACCATGATAAGGTGGCGATCCATGGAGGGGCTGGTGCATATCACTAAATTATAATAATTTGTAATTTGATTTAAAAACTATAACCAATATCATCAAATTTATTGATCACTGCTATCATGCTGGCTGAAGCCAGGAGTCAAGTCTTTCATTTGGCATTATTATGACTATTATTATTATTACTCTGCACATGCACTACTGAATGCATAATGAGACTGTTTTTGTGTTCATAACATTCAGTGTTATCCTGTTATCACAATGCTACAGGTACTGTCAAAACGACAATTACATGCTCAGTATTGCACCCCCATTTGCTGTGAGAATGTCAGCCATGGTGCCTCTAATCAATTATATATCTGTGCTGGATGTGATTCTGCTTGCATTCGTGCAGCCATATTGATACACTGTCTTTGTCTTGTCCACCTCTCATTCTCCACTGCCGCCATAGTTCATGGGGAGCCTGGGACTTTCCCCACACTGTTGCTTTGGAGCAGGTGGGTGTGTTTTCAGGCTCTTGCGCATGTCTGTGCTGGCCATTGTTGTTTTGGCTCTCTGGAGCAAGTAGAGAAACAAAACATTCCAGTCTGCACAGCACATGTGCTTTGGGGGTTAGGGTCTTCTTCTGCTCTTTTTCTGTTGTTACAATTGGAGAACAGCAATGAATGACCATGTATGCCCCCACCTGGAGTGGTGACGCCACTACATTTAATAGAAAAAACTAGAGGTGGGAATCACGGGGGACCTTGCGATTTGATTTGAATCACGATCACGATCATATCACGATTCAACAATATCGAGTATCGCAATACCATAGCTTTCAAATATTGTTTTCACCTTATTCAACGTCAAATCATGTTCTGAAGTAAACTGTTGACATCTCTTTCATATAATAAAGTATTCTCGGGGCTTCATTTTCTGCAGAGATGCATCTCTGCACACACTGAGGGCGGTGGATGGCGTTGTTTGGAATAGACTCGCACTTCAGCTACATTTATTGGACTCTTAAAAAGCAGCTGAAAACTTATTTTATTTAAGGAGGCTTTCCGTTGAGTTTCACTTCAACTGCTTTTTAATGGTCTAATTTTTAAATTATTTTAATCTTGTGTTTTAACTTGTTTTTGTATTTTTTAAATTATTTTTATCTATCAAATTCCTTTTATTCTATTTTATTGTACAGCACTTTGTGATTATACAGTAGGGAAAATAAGTATTGAACACTTTTCTATATCAGAGAGATCTTGTCTGGCTCTTGGTGAGGAGAGCCAGGTGCAGTGGTCAGCTGCACCTGAGCTCACCTCACCAGGCTCCACTGCCGCCAATGACCCTGACCCTGTTTCTCTGCATCTACCATCTGAGCTTTTTCCCAGGGTCACCGAGGATTGTCCAGCTTTTCCAGAAGTCTCCGTGGGTCCAGCCTCACCATCCAAGATCACGGTGGGTCCAGCTCCTCCTGTCGAGGTCATTGCGGGTGCTCCATCCCAGCTCGGGACCTCCGTGGGTGTAGCTTTGGCCCAGTCCAGATCCTCTGTGGGTGTTGCTTCCCTTCCTGCTGAGGTCGTCCCAGGTGCTCTGTCCCAGCCCGGGGCCTCCAAGGGTGCACCTCTGGCCCAGTCCAGGTCCACCACGGGTGCAACTTTGCTCCAGCCCGGAGCCACCGCGGGTGCAGCTTTGCTCCAGCCCGGAGCCACTGTGGGTGCAGCTTTGCTCCAGCTCGGAGCCACCGTGGGTGCAGCTTTGGTCCAGCCCAGAGCCACCGCAGGTTCTGCTTTGCTCCAGGCCAGAGCCACCGCAGGTGCAACCTTGCTCCAGGCTGGAGCCACTGTGGGTGCTGCTATGTCTCAGTCTTGGACCACCGCGGGTGTTACTATGTCCCAGTCTGGGACCACCAAGGGTGCTACTGTGTCCCAGTCCGGGACCACCAAGGGTGTTGCTGGTCAGTCCGAGGACGTTGTGGTCCCCTCTCCTCTGCCGGATGCCGTCGTGGCCCCTTCTCCTCTGCCAGATGCCGTCGTGGTCCCCTCTCCTCTGCCAGACACCGTCGTGGTTCCCTCTCCTCTGCCAGACGATGTCGTGGTTCCCCCTCCTCTGCCAGACACCATCGTGGTCTCCTCTCCTCAGCCAGACCTCGTTGTGGTTCCCCCCTCCTCTGCCAGACCTCGTTGTGGTTCCCCCTACTCCGCTGTCCTTTTCTTCATTGGACCTCCCTGTGGGGGAGCCGCCTCCTGGGCCACCCCTTCTGTTTAGGTGGCTAACAAACTCTTTCCGACCGCCTGACAGACTGTGCCATTGGGTTGGGTGGCTCATATTCTCTGGCAGGCCACCCGACTCTTACCACCTCGCCGTCTGCCAGGCCTGGGACTTTGGCCAGCCACCGGAACTGTCTAGCCCTTTGGTCCAGTGAGCCTAGGTCCCTGATTTTGTCTGGTGTGGATCCTGAGTGGGGTTTTTTCTTTATTGTTTTCCTCTAGCCTGGGTTTTACTGGGGTGTGAGTCATAGGAGTTTTTATTTTTTCTGGTTTGTTTCGGTCCCTCCGTGCCTGGGTCCCCCTCCTCCCGCCCGGGGTGGGGTTGTTTTCTTGTCTTTTGGTGGGGTGGGTCCTTAGTGTGGGTGGGCCCTTGTTTTTCTTTTGATGTTGCCCGGGGTGTCTGGTATCCACCCCTGGGGCCCTGCTCTGTCACGATCTGAGCACGGGGGATTTCACCGTGCTCTGTCTCTTTGTCTTTTTGTTTTTCCTTATTTGTATAATGTTGTATTTTGGAGTCTACGCCTGTGTCTGCACTTTTCTTTCTCTCTCTGGAGTTGCAGTTCTCAGGAGCACTTAAGGGCTTTTTCCCTGGTCGTGGGCGGTGCTCCTGTCAAACTGTCAGCTCCGTCTTCCCTCCTCATGACTCACAGCTGATTGTCATTTTCTCCCCAGCCCGCTCATGTCATTCACACCGGTTACGTTTTGTGTTAATTGTTTCTATCCTATTTAAAGGCTGTTATTTTCATTTCTCGTTACCGGAATCTTAAGTTCTCGACCCTCTTCTCCACCAGAACCCAGCCCTTGTTCTGGTGAGGAAATTTGTAAGTTACTTTGCTTGTCTTTTTGGATTTTGTGTTTGAACTCTGTTTTGGATTTTGTGTTTGGTTTTCTTAATCAATTTCACAAACTAGCAGTTCAGCATCTGGGTCTTTCTCTCTGCCCTGAGGGGGCAATTCATGACAGCTGCTTTGCTGCTTCAGGACCTGGACAATTTGCCGTAATTGACAGAACCATGAATTCTGCTCTCTACCAAAAATCCTGAAGGAGAATGTCCAGCCATCAGTTCATGAAGCCCTCCAGTGTGACTGAATTTAAATAATTCCTTAACAGCGATAGAAAAGACTCATTGCCAGTTGTTGGCGCCAACGGTGGCACAACCAGTTATTAGGATTAGAGGGCACTTAGGGGGTAGTTACTTTTTCACATAGGGCCAGATAGGTTTGGATAGCTTTTTTCCCTTAATAAATGAAATCATCATCTAAAAACTGCATTTTGTATTTACTCAGATTATCTTTTTCCCATATTAAAATTTGTTTGATGATCTGAAACATTTAGGTGTAACAAATACTCAAAAATACAGTGGGGGAAAAAGTATTTAGTCAGCCACCAATTGTGCAAGTTCTCCCAATTAAAAGATGAGAGAGGTCTCCAATTTTCATCATAGGTATACCTCAACTATGAGAGACAAAATGAGGGAAAAAAAATCCAGAAAATCACATTGAAGGATTTTTAATGAATTAATTGGTAAATTCCTCGGTAAAATAAGTATTTGGTCACCTACAAACAAGCAAGATTTCTGGCTCTCACAGACCTGTAACTTCTTCTTTAAGAGGCTCCTCTGTCCTCCACTCGTTACCTGTATTAATGGCACCTGTTTGAACTCGCTATCAGTATAAAAGACACCTGTCCACAACCTCAAACAGTCAGACTCCAAACTCCACTATGGCCAAGACCAAAGAGCTGTCAAAGGACACCAGAAACAAAATTGTAGACCTGCACCAGGCTGGGAAGACTGAACTGCAATAGGTAAGCAGCTTGGTGTGAAGAAATCAACTGTGGGAGCAATTATTAGAAAAAGGAAGACATACAAGACCACTGATAATCTCCCTCGAGCTGGGGCTCCATGCAAGATCTCACCCCGTGGGGTCAAAATGATCACGAGAACGGTGAGCAAAAATCCCAGAACCACACGGGGGGACCTAGTGAATGACCTGCAGAGAGCTGGGACCAAAGTAACAAAGGCTACCATCAGTAACACACTACGCCGCCAGGGGCTCAAATCCTGCAGTGCCAGACATGTCCCCCTGCTTAAGCCAGTGCATGTCCAGGCCCGTCTGAAGTTTGCTAGAGAGCATTTGGATGATCCAGAAGAGGATTGGAAGAATGTCATATGGTCAGATGAAACCAAAATAGAACTTTTTTGTAAAAACTCAACTTGTCGTGTTTGGAGGAGAAAGAACACCATACCTACTGTGAAGCATGAGGGTGGAAACATCATGCTTTGGGGCTGTTTTTCTGCAAAGGGACCAGGACGACTGATCCGTGTAAAGGAAAGAATGAATGGGGCCATGTATCATGAGATTTTGAGTGAAAACCTCCTTCCATCAGCAAAGGCATTGAAGATGAAACATGGCTGGGTCTTTCAGCATGACAATGATCCCAAACACACCGCCCGGGCAACGAAGGAGTAGCTTCGTAAGAAGCATTTCAAGGTCCTGGAGTAGCCTAGCCAGTCTCCAGATCTCAACCCCATAGAAAATCTTTGGAGGGAGTTGAAAGTCCGTGTTGCCCAGCGACAGCCCCAAAACACCACTGCTCTAGAGGAGATCTGCATGGAGGAATGGGCCAAAATACCAGCAACAGTGTGTGAAAACCTTGTGAAGACTTACAGAAAACGTTTGACCTCTGTCATTGCCAACAAAGGGTATATAACAAAGTATTGAGATGAACTTTTGTTATTGACCAAATACTTATTTTACTGAGGAATTTACCAATTAATTCATTAAAAATCCTTCAATGTGATTTTCTGGATTTTTTTTCTCATTTTGTCTCTCATAGCTGAGGTCTGTAAGTTTTTATCGCTGTAAGGTCTGTAAGTTTTATCGCTTTCTATCGCTATGATTATTTATTTAGCGAATGCAAAGTCCTCAAGCCAAGCAGTTGCCTCCTGGTTTGCTGTATGGAGGGTGTGTAATCCTCCTTCCAGTCTTTGGAGCGGGCAGGCCTCTATGATGTGTTCCATTGTTTGCTCCTCTCCACATGCGCACAGTGGGCTAGGGCTACTGCCCCATCTGTGAAGGCTGGCCAAGCAGGGGCCATGTCCAGTCCTGAAGCGATTGAGTGTAGACCACTGTCTCCTTGGGAGGTTGGTGCCCGGGACCTGTTGGTTGGGGTTTGTCACCAGGTGTTTGTTTGGGACCTCCTTGGTCTCCCATTCCTCTTGCCAAGCTGTCTGGATGGTGAAGTCAGCTGGGGGAGGGTTTTTCCAAATCGGCCGTCTGTATGGAAGTCGGGCAGTGGGTGGGGTGTAGATATCTGCATAGATTGGTAAGTGAGGAGAATCTTTGGCTTTTTGAAGCATCCTTTGAGTTAGTGCTGCTCGCCGGATGTGTGGGGGGGGGCTATGTTTGACAGTACAGGGAGCCAGGGGAGTGGTGTTGAGCGGATTGTCCCAGTTATGATGAAAATTGGAGACCTCTCTCATCTTTTAAGTGGGAGAACTTGCACAATTGGTGGCTGACTAAATACTTTTTTGCCCCACTGTATAAGAAATCGGGAAGGGGGCAAATACTTTTTCACAGCACTGTACATATATGAATAGATGCATGAATTGTACACGCTATACAATGCAGAACTATCAGGTGCAGTGTGAAGTAGGACAGTAGGACTGTGTGATATGGCCAAAATTTCCTATCACGATATAACTAATCTTATAGAATAGAATTGGCTTTATTGTCATTGTACAGTTGTACAGAACAATGAAATTGTACTGTATTATATCCAGATAATGATATATATCATGATATACATTTTCTGTAAATTCTATAGTTTATATATAACAGTTGCATAAAAAAGACCATCTCTTTATTTTAAATTACATAATGTAAAAAAATCAATTGTACAAATTCATCTATCATTAATATCATCCAACTTTTTCCCTCATAATTTTGCTGTCTTTTCATAAAATTGTATTTTTAATGTGTATTTGAGACATAATATTTCAGATTGGCTATGATCTGAAAATCAAAGCCATGAAAGGTAATGTAATGAAATACAAGTGACTTCAACTTTATTCATTATCACTACTTCAGTAATTAAAATGATTAGAAATCAAGTAAGTTACAAAAGCCAGTTTGTTCCTCCGACATGTTTTAATTGATTACCGTGGCGTGAAAAAGTGTTTGCCCCTTTCCTGATTTCTCATTTTTTGTATGTTTGTCACACTTAAATGTTTCAGATCATCAAGAAAATTTAATCATTAGAAAAAGATAACACAAGTAAACTCAAAATGCAGTTTTTTTTAATAATTGAAGGTGTTTATTATGGGGGGGGGGGGAATCCAAACCTACATGGCCTTGTGTGAAAAGTGATTGCCCCCTAAACCTAATAACTGGTTGGGCCAGCCTTAGCAACTGCAATCAAGCATTTGCGATAACTGGCAATGAGTCTTTTACAGCGCTGTGGAGGAATGTTAGCCCACTCATCTTTGCAGAATTGTTGTAATTCAGCCACATTGGAGGGTTTTTGAGCATGAACCACCTTTTGAAGGTCATGCCACAGCATCTCAATCGGATTCAGGTCAGGACTTTGACTAGGCCACTTCAAAGTCTTCATTTCGTTTTTCTTAAGCTATTCAGAGGTGGACTTGCTGGAGTGTTTTGGATCATTGTCCTGCTGCAGAACCCAAGTGTGCTTCAGCTTGAGGTCACGAACAGATGGCTGGACATTCTCCTTCAGGATTTTTTGATAGACAGGAGAATTCATTGTTCCATTTACCACAGCAAGTCTTCCAGGTCCTGAAGCACCAAAACAGCCCCAGATCATCACACTACCACCACCATATTTTACTGCTGGTATGATGTTCCTTTTGTGAAATGCTGTGTTACTTTTACGTCAGATGTAATGGAACACACACCTTCCAAAAAGTTCAACTTTTGTCTCGTCAGTCCACAGAGTATTTTCCCAAAAGTGTTGAAGAACCTCACATGTTTTCTGGCAAAACTGAGATGAGCCTTTATGTTCTTTATGCTCAGCAGCGGTTTTGGGCTTGGAACTCTGCCATGCAGGCCATTTTTGCTCAGTCTCTTTCTTATGGTGGAGTCATGAACACTGACCTTAACTGAGGCAAGTGAGGCCTGCAGTTCTTTGAATGTTGTTGTGGGGTCTTTTGTGACCTCTGGGATGAGTCGTCGCTGCGTTCTTGGAGTAATTTTGGTTGTCCAGCCACTCCTGGGAAGGTTCACAACTGTTTCATGTTTTCACCATTTGTGGATAGTGGCTTTCACTGTGGTTTGCTAGAGTCCCAAAGCTTTAGAAATGGCTTTATAACCTTTTTCCAGACTGATAGATCTCAGTTAGTTTGTTTCTCCTTTGTTCCTGAATTTCTTTGGATTGCACCATGCTGTCTAGCTTTTGAGGATCTTTTGGTCTACTTCACTTTGTCAGGCAGGTCCTATTTAAGTGATTTCTTGATTGAGAACAGGTGTGGCAGTAATCAGGCCTGGATGTGGCTAGAGAAATTGAACTCAGCTTTCCAAAGATGTTATAAACCACAGTTAATTTATGTTTTAACGGGGAGGGGGATCACTTTTTCACACAGGGCAATGTAGATTTGGATTTTTTTTTTTTTACCCTTAATAATAAACACTTTCATTTAAAAACTGCATTTTGTGTTTACTTGTGTTATCTTTGTCTAATATTTAAATTTGTTTGATGATCTGAAACATGTTAGTGTGACAAACATACAAAAAAATGAGAAATCAGGAAGGGGGCAAACACTTTTTCACACCACTGTATATATTTTGAATACATGTGCCACAGCCATGCACTTTCAGAGCTTCAATATAATTTTTTTCAGACAAAACTAAAAATTTCAGCAGCAATTTAAAGCAAAGAAACGATTATCTGATAATATTTCCGATAAGCAACAATTTAGTATTGTCATTTAGCATTTGCTGTTTTACAAAGTTAAGAATGAGAAGGTGTTAGTGTTACTTACCTCCAATTAAAACGGGGAAGAGACAACAGAGACATGGTTAGAGGACTATCCTCTCTGATGCAGCACAGTGGAAAACAGTCCCACATCCCCGGCAAAAAGAAGTAGCAGCTATTTGATCAAACCATTAGTTTGGAGTTAACGACTGTGCTAACCACTGTAATGAAACGTAGCGATACATCTACACCTGCTCTGCTATTCGCACTGCTGGGGTGAGCCGAGCCGCTGACAAGTAGTGTATGAGGAACTTTGCTGAAGAACGGGAGGATGTGTATTTTAACCCCTTATCTGTCCCAGTCGCCGTATGGCGTCAGGAACAGTCAAAGGGGGGTCAAGGCCCCTAGTGGTCAAGAGTGGTAAAAAAAAATTTGTCAATAAAATAGTTGATTTCAAAGGCTATAAATTGAAAGTTACAAGAGATAATGGCTTACTGTCAATTAGAAAGATGTAGAATATGATCCAAAGTTTCAGATACAAATAAATTTATGCATCTAATTTGCATAATGTTGCGGCAGCTATATAAATTGCATAACTCAGTCAAAATTGGACTTTGAACACATTTACACAAAGAATGGTCTGGGGTTTTTTTTACACAGTTTTGTCTACAGGGGTATGTTTTTATCTAATCTTCAAAGTATATGAACCAGAAAATCAATAAAAAGTTAAAAAAAAATCTTTTTTTTTATTTAAAAAAACATATATTCCTCTCTTACCTGTTGCCGGGGGGGGGGGGGGGGGGGGGGCTTGCTCGCTGATGTGACCGGTCTGTTTTCGTCCAGCGTGGTCGATGTTTTGCGTTTGCTCGGTCATTTACACCCTCTATCACATCTACAAATTCTTATGATTATCCCATGTGAATTTCATTTGTATTATGCGGCTATTTTTCCCATTTCATGCAGTTTCAGTCAGAATTGCTGCCGCCATAACCGATCATGGCAGATTGGTGTGTGAGCTCAAAGCGGAAAAAGGAAGAAGAATAATGAGGATTTCTTCTTCTTTGCTGTATTCCATGTCAGCCATGATTCCTTCGGTGCGTGTCTGCCACCTTCTGAACTGTCAGATCAATACAGATCAGTACAATTTCTCAGTATAGCGGGGGGACGTCAATAAGTTGACACATGCAGTTGCTGCGCTGTGCCATTGGGGGCGCGCGACCCGTCCATGCAATGTGGACAGTTAGAGGATTAAATCCCAATAAAAACGATAGATATTTAAATGAAAGGATAGGTGTTTTTATCCCGTCATCCAACTTATATTGTCATATCGAACAGCCCTAACAGACTGACATTTATCAGAGAGGGGGAGAGCAGAGTCGGGTTCTCTGTCAGTTGTGTAGTATGATATTAGATGTGTTTGAGACAGTAGAAAGTTGAATTGACAAAGACAACTTTAGCTTGTAATTGTTTCACAGTGGTCACATACTAAAGCTCTGATAACAATACCAAAATTCTGTGAGAGTGCACCATATTGTCAGATTTTCAGGAGCCAAAAAGCTCGACAAGAGTCAGTTACATGTTAATGAAGGGTACAGCAGCTGGTTATGTTACTGTGAGTTCACCAGTATTTTCCATCAAGTTTTAAACAGAGCATAAATGTGAGAGGAACTGATGTGGCAGATATTAAACACAGTATGTTCAGTGAACTCACATAACCAAGTGTTAGCAGTTAAATCACTAATTACTGTTAGCAAAACATTTGATCCTGATATTAAATCATAGCATCCCTAAGGTAGAGACATGTGAGAAGACAGTAGGGATACACTCTATATTATTACCTATGGTTTGTCATTTCCTTTGGCTTTTTTATATGCATCCTACCTTGTTTTTGTTGCAATACACTTCACTGCAAGTTGCAAGCAGATGCTCGGGAGGTTCTTAACACATTTGAACAACAGATTTGATGTTATGATAACTGTATTTTATGGCAAAGCACTAATTAATCTCAAAGTGATATTTTTGTAGCACTTTAAGACTTTGCCACAAAATGTAAAGTGGGTTATCAATGAAAATGAATTATTAACAATGAAGAGATTTTAGAGCTTGCAGTATTTCTCTACTCTAGCTGCTGGATAAGCTAGCCTTCTGTTGCTAGTTTTTCGTTAGAGGGTTGTGTCAGGAAGGGCATCCAATGTAAAACCTTTGCCAAATCAAACATGCAAATCATGACAAATGAGACTTTCATACCAGATCGGTCGAGGCTCAGGTTAACAACGACCGCCACTGATGCTGTTAATTGACAGGGTGCCGGTGGAAATTGGGCTGCTGTTGGTCGAAGATCGAGGGGGAGGAGAGGGAGAAGGCGTGTTAGGAGGGAGAGAGAGAAAAGGAAAGGTAGAAGTGTGGAGGTGACAGAAGGGACATTAAATGTAGGGACTATGACTGGTAAAGGCAGAGAGGGGCTGCACGGTGGCGCAGTGGTTAGCACTGCGGCAGCACAGTTTACCCTTGGCCGGGGGATTGTGGGGATCGTGGGATCGTGGGTTCGATCCCAGCCCCCGACCAACAGTGATCTGTGTGGAGTTTGCATGTTCTCCCCGTGTTGCGTGGGTTTACTCCGGGATTTCTCCGGTTTCCTCCCACATGCCAAAAACATGCATGTTAGGTTAATTGGCTGTTCTAAATTGTCCCTAGATATCTGTTTCCTATAGGCCCTTAGAATAGAGGGTTAGTATTAATGAAAGCGCTTTGAGTGGTCTTTGTGACTAGAAAAGCGCTATATAAGTGCAGGTTAGTTAGTAGTTAGTAGTTAGTTGGCTGATATGATGGAGAGAAGAAAGGTAGAGATACTGTGTTCAAGAAACCAGATGGAAGGGAAGCAAGGCTAGGAGTATTGGAGGTGGATTGAAACTGTTCTACCATTGTGTAGATAGGAAGAGAAATGGAGTAGGAGTAATCTTGAAGGAAGAGTATGTGAAGAGTGTTCAGGAGGTAAAGAGGGAGTCGGACAGAATCATGAGTTTGAAGCTAGAAGTCAAAGGTGTGATGTTGAATGTTGTCAGTGCCTATATCCCACAAGTTGGATGTCAGGTAGAAGGGAAAGAGGAATTCTGGAGTAAGTTGGACGAAGTGGTAGAGAGTGTCTCCAGGGGGAGAGAGTGGTGATTGGAGCAGACTTTAAATGGACATGTAGATGAAAGGAACAGAGGTGATGAGGAGGATCCTGGGTAGGTATGGTCTTAAGGAGAGAAATGTGGAAGGACAGATGATTGTGGATTTTGCTAAAAGGATGGAAATGGCTGTGGTGAACACATACTTCAAGAAGAGAGAGGAACATAGGGTGACTTACAAGAGTGGAGGAAGGTGCACACAGGTGGACTACATCTTATGCAGAAGGAGAAATCTGAAAGAGGCAGGAGACTGCAAGGCAGAGGCAGGGGAGGATGTAGCTTGACAGCATTGAGTGGTTGTCTGTAGGATGACTTTGCAAGAAGAGGAAAACAGTGAAGGCAGAGCCAAAGATTATGTGGGGTAAGTTACAGAAGGAAGAAGGTCACACAGAGTTCAGGAAGGAGTTGATACAGGCTCTGGGTGGTAGGGAAGAATTACCAGATGACTGGGAAAGTACAGCAAAAGTATTGAGGGAAATGGGTAGAAAGGTATGTGGTGTATCCAGTGGACAGAGGAAGGAAGACAAGGAGACTTGGTTTGTGGAATGAGAAGGTACAGGAAAGTATTCAAAGGAAGGGGTTAGCAAAGAAAAAGTGGGATAGTCAGGGAGATAAAGAAAGTAGACAGGAGTATTTGAAATCTAGGCACATGGCAAAGAGAGAGATGGCAAAGGAAAAGGAAAAGGCATATAGTGAGTTGTATGAGAAGCTGGACACTAAGGAAGGAGAAGAGGACTGGTATCGACTGGCTAGATGGAGAGATTGAGCCGAAAAGGATATACAGCAGGTTAGGTTGATTAAGGACAGAAATGGTAATGTACTAATAAATGATGAGAATGTGTTGAGAAGGTGGAAGAAGTACTTTGAAGAGTTGATGAATAAAGAAAATGAGAGAGAGAGGAGGAAGGATGAAGGAAAGATAGTGAACAAGGAAGTCCCGAGGATTAGCAAGGCGGAAGTGAGGGCAGCTTTGAAGAGGATGGAGAATGGAAAGGTGGTTGGTCCAGATGACGTACTGTACCTGTGGAGGTATGGAGATGTGTAGGAGAGCTGGCAGTGGAGTTTTTATCCACTGCCGTGGACACAATCTTGGACACAATCTTTGACACAATCTTGGAGAGTGAGAGGATGCCTGAGGAGTGGAGAAGAAGTGTTTTGGTGCCAATTTTCAAGAACAAATGTGATACTCAGAGCTGTAGTAACTACAGAGGCATAAAAGTTGATCAGCCACACTATGAAGATATAGGAAAGAGTTGTTGAAGCCAGGTTAAGAGGAGAGGTGACAGTCGTTGAGCAGCAGTACAGTTTCATACCAAGAAAGAGTACTACAGATGCAGTGTTTGCTTTAAGCATCCCTGCCTGGGTACATGATGCTGATACTCTTACTTTTAAGATCAAGCTTCAAACCTTTCTTTTTGATAGAGTTTGCAATTAGTGTTATTGTTATTATTAGTAAAGTTGTTGTTGTTATTTTCACTGATTGCCAATTCTTGGAATTTTGACTCTCACTTTGAGTGTTTTATTTTGATTTTATTGTCTTATAGTTGTTTTAGTCAGTTCCTTTCTTGCCTTCATATTTTTGAATATTTTAACCTCTTACTTTTTTGTTTTTATGTGTTTCTGTTTGACTGTGGTTCTGTAAAGCACCTTGGGTTGCACATGTGCTTGAAAGGTACTATATAAATAAAGTGAACTGAACTGAACTAAGAGTGTTGATGGAGAACTATAGAGAAGGTCAAAAGGAGTTGCACTGTGTCTTTGTGGATCTAGAGAAAGCATATGAGAGGGTGCCAAGAGAGGAAGTGTGGTACCGTATGAGAAAGTCAGGAGTGGCAGAGAAGTATGTGAGGGTGGTGCAGAACATGTATGAGGACAGTGAGATGGTGGTGAAGTGCACTGTAGGAGTGACAGATGGGTTTAAGGTAGGGGTGGGGTTACATCAGGGATTGGCTCTGAGCCCCTTCTTGTTTGCCATGGTGATGAACAGGCTGACAGACGAGGTCAGGCAGGAGTCTCCGTGGACCATGATGTTTGCAGACGACATTGTGATCTGCAGTGAGAGTAGCAACCCAGTAGATAAGAACCTGGAGAGGTGGCGGTATGCTTTGGAGAGAAGAGGAATGAAAGTCAGTAGAAGCAAGACAGACTACATGAGTGTGAATGAGAGGGAGGCAGGTGTAACGGTGAAGATGGAAGGAGTAGAGGTAGTGAAAGTAGATGAGTTTAAATACCTGGGGTCAACCATCCAAAGCAATGGAAAATGCACAAGAGAGGTGAAGAAGAGAGTGCAGGCAGGTTGGAGTGGGTGAAGACGAGTGTCAGGGGTGATTTGTGACAGAAAGGTAGCAGCAAGAGTGAAAGGGAAGATTTACAAGGCGGTAGTGAGACCTGCTATGATGTATGGTTTTGATGATGGTGGCGCTGACAAAAAGACAGATGGAGCTGGAGGTGGCAGTGTTGAAGATGCTAAGTTTTTCATTGAGAGTGACTAGAAGGGGTAAGATTAGAAATGAGTATATCAGAGGGACAGCGCAGGTTGAGTGGTTTGGAGACAAAGTAAGAGAGGCAAGGCTGAGATGGTTTGGACATGTGCAGAGAAGGGATAGTGGAGATATTGGACAAAGGATGTTGAAGATGGAGGTGCCAGGCAGGAGGAAAAGAGAAAGACCACAGAGAAGATTCATGGATGTAGTGAAGGAGGACATGGAGAGGGTTGGTGTTACAGAGGAAGATGAAAGGATAGGGTGAGATGGAGACAGATGAAGACGAAAGGGCGATTATGTTATGGGGTGGTCCGACCCTCTGTCCCACTTTTGTGAAATCAACTCCTCCTACAGTTTTGTTTCAAATGTTTTGAAACTTGATACCAGGGTTTGATATATGCTGATGATGCACATATTGTAATTTCACACCAGTTGGATGGGGGTTTTTTTCAGGAGTTAAAGCCCCTGACTTTTGACAGTCTCTTATTTCACCTCAGTTAATAGACAGTAACTGTCTTGTGAAATCAACTCCTCCCACAGTTTTATTTCAAATGTTTTGAAACTTGGTACCAGGGTTTGATATTGACTGACAATATACATATTGCTATTTGACTCACATCGGAGGATTTTTGCAGGAATTTTAGACCTTGAGGTCAAAGTCAGAAGTCAGTTTTTCCCTAAATCTTGTAAACGTGATAACTACTGAAAGACATGAGGTAGGCTTTTCAAATCAATGCCACAGTTGTCTCTAAGACAAATTTTGGACAGCTTACACCCTGACCTGACTATGGTTTTGGGGTCAAAAGATCAAAGGTTAAGATGGGCATTCCCTATGCCCTATTACTATACAACAAGTAAAGTTAAGATCACCCAACTTTGTACACAGGTCCGCTCAGTGATCCTGAAGTGTGACGATGTTTTTTTTAATCCCAAGGTCAAAAGTCAACATCAAAAGGGCATGTAAACTATATCTCAACAACAAAGAATGCTATACTCACCAGAGTTGGTACACAGGTTCACCCTGAGACCATGACGTCTAACTGTGGGTTTGAGGGCAAAGGTCAAGGTTAACATTCCCTTTGATCTCTTACTATAGAAGCTCTCTAGGGTCACCAGACTTGGTATACATGTTCACCTTGGGATCCTGACCTACAGCTATGGGTTGTATACATTTTTGTTGTATATTCATGGATGATAGGCTTATCATAATTTTGTTCTGCCTCAGTAACTATATGGGAAAGTTGAAAACTGCTCTCCTTCAGTAACATATTGGGATTGTCAAAGAAAACAGAGGCGGGGATACTTCACTCACCCCAGAGTGCTCTTGTCTGTGCTTGTTGTCCAGTGGGATGTTTAAGAGACAGACAGTTGTGTGTTATGAGCAGTGTGATGATAGATTATTTAACACACACCTTGTGTTTGTCTTTGGACTTTTCCCTACAAGCAGGAGCCAAAATACAGCAAACCATGAGCCTCTTTAGGAGCCTTGAGAAGCATTCTGTTTGCTGCACCGTTGGTACATGCCAATGTGTTGTCTAGTCTACCAACCAAGCCGAACCTAAACAGCTCTAAAGTGAACCGCTCCCCATTGTCTCCTCCTTTGTGCATCTTTATCTCTCACCCAAGAAATGTTGTGCTTTTGTTGTGTGCTTGTGTAAACAAGGGCTGTGTGAGAACTCGGATTGAAGCAGGTGGCCGCTGAGGTTTTACTGTCATGAGCATTAAAGAAAAACAGAACATGGAGAAGGGTCAGAGCACAGCTGCGTGGCCGACCCTACCTTGAATCGACTGCTGACTTGTTTGAGCTGTTGAATTCCAGGCAAGCATGACAGGAGGGGGGGACGGGCGTTGGGTTGGGTTTCCAGTGTGTGTGTGTGTGTGGGGGGGGGCAGCCGTTCTTAACCTTCAACCTGCCTGGTCAGGTGGGACACAAATGTGACTCTTGTTTGTGTTGTACTCCCCATATTTGAGGCAGGGAAAGCAAAACAAACTGTAAACAAACAGAAACTCTGACCTTTTTTATGATCCACTGTTTGTTCCAAACACTTGTTTTGTTTTGCAACCCCCCCCCCCCCCAAAAAAAAAGAACAGGCAGGCATCTGATAATCAGCAGCACAGCCAGTTCTTTTTCTACAAACTGCTGTTGCCTTGTTTTGATCTCCTGGAATTTCCATTATTTTTCATTTCTTTTTTTAAAACTTTTTTCCAGTTCCAGGAAAAAAAAAGCTGACATGCTCCATTAATAATAAGAAATGTTTCCCCCCCTCATGTCTACTTTTGTGTATTGTTTCATGGTGAAATGTTTGTGTTTGGAGTTGGGATACATGTGTTCTTAAATCCAGCAACTACACCCCATTTAGCAGGACACTTGACCCATAATTATGGCTGAATTTGCCCGTGTTGTATAAATGGAACAGCCGGAAAATCTTGGGGCATTTTTGAATCGTGGCACACACGGCTTCCCCCTGAGCCAAGTCAAAATAAATAGATAGATAAACAACGGTGGGGCTGAGTCACGTGGCCCAGTTGCCTGGGTCTGGGCTGATAGTGATGGTGTCCCTGCCTCAGTGCTCCACAGATTAACACCGTTATCAGCCCAACTCTCTAATAAGGCTCTTTCCTATCTGCTTGATATTTATGATGGATAATGCCCATTTTCCATTTTCTTTTTGCCCCTCAGTTTTTTTACACTCATGATATTGCAGCTTTGAATTATTCTGTTCTAAAATTAATGAGAAAGTAGATTTATGGGTTTCATTTGTTTGTCAATTCTAAAATTAATTGGGTGTTAATTTTAGCCATCCCCTCATCAGTGCCGGTTCCAAGCATGCGCGCATTACTTTGCATTCATTGTGGCCCTTCTCTCCTTTATTGTGGGTCACTAGTTTTGCATACATTAAAATAGCCCCGCGGCTCATTCTCTTGATTACTTTTGGAGATGCCATGCATTTGGAAATTTACGCCTTTCTGTTACAATTATGAAAATTTAGCATGGAATGACAGTGCATGTATAATAGCCATTACACCCCCCCCCCCCCCATGTAGCCTGAGAAAAAAAAGGAAGAAAGAAAGCCTTTTTTTTTTTCCTGCGAGTTGAAAAATGCCTTCTATTTGAAAAATAAGTTGGGTTGAATAACGTCAGCACATGGTTTACTTCAAATGGCATTTAATTTCACCCGGGAATGTGTGTTTCTAATTGGTGCCTGTGAAGGGGAGGTGGTGCGGGCGGAGGCCTGTAGATGGAGTCGCTGCCACCTACGTCCCATCCCGTACTGTTTAGAAAATCCCATTATGGAGGGAGGCTGTGCCAGACTGGAAGGGTGAGCCGGGTCAACATCTGTCTGAAGGGGGGGAGGGGGAGAGGAGGCCCTTGTCCCAACCAGAGAAGAGGGCCTGTAGGGATGAGCCCGGGCTGCTCAGACGGGCCCTGAGCGTGGGGGCGTCGTGACACACAACTGAACCGGCACAGGCCACAGTGTCAGATGACTCATTCAGTCACGCTTCTACAGGAGAGGAGATGTAAGCTGCACTTCTCTGGGTTTGATGGCTGAGCTGGAAAACTGCTTCTTGAACAGCAGCGTTGCTCACGGTGCTTTTTATTTTCTGAGATAATCCCAAATCTAGATTATTATCTCCCCTGTACTCAGTAAATATTCTTCTGTGACAAGTTTTCCACCTCAATTTCCTGTCTGTCAGCCTGATTGTGTGTCCCCATGGGGGGGGGGGGGGGTATGTGTGTGTGTCTGCATCTTGTTTAGATGGGCTCTGGGCACATACATTCTGGCCTTCCTATTACACGCCTTAAATGCAGAACCATAAATCTGCATTTAGTTCTATTTTCACATTCTTTCATGATGAGGCCCAGTGTTTTAAAGGCATTTATTCTGCTTCATATAAATAATTAATCAGCCAAGTTAATTCGCTTCTGCCTGACTTGGTCAGCTTCATTAACTGCCCTGGAATTGGGAGCCCTGTGACCGCCGCACAATAGCTGTAAATCATTCCACTGATTTGAGGAATACAGGCGCAGATACGCACCCGCATCGCTGGCACTTCTCCCCAGAGAAATGAGGGGGGGGCGGGGTGAGGCGGCGTTGTCTGTCTGGCTTTTGTGTATCCAAAAACAAAACAGTGGACTTATAATGTAAACAAATCGCTCACTATTCACTGATTACTGCTCACATTTTTCACACTGTGTATGCAGGGCTAGTAGAGCTGCACTGGCAGGACTTTAGATCAAGTTATTAAAAGGCTGCATTTTTCCAACGCAGGATGATTTATTTATATTCAGACCTGTGTTTTGGTGTTAATTGAGCACCCCTTGAGGATTTGGCTGTTTTTGCTCAGCCTCAGATTGGATGTTTCTCATGGAGATCCTTTGGCAGGCCTCATACCATTGCTCTGGTTCCCATTAAAAAGCCATTCTGCCGTGGTTCTTCAGGGAGCCATGCAAGTAAATATATCCATTTCCATAGAAAGTGTTTTGTTTTGGACGTCCAGTGTTTTCTTGGGCTCCTCAGCTCTCAGTCAGCTCAGGTTGGGTTCCTCTCCATTGCCCCCTCCCCTCCACCGCACCCCTGTGCATACCCTATAATGGAGAACACAAACAAAACCTGAGTCCCACCTTCTTTTTTCTAACCCAGTATGGACTTGTCATCTGCAAAGGATCTGCAGCGGAAAAGGCAAAACAAAGGAGCCGTTCATTACTCTGTTTAGAAGCAGTCTGTGAATGCTTGTGTGTTTGCCTCATTGCATACACTACAAGTAAACAAACAAGGCACGGGGAAGCACAAACCAATGGGGGAAACCTGTAATAAAAGTGAAATTGTGTGGGAAGGATATGACAGATGTTTATAGTTTGGCCTCCAGTTGAAATGCGACCTCACTGCTGCGTGTTTTAACAGCTGTTTCTCTCCGTCTCTGTCCCTCTTTTCTCATTTTCCTTGCCTTCTCTCAGGTTTTTAAGTCATGATGCAAGAATCCGGGACGGAGGCGACGAGCAACAGGCAAACCAATGAAAATGGAGGCACGAGCGCAGAGGCAGCATCCAGGGAGGGACGGCCCAGAAGTGCCACGCCATCAATGGAGGTGACCGCGGCGGACCTCCTGCATCTCCAGCAGCACCAGGTACACACACCTGTCTTCACTTGAGTAAGCCATGTCAACAGCAGGCCCAATCCTCCTCTTAAAGTGCTCTTTAATATTTAATTGCTCCTCAAAGTACATCTCGTACATAAACACATTATTATTATTATTTATGTATATTGAGTCTCGTTTTGAATATTTAAAGATGCAGAAGTGCTGTCTTTGTGATTGTGTTTGGTTGTGAATGTGTTTATGCGGCATCTGCATTTTGGTTAAATATTTATAATGATGTACTGACATATTTTAAGTATGTAGGTGCCACAGGATTTTGCAGACAGTTAGGAAACCGCAACGTCCAATAGGATGGCAGCGTTTTCCTCCGCCTCGTTGTGAACACACTTCACACTCACAGCTAATGCCACACTGTGCCCGGTCAACCAACGTGGTGGCGAGGAGATGTATGCCAGCTTTATTGTCGCTGCAGCCGCAACATTTTCACCGTCTCAGACATGAGGCAAACAGACAGGCTCTTTCTGTCGGTGTCAGCGTTATGCGTGGCACACGACGCCGTGTTTAAGGAAGCAGCATTGAAAAGATCAGTGTGTCTTCTGCTATCTCGGTCTTTCCGACAGCACAACTAGGGTTGTTGTCAGGAGCTGTTTGGCAATGGTGCACGTGCACGTGCCCTGTGCCGTTGTCTGCTGTCACAGCACATCCATCAGCATTTGTACAGAGAGGCAAAGAGAGCTTCAGGATGAAACAACGAGGTAATGGCTCCTTAACACGTAGAGCTGAGCAATAACTTAGTGTTATCATCATTGCAGCTTTCAGATGAATGATTTTGGTATGATGGCAGATGTGGATATCGTGATCCATTCACATCTCATTCTAACATTACGGCCCCCCAGCTCAAGCCGTAATTTAGACATTGAATTTTGAGCTAAATCAGGTCTGTCAGTCCAAGCCTTAATTTAGCCCACAAATACAGTTAGGCCCAAAAATATTTGGACAGTGACACAAGTTTTGTTATTTTAGCTGTTTACGAAAACATATTCAGGATACAATTATATAATCAATATGGGCTTAAAGTGCAGACTCTCAGCTGTAATTTGAGAGTATTCACATCCAAATTGGAGCAAGGGTTTAGGAATTACAGCTCTTTAATACGTAGCCGCCTCTTTTTCAAGGGACCAAAAGTAATTGGACAATTGACTCAGAAGGCTGCAAAAAAAAAAAATAACAAGGCTGCATGGGCTCTTCCCTCGTTAACCTGTCATCAATTAAGCAGTTAAAAGGTCTGGAGTTGATTCCAGGTGTGGCGTTTGCATTTGGAAGCTGTTGCTGTGAACACACAACATGCGGTCAAAGGAGCTCTCAATGGAGGTGAAACAGACCATCCTGAGGCTGAAAAAAAAGAAGAAATCCATCAGAGAGAAAGCAGAAATGTTAGGAGTGGCCAAATCAACAGTTTGGTACATTCTGAGAAAAAAAGAGTGCACTGGTGAGCTTGGGAACTCAAAAAGGCCTGGATGTCCACGGAAGACAACAGTGATGGATGATCACAGAATCCTTTCCATGGTGAAGAACAAACCCTTCACAACATCCACTCAAGTGAAGAACACTCCCCAGGAAGTAGGTGTATCAGTATCTAAGTCTACCATAAAGAGAAGACTTCATAAGAGTAAATACAAAGGATTCACCACAAGGTGCAAACCATGAATCAGCCTCAAAATTAGAAAGGCCAGAATTGACTTTGCCAAAAAAACACCTGACGAAGCCAGCCCAGTTCTGGAACAGCATTCTTTGGACAGATGAGACTAAGATCAACCTGTACCAGAATGATGGGAAGAAGAAAGTTTGGAGAAGAACTGGAACAGCTCATGATCCAAAGCACTACATCTTCTGTAAAACATGGTGGAGGCAGTGTGATGGCATGGGCATGCATGGCTTCCAATGGCACTGGGTCACTTGTGTTTATTGATGATGTGACAAAAGACAGAAGCAGCCAGATGAATTCTGAAGTGTATAGGGATATACTTTCTGCTCAGATTCAGCCAAATGCAGCAAAGTTGATTGGACGGCGCTTCACCAATGATCCAAAACATACCGCAAAAGCAACCCAGGAGTTTTTTAAAGCAACAAAGTGGAATATTCTGCAATGGCCGAGTCAATCACCAGATCTCAACCCAATCAACCATGCATTTCACTTGCTCAAGACAAAACTTAAGGCAGAAAGACCCACAAACAAGCAACAACTGAAGACAGCTGCAGTAAAGGCCTGGCAAAGCATCACAAAGGAGGAAACCCAGCGTTTGGTGATGTCCATGGGTTCCAGACTTCAGGCAGTCATTGCCCGCAAAGGATTCTCAACAAAATATTGAAAAGTAACATTTTACTTAGGGTTATGTTTATTTGTCCAATTACTTTTGAGCCCCTGAAATGAGGAGCGTTTGTATAAAAATAGCTACAATTCCTACATGTTTAATCATATATTTTTGTTCAACCCCTTGAATTAAACCTTAAAGTCTGCACTTCAATTCCATTGTAGTTGTTTCATTTCAAATCCAATGTGGTGGTATGCAGAGCCCAAATCATGAAGATTGTGTCACTGTCCAGATATTTCTGGGCCTAACTGTAGATGCTGAAAATTGGGCTGTGTTTAGTCCATCTGATATGGACTGTATTTAAGCCAGAAAAAGACGTTGACAACTGGGCAAAAAATAGTCCAATAATGGTGCTGTTTAGTCCACAGGATTTGGCCCAAGTTTATCCTCTAAATAGTTTTTGGCGTTTGGTGATACTGGTGGGGGTCTGTCTCTCAAAAGTCAAATGTACTTTTACAGCAGCTGGGAGTCTTTGTTAAAAGTGCTTTATAAAAATGCATATTTTTTAACAGCTTTTTTTAAGTTCAACATTTGGCTAAATGCCTGTTACATAATATCTGGAACAGTCTGAAACCAGTGCTAGTGCTATTGTGCTGTACACTTAAAAAGCACGATTTGAGTACAAGTACGTTTTACAAATTCCTCTCTACATTTTGTCTTTTTAATTGATGTTCACACCTTGGGCTCTGGGTGTCCCCAGACACCCCTGGTCTTGTCTGGTATTGAAAGCTAAGCAGGGTTGACCTGGTTAGTACTTGGATCTGTCCAGGATGGACTCTGTCCCTTGCCCAGAGATGCTCATGTAGGTGCCACACACAACTCAAAAAGGATCAGGATGTTGGTGACTATATGTTTTTTTGTGTGTGTTTTAACAGCCTTAAAAAGGTGGCTTTTCATCGTCCACATTTCAACCAAATCCATACATTTTTTAGACAGTTGGCATAGCCATCTTTTCAACATTTTTTTCAATGTTTTTTCAACCATTTTGTGCTGGGTGGGTAGAACTAAATGATTTTTGTTTGGCATCTCAGTTGTACAGAAGGGATGCACACATATATCAGCCTGTTACAAGTAACACAAGAGGGGTGATGGTTGTAAAACAGACAAAACTCCCAATGCAAACTGCTCTGTGCATCATGGAATATAATAATACGCTAATTAGACACATTCATGTTGCTAAGGCTAGTTAGCCATATAGCCTTTCAGGCGTGGTAATGGCCGTGTTGTTAAAAATGTAAAGAAATAACTGTAAGCAAATCCAAATAATACTTTAAAAAAAAATAACATAAAATGTAGTGTCTTACCTGTCAGTTTAAAGTAACTTGAGATGGTTGATGTAGTGAGAAACTAAAGTGTAATTTAAGATGAAGTGAATTGAATATGAAACAACACAGAAATGGGAATAAACCTGGAATTATTATTATCGTTATTATTATTATTACACCCCAAAAGATAATGCTTATGATGTCACACACCAAATATTTGTTGTATTAATATTAATTATATGCTTGCTAGGATAAAAAATAGTTTGGAAGGATCTTGTTTTTACAGAGACATGCAAAAATGTGTCCACCACTTGACAGTTAGCATATTTTCTGTTGTGTTATACAAAGAGAAAATATTAGTATAAGTATTTTCATCTGACATTAATGCACAGTTACATAGTTCAGTTTTATTTCATAAATTGAACAAAAATTAAAATAGATAAATACACAGTTGTGGCATGCACAAAATTCTGGGCATTTTTCACACAATTAATCAGGGAAATTTTAAAAAAATCAGCAAAATATCCTGTTTGTTAAGGGGATACTGCTTTATGTTGATCTAAAGGGCTTTAACCCCTTGAACTCTGTGAATTCTGCGGGCTGTCACGTCTCTGCGTCTTAGTGCGTCTCAGTGCGCACTGAAAAAAAAAAAGCTGTACAGTGATCCCTCGCTACTTTGCGCCTCACCTTTCGCGCCCTCAGTGCATCGCGGATTTTTCAAAAATATTCATCAAAAATTCAAAATTGAGAAAAAATGGGCGGGCGCTAGCAGAAGGCAGGGAGACTACATTAGAACATCAGGTATCAACACGGAGAGCCCGCACAACTCAAAATCCACCTCTCTGTTCGCTGTTCTCGTGTTGGCTCGGCTCGGGAATCTCGCAAGCTGATTGGCCGAGACGTTTTACCCAGCTTCTCTCCCTGCCGAGCGCCCATACCCAGCGAAGGAAGACCGCATTCATTGTTCTTTATCGCTCGTGTTGCTTAGTCTCGCCGCGTGGAACTTTTCGCTGTTCTCTTGTGCCTTTTTGTGCGAAATAGTCTTCCCGTCGAGCCACTACGCCGCCTCCTGCAGCTTCTCCAGCTCTATCGGAAGCTGCCCTCGACGATGCTGCGCCTCTAGCACCTGACGATGAGGCGTCACCTGAGGAGCAGTAAAGCTCTCATTAACCTGTGCAGTAAATCATCTTCATCTTGAGTTACGTATCTTGTTATAAGAATAAAAGAGTTCTAAAAACATATTTATGTACACTTTATTTACATCTACGTATATACAGTATGTACACTTACACACACACACACACACATATCATATGAGAGAGAGAGTGAGAGAATGAACGTACGTATTATTTATGGGTGATATCATTAGGGGTGACGCTACTTTGCGGTTTTTCACTTTTCGCGGTCGGTTCTGGAACCCATTAACCGCGATAAGTGAGGGATCACTGTATTTCCGGTCTTCCAGTACAGACACAGCCTTGTTACAACCTGAGAAAAAAGCTGTGTAATATATTCATTTTTTGTGGTATTTTTACAAAATTTTGACCTGAGCTTGAAAACACTTGGTTCTACATTTCTGTTGTGTTTTCCAGCCAGTATCTGACAGCTGTATGTTATTTGCAAGCATCTGTATCTAAAAAAACACCCAGGTGAACTTTCTTGTTACTCAGTGGCCGGAGCACTTAGAGAGATTATGACTGTTTTGCCAAAAAATTCAGAGTGTTTTCTTTTAAATGAGACCAACCCCATGAAGATGCTGCAAAGGGTTGAAGAACAGCTTTTGATTTACTTTGGACATGTTATTTTTAGGCGTTTTTAGGAAAGTTGAACAGAGTTCAACAGGTTAAAGTGATAAGGACCAGTGCCTGTAGTGCTTTTCTAGTCACAAAGACTACACTAACCCTCTATTCTGAGGGCCGATCAGAGACAGATACTGAGGGACAATTTAGAGTCACCAATTAACCCAACATCATAATAATAATAATGCATCAGATTTATACAGCGCTTTTTCACAGACACTCAAAGATGCTTTACAATGGATACATTATTCATTCACTCCACAGACATTGGTAGTGGTAAGTTACTACTGTAGCCACAGCTGCCCTGGGGCAGACTGATGGAAACATGGCTGCCAATCTGCACCAACGGCCTCTCCGACCACTACCTAACATTTATACACATTCATGCCCAGGGTCATGGACACTGGAGGCAAGGCGGGTAAAGTGTCTTGCCCAGGGACACAACGGCAGAATGTCTGGTGAGAGTGGGGTTCGAACCACCAACCCTCTGGTTATTAGACGACCCGCTCTACCTCCTGAGCCGCTGCCACCCACGGCGGTCCCACAGTCAGAGACATGCCTGTCTTTTGATTGTGGGAGGAAACCAGAGCGTCTGGAACCCACACAGCACTGGGAGAACATGCCAACTCCACTAAGAAAGGTTCCAACCCCTGCCAGCCTGGACATGTGAACCTGGAACCTTCTAGCTGTCAAGCAACTGTGCTAACCACTCTTACACTGTGCTGCCCATTAAAAAATACAGAAACATTAACAGAAATAAATTACAATTAAAGAATTTTATCATGCTACGGAAAATCAGAAAATTCTGATCTTTAGAATAAGAGACTATGCTAAGATAAGATAAGATAAGATAAGATAAGCCTTTATTAGTCCCACAATGGGGAAATTCCAGGATTGCAACAGCATAGGGATAGCAACACTCAGAGCAACAATCAGAAGGCAAGAAAAAACAACATCTAGTAAACATATGTCCATATTACTATAAATGTATATATATATAGACACACAGTGCAGAGCATTATGGCTGGTGAATGTGCAGCAGAAAGTCTAAGCTCTCTCTCCGCGGATGCAGCGGGCCAGCTGGAAGTCTTTGGGCATGATGGTGACCCCCTTAGCGAAGAAGAGACCACCAGGTGGGCCTCGCTGGTCTCCTGCAGAGCCATGACGGCGAAGCTCAGGAAACGCAGGACGGTCTTGAAGTCCTGAGCGATCTCCCTCACCAGGCGCTGGACGGGCAGCTTACGGAGGAGCAGCTCCGTGGATTTCTGGCAGCGACAGATCTCTCTCAGAGCCACGGGCCTGTGACGGCGAGGCCTCTTCACTCTAACGGTGGCCGGAGCGCCTCTCCGAGCAGCCCTGGTGGCTAGCTGTCTCCTGGGGGGGGGGGGGGGGGGGGGAGCTTCTTCCTCAGTAGATTTTACGGGCGGTCTGCTTGGTTCTTGCCATCGCTCTTTATTATTCTGTCTTATATTTCTTTCACGCCGCCTAAGCTCCAGCCCGGCACCCGCGTCATTTTCGCTACAGCTCCCGGTATGTCGAGTTTCCCATTAGCACCGGGCGGCGGCAAGTGCTAGCTAGCACTAGCTCCTCCCCGCTGTAACGTCTCCCGCTGCAAACCGTGGCTCCGTCCGCCGACCCCGGGAGACCCCCGGGTGATCCGTGCGTCCCGTGATATATATACAGAGTGAAAGGTGTAGAAAGAAGAAGGAAGATTAAAAAAAAAAGGCTGTTGCAACAGGCAGCCGACTCGTGTGGCGCCGCTGGTCCGGCGGAACCGGAACCTCTCTACTACTACGCGATAATATTACCTGTTTTGCTGTTATATTGACTAAAGTCATATATTTTGTTTTCCTTTTCAATTTAACTTTGTTGTTGAATTATTTATCTGTATATGCATTTAGTTTTGTTGTAAAATAGTTGTACATAACAAACAGCAGGTGAGATGCTTTAGATGCTCATAAAATTAAGCAACATTACACTTGAGGTCCTTACGGTATCAATGAAGATAGTAACTGCGGGTGATTACGCGTCGGGCATATGACTAATCACCCGCAGTTACTATATTCATGATACCGTAACGACCTCGAGTGTAATATTGCTTTCATACAACAGTTCTGCAAATACGATGTATTAAATGACAGCAATACTGGACAAAATATTATGATTTTTTTGTTTAAATGGCTATTTGTGCAGCTGAGAAAAAATAGTCCTTCTAAATGTAGCCAGTAACTGTTGCTAAACATCTGAATCAGCATGAAGACGTTTGTCATTTCACATGCATGTAAACAAATTAAATATTGTGCAAAAGTCAGTATTTATAATACGTACCAGTCACCTGCTGAGTTGGTTTGGTCACCCTGAGATCATGGCAGTGCCACAGAGATATCATAGGCCCATCTCTGTGGCCGGTGGCTAATTAGCATGCTAGCGATTTGACTTCGGCACATTTTGCTCACTTTTTCTTGGTATTTTTTAGATGAAACAGAGTTCATCACCACAAAAGTATTGTGATTTTCTGATCGAGTCAATAAATTCAACTGTAGCCTGTCTGTTTTGTTTAAACAGATGTAAAATATCTCACCAGATGTTTAAAAGGTCGGGACTTCTGGATCAGAGAGGGCTGGATGGAACTGTCTAATTGCTTTTCAAACAGCGCCTCACTGTGGAAATAAAGGTATCCAACACATAATACATTGTCACAAGTAAGAAGCTACTGCACGTTAGGTTAATTGACGTTTTGCAAATGACGTCCCGCGTCACGTGATTTTTGATGATACCGCCATATTGGACGGCAACTCGGGCGCTGTGTGAGTGCGTTTCAGCATGGCGTCCGCTCAGTCAGATGTGCCGGCTTTGTCCGATGTTGCGCAACTACTAGATAAGTAGACAAGTGGGTGGCGCGTTTTGGAGTCCCGTCGGACATTACGTCCGACAGGGGCCCTCAATTTGTTTCCGAACTCTGGTCCGCAGCCTGGGTGTTACAATTCACTGCACAACTGCGTACAACCCACAGGCCAGTGGTTTATGCGAGCGTTTTCATAGATCACTGAAAGCAGTGCTCAGGGCTTCACTGACGGATGCAAATTGGGTGGACAGGTTGCCGTGGGTTTTATTGGGGTTGCGCTCCGCGCCGAAAGAGGATCTAGAAGCTTCCCCGGCAGAGCTCATTTTTACGCAACCACTACGGCTGCCCGGGGAATTTCTACCAGATAATCCCGCTCCGGGCAGCTCGTCGTCTCAGCTTTTGCAGCGTAGTGCAAACACAGGCACGCTGGCCGGGCCCCTGCCCACCACAGTTTTCCCGCGTGTTTATGTACCCCGATAAGCCTAGATTTATAACCAGGAGTACAGGATTAAAACATGGAGTCATTCAGACTCATGCTTTACCATTTACCAGTGTTTACAATGATATAACATTACATCTATAGACACTGATACATAAGATAAGATAAGCCTTTATTAGTCCCACAACGGGGAAATTCCAGGATTGCAACAGCACAGGGATAGCAACACTCAGAGCAACAATCAGAAGGCAAGAAAAAAAAAACAAAAAACAAGCAGCAAGAGCAGCTAATAAACATATGTACGTATTACTATAAAATATATATATATACACACACACACAGACACACAGTGCAGAGCATTGTAGCTGGATGGAATAAATATATGAATATATGAACACACAGTGCAGAGCATTGTAGCTAGATGGAATAAATATGTAAATATATAAACACCCACAGTACGGAGCATTGCAGCTAGGTGGAATAAATATGCAAGTATATAAACACACACAGTGCGGAGCAATGTAGCTAGATGGAATAATATGTAGATATATAAATATATAAACACACCCAGTGCTGAGCATTGTAGCTAGATGGAATAAATATGCAAATATATAAACACACACAGTGCAGAGCATTGTTGCTAGATGGAATGAAACAGCATAACCGTCTACTTAGTTATCCTACATGGTATGATTATGTGCCCATACATATTCTCACCCTCCATAGCGACCGGTATGTTCCTAGTTGTATGCCGGAGGGGACCATTGTGTAAGTCTATTGCATCTTTTGCATTCAAAAAACTATTAGTTTGTTACGTCTTTTTGCTATCTCTGCGAGCAGCCCTGCTTAGGTTGTACAGTCTGACAGCCGTTGGTAGGAAGGACCTACGAAACCTCTCGGTTGTTGCACCTGGGATATGTAGTCTGCTGCTAAATGAGCATCAGTCAACCCGATACATACATACATCAGTACATACCCGATATAAAATGTTGATTGCACAGCCGCTAGTAAGACGACGGGCCACCCACGCTCCTGCGCCTGTCTTCGTCAGCTGGGAACCGGTAAAACTTCAAGTTGGATCCCTTTTTCTGGTGATTTGTACACCCAAAGGCACAGCAGTGAAACACCATAGTCTAATTCAATGCCAACATAAAATAAAACAAAGATGTAGTTGAAATCAGGTAAATATATCGAGATCTGGTACAAAGCCGCTGAACAGCTGCTGATGTGCCGTCCACTCGCTTTGCCGTCCAATATGGCGGCGTAAACAAAAGGATGTGACGTCACAGCAAATGGTCCTATTGGCATCAACGGGGGATTCTAAATTGCCCTAAGGTCTGACGGTGAGAGTGAATGTGTTTGTCTGTCTCTCTGTTTGGCCCTGCGATGGACTGTGATCTGTCCAGGGTGGACCCTGCCTCTCACCCAAAGATGCTGGGATAGGCTCCAGCCCCCCCACCCCACCCCCGCGACCCCAAAAGGATTAAGTGGAAGAAGATGGATGGATGATCTTAACTTGAATTATGTTAAAGATTATCAAAACGCAGCTGAAGCAGTGATACTGTACATAATTGGTGAAACAACTGAGTGTGATATGGAGAATATAGTAACTCCTGCAATCCCTATTATCCATTCAGATTGCCCGTACCAACTGTTGTATAATGGTACTGTGAATCCAGGTTTATAATGTTCATGACATCTCAGTGTTAATCAAAGCACCTACATAGAAAGGCTATGTCGCCTTCTTCAGTTTCAGGTGTGAATCCTTAGGCCTCCTCAGATCTGATTCTTCAGCCCCATTCCCAAACCTCCCACTCATCTTTTTTCCAGCCCACAATGTGCATGTCATCAGTGAAAAAAAAAAATCACCCGCCATGCTGAATTCATTACGCAGTAGTCACACAAAACCATGGATAAAATTTCAATAACTGCAGCCACAGTTGAGTAAACAGTTTGCACTGAAACTTAATTCCTGTTGACTTTTCCCTTCATTCTTTGCCAGGGGCACATTCTGATTCGCTCTGCAAAGACAACAGGGTTACAACTTTGATAAATGTGAGGCAGGGGAGAGAGGGAGAGGAAAGTGTCATGGATGCGCATTTGACTACCGAGAACGGATAGACATAAAGCCCCCCACCCCCATAAAAGAAAAGAAGCCAGACGTCCGAGCGTGATTCTGTTTTTCAAGTCATGAGCCAAACTCGCTCATCTTAGCTCTGGTATATTACACGCCGCCACCCTTCTGGCTTTATATTCTGTCCGGGTTTGGCTCATTCCTTTTCAGCAAGTCCGATTGGCTGGCTTCTTTGGTCTGTATGGGAACTAGAGGGTGTTGTCATTAATTGTTGTGGCATGATTAAATTGACGCACGCCTGAGGATGAAGGGGCCTCACCCATAGCTGCTGCAGTCGGCTTTTGTCGCTACTTACTAGGGGCAGTGCTACTGGCAAACCAGGAAGACTTTTTATTCCCCCATTAGACTGACTGAGGATTTTCACTCATGCACCATGAACTGTGTTAATTCTCTCCGTGGCATTATGATGCTTTTGTGGCATTTCAGTGTTTGTTTTAAAGGGGTCATTGATTGAACTATTTTCACATTTTAGCCACTCACTCAGGTATTAATGAAATGTTTGTGACATATTTAGGTCAGACTTTGTTAAATTATTTAATTATTGTCATGGGCCCTATTTTGACGGTCATCAAGACTTTTGCATCAGACTTCCCGCCGTACTCCAGTGTTTTTGTTAGTTTCTGTCACGCATTGTCTGTTTTTCATGCTTTGCATTACACCATCTAATTACCAGTAAACAGTGCACTCATTTTGTGCTGGGAGGTGAAGAGTCATTTCAGAGAGGTGTGGCGGCACGCAGTCTCATGCACACCGGTATTATGGTGCATGTTATGACAATGCCTCTTTTGTCAGGAAAAAGGAGTCTGTCATCAGAAGTGCATTGTTTAATGCTATTTCAGAGGGTGTTTTTTGAAGTTGCACCAGCTCTGGAGCTCATGAGGAAATGGGATGCTGGGGATAATATTTTAATAAAGAGAGTAGTGTAGCAGTCACAACATAATCACCCATCATTTTATTTATATGATGATCTTCTTCTTCTTCTTTCGCTCTCCGCAGTGGATCATCTGTCCTCATCATCACACTATCCATTCATCTTCCTCTAGAACACCAACACCCTATCCATGTCCTCCTTCAATACTTCCATGAATCTTCTTTGTGTCTTCCTCTCTTCCTCCTGCCTGGCAGCTCCATCGTTCAACATCCTTTGTCCATTATCTCCACGATCCGTCCTCTGCACAATGTCCAAACCATCTCAGCCTACCTTTCTTACATTGTTATCCAACTGCATCAACCTGAGCTGTCCCTCTGATATACTCATTTCTAATCCTGTCCCTCCTAGTCACTCCCATTGAAAATCTTAGCATCTTCAACTCTGCCACCTCCAATTCCATTTCCTGTCTTTCTGTCAGCGCCACCATCTCCAAACCATACATCATAGCAGGTCTCACTACCGTCTTGTAAATCTTCCCTTTCACTCTTGCTTCTACCGTTCTGTCAGAAATCACCCCTGACACTCATCTCCACCCACTCCACCCTGCCTGCACTCTCTTCTTCACCTCTTTTGTGCGTTTTCCATTGCTATGGATGGTTGGCCCCAGGTATTTAAACTAATCTATTTCATTACCTCTACTCCTTACATCTTCACCATTGCACCTCCCTCTCATTCACACTCATGTATTCTGTCTTGCTTCTACTGACTTTCATTCATCTTCTCTCCAAAGCATACCGCCACCTCTCCAGGTTCTCTTCCACCTACTCCCCACTCTCACTACAGATCACAATGTTGTCTGCAAACATCATGGTCCATGGAGACTCCTGCCTGACCTTGTCTATCTGCCTGTCCATCACCATGGCAAACAAGAAGGGGCTCAGAGCCGATCCCTGATGTAATCCCACCCCCACCTTGAAACCATCCGTCACTCCTACAGCACACCTCACCACCATCTTGCTGTCCTCATACATGTCCTGCATCACCCTCACATACTTCTCTGCTACTTCTGACTTCCTCATACAGTACCACACTTCCTCTCTTGGCACCCTATCATCTGCTTTCTCTAGATCCACAAAGACACAGTGCAACTCCTTCTGACCTTCTCTATACTTCTCCGTCAGCACTCTTAGAGCAAACATTGCATCTGTAGTTTTTTGTTTTGTTTTAAATTCTTTTTTTTTTTGCTTTTTCAGAATGTTCAAATAAAATCAATCAATCAATCTGTAGTACTCTTTCTTGGCATTAAACTGTACTGCTGCTCATTGATTGTCACCTCTCCTCTTAACCTGGCTTCAACAACTCTTTCCCATATCTTCATAGTGTGGCTGATGAACTTTATGCCTCTGTAGTTACTACAGCTCTGAGCATCACCTTTGTTCTTGAAAATTGGTACCAAAACACTTCTTCTCCACACCTATGTGTAACCCAGCTGAGAAAATGACCCTTTTTTTTCTCAGATGTCAATTGTATTAATACAATTGTGCGATTTTATTTTGAAAACCGAATATCTTGGGGAAGAGGAAGTGCGATCCTCATCATCCAACTTTTAAATTTCCATTTCATGGACACCTTGGGTGATCTGGGTCTTTCCATTCGTTGAGAGCGATATTAGCCCCGCCTTCCGAGTAGAGGCCGCCAGCGCGCACTCGGGTTTCGCTCTTTAACGATATGAGCGCGGACGAGAGAGGTTGTGAAGCGGTCTGATTCACACAGATACCTCTTCTTGTTGACGGGAGCACGAGCGTGAGGGGCATTGTGGCTGTGTCCTTTGCTGTATTCACACTGGTACCTCATCTTGGTGAGTGGAAACCAAACAATACATGCTAATGTTAGCATTATGCTAATGCTAATCGGCGAGTGGATTTTTTCTGTTTAAAAGCATGGGAAAAAGGCTATTTTTGTGTCTGTATGGTTTTCCTAAATGTGATTTCAGTCCCAACAGTATGCGGCTGAAGTACTTTTAGTTCATATGGCAATATTTCTGTCGAATGCAATGTGTAGTTTTGATGCTAAATAGCACATTGTGTTGGTCTACTATGTAAATCCATAGGGTATGGCTAACACCAGTAGCTCAGACACGGGTTTTTACTGATTTTAAAAGGGAATATTGGAGAGTAATAGGACGGTATATTCCCTGGTTATGTGATAGATTAATTGGTATTTCATTTCATGATTACAAAGACAAAGGTTGAAAGGAGGATTAATCATAATTTCATGGTTAAGTGAATGTAGAGATAAACAGTGGAATTCATTTAAAAGTGGTTCAGAATCAGAATCAGGTTTATTGCCATTGTTCATGTTGTACACCAAACTAGGAATTTGTCTCGGTGCAATGCTGCAACATTAAACATGATAAAATAAAAGAAATAAACTATGCATGCAATAAAGTGTAGAATAAAGTAAGTGATACTGGTCAGCAGTTAAAATATATTAGCGAGCAGCAGATACTGTGGAGAACTATATAGTGCAGTCGGTAATGCAGGAAGAAAACTGTGATGATTGACATGAGTCTGGTGTGTGAGCTGCTGTACATAGTGCACGAGAGTCAATAAGTCACTTAGTGTTCAGCAGTCTGATGGCAGAGGGGAAGAAGCTGTTCATTGTGACGGGAGGTTTTTAGTCTGGATGGACCGAAGCTTCTACCTGAGGGGGAGGGGGGGCAAACAGTACGTGACCAGGGTGGTGAGGGATCGGCCTATGATCCGGCAGCACGCCTCCGGGTCCTGGAGATGTACAGATCCTGGAGAGATGGGAGCTTGCAGCCGATCACCTTCTCAGCAGTGCGCATGACGCGCTGCAAGGCCTTAGTCTGTCCCTGGCAGTGGCTCCTGCGTACCACACGGTTATGGAGGTGGTGAGGATGGACTCGATGATGCTGTGTAGAACTGCACTAACATCTTGGGTGGGTAGCTTGAGCTTCCCTCAGCTGCCGCAGGAAGAACATCTCTGCTGGGCTTTTTTGAATGAGTGAGCTGATGGTCGGCTCCCATTTGAGGTCCCTGGTGATGGTAGTGCCTAGAAGCGGAAGGAATCAGCAGTGGTGATGGGAGAGCCTGTGAGGGTGAGGGGGGGCAGAGGGGTAAGGTGACTTTCCTGAAGTCTACAATCATCTCCACTGTCTTCAGAGCGTTCAGCTGCAGGTTGTTATTGTTTGCAACCAGGGACGCCAGCTGGGCCACCTCTCTCCGTAGGCGGACTCGTCGCCGTTGGAGATGAGCCCGATGAGGGTGGTGTCGTCCGCAAACTTGATCAACGTGACAGACTGGTGGCTGAGGTGCAGGAGTTGGTGTAAAGGGAGAAGAGTAGGGGGGAAAGTACACAGCCCTGGGGTGATCCGGTGCTGATGCTAGTAGAGTCTGAGACAAGTCTTTCCCAGCCGCACATGCTGCCTCCGGTCCGTCAGGAAGTCGGTGATCCACCTGCAGAGGGAGTCAGGGCACGTTGAGCAGGGACAGCTTGTCCCGGAGGCAGAGCGGGGCGGATGGTGTTGAATGCGGAGCTGAAGTCCACAAACAGGATCCTGGCGTAGGTTCCCGGGGAGTCCAGGTGCTGCAGGATGGAGTGGAGGGCCAGGTTGACTGTGTCGTCTACAGACCTGTTGGCTCGGTAGGTAAACTGCAGCGGGTCCAGGAGAGGGGTGGTGATGGACTTGAGGTGGGGCAGGACCAGGCGCTCAAAGGACTTCATGACTACAGAGGTGAGCGCTACAGGTCTGTAGTCATTAAGTCCAGTGATCCGTGGCTTCTTGGGGACAGGGATGATGGTGGAGGATTTGAGGCAGGACGGCACATGGCATAACTTAAGGGAGGTGTTAAAAATGTCTGTGAAGACAGGAGCCAGCCTGTTTCGCACAGTGTCTCAGGGTGGCGGGAGACACGCCGTCCGGACCGGGGGCCTTGCGCGGGGTTCAGTCTGGAGAACTGTTTGAGCACGTCCTGCTCACTGATAAGGGCAGGGGGGGAGGGAGGGGGGGGGTGCCTTTAATGAAGTAGGGATTGTGGAGGCTGTGGAGCTGGAGGGCGGGGGGCCGTTGGACACAGATGACGAGGTGTCAAAACGGGCATAGTGTTGGGACAGTCTTTGACAAAGGGCTTTGTCATCCTGACCTTTAGGAGCCTGAGGCCGATAGTTGGTGATTTGCCTCAGTCCTCTCCACACGGGAAGCCGAATCATTAGCAGTGAACTGCTGCTGGAGTCTCTCAGAATACACAGATTTAGCTCTCTTCAGCTCTCTGTTAAACCGGTATTTAACCTCCCTGTAGCAGTCCCTGTCTCCACTTTTCAGCGCTGCTTCCTTCTCCTTCCTGATCTGTCTGAGCTTAGCTGTGAACCAGGGTTTGTCATTAGAGTAACTCACCCTGGT
This sequence comes from Pholidichthys leucotaenia, assembly GCA_020510985.1. Classification (NCBI taxonomy): domain Eukaryota; kingdom Metazoa; phylum Chordata; class Actinopteri; order Cichliformes; family Pholidichthyidae; genus Pholidichthys; species Pholidichthys leucotaenia. The sequence goes on along the minus strand of CM035837.1, from coordinate 205,552,816 downwards.
GCGTGATGGAAGAATGTCCTTCTTCACAAAAGTGGATATATGAGTCCACAGTGTCCATCATATTCATCCAGATCATGTGTGGGCTCGTTTAAACATGCCCCAGTCAGATATTTCCATACACGTTTCCAGCTTCTCCTCAGCTTCACTGGTCCCGTTTCTTCGTAGTGCTCACGACAGGTTTAGTGAGCTTCAATCTCTGTCTGTATGTGGGAATGAGGTGGAACCATCACGTGATCAGATAATCCCAGCGCAGCGCGGGGAAACAGCGCAATATGCGTCTTTCACTGTGGGTTAACAGTGATCCAGGTTGTTTAATCCTCTGGTGGGGCATTTAATAAACTGTAGCGGGGGAGATCGTGGCTCAGATTGCTCTGATTAAAGTCGCCAGCCACAATAACCAGAGAGTCTGGAAAAATCCCGCTCTGTGTGTTGAATGTGATCCGCGAGCACGCGCTGGAAGCTTCGCGCGTGTCCGCGTCGGGAGGGACGTAAACAGCGATGAGTATGAAAGAAGCAAACTTCCGCGGGGAATAAAAAGGCTTGCAGTTAATAACAAGAAATTCCAGGGCGGGAGAACAGTGTTTGGAAATTACCGTTACATCAGAGCACCAGCTGCTGTTGATTGTAGAAGCAGACTCCACCTCCTTGGTCTTGCCGGAAATCTCTGTGTCACGATCAGCACGAAAGAGCTGGAAACCCTTGAGGCGCAGCGCGCTGTCCGGTATATTTTCCCGGAGCCAGGTCTCAGTAAAACAGAGGGCAGCCGAGGAGGAGAGGTCCCTAAAACACATCAGCAGTCTCAGTTCATCTACCTTGTTAGAGAGAGAGTTGGTATTGGACAGAAATATGCCAGGCAGCGCCGTTCGCGAGCCTCTCCTGCGAAGCCGCACGAGAGCGCCCGCTCATCTTCCTCTCTTTCGCCGTCTCACTTTTCAAGCCAAGCAATGAACCAGATCGGCGGCAGGAGCTAAAAAAAACTGGGAGAAGGTCCGTGGGAGTGAAAGTCCTGATATTTAGAAGTTCTTCACAGGTATAAGTGCAAGCAGACACACAATTGACAAACAAAAACAAACAAAGGGCGCAGCGAAGCACCATGTCGACCACTGTGGGCGCCATCTTGCCATCTTCTTTTTACATGAAAAAAGGGTATTTCATGTGCTACCAGAGAGATTGTGAGAAAAAGAACACATGCATGTAAAATGTAAGATATTACTATATTGCTGGATTGTGATAATAGTAATATGAGAGAAGAATTTAAACACTAAGCTATGGTGTTATATGAGAAGGGATTGGAAGATGAATTACTCTAGCTGTAAACAATAATACCATTATTGTCGTGCAGGCTAGGTTTTTTTTTGGTTGCCGACCAAGAACTTTCTGGATCCTGGATTCTCTCCGAATGGAGATGGCGAGCCTGGCCCGAGACTGAACCGAGATTGAACTGAGATCTAACCAAGATCTCGATTGAAGAGCACCCTTCCTCTCTCCAGTGCCCAGGATTCAAAGTGGTAACAACCCAAGTCACCGCTTTAAGAGAGGAAAAGAAACCTGAGTCTGGAGATACAAGATATCTTGACTGGTCAAACGACTAACCCGAAAGGACAAACAAACACTGAGCTCAGTAGGACATCTTTGGGGTTTTATTTCATACCGGCCGTTGTATATTTGTATCGTGGTAAATTGTCTGTATATATTGCTCACTTTTTCCCTATAAATAACAACCATTATTGCTTATTCTTGCCTCCAGCTATTTCATTCCACACTCTAATTCCCTATTGTAACCCTTACGAACCTAACAACTGGTCTACACTTAATTATTTCCCTTACCTAATTAACATAAGGCAAGGGTTACATATGCCACAGGGGCGGCTATGGCACAGGTGTAGTGTGGTTGACTACTGATTAGAGGGTCAGGGGTTCAATTCCTGCTCTGTCTGTAGTCTGCATGTCGAAGGGTCCTTGAGCAAGACGCTGACCCCCCCCAGTTGCTCCTGGTGGGTCAGGCAGCTCTGCCGCCATCAGTGTGTGAATGCGTGTGCGAATGGGTGGATAGCAGGATTTGTAAAGCGCTTTGGTCATCCAGAGATGAGTAAAAAGTGCGATATACACTACCGTTCAAAAGTTTGGGGTCACTTAGAAATTTCCTTATTTTTGAAAGAAAAGCACTTTTTTTCAATGAAGATAACTTTAAACTAATCAGAAATACACTCTATACATTGCTAATGTGGTAAATGACTATTCTAGCTGCAAATGTCTGGTTTTTGGTGCAATATCTACATAGGTGTATAGAGGCCCATTTCCAGCAACTATCACTCCAGTGTTCTAATGGTACAATGTGTTTGCTCATTGCGTCAGAAGGCTAATGGATGATTAGAAAACCCTTGTGCAATCATGTTAGGTCTGCAATGCTGTAATTGCTGCAAATGGAGGATTCTTTAACGAAAGCAAAGTTTGAAGGAAAAAATTATTATTTCAAATACAAATCATTATTTCTAACCTTGTCAATGTCTTGACTATATTTTCTATTCATTTTACAACTCATGGTGGTAAATAAGTGTGACTTTTCATGGAAAACACAAAATAATTGTCTGGGTGACCCCAAACTTTTGAACGGTAGTGTAAGTGAACGCCATTTACCAATCCTCAGGCATCCTCTCACTCTCCAAGATTGTGTTAAACAATCTGGTTAAAACGTCCACTGCCATCTCTCCTAAACATCTCCATACCTCCACAGGTTTGTCATCTGGACCAACCACCTTTCCATTCTTCATTCTCTTCAAAGCTGCCCTCACTTCTGCCTTTCAGACAACTTTATTTATCCCCCAAGGGGCAATTGATTTAAAAAGCAACTTGTTACTTGAGTGGTGGCCTAGTAGTAGAGCATCCGCCCCACAGCCGGGAGGTCGTGGGTTCAAGTACCAGCCGGGTCATACCAAAGACCATGTAAAAATGGTACTTCCCGCCTTCTAGCTTGGTGCTCAGCATAATAGAATGGGGGAAGGAAAAGTTGTTTGTGGTGGCGCCTTGCATGGCAGCAACCCCTCTGATTCTAGATGTGATTAACATTGTAGATAGGAGAAATGTAATTTTGTTCTACTGTACATGATTGACTGTATGGACTGAATGACAATAAAGTTGGCTTCTTTTTCTAATCTTCGGGGCTTCCTTGTTTACTATCTTTCCTTCATCCATCCTCCTCTCTTTCTCATTTTCTTTATTCATCAGCTCTTCAAAGTACTCCTTCCACCTTCTCAACACACTCTCGTCATTTGTTAGTACATTACCATCTCTGTCCTTAATCAGCCTAACCTGCTGCACATCCTTTCCACCTCGATCTCTCTGTCTAGCCAGTCGATACAAGTCCTTTTCTCCTTCCTTAAGGTGTGTTCACACCAAACGCAAACAGGCGCCGCAAATCCGTACAAAGTGAACGGGAAAACATGAGTACACGCGAATTTGCGTCGTCGCGCATTTGCATCCGCTAGCTAGCTAGCTAGCTGCTAACTTTGAGATTCTGCTGCCACCATTGCAGAGTAAACTAGTTAGAAAATGAAACTCACTCACCAGGAGACAGGAGGACCGGGAACGCTTCAGCTGAATCAGGATTTTGGAGTTATTTACCAATGATTTCCGGCCACAGACGTCCTAGCAAGCTAGCAACGTAAACACCCATCATCTGTAAAGTTTTGGAAGCTTGAGACGACATTTTCAGGTGAGCCCTCGGTCGGATAATGTAAACCTAAGCATGACGTTATTTTGGGAATTTCCACAGCAGGTTGAACACAGCTGCACAAGTTTTAAAGATAACTTCGCCTGTCTGCAGTTCAATGTTCATGTCTGTTGGTGTGTTTACATTGATTTATAATGTAATTGTTCCGTGCGAAAAATTTGCCTGTTCGCGTTTGGAGTGAACAAAGTGTTTAGCCTCTCATACAGCTCACTATATGCCTTTTCCTTTGTCACCTCTCTCTTTGCCATTTTGTTTATATGATAATACACTAAATATTTCTTTTTTATTCCATCCACATTGTCATTTTAATTGCGGACTTACCGTTGGAGTCTATAGATCAGCCATTAATGTAGATTTTTTTTTTTTCAGGGAGTAAATGAATGAACAGGGAGCATGTGTGTGTTCTGGTGTGGATGCGACGCACAGGGGGAGGTGTGTCATTCTGAATCGAGAATCGTTATTAGCTTGAATCATGAGGTGCCTAAAGATTCCCACCCCTAGCTGCAATGCCGCTAGAATGACTGAGTCCAACTGCCTAGCCAAGCTAATGCTAACAGCTTGATGGAGCATTACAGCAGAAATATAACAACATGAACCAGAATGACACATGATTTATTATCGACTGTGGATTAGTGAACCAGGGGGAAAGAGTGATGTCTATTAGGGTGACTGAAATCTAAAGAAAATAACAATATAAACTGTGCTCTGTTAGCGAGCTCCGTAGTACTACTGTAAGCTCTGGTTAATGCTTTTTGTTCTTTGCCCATCTACGTGACAGACAGCTTAGCTGGCCAATTATAGAGCAGCTGGTGGATAGCAAGGCTGGGCTTCCACATCGTGTGACGTGCAGTAAAAACCCGGAGGAGTTATTATGGCTTCTTAGAGAGAAAAAATTATCCACAGGGTGTGGTTTTTATACTCCGGTCTCTAAAGATGGTATGGTTATGGTACAGTGATGTGTGTCTGTCCGTCCCTACGAGTTTGTCCAGTGAAATCCTCCCGCAGTTTTCAGGCTAGGATTTGTTTATTTCACACAGTGTTTGTACATGTATTGAAGATGTGCATATTGTAGAGGATTCAATGAGTTTCTGATATTTTCTCAAAATTTGTTCCATTTTGAATTATAGATCATTTGCTTTGCTTAAACCCCTTGCAGTGCTTAGTTTTATTATAGATCTAGAGTATATTGAATCTTGAATGTATAATCTGTTTTTCAGTTGTTGGTGTGCTATTTATGCACTATTGGTAATGGCTGTGGACAGGTGTATCAAGTATCATGTACAGTGCTTTTGGTTTAAGAGAAATGAGCATTTTGATATTGTTTCAATAATCATGTGACCAATAGATGCATTTCAGAAGGTTAAAACCTACAAAAACACTATTTTTCAGTCAAAAACCCTTTGAGTTTTGTGTCTTGCACTAATTCCCCCTCTAACTGACTGGCACACTTTTTCTGCTTTCTTTGTTCTTCAGAAAACATCCAAGATGCTGTTAGGTGACACTAAAATCAATCTACAGTGTTTTCAGGCTCAAAGTGCAAATGTCTTGGACTCCCTTGAGTGAGCCTGAACAACAAACCTGGCAGTGGCATATCATTTATTCTTATTAGGGAACATAACTATGAAAGACAGTCCTCATTAATAAAGATGGGGGATGAAATAATTGTAATCTGTTTGATCATCTTGATCCTGACAGGGGAATTCATCTTGTCGACTAGTCAGATTTGGGGGAAGTAGACCATAAGCTTGACTTAAGCATCTCTATTAGTAAGTCAAATAGTGCCTTTGTTTTGTGATCCAAGGGTGAAAAGGGTGTTGTCTCCTATTAATTCTCTAGCTGCTGTTGAAATTTAACAGATTTTTACTATTTAAGGAAGTTGATGTGGTATCTTGTATCATAATGGGGGTGCACATACAAATGTTTGTTCTTCGTCTTGTCACTTTTCAAGCTGTGCTCGGTGTGTTTTCTGTTGCTCTTCGATAATTAATGAGTGTCTCCATTTTTAGAACTCATATTTTTCATAACACATGTGCATCTGACTGTTTGTTTTCTTGTGTTTTTTTGTTGCTTGTGTTGCAGAAGTTGTGGTTTTAACGTTATCTGCATGAGGAAGTGAAGGTACTGTAAGAGAGAGAAAAATAAAACAAAAGCAATCGTATGAGCATGTTTTGCAATAACCTGCTTTGTTTTGTGATTTGAATGATTTTGCAACAGGAAGGCTGTGTTGTGCAGCTGTAGTTGTCAGATAAACACACAGTGACTTTAATGTTCGGGGCGTTGTATTAGCTCTAGAGCTGCTGTCTTTAGATATTCAGCTTCAAACATGTTTCCCGTGATTTATGGTCATCAGCAAAACATTGTAGTTGTGTAAGTGTTTAAGTTATTCCTTCACTCCAAATCTGCTTGATTTGACACCACTGTAGAGCATTAAGTATTAATATCCTGTCTGATTTCTAAAATATATTGTCAGTTCATTTATACCATTCAAGAAAAAGAGAAAAAAGCAAGGATGAATAATTGCTCCTATTATTGCCTTCCAAAACCAGTGCCTGTGAGATGCGCTGCATGTTGGAAGATAAAACCAGCCAATGGTCTATCGTTCTCCTTCCCTGCCTGTGAGACTGAAGTGTCCACTGTAGCGTGTGTGCAGAGAGCGGAGAAAGTGACGTCGCCATCAGTGGCCGCAGAAAGAGCTGAGCGGACACGCATTTCCCGTTTGCATAATGCAGGTCTTACATGGCCCCTGTGCAGACTGAAGAGTGTGGAAATGCATGTCTTAACCACCGTCACTGAGGTTTGATGGTTAGCTGTTAGAGAACGTGCTAAGCCGCCCTATTGCAGTACACTTACACACAGATGCAGTGCTGTGCAAAATTCTTGAGCCACTTCTTTTTGTTTATATTTTGTGATGAAAATGAGAAATGTGTGCAGACATTTATTGAAAAATGTACAAACACGAATGGAAATACTGTATAAAAGCATAGACAGTGCAACAAGCTTGAAAGTCAGTATTTGGTTTGGTCACCTTTATTATTTTACACAGTCTGAACCCTCTTAGTCAACCTTTCTTGTTTAGTAGCTTTCAGAACAGTTTTCCTGACTTTTGAAGGACATCACAAAGCTCTCTTTTGAATGTTGACTGCCTTTTGCTTCATTCTCTTCCATGCTGCTTGACAGACATCGTTGGACCATCATGACTGATAGTGTTTCTTTGTGTGTTTTCTGTCAGAGTACACTTTTACTGCACTGGCAGTGTGTTTGAGATCCCTGAAAAGTTAAGCTCTTGCCAATCAGACACTTTCAGATGGTACTGCGTGGTGCAGTGGTCTTCAACCCTGCACAAGCTAGTGTACTCGTAGTGGTGGTTCCAAGCCCGGGTAAATGGGGAGGGTTATGTCAGAAAGGGCATCTGATATAAACCCTTTGCCAAATCAAACATGTGGATGATGATAAATAAAACTTTCATACCGGATCGGTTGATGCCCAGGTTAACAACAACGGCCACTGGTATTGTTAACCGACAGGGTGACGGTGGAAATCGGGCTACTGTTGGTCAAAGGTTGAGGAAGAGGAGAAGAGGAAGACATGTTTGGAGGCAGAGAGAGAAAAGGGAAGGGAGAACTATGGAGTTAAGTGTAGGGACTTTAAATGTAGGGACTATGACTAGTAAAGGCAGAGAGTTGGCTGATATGATGGAGAGAAGAAAGGTAGATAATACTGTGTGTTCAAGAAACCAGATGGAAGGGAAGCAAGGCTAGGAGCACTGGAGGTGGATTTAAGCTGTTCTACCATGGTGGAGATAGGAGAAGAAATGGTTTAGGAGTAATCTTGAAGGAAGAGTATGTGAAGAGTGTTCAGGAGGTAAAGAGGGAGTCGGACAGAATCATGAGTTTGAAGCTAGAAGTCAAAGATGTGATGTTGAATGTCATCAGTGGATATGCCCCACGAGTTGGATGTCAGGTAGAAGAGAAAGAGAGGAATTTTGGAGTAAGATGGATGAAGTGGTAGAGAGTGTTCCGGGGGGGGGGGGGGGGGGGGGAGTGGTGATTGGAGCAGACTTTAATGGACATGTACAGACGTGGACAAAATTGTTGGTACCCCTCTGTTAATGAAAGAAAAACCCACAATGGTCACAGAAATAACTTGAATCTGACAAAAGTGGTAATAAATAAAAATTCTATGAAAATTAACCAGTGAAAATCAGACAGTGCTTTTGAGTTGTGGTTCAACAGAAGTATTTTAAAAAACAAACTCATGAAATAGGCCTGGACAAAAATGATGGTACCCTTAACTTAATATTTTGTTGCACAACCTTTTGAGGCAATCACTGCAATTGAACGATTTCTGTAACTGTCAATGAGACTTCTGCACCTCTCAGCAGGTATTTTGGCCCACTCCTCATGAGCAAACTGCTCCAGTTGTCTCAGGTTTGAAGGGTGCCTTCTCCAGACAGCATGTTTCAGCTCCTTCCACAGATGTTCAATAGGATTCAGATCAGGGCTCATAGAAGGCCACTTTAGAATAGTCCAATGTTTGGCTCTTAGCCATTCTTGGGTGTTTTTAGCTGTGTGTTTTGGGTCATTATCCTGTTGCAAGACCCATGACCTGCGACTGAGACCAAGCTGTCTGACACTGGGTAGCACATTTCTCTCTAGAATACCTTGATAGTCTTGAGATTTCATTGTACCCTGCACAGATTCAAGACACCCTGTGCCAGATGCAGCAAAGCAGCCCCAGAACATAACAGAACCTCCTCCATGTTTCACAGTAGGGACAGTGTTCTTTTCTTGGTATGCTTCATTTTTGCGTCTGTGAACATAGAGCTGATGTACCTTGCCAAAAAGTTACATTTTTGTCTCGTCTGTCCAGAGGACATTCTCCCAGAAGCTTTGTGGCTTGTCAACATGGAGTTTGGCAGATTCCAGTCTGGCTTTTTTATGATTTGTTTTCAACAGTGGTGTCCTCCTTGGTCGTCTCCCATGAAGTCCACTTTGGCTCAAACAACGATGGATTGGTGTGATCTGACACTGATGTACCTTGACCTTGGAGTTCACCATGAATGTGTTTAGAGGTTGTTCTGGGCTCTTTTGTTACCATTCGTATTATCCATCTCCTCCTGTGGCCATGTCCAGGGAGGTTGGCTACAGTCCCGTGGATCTTAAATTTCTGAATAATATGTGCAACTGTAGTCACAGGAACATCAGGCTGCTTGGAGATGGTCTTATAGCCTTTACCTTTAACATGCTTGTCTATAATTTTCTTTCTAATCTCCTGAGACAACTCTCTCCTTTGCTTCCTCTGGTCCATGTTTAGTGTGGTACACACCATGTCAACAAACAGCACAGTGACCACTTGTCACCCTTTAAACAGGCCGACTGACTGATTACAAGTTTGTAGACACCTGTGATGTTAATTAGAGGGCACATCTTGGTTGAACATGTCCCTATGGTCACATTATTTTCAATCTTTTCTAGGGGTACCATCATTTTTGTCCAGGCCTGTTTCATGAGTTTGTTTTTTAAAATAATTCTGTTGAACCACAATTCAAAAGCATTGTCTGATTTTCATTGGTTAATTTTCATAGACGTTTTATTTATTACCACTTTTGTCAGATTCAAGTTATTTCTGTGACCATTGTGGGTTTTTCTTTCATTAACAGAGGGGTACCAACAATTTTGTCCACGGCTGTAGGTGAAGGGAACTTCTGAATTTTGCGCAGTACTACAGAGCAGTAGGCCCAGAGGTGTTTAAGGGTAGGTCCTGTTATTTTTTGCCCCCTCACATCTTTGCTAATCATATTTGTGGCAGAGCTGAGGACAAGACTGAGAGCGCTATACTCTGCCTGGACTGAAATACATACACAGTTCCACAGGGCTTATCTCTACACTTTTGAATTGAAATCCTGCCGTCATCTCTGTACTTGCTCTACTGCAGCGTTAGATGCATGTGAGCGGTGCAGTGTGGAATGTTAAACATACATGATGAAGGATTCTCTGCTCTGGGGGCTTTTTGTCCCATCCCTGTGATGCATTATCCCACTGAACGTGTGCTTCCTTCCTGAGACTTGTGGAGTCTGTAAGGGTACTCCAGCATCTGTAGGAGCTCTCAGGTATCCTCATGTAGACTGTTCATATTGTCACAGGAGGCCAAACAGAGGCTCCAGCTTATTGGAAAATCTGGCAGAGAGGATAACATCAGTGTTATGACACTGCATATTGCCTTAAATTGCTTATTGGTAAAATGATAGTGCTCGTCCAATTTGAATAATTTTATGGAATACCTCACAGAACAGTTTAATTATGTTATCACACAACTGGCAACATCTGTCTTTATACCCCAGCACATGACAGTTTTATTACAGGCTGAATTTCTTTGCTGGTTCTGGCAATTGATGTGTGATCTGATTAATAATCACACAGATGGAGGTGAAAATTGAGCAGAGATGTGTTGCTGTGTTGAAAACGGAAAATAATTATTAAAGGGAGAAAAGACCAAGATGCGCTAAGGCTGCTCTGACATGGCATGACATGTTGCTGAAAATATCATAGCTGTTTTTGCTAGTGCATACACTTCTGTCCTATGAATCACTTTTTTTTAAAGCACAGATGTGAGAATTTATTAATCTGAAAAAAAATCTGTTTAGTCTAGGTGCAACTTTTAAAATCCTTTTGTCATCCAGGTTTTGTTGGTGAGCTGTCAGGATGTAAACCACCCCTCCTTTGGCTTATGGATGCCTTCCAAAGCAGCAAACCTATGAACTCATCCGTTTTGTTGAGTCTACCTCCAGCCGCTGCACTCCCCGACTGAGAGGAGATGAAGCACAGGTTGCATGTGTGCCCAAACCCAGAGTTTAAAATAGGTGACTGTTGCTCGGCTTGACATCCTGTTTACACACCCTGCTTATGTGGGCAGCAGGAGGGGGAACACAGGAGTTGTTCAGAACGGACGCACATAGAGGTGCCACACACATGCATATACATACACACACAACTCCTACTAAGTAGTGCTCTTATGTGTCAGATTAATTTTTTTCTATTAATTTAGGTGTGATTTTATTTTTTTCTAACAAATTTTAACTGTGTAGAGTAGTGGAAAACAACTCAACTTTACTCAAATATACGTAAGAGTTGTAACCAAAAATGGCTCAAGAAGAATAACAAAGTATTAACTACAACTGGCTGGGTTTATTCTTTTGAATAATGAAGAGGTTATTAAGTTTTCATCTGACGAAAATATCACCATCCATTTATCCACTCTAATACAACCCAAATAATATATAGAAACATTAACCCATGATAAATTAAATATCATACAGTCACATTTACACATTTTGGTAAACTTTAAACCCTGTGTTGTTTATATAGGTAAGCTTAATGCAATCACTAAATATAGAGCAAGAAAACCTGAGTTAGCATTAACAGACTCTAACAAGTTATACAGTTAATGATGCAACTTAGCAGTCACATTTCCACAAGCATGAGGGTGCTAGAATATCTACATTTTTAGGTCAGTGTACCACAAGTCACCACAAGTTTCTTAGCTGCTTGTAGGCCAAAAAAAAAATATGTGGCCAGAAATGTACATATATACAGTATATATCTATATAGCAAGAACAACATAAAATAGGTTTAAAATCAAATATTAAAATTGGAAACTAATCAAAAGCAACGTTAAAATAGTAGGTCTTGAGCCTGCTTTTAAAAACATGAACATTCTTGGCAGCCCTGATGTTCTCTGGCATGCTGTTCCACAGACGTGGGCCGTAGTTACTAAAAGCCACCTCACTGTGGGTGCATGTTCTGATAGTAGGGATAATTAAAAGGCCAGTGCCAGAGGACCTCAGGGACCATGGGGGCTCTTATGTTAAAAGCAGTTCTGATACATAAGAAGGCCCAAGACTGGGCAGACACTTATAAACCAGTAAAAGAACTTTAAAATGTTATTATCATAACTGTCCTTGGATTAATACAGCTAACAGAAAAACAACAGCTGAGTGCAGACTTTTTTATTACCCCAAAAAGGACACGCCCACTTGTGAATGGCAACTTGTGCACAGTTGTTTGAACAGATGAGTGTTCCACCTTCAGGCATCTGGAAATTGTGCCCAAGGATGAACCAGATTTGTAGAGCTTCACAACTCTCTTCCTGATATTAGTGTATGTAAACTTCTGACTTTGAAAAAGGTAATAACAAATTCTCAAAGTCATTATTTAGCAAATATCAATAATTTTGGTAATCCAAGCTGATCTAAAACAGGAAAAGTTTAGTCTGATTAAATGTCTGACAGTGAGGAAAAAAAAAGGTTATGAGTCTTTTTATACGGTGTCTGTAAACTTCTGGTTTCAGCTGCATCTACTATCTATAGGTTAAATATGTTCCATAGTGGAACATTTGTGAATGAGGAACCCCGTCGATGAAGTGTTGACGCCCATATGCCTCCTGCATAAATGACTCAAGTGTGTGCTGGTATCATTAAGGAGAGTGAAGTGGCTCCCATTGTGCGGCGTCCAGATCACCTTTGATGGCCGCGGTCTGCGTGTTTGTGCTGAAGTGGGCAGCTCTGAACTTGGAGCAGGTGTCTGAAGCAGCTGGCTGGGGGCAGACAGGGAAACACATCTGCATCAGTTCAGTATTAACGGGCTTAGAGAGAGGCCACAGCTAGCCAGAGGACTAATGCACCCTCAATGTTTTATTAAAGTAGTGCCAGCAATGGCTTCTGAATCCCCCACATCAAGATGCACACAAACCCCAGTGCTAGCACACACGCAAGCACGCACACTCATTCGGGCAAACAGAGTAAATTTGCACTGTTTAGCTGAGCAACTTGTGTGTTTAGTGTTGTAAATAAGTAACCGTTTTAACTGGGCCTCAGGAGGCTGTGGCTGGGAAAGTACACGCTCAGACATGACTAGCTTTAATGGCCATTGTCAAAACACAGTTTAAACAAAACCTTTGTTCACCCCTCTGCAATGTTTACACTAAGTTGAATAATAATGCCATTTTAAGGGGAAGCAATTCTTTAAGGATAGTCAATCTGACCCAATTTATTAGGGATAGACTGAAGGATGCACAGTTCCTCTTGGGAAAACATTCAAGCCCAGTGCCTATTCATTTTTAATGAGAGCACTACTTTAAAAACTTCATAGAATTAATATGTATCAGTGAAGTCTTTCCTGTGCACAAAACTTCAGGGTAATTAATATTCATAGACTGTGCTTGTTAACACCCCCTATGCTAGTGCTATGTAGATCCAATTAACATAGAATGGACCCCAAGGATTTGGGCAGATAGGGTTAAATGAGCTATTGAAATTGAAACCGTGACCGTTGCTTTTCACCACACTTATTTGTTCCAATAAGCCCTAATCCTCGTTGCAGATTAAGTCATCTTTTGGTGCTGCTACAAATGGCTGCAAAGGTGGAGTCGCCTCAGACGCTGTAGGTCAGACTCTGTGTATGCACACAAAAAATGTTGATCCGTGCACACAGATTCATCCAAGTTTAAATCTGTGTGTGTGTGTGTGTGTGTGTGTGTGTGTGTGTGCGCGCGCATGCATCCGGCTGTATACATGTATGCATAGAAGGCGTCAGCTGCACAGCCAGGCTAATGTGAAAAGCCTGTAGTGAGCCTGGTTTTTATATCTTATTCATATTCCCTGGGCACAGTGTGAGTAATAGACATCAGTGTTCCTCCTTGGCATCAGCCTCCAAAACCTTAGTCAGGGTGGGGAGGCTGGAGGTGATTGCATGGTAGCAAAATGCCACCTGCTGCCATTTGTTAGCACACAGGCTGCGTATACGGTATTACTCCCCAGAGCAGCATTTTGGGACAGCCGTGCTTTGTAAGAACTTACCATGCTGATTAATTAGAAGAAACGGGAGGGATTTGTTACTTTTTTGGAGTGGGGTGGGGGGCTTAAAGAACAAAATGAGTACAGGACCAAATTTCTGAAATGCTTTTAAGATAAGATAAGATAAGATAAGATAAGCCTTTATTAGTCCCACAACGGGGAAATTCCAGGATTGCAACAGCACAGGGATAGCAACACTCAGAGCAACAATCAGAAGGCAAGAAAAAAAACAAGCAAGCAAGAGCAGCTAATAAACATATGTACGTATTACTATAAAATATATATATATACACACACACACAGACACACAGTGCAGAGCATTGTAGCTGGATGGAATAAATATATGAATATATGAACACACAGTGCAGAGCATTGTAGCTAGATGGAATAAATATGTAAATATATAAACACCCACAGTACGGAGCAATGTAGCTAGATGGAATAATAATTAACTTTATGAAATTTAGTTATAAGATTTTACTGTTACTCAGTATAGACTTTTTGACTTTTAGTCATGACTGAGGTATCTTCAAAACTCTGAACATGATCAGTTTTAATTCATGGGGGCGGCTGTGGCGCAGGTGTAGTGTGGCCAACTACTGATTGGAGGGTCAGGGATTCAATTCCCGCTCTGTCTGCGTGTCGAAGTGTCCTTGAGCAAGACACTGAACCCCCAGCTGCTCCTGGTGGGTCAGGCCAGCACCGGTGCATGGCAGCTCTGCCGCCATCAGTGTGTGAATGTGTGGATAGCAGGATCTGTAAAGCGCTTTGGTCATCTAGAGATGAGAGAATGTGCTGTGTAAGTGAACACCATTTATCAGTTTTTATTTAACTCCAACCAGAACCATACGTGTGGGGGTTTACTCTGGGGGCTCTGGTTTCCTCCCACAGTCCAAAGACATGTGTGTTAGGTTAACTGGTGACTATATTGGCCCTAAGTATCTGTCCCTGAAAGGCCCTTAGAATGGAGGGTTAGCGTAGTGATGAGTGAAGCACTTTGAGTGGTCGTTGTGACTAGACGAGTGCTCTAGAAATACAGGTCCTTAACCGTTTTACTAAATTTTGTATTTTGTTTTGTAACTTTTTTCTTATAAAAATTTGCTAGATTTTTGTTAATTTGCAAACTCTTCTTAATCAGCCTTAAATTTCCCACTTTTATGGTCAGTTTAAGACGTTTTCCTTCCACAGTAAATCTAAACCTTTTTCTATATGATTTTTAAGGTTTTGTCTTGTTAATTTGTGACTTTTTAAATACATTTATGATTTGTGGGGGATAAAATTGCAAATTTTAATTATTTCATTTAATTAACATTTTTGTCTCCTGCCAGTCGAAGCCCAAAGGGGTTGAAGAGCTTTGGGCTTCGACCAAAGGGGGATGATGTTATGGGGCCGTCCGTCCGTCCATCCCACTTTTACAAAATCAACTCCTCCTACAGTTTTGTTCCGATTGCTTTGAAACTTGGTACCAAGGTTTGATATACTCTGATGATGTGCATATTGCAATTTCACTCTCATCGGATGACCTTGAGGTCAGAGGTCAGATTTTTCCCTAAATCTTGTAGACTCAATAACTACTGAAAGAAATGATGTAGGCTTTTCAAACTGATACAGTAGTTGTATCTAATACATATCTTGGACGACATAGATAGATGGATAGATGGATGGATAGATGTACTTTATTGATCCCAAACTGGGAAATTACAGTGTAACAGCAGCATGACAGTAGACGACCAAAACGACAGAAACACCCACAGCATAACAGACAAAGGGATTACCCATGGAAAGTAAAAACTGCCTAAATAACTCATATGCATCATAGATGAATAGATGGTGATCTGTATTACCGTATTATCATATTACCGTATGACCCGATTTACACCCTGACTTGACTATGGGTTTGGGGTCAAGGGGTCAAAGGTCAAAGTTAACATTGCAGTTGCACTATGGTAAATGCTACATTTACTATTACTATAAAATGAGTAAAGCTAGGGCCACCAAACCTGGTACACAGGTTCACCTTGGGATCCTGACCTACAACAATGGGTTGTATGCTTTGTTGTATATTCATGGATGATGGTTTATCATAATTTGTTCCTGCCACAGTAATTATATTGAGAAGTTGAAAACTGCTCTCCATCAGTAAGTATTGGGATCTTCAAAGAAAACGGAGGCGGGGGATGTTGCACTCGCCTCAGAGAGCTCTTGTTTTCAAGGCCACAGGAAAAGAGCCAGACGTCTTCGGGTTGCAGATCCTGGTATTAGGCAGACTGGATATATTTCTTGAAAATGAATGATGGCTCTAATATGCAGATATACATTACATGACTCGATTTTTTTTATTATTTTATTTTTATTTGTAATCCTTTATTAGTCCCACAATGGGGAAATTGCAGGGTAGCCACCTGGATGGATGAGGCAGCCACGGTACAGTGCCAGTCATTTCACCAGTCTCTCTCTCTCTCTCTCTCTCTCACTCACTCACTCACTCACTCACTCACTCACTCACTCACTCCCACACACACACACACACACACACACACACACACACACACACACACACACACACATATATTCATACCTAGGGCCACTTTAGAGTCTCCAGCCTAACCTGCATGTCTTTGGCCTGTGGGAGGAAACCTGGGTAAACCCACGCAGACACGGGGAGAACATGCAGACTCCACACAGAAGGGTCACTGATGGTCAGGGGTGGGATCGAACCCATGACCTTCTTGTGCTGCCACAGTGCTAACCACTGTGCCACCGGGCTGCCTTTCATTTTTTTAAAACTTCATTTTCATTTCTTTTTTAATTTTTTTAAATATTTTTATGGTAGAAACATTATTCCTTGTAAACAGTTACACATGCTATACCATTGTGACCAGCTTTTAAAATCCTACTGGAGAACTTCATTTGTACCCAATAGTAACATAATAATTTAACGTATAATGAACGGTGTAAAATGTGTGTTGAAGTTTTTAAACCGTGTATTCCCAGAAGTAGTACACAGAGTATATTTCCTGATCCCATAACAAGGGGGAAAACAGTTGACAGGTCTGTCATCAGCATGCAGGCTGGGATGTGATAAACTACCAATTCTGATGATCAAATGAGCCTTCAATGAAGCAAATAACTATGGACAGTCAAACCATGCACAGGTCTCTTAGAGTCAATTTGATTGTTTGACATGTATTCACCCATCAAAGTGTGTGTGAGTGATTAATAACAGCCCTCGTGCACGTTCAGCGGCGACATGGCCTCTATTTGAGAGAAAAATGGCACAGGTCGGTATTCACTGGTGAATGGCTGTATACCATTTAGAGAATGAAATGGCATGATGGGATGTCTTGTCATAAATAAAAGTGATGGCACCGCGGCATCCTGTGAATGACACGTGCCATAAATACTTAGCCAGACCAGAGACAATGGATCATATAAATCCTGGTGCAGCCCTGCTCTGCACAGAATAAGATATACTGTATGTTATTTAAATGGACAGAGAAAACAAAGGTTTTCCCCTCCCTCACTGAGGACAGACGGACCTCCAAGATAATGTGTGCTGCTCCCTCACTGTGGTCTCTGATGCGCTGTTGTTATTTGCTTGTTTACAATCGTTGACATGATGTAATGGGATGGCTGTGATAGTACTAGCCAGCAAATGGCACAGAAAATAGGACAGTCCTTTATGTCTCCCTCCTCTGCTTTTCTCCTCGCACCCCCTCTTTTTCCCTTGTTTTTTCCCCCTGCAAGCGGGGGAATATGTTCTGCATTTGACTGAAGGAACATGAGTCTTGAATATAAGTGACTGTTTTTTGCATTAGGTACTCCCTGGAGGTGGGGGGGGGGATATCATGTCCCTGCGTGAAATGTGAATGTGAAATCTAGCAGAAAGAAATATTTATGACCATTTTCTGCTTGATTAGAGCTGGATGACATGCCTTAGGAGACAGTGAGTGGACAAACAGCAGCAGTGCTGCTTCTGGGTGGATGTTAAAGAAAGAGTTGTTTAAGGAGGACGCCATTCTGTTCATAGGCTGTCTGTGGGGGTGGGGGTGCTTTAGCTGAAGCATGGTCAGGGGAAGTGAATAAGTCCAACAGAAGTATACTGGGAAGCAAAAGATCCATCACTGGTCTTGTTCACACCGACACTGGGAACACATTGGTCTGTGATGCCCACTCTCAGTGTATTAAAACAAGTGTGACTGTGGTTCATATTGAAACGAAGCTGAAGAGCAGCAATGAACCCACATGTGCTTCGATGTTCCATTTACACACTTCACTCCTGGTTACAATTCATCAGTCAGTTTAGATGAAGTGGGGTTTACTCAAATGCATGATACACAGGTTATGTCACTGCAGTGTTCAACATGTTTAATTCAGAGTTTTCTGCTACTGTATAGTTCTCTAATCCAGGCTGACTTTGGAGAGGACACTGACTACTTTAAGTCCAAGTGTTATTTATGGACCACTAGAACAGATAAAGCTCTTTAACCTATATCAGCGGTCGCCAACCTGGGGCTCCTGGAATGTTCAGGTTTCTGTGGGAAATTCTCCAATTTCACTTCTTATTTGGTCCAAAAAATTGCAAATAATTTGCTGCTGTTGTGTATGGGTGCGAGGGTGCCTGTAGAACACATGCACAACAACGGCAAATTATTTGCAAATCTTTGGACCAATTAAGGAGTGAAATTAGAAAATTTCCCACAGAAACCTGAACGTTCCAGGAGCCCCAGGCTGGAAACTCCTGGTCTATACTCACTGTATTACAATATTCTAGGGTTGGGCAATTTGACCGTAACCCTTATGGACTCCTCGGTCATTTTTGTACATTTTTGTCTTTTTTTTTTTCCATTTGGTGATCATTTTGGCTGTGTTACAGCTTATGGCATGAATTTCTGAAAGAATGTTTCTTTTTTGACATATTTTTTGATTCTAATGTCAGTTACTCTTACAAGTCTATTATACACTGCACACAATTTTTGCACCCTTTGGGGATCCTCAAGCCACACTTGTACTTGCAAAAAAAAACTGCTATAAGATCATCAGACATCAATATTTTTCTGCTTTTTTTCTGTATAAATCTCTTAAACCACTTCAGCTCTGCTCAAATCAAAAATTCAGTCATTTTTAGAATTTTAATCCTTTAAATATCAATTTGAATAAATGTCACTGTTGTTACTTACGGGAAAAAAAAACACAAAATGGGATTTTTTTATAAAATCAATAGTTGGGGGGGGGGTGATTACAGTCTTGGATATGTCGAAAAAATAGCAACAACAATGATTTCATTGCATTAGTATTCTTTATGTGGTGTCAGATTTACAATTTTGGACCCTTTGGGGACCCTCGAGCCAAAAATGTACATGCAAAAAAACTGTTATAATGTCATCATACGGTGGTGTGAAAAAGTGTTTGCCCCCTTCCTGATTTTTCATTTTTTGTACGTTTGTCACACTCAAACAGATTTAAATTTTAGGCAAAGATAACACAAGTAAGCACAAAATGTAGTTTTTAAATGAAGGTGTTTATTGTTAAGGGGAAAAAAATCCAAACCTACATGACCCTGTGTGAAAAAGTGATTGCCCCCTAAACCTAATAACTGGTTGGGCCACCCTTAGCAGCAACAGCTGCAATCAGGCATTTGGGATAACTGGCAATGAGTCTTTTACAGCGCTGTGGAGGAATTTTGGCCCACTCATCTTTGCAGAATTGTTGTAATTCAGCCACATTGGAGGGTTTTTGAGCATGAACTGCCTTTTTAAGGTCATGCCACAGCATCTCAATCGGATTCAGGTCAGGACTTTGACTAGGCCACTCCAAAGTCTTCATTTTGTTTTTCTTAAGCCATTCAGAGGTGGACTTGCTGGTGTGTTTTGGATCATTGTCCTGCTGCAGAACCCAATTGCGCTTCAGCTTGAGATCATGAACAGATGGCTGGACATTCTCCTTCAGGCTTTTTTGGTAGACAGGAGAATTCATGGTTTCATTTACCACAGCAAGTCTTCCAGGTCCTGAAGCAGCAAAACAGCCCCAGACTATCACACTACCACCACCATATTTTACTGATGGTATGATGTTCCTTTTGTGAAATGCTGTGTTACTTTCACGCCGGATGTAATGGAACACACACCTTCCAAAAAGTTCAACTTTTGTCTCGTCAATCCACAGATTATTTTCCCAAAAGTCTTGGGGATCATCAAGATGTTTTCTGGCCAAACTGAGACGAGCCTTTATGTTCTTTTTGTTCAGCAATGGTTTTGGTCTTGGAACTCTGCCATGCAGGCCATTTTTGCCTAGTCTCTTTCTTATGGTAGAGTCATGAACACTAACCTTAACTGAGGCAAGTGAGGCCTGCAGTTCTTTGGATGTTGTTGTGGGGTCTTTTGTGACCTCTTGGATGAGTCGTCGCTGTGTTCTTGGGGTAATTTTGGTCAGCCGGCCACTCCTGAGAAGGTTCACCACTGTTCCATGTTTTCGCCATTTGTAGACAATGGCTCTCACTGTGGTTTCCTGGAGTCCCAAAGCTTTAGAAATGGCTTTATAACCTTTACCAGACTGATAGATCTCAATTACTTTGTTTCTCATTTGTTCCTGAATTTGTTTGGATCGCAGCATGTCTAGCTTTTGAGGATCTTTTGGTCTACTTCACTTTGTCAGGCAGGTCCTATTTAAGTGATTTCTTGATTGAGAACACGTGGCAGTAATCAGGCCTGGGTGTGGCTAGAGAAACTGAACTCAGCTTTCCAAAGATGTGATAAACCACAGTTAATTTATGTTTTAAACGGGAGGCGGGGGAATCACTTTTTCACAAAGGGCCATGTAGGTTTAGATTTTTTTTACTCTTAATAATAAACACCTTCATTTTAAAAACTGCATTTTGTGTTTACTTGTATTATCTTTGTCTAATATTTAAATTTGTTTGATGATCTGTGACATTTAAGTGTGACAAACATACAAAAAAAAAGAAATCAGGAAGGGGCAAACACTTTTTCACACCACTGTATATGAATTTTTTTCCTGCTTTTTTCTGCATAAACCATTTCAACTCTGTTCAAAACTTCCAAATATTCAATAATTTTCAGGATTTTAACCCTTTAAACGCCACTTTGAATACATGATGTCACTCATTTTATAAAAAAAACCAACAACACAAAAGATGAGATATTTTCCATATTATACATGGTAAAGGGATGTGGCATTGTTTTATAACAGAGTCTTGGACATGTCAAAGATTAGCAATAACACTGATTTCATTGCATTAATAGTTTTTGTACAGTGTAAGATTTAATGTGGGGGCGGCTGTGGCGCAGGTGTAGTGTGACTGACTACTGATCGGAGGGTCATGGGTTCGATTCCCGCTCTGTCTGCAGTCTGCATGTCGAAGTTTCCTTGAACAAGACACTGAACCCCCAGTTGCTCCTGGTGGCCAGGCTAGCGCCTGTGTGTATGGCAGCTCTGCCGCCATCAGTGTGTGAATGGGTGGATAGCAGGATCTGTAAAGCGCTTTGGTCATCCTAGATGAGAAGAAAAGTGCTATATAAGTGAACACCATTTACCATTTTACCATAATGTTTTTAAACCCTCATGCCCCATTGACTTCCATTGAAAACACATTTTTTTATTTTTCATTGAAAAATCCAACATATAAACATGTATTCTGTAATGTCAGTATTTCATTTTGAACAAAAGTAGTGAAGTTTGAAATTTCTACTGTATTGTACTAGATTACACTTTATTCCCATTGTGTGAAATTCTTATCTTTTCCAGTTATATTATGGAGCCCTGTAACCACCAGGGGGACCTGAGTGTGTGTGTGTGTGTGCATGTGCTTGTGCACTGTTCATATCAGGAGTGAATAAAAGATCAAAATAAGACCCAACATGGATTCGTGAGATCATTTATCATGTGGTATGTGCATGTTTAGGGGATGTGTTTCCTTGTCTTTGAAGTAGACAGATAAAATGAACCTGAGTGAAGTCATGACCCCCTGCTCTTGCATGGGGTGTCGTGACTCAAAGATGTTGTTGATATCGTTTTTTATTTTTAATTTTACTTAACCAGGCAAGACAGATTAGAACACATTCTTATTTACAACTGTGGCCTCCACGTTGTGGAGAAAACAGTAACAAGTGTCAGAGTATTTCTGTACCTGACTACTTTCATAGCAGCTATAAACTTGCATCTTGGCTGAGGGCTCATTAGTGAGCAAAAGAATGAGAAAGACCAGGAGCAAAGAGCAAGAGAAGGTATGAAGAGGAATTTTTGTACTTTAGAAGCTTTAGAAATTGTGATGCAGCCTTCATCTGCAACCGAGCTGCAAGTCTCGTTGTCTGAAGAGGAAACAAGCTCTGAGGGGGAATCTGGTGTGGAATTTTCACTGACGTCTTCTACTTCAGTGGACGTCTCTGACCTTCCTCTGAAAGTGGAGAGAACACTATGGATCCTGCTCCTCCTGCCAGTGGGTGGACAGCAAAAAACAGGCAAGTCAGGTCTCCATCTCATCCTGAGACGCAGCACTACATTCAGGTACAGAGAACAGGATGAGAAGCACAGGGAACAAGTTACAGTGGGGCAAAAAAAAAATATTTAGTCAGCCACCAATTGTGCAAGTTCCCCCACTTAAAAGATGAGAGAGGTCTCCAATTTTCATCATAGGTATACCTCAACTATGAGAGACAAAATGAGAAAAAAAAAAATCCAGAAAATCACATTGAAGGATTTTTAATGAATTAATTGGTAAATTCCTCAGTAAAATAAGTATTTGGTCACCTACAAACAAGCAAGATTTCTGGCTCTCACAGACCTGTAACTTCTTCTTTAAGAGGCTTCTCTGTCCTCCACTCGTTACCTGTATTAATGGCACCTGTTTGAACTTGCTATCAGTGTAAAAGACACCTGTCCACAACCTCAAACAGTCAGACTCCAAACTCCACTATGGCCAAGACCAAAGAGCCGTCAAAGGACACCAGAAACAAAGCTGTAGACCTGCACCAGGCTGGAAGACTGAATCGCAATAGGTAAGCAGCTTGGTGTGAAGAAATCAACTGTGGGAGCAATTATTAGAAAATGCAAGACATACAAGACCACTGATAATCTCCCTCGATCTGGGGCTCCACATAAGTTCTCACCCCCGTGGGGTCAAAATTATCATGAGAACGGTGGAGCAAAAATCCCAGAACCACATGGGGGGCACCTAGTAATGACCTGCATAGAGTTGGGACCAAAGTAACAAAGGCTACATCAGAAACACACTACTACGCCACCAGGGACTCAAATCCTGCAGTGCCAGACGTGTCCCCCTGCTTAAGCCAGTACATGTCCAGGCCCGTCTGAAGTTTGCTAGAGAGCATTTGGATGATCTAGAAGAGGACTGGGAGAATGTCATATGGTCAGATGAAACCAAATAGAACTTTTTGGTAAAAGCTCACTTGTCGGGTTGGAGGAGAAAGAACACCATACCTACTGTGAAGCATGGGGTTGGAAGCATCATACTTTGGGGCTGTTTTTTCTGCAAAGGGACCAGGACGACTGATCCGTGTGAAGATAGAATGAATGGGGCCATGTATCCGTGAGATTTGAGTGAAAACCTCCTTCCACCAGCAAGGGCATTGAAGATGAAACGTGGCTGGGTCTTTCAGCATGACAATGATCCCAAACACACCGCCGGGCAACGAAGGAGTGGCTTCGTAAGAAGCATTTCAAGGTCCTGGAGTGGCCCTAGCCATTCTCCAGATCTCAACCCCGTAGAAAATCTTTGGAGGGAGTTGAAAGTCTGTGTTGCCCAGCAACAGCAGCCCCAAAACATCACTGCTCTAGAGATCTGCATGGAGGAATGGGCCAAAATACCAGCAACAGTGTGTGAAAACCTTGTGAAAACTTACAGAAAACGTTTGACCTCTGTCATTGCCAACAAAGGGTATATAACAAAGTATTGAGATGAACTTTTGTTATTGACCAAATACTTATTTTACTGAGGAATTTACCAATTAATTCATTTAAAAATCCTTCAATGTGATTTTCTGGGATTTTTTTTCTATTTTGTCTCTCATAGTTGAGGTATACCTATGATGAAAAGTTGGAGACCTCTCTCATCTTTTAAGGTGGGAGAACTGCACAAATGGCGGCTGACTAAATAGTTTTTTACCCACTGTTCAGTGACTGCAATCGAGGGCTGCGGGGTTTTTTGTAAGGACAGTTGCAAGTTGATGACATTGATGTCATCAGTGTGAACTTGCAGATTGTAGCCAGGGCTATTTTCCATCTGTTGTCCCTGGGTTTCAGATTTTCCGTCCCACCGCATTCTATTATCCTGAGCACTCAAGCTAGAGGGTGGGAAGTACCATTTTTATTTGGTCTTTGGGTGATGTAGCCGAAATCTGAACTAAATACTCAGCACACACACTTTTCTGAAGACCGAGGTAAGGTGAGGTGAGGTGATAACTGGGCACCCCCCCCCCCCCACACACACACACACACACACTCGTTACTCTTGGATCCACCTGGTGGTCACAGGGCTCCATAATATAACTGGCAAAGATAAGAATTTCGTGCATCAGCCTACACTGGGAAGAAAAAAGTTGGACTTTAGTGAAAAATTAAAAAAATATGTTTTCAATGTAAGTCAGTGGGGCATGAGGATTTAAAAACATTAAATCTTACACTGTACAAAAACTACTACTGCAATGAAATCAGTGTTATTGCTAATATTTAACATGTCCAACACTCTGGTATAGAACAATGCCACATCCCTTCACCATGTATTATATGGAAAATATCTCATTTTTTGCAATTTGATTTTTTTTTTTTTCAAATTGCAAAAAGTGAGATATTTTCCATATAATACATAATAATCAAATTGCCCAAGAAAGGCAATCTGACACACTGCAAGAACTGGAGAGGGATCATGCTCCTTTCCACAGCCAGCAAGGTATTGTGCCGTATCATCCTCAGTCACACAGCCAGTGCCCTGGAAAGCAAGTTTTGTGACAATCAAGCTAGGTTCAGGCTGAACCGTTCTTGTTGTGACCAGATAACCACCCTTACAATTATCATAGAGCAGTCCATTGAGTTCAATTCCCAACTATGCCTCCTCTTCATCGAGTTCGAAAAAGCCTTTGACTCGATAGACAGAAATACTCTTTGGAGCGTGCTTCGGCACTATGGAGTCCCTGGAAAAATTGTCAACATGATACAGATCTTCTACGAAGGATGTTGTGATGTATGGGAGTTGTATGAGTTGCATTTGCATATGCCACCCCATTGGTGGGCGCTGTACCCTGTGGCATCGCCAATAGTATAAGAGTGTGCTCATTGAACTGAACTGTGGAATGTGCATGTGTGTACATGTGCGTATGCCTGAGTAACCGAGCAAGCTAATGACCTGCAGCCGTGTGTGTCTTTGTGTTTGTTCCTCCGAGTGGTAATCTAAAGTAGAAACCCACGGACATAACATCATTGGCGACGAGGATAACTTTAGGTTTCCAAGTCTCGCCGCGGTATTGACTGCGAGTGACGGAGGAAGAGGAACGTTGGTCCTGGTGGGAGTTTGGCTGGGCGCGGCACGCCAGGTGACAGGACGCCAGGTGACAGCGCACCGGGTGACAGGACGCCGGGTGACAGGACGCCAGGTGACAGGACACCAGGTGATAAGATTGCTAAACGCTAGCTAACTGCACGCCATGGCTGGATTTATTGGACACATTAACCCATTCGACGAGTCGGTGGAGCAGTGGACAACCTACGTTGAGAGGTTTGAGCATTTTGTAACGGCAAATGGTATTGCAGAGGAGAAAAAGCTTGCTGTTTTCTTAAGTGTAATTGGTGCGTCAACATATGGACTTTTACGTAGCCTCGTAGCTCCAGATAAGCCGGGGGCTAAGACATATGCTCAACTCACGGAAGTTTTGAAAGACCACTTTTCTCCAAAGCCAATTGTGATTGCTGAAAGATTTCGCTTTCATAAACGGAACCAACAAGAGGAGAATCTGTGACAGAATATAGAAGCAGTGCATTAAAAAGCTTTCTGAACACTGAGAGTTTGGTATGCCACCTGCAGGATGCATTGAGGGATAGGCTCTTTGTGGACTGAATATAGAAGCTATCCAGAAAAAATTGCTGACGGAGGAGTATCTGTACTTTTTCCAAAGCAATGGAACTAGCCGTGTCAATGGAGACAGTAGCTCCGCGAGACACATCAGCTGAGCAACGCGCTGAAAGTGCATGCACTGTCACCACAACGACAAACAACACACGAAATGTTCGCTGCTGGTGTAAAAATGACCAGCAAAGAGAGCGAGTGTTTTTATAAGGAGCAAAAATGCCATAAAATGTGGTAAGAGAGGACATATCTCGAAAATGTGCAGAAACAAAGAGACTGTATATAAGGAGAAACCAGTGGAGTATAAAGCTATAAAGGGAAAAAAGGGGCACCAATTGGATGTAAAAGAAATATTTAGTGATGGTAGCAACTACAGACACTGGAAGTGAGCCTGCATATGGTGTCTCAGCAGAGTAATTTGTCATACCTGTGTGTTTAAACCAAAAATGAAGGTAAATGGATTATCATGAAATAGATACCGGTGCTGCCGTTTCTCTGATTTCAAGAAAACTGTATGATGCACACTTTAAAGGACTTGCCCTTGCGCCAAACCCATATAATTTGAAAACATATACGGGCGAGGTGATTCCAGCAGAGGGGTCATCAGCCGTTTTCAGTGAGGAGGAAACAAGCAGTGGGCTAGACTACCACTGTATGTGGTTTCGGGGAAGTTCACACCCCACTTTTTGGTCAGAGTGGCTGCGGAGGATTTGAATTGACTGGCGAGGAATAAAGACGGTCCGGGAGGAGACACTAGAGGGCGTGCGACAAAGACATGCAGAGGTCTTTAAAAAAGATTATGGGGCACTCTGAAAGGCATGGAAGTACCATAGCGCTGAAGTCGGATCATGTGCCACGGTCTTTGTCAAGCGAGAGTCATTCCCCATGCCCTTAGGCCAAAAGTGAGGCTGAAATTGACCGAGTTGTGTGAGCAGAGCATTATATCCCCTGTCAAATTCAGTGAATGGGCAACACCCATTGTGCCCGTTGTGAAAAAGAACGGAGATGTTAGGATATGTGGGGATTTTAAAGTCACAGTTAATCCTGCCCTGTGTGTGGAGAAATACCCAATTCCACACATTGAAGATCTATTCGCATCACTGCCGGGGGGGGCAGCATTTCAGTAAACTGGACTTATCTCATCAGAATCAGAATCAGCTTTATTGGCCAAGTATGCACAACACATACAAGGAATTTGACTTTGGCTAAAAACTTGCTCTCGTTGTTCAGGTGGAGGATTTAAATAAGGATTCAATGACAACAGAGTATGTACAGTAAATTACAGTCTGTCCACGTTTCTATAAAAGGATGCAAATATATACAGGAATATATGCAGTTATTTTACTCAGACTAACCACACTTTGCAGAAATATATGAAAAAAATATACAGTCACACAGTATTTCAATGTGAACTCTGATTCAGTGATATAATGTGGAATGAAGTAAAAAGCAGTGTGAGAGTTATGTGCAATGTAATAATGGATGAAAAGTCATGAGTACAGCAAGCAGGTAGGACTAGGTGAATGTTAGGAGTTCATCAGAGTGATGGCTTGAGGAAAGAAAACTGTTCCTGTGACGGGTGGGTTTATGACCTTCAGTGATCTGTCAACCGACGACCAGAAGATAGAAGTTCAAACAGTTTGTGGCCGGGGTGTGAATGGGTCAGCACAGATGTTTCCCGCCCGTTTCCTGGTTATGGACCGATATAAGTTCTCAATGGAGGGTAGGTCGGGTACCAATGATCCTCTCCGCAGACTTATGATCCGCTGCAGTCTGTCTTGTTCCTGTTTAGTGGCAGATCCAAACCAGACAGTGATGGAAAAGCAGAGGACAGATTGGGATGATGGCGTGTGTAGAAGAAACCCAGCAGCTCCTGAGGCAAATCAACTTCTTGATGCTGACGCAGAAAAAACAACCTCTGCTGGGCCTTTTTCCGGACAGTGTGTCTATATGGGAGGACCCACTCTAGGTTCCGGTGAAGATTGTGGTACCAGAAACTTGAAGGAGTCCGCAACTGGACACTGTGCTGTTGAGGATGGTGAGTGGGGGGAAGTGAAGGGGGGTGTCGCCTGAAATACACAGTCATACTCCACCGTTTTGGCTGGGTATAGTTCAAGATGTTCTGGCCTGACCAGAGGATCAGCTGCTCCAGCACCTCCCGCCTGTATGCAGACTCATCATCATCCCGGATCAAACCGATGACTGTGGTGTCGTCTGCAAACTTCAGGAGCTCCACCGAAGGGTCCTCTGAGGTGCAGTCGTTGGAGTAGAGGGAGAAGAGCAGTGGGGAAAGGACACATCCTTGGGAGGGCGCCAGTACTAATTTTTCGTGAGCTGGATGTAAATCTCCCCTAGCTTCACCTGTTTGCCACCTGTCAGTCAGAAAGCTGGAGATCCACTGGCAGGTGGTAGGGGGGGCACCTTGAGCTGGAGGAGTTTCTGATGAAGAATGCCTGGGATGATGGTGTTGAACGCTGATTGAAGTCGACAAACAGGATCCTGGCGTACGTCCCTGGGGAGTGAGGTGTTGCAGGTATGTAGTGTAGTCCCATATTCACTGCATCATCCACTGACCTGTTTGACCGGTAGGCAAACTGCAGTGGGTCCATCAGGGGGCCCTATGATGACCTTCAGGAGGTTCAAGCACCAATCTCTCCAAGGATTTCATGACCACAGAGGTCAGGGCAACAGGTCTGTAGTCGTTTAATCCTGTAACAGAGGGTTTCTTGGGAACTGGAATGATGATGGAGCGTTTGAAGCAGGAAGGCACTTCACACAGCTCCAGTGATCTGTTAAAGATCCAGGTGAAGATGGGGGCCAACTCGTTGGAGCAGACTCTCAGGCAGGACGGAGACACACCATCAGGTCCTGCAGCCTTCTTGATCTTTTGTCTCTGAAAGACCCAGCGCACCTCCTCTTTCACAGTCGTTTGTGCTGGTGGGAGGTCAGAGTGGAGAGGGATGGAGTTCCTGGGGCTGCAGATAATCCTTTTGTGTGGGTGGGAGGTGAGAACTGTAGGTTCTTTTCAAACTACAGTAAAAGCTGTTAGGTCGTTAGCCAGCTGGAGGTTTTCCACAGGGTGGGGGGATGGTCTCCTGTAGTTGGTGATATTCTGCAGGCCTCTCCAGACAGAAGCAGAGTTGTTGGCTGAGAAGTTTTTTTGTAACTTCTCACTGTAGCTCCTCTTAGCAAGCCTGATCTCCTTCGTCAGCATGTTCTGGCCCACTTGTACAGAGTCCAGTCACCAGTCCTGTAGGCCTCCTCCTTGGTCTGACGTAGCTGCTTCAGTTTAGGAATGAACCAGGGTTTATTGTTGTTGTATGTGCAATAGGTCTTGGTGTGCACACACATGTCCTCACAGAAACAGATGTATGACGTCACAGTGTCAGTGAGTTCGTTTAGGTTAATGGCTGCAGCTTCAAAAACACTCCAATCTGTACAGTCAAAGCAGGCTTGTAACTCCAGCTTTGATTCCTCAGTCCATTTCTTCACAGTCCTTACAACAGACTTGGAAGTTTTTATTTTCTGTCTGTATGTTGGAATAAGATGGAGCAGACAGTGGTCAGAAAAACCCAGAGCTGCCACGGGGGACGGCATGAAGGCGTTTCTTAAAACTGTGTAACAGTGGTCAAGTGTATTTGTGTCCCTGGTGGGACATTTAATATGCTGTCTGTATTTAGGAAGCTCATTTGTGAGATTAGCTCTATTGAAATCACCCAGAATGATAAGCAGAGAGTCTGGATGTTTTTCCTCCACGTCTGCTATCTGGTCAGCGAGGTGCTGCAGTGCCTCCGTTGTACAAGCAGCAGGCGGGATATAAATTCCGACCAGAATAAACGAGGAGAACTCTCGCGGTGAATAAAAGGGTTTACAGTTATGAACAGTGACTCTAGGTTAGGGCTACAAAACTTCTTCAACACTGTGACATCAGTACACCAACCTTCGTTTATGTAGAAGCAGATTCCACCACCTTTAGTCTTTCCAGAGAATTCTCGGCTGCGATCAGCGCGAAACAGTTGGAATCCGTCCAGGCGGACCGCGCTGTCCGGGATGTGTTCACTCAGCCAGGACTCCGTGAAACAAAGGGGGCCAGATCTGCTAAAATCCCGGTTTTTGTGAGTCAGGAGCAGCAGTTCATCCATTTTGTTCGGCAAAGAGCGGATATTTGCCAGATGGATCGATGGGAGCGGCGTGCGAAATCCTCGTTTCTTCAACCTGACTAGCGCACCGGCACGTTTACCACGCCGCCTTCGTTTCCGGCCAGCGCCAATAGCTGCTGCTCCCACAGCTAAGATCGACTGAAAAAACTTCAGATCAGCAGCAGAAACTGGCGGAGAAGTTGCAATGGGAGGTAGTCTGAGTGAAAGTAGTTCCTCCCTTGAATAGGTGACTCGGACAGAAGAGCAGAAGTCCAAAAAAACACACAAAATTATCAAAAACATCAGAGAGCAGAAGCCAGTGGCTGCCATCCGCGGTGCCATCTTGGATTTTTTGCCATCATTTTTTGCCATCATGCCTATTTGCAAATGGTGATAGAGGGAAATTCCAGGAAATATCTCACAATAACTACATCCAAGGATCTGTTTTGTTATAACAGGCTGGCATTTGGAATTACCTCAGCACCAGCGATATTCCAGCGTGCCATGGACCAAGTCCTCCAGGGTCTGCCGAACGTTCACTGTTACCTGGACGATATATTGGTCAGTGGACAGGATCGTGTGCAGCATCTGAAAAATCTGGATGCAGTCTTAGGGTGCTTGGAAGAATTAGGTTTGCGAGTACAGAAGGAAAAATGTGAATTTTTCAAGGATTCACTGGAATATCTGGGTCACGTCATTGATGCCCAGGGTCTACACAAGGCACCAGAGAAAGTCAGGGCAATTGTGGAGGCTCCTGCACCTACAGACGTGAGTCAGTTACGTTCTTTCTTGGGGCTAATTAATTATTACAGCAGATTTATCCCCAACTTTTCATCTATCCTAAGCCCACTGAATACTCTGTTGTGTAAAGGAAAACAATGGCAATGGACATCTGAATGTGCTGCATCTTTCAAAGAGGCAAAAGAGCAGTTACTCTCTCAAAGCGTGTTAACCCATTATGATCCACGACTTCCCATTCGGTTGGCGTGTGACGCATCACCTTATGGTGTAGGTAGTGTCGTCTCACACATTCTCCCGAATGGACAAGAGAGGCCCATAGCTTTTGCATCAAGGACTCTGAATAAGGCAGAACGCAATTATGCCCATATTTAGCGCGAAGCTCTTGGCATTATATTTGGAGTTCGTAAATTCCATCATTATCTGTATGGCAGGCAGTTTACACTCCTTACAGATCATCGCCCATTGACCACTATTCTGAGTCCGTGCAAAGCCACACCATCTATGGCTGCTGCTAGAATGCAGCGGTGGGCTCTCCTGTTAGCTGCCCATAATTACACCATACAGTACCGAGAGGCAGCTCGTCATGGAAATGCGGATGGGCTTTCACGCCTTCCATTACCAACATCATTAAGAGAGAGATTCAGTACTGTGGACAGTTTTCATATTAAACACCTAGAAGCCTTACCTGTGAACTGTCGAGAAATCTGCCGAGAGAGCAGGGGTGATCCTGTCCTTGCTCAAGTCCTGGAGATGGTCTCCACAGGTCGCTTTCCGAGGGTCCAGGATGTGGCCAGCACATTGGCGCCATTCATCAGCCGGAGGGATGAGTTGACACTCCAGCAAGGTTGCCTTATGTGGGGTGTGCACGTCGTCATTCCCTCAAAATTGAGATCACGACTGCTGTCGGAACTGCATACTGGACACCCAGGTGTTGTCAAAATGAAAGCTGTCGCCCGCAGTTACATGTGGTGGCCCGGAATTGACGCTCAAATTGAACAGGTCTCAAAACATGCCAGTCCTGTCAATTTACACAGAAAGCACCGGGACCAGCACCACTCCACCCATGGACCTGGCCTGGATCCCCATGGCAGAGAATTCATGTTGACTTTGCTGGGCCGTTCCAGGGCCAAATGTTTATGGTGGTTGTAGACGCCCATTCAAAATGGCCTGAGGTACACCTTATGAGTTCCACTACAACGGCTAATACCATCCAGGTGCTCCGAGGGTTATTTAGTCGCTATGGGCTCCCTGAGGTGTTAGTGAGCGATAATGGTCCTCAGTTTACCTCACACGAGTTTGACACTTTTGTGAAAGGCAATGGAGTAAAGCACATTCGCTCTGCACCATTCCATCCATCAACAAATGGTCTTGCAGAACGTTTTGTACAAACATTTAAGCAGTCACTGAAGCGTTCCACTGGAACCACTTCCATACAACACCGACTGGACGCCTTTCTACTCACGTACCGTAACACTCCACACTCTACAACAAAGGAGTCCCCGTCTATGCTTTTCGTGCATCGCAAGCTGTGATCTCTATTGGACCTGTTGAAGCCTAGCGTGACATCAGAGGTAGAGAAAGCACAAGAGGCACAGTGTGCGTATCGAGGAATGCATGCAAAAGCCAGAACGTTTA
The DNA here is from genome assembly GCA_020510985.1 of Pholidichthys leucotaenia. Taxonomy (NCBI): domain Eukaryota; kingdom Metazoa; phylum Chordata; class Actinopteri; order Cichliformes; family Pholidichthyidae; genus Pholidichthys; species Pholidichthys leucotaenia. The sequence continues at coordinate 205,520,627 of CM035837.1, read as the reverse complement.
AGGTGGGAGACCCAGTTCTTGTTCAGGATTACGGGAGAGGAGAGAAGAAGTGGATACCAGGGGTTGTTTCAGCTGAGACTGGCCCTGTATCTTACACCGTCGACATCGGCGCATCGCAGCACTGGAGGTGACACGCGGACCAGATGCTGGCCAGGGTTGTTGAATGGGATACCTCTACAGACGACGGCGGAGCTGCATCGTCGTGCATTTCAGCAGACCTGCCTGTGCTGGAAAAGACTGTTCCAGAACCAGCTACAGTGATCCCTCGCTACTTCGCGCTTCACCTTTCGCGCCCTCAGTGCATCGCGGATTTTTCAAAAATATTCATCAAAAATTCAAAATTGAGAAATAATGGGCGGGCGCTAGCAGAAGGCAGGGAGACTACATTAGACCATCAGGTATCAACACGGAGAGCCGCACAACTCAAAAAATCCACCTCTCTGTTCGCTGTTCTCGTGTTGGCTCGGCTCGGAAATCTCGCAAGCTGATTGGCCGAGACGTTTCACCCCGCAAGCTGATTGGCCGAGACGTTTCACCCACCTCCTCTCCCTGCCGAGCGCCCATGAAGGGAAGGAAGACCGCATTCATTGCTCTTTATCGCTCGTGTTACGTAGTCTCGCCGCGTGGAACTTTTTGCTGTTCTCTTGTGCCATTTTGTGCGAAATAGTCTTCTCGTCGAGCCACTACGCCGCCTCCTGCACCTTCTTCAGCTGCCCTCGACGATCCTGCGCCTCTAGCACCTGACGATGAGGCGTCACCTGAGGAGCAGTAAAGCTCTCATTAACCTGTGAAGTAAATCATCTTCATCTTGAGTTACGTATCTTGTTATAAGAATAAAAGAGTTCTAAAAAACATATTTATGTACACTTTATTTACATCTACGTATGTATGTACACGTACACACACACACACACGTATCATATGAGAGAGAGAGAGTGAGAGAATGAACGTACGTATTATTTATGGATGACGTCATTAGGGGTGACGCTACTTCGCGGTTTTTCACTTTTCGCGGTCGGTTCTGGAACCCATTAACTGCAATAAGTGAGGGATCACTGTACTCCGGTTCCTGTGAGTGACCCCTCACCACTACCCCAGGTAACCTCAGAGGGAAACACCACATCACCTCCAGAGACTGGTAAGAGATATCCTTCTCGTATTACTAAACCACCAGAGCGTTATGTTCCATAAACTTTGTTTAAGATACTTTTAAGAGACATATATTGGACATTTTTGAATAAGAGACCTTTTTTATGTGTTAGATGAGAGAGTCACGTCTCACCAAAAGGGCAGAATAAACCCTTGACTGACTCAGGGGTTTGGGATCGTCTACGCCCAGCCTCAAGGCTAGTGTGTGTTTTTTTAAAATAATAAAAGTTGTTTGCTTTGTGTATCTTGGGAGTGGGTACAATATTTAGTGGGGAGGAGATGTGATGTATGGGAGTTGTATGAGTTATATGAGTTGCATTTGCATATGCCACCCCATTGGTGGGCGCTGTACCCTGTGGCATCGCCAATAGTATAAGAGTGTGCTCATTGAACTGAACTGTGGAATGTGCATGTGTGTACGTGTGCATATGCCTGAGTAAACGAGCAAGCTAATGACCTGCAGCCGTGTGTGTCTTTGTGTTTGTTCCTCCGAGTGGTAATCTAAAGTAGAAACCCACGGACATAACAGATGTCAAGCACAAGTTGTACACGACAGCCAGCTTACTGAACACGGGTGTAAGGCAAGGGTGCCTCCTCAACCCCATGCTTTTTCTAGTTGTGCTGAATTGGGGGGTGATGAGAGAGAGAGCACAGAAGGGCAGGCAACAGGAATCCAGTGGACACTTGCAGAGAAGCTCGAAGATCTAGATTTTGTGAATGATATCGTCTTGTTGAGCCAAAGCATTCTGCATATGAGGGAGAAGAGTAAAAACCTTGAGGCTAATGCCAAGCACGTAGGATTGAAGATCAACACCGAAAAAAAAAGAAAAAAAAGAAATGAGGATACGCCCAACTGGAAGAGCTAACTCTATCGAGTGCTCTGGAGACATTTTTGAGCAAGTGGAAAAGCTCACATATCTGGGCAGTATAGTAGATACAGAAGGAGGCACAGCAAAGGATGTCAGCACCCACATCAGCAAGGCTCAGAGTGCATTCTCCATACTCCGGCCAATCTGGAAGCTAAAGAGTCTATCCACGAGAACCAAGCTGCGAGTCTTTAACTGGAATGTCAAATCAACCCTCCTCTATGGGTGCGAAACATGGAGCCTGACAAAGGAACACCTCAGGAAACTGCAGACCTTCATCAACAAGCGATTCTGTCACATTTTGAGGATGTGGTGGCCCATCAAAATCACAAATGAAGAGCTGCTCCAATGTGCATAGCAAGAACCAGTAGAAATCTCCATCCGTAGAAGAAGATGGCGCTGGCTGGGCCATACTCTCCGGAAGTCACAAAACTCCCATCACTAGACTAGCAGTGCAATGGAACCCACAAGGGAAGCGTAAAAGAGGTAAACCAAGGCTTTCGTGAAGAAGAGCTGTGGAAAAGGACATGAAGTCAATGAACGTGACCTCGACAGAAGTTGAGACCAAGCCAACTAGAAAAGACCACTGGTGTTTGTTCGTCGAGGGCCTATGCGCCAAATGTGTGGGCAAAGAGGACTGATTATGACCTCATTTTTTGCAGTCTCATTTCAGGTTCTGTGTCCTCCAAGTGTGCATTTCTAGGCCAGATACATCACTGTGATGCGTCGAAGGCTGTCCCATTCCGTGGGCTCCTTCACATGCGGCAAACAAATGCAGCCTTCAAAACCCCAAAAACGAAGAATACATGAAGAGTATCCTTGTTACCTTAACATATCCCAGCATTCAGTGCATGGGTAAGCCTGGCTTTTTTTTCCAGCTCAGCCAGAAGTGGAGCGAAGTCAGAAACAGTTTAAAGTAAGTTTTGTTCTTGAATTATGTAGCGGTTTGGACGTAAAAACACCAATAATCCAGAAAACAGCAATATCTGATTATTTAAGCTCATGTTACGTGACATTATTTTTTTCTGATGTGCTGTATGTTTCGATTTGTTTATGAATTTAACATGTTGAACGAGGGCTGTCGTGGTAGAGGAATTTCCCCTGTGGTGACGGTGGACAGCTCAACACCACACTATGCGGTATTATTGCAGATGTTTTTAGGACCCTGTGGTCTTGTAATTTAAACAGGGTTCATAACTTATTTGGCAAAGTATGGAAGCTGTGAGAAACTTGCTGCAGCGCCGCTCTCAACTTTATGTGCATGTGTGACAAATGTGCAAAGCTCCGGTCTTACTAGGCATGAACTGCTGATTCTGTAAAAAAAAAATGATCATTTTCATAAAGCAGTGGCGGGAACTCCAGTATTTACACTACGGTGTATGTGGACTGGGGACTGCAGTGACATTCAGCTTATTTAAACAGGACAGTCTACGTACATGACCCTGCATGGCTCTTGTCTCCGTGATTTTTGGATTTTTGCTGCTGTCCAAAAAAATCACGTTCAAACAAGCTACAGTATGCACTAGTTGTTTCGCTGTCAGAACTCAATTGTCAGGATCATAAACACTCCTCTCAGAGGAAAATAACATGCTTTGTTCTCTTTCATTGCTCACTATCATGGCTGTATTTAGCAAGTAGTCCAAACTGCCTGCTGGAGTCCGTCTGGAGAGAGATTGGCCCACGGCAGCACCGGGTGCAAACATGCTGTTGGCAATAAAAATACACTTCATTTATTTATTAATCAATAGGGGCACATAAGTGAACAACGAGATTTAGCCACACACACAAAAAAAGTGAACACCACAGTTGTTGTGGTTACTCATTTTCCTCCGCGGTAGGCTTGCCCATAGTGCAGTATTCAATTATTGCGGTTATCGCGACAGCCCTATGTTGAACTGTTATTTTTTTTTTAAGTCAAACTGATTATTCATTAATGTCAGTTTATTAACTAATGTCAGTAATATAAATATACCATGACGTGACGTGGTTGAAATAACTTGTTTTAAGATAACTTAAAGTTCCATAGAGACACTGACAAGCTGATGGTATTTGTTTATTTATTTATTTATTTCATTGTTAAAAAAATATTTTTTGTCATTAAAATAGTTCAGATTTCCAAGGCTATAACTTGAAAGTAGTAAGAGATAATGGCTTACTGTCAATTAGAAAGATGTAAAATATGAGCCAAAGTTTCAGATAGGAATAAATTTATGCATCTAATTTGCATAATGTTTTGGCACCTCTTTAAATTCCATAACTCGGTCAAAACTGGAGTTTGGACGTATTTACACAAAAAATGGTTCAGTCTTTTGACACCGTTTTTTGTACAGGGGTACCTCATCATCTTATCTTCAAAATATATGAACAAGAAATCAGTACAATATTAAAAAAAAACAGAAATTCCTCACTTACCGGTGGCTAAGGGGACTCGCTCGCTGCCGTGGTCGCTGCGTTTAAACCCATCGTGGTTGTTATTTTGCATTCTGTCGGTCATTTACGCTCTCTAACACATCTACAAAGTCTTATGATTATCTCACATAAATTTCGCTTGTATTCCACGGCTATTTTCCGCGTACAAAGCCGAGAAAGTGACGGTGGATGATGACGGATGGCAGCCATATTAGCTTTCTGGGCTAAAATGCTAAAAACAGGAAAAGGAAATGAGTTCTTCTTCTTCTTTGGTGTATTACGTGTCATCTATTTATCTTTTGTTCTTATAAAAGACAAAAATAAAATTTACATCTCCTTTCTATTTTATTTTTGTCTTTTATAAGAACAAAAGATAAATAATTGAGAGAAGACAAAATGAACTGATCTGACCTATTACGTGTCATCCATTGAGTCCTCCAACGGATGTCTGCCACCTTCTGAAACTGGCAGATCAGTACAAATCCCCAAAGGAGCCGATCATGTCAGAGTGAGACGACAGGTGCAGCGCCACGCTCTGCCACTAGGGGCACACAAAATCTCACACTCAAAAGGTTAAGGTTATTTTTAAAGCACTGATAATACCTTTATCTGCCAAGAATGTGCTGCTAGTCCAGCAAAAGCTAGCGGTACTCAAATACTTTGCAAGCAGTTTCATGAAATGGTCAGTCTAGACAGGAGTTACTGGCAGCGGAAGGCTAAGGACAGCTGCGTGGAGGAATCTGATCAGACCTAAATGAAACAGTCTTTGTCGCTCACGACAGACTGCTGTGATGATGATGATGAAGCTGAGGGGGACATGACATCTGTAATAATTGAATCGGTGAATTCCAAAAGGGCTCAAGTCCACACTTTTTCAAAATCCAGATATTACATGTTTAATAAACTTTAAGAGACAAGCTATCTGATTATGTGCAAAAACGTCCCGTCAACTTTAATGCATTGACTATTCACAGCATTGTTTATGCATTGAGTGCAAGAGAGACCCAAGTCCAGGACTTGGGCCCTTCCTGCATGGATTAAACTTAAAGTCATAGGTGGCAGCACCAGTCATCCAAGATGTTCAGAAATTGGCGAAATATCTTTCACCAGAGGCTCAGCAGTTCCTCAGTAATTTAACAGTTTGTGATGCTAGGCGTGAAGATGAGTCTGACTTTGATGATTAGTTACCAGTAGATGGACCTCTATGTTAATCTGCCCACTTTTAGATGAAAATCTCATTTGCTGGCAGTTATCAAAACAATAGTTTGAATATAAAGTGATCATAAAAGGTGTTCAAAACATGGCATAATTTAAAAAAAAAAACGTTTTCAACATGTGAGAAATAGATGTTATGCGCTTCTTTTCATATGTCTTATTGTTTAATTCAAGAAGGGCCCAAGTCCAGGGACCTTTAGTTTGCCAATCCTCTGAAATTAAAAATGTGAAATGCTTCATATTATAGCATTTCTAAGCTATGGCCTGTGCTATATCTGAGTAAAGGTATGAACCATCTGGCATAGACTACCTTTGAGATATGCAATTTATTTGTTTTCCTGCAAAAACATATTTCTTGGACTTGGGGCCCCTTTTGAATTCAACCGATTCAATTTTATTATGCTGATCTTAAAAATGTTCCATCACATCTGAAGTGATAAAAATGTCTTATCCTTTCATAGAACATCATTTATATCGTGATTTAAAATACACATACTCCCATTTCTTAAGCAAAGCTCCTCACACACTATTTGTCAGCGCCCCGCCTCTTTCCTGCAGTGCGTGCAGCAGAACAGATGTGTGGTGGGTGGCTAGGCTTCAGTCTGGTGGGTTGCTAGCTTCAAACTACCAGTTTGGTCAAATAGCTGCTACTCTTGTTTGCCAGGGATGTGGGTCTGTTTCCCATTGTGCTGCCTTAGAGAGGATAACACCAACCTCGTTTTAATAAGAGGTAAGTAACGTTAACACCATGTCTAATGATAAAACAGCAAATGCTAAATGACGTCGCTAAGTTGTACTATTTAGAAACATTATAGTTTATCAGACCATTGTTTCTTTGGTTTAAATTACTGCTGAGTTTCTTAATTTTGTCTGAATTTTTTTTTTATTAAAGCTGCAAAAGTATGTGATGAAGGGACATACATGCAAAATAAGTACTAAATAAATTAAAACGGGTCGGAGGAACAAGTTGGCTCTTAATGTAATTTATTTGATTTCTAATAATTAGTTAAGTAGGGATAATGAATGCAGTTAAAGTCATCAGATGTATTTTTGTACATTCCCTTTTGTATCTTTGATTTTCAGATCATGACCAATCTGAAATATTTTTACAAAGAAGCAAACAGGTTAAATCAGGCAGAATAGCATCCTCAGGCTCTAGCTCCACACTGAAATTTTCATTGGTTTAAACTAACAGCTAATTTATCTCTGTAGATGGCAGCACATTTTTTATGTTATGTGGTTTCTTTGCTATTCTCCTCTGGCCCAGGAAATGTTTACTTTTTTATTCATATGACATGATTTAGAAGAAAAACATGAAATTTATGAGAATCAAGTTTCAAATGCAGATTAAAAAACTATTTGATAACAATACTGCAAAATTATGAGGGGAAAAAGGTGCATCTAAAAAAAAGTTTTAAAAAAAGATGGTCCTTTTTATGTGATTATCTAAACTGTAGAATTTACAGAAAATGTATATCATGATATATATCGTTATTGTGACATACAGTGGTGTGAAAAAGTGTTTGCCCCCTTCCTGATTTCTCATTTTGTTGTATGTTTGTTTCAGATCGTCAAACAAATTTAAATATTAGACAAAGATACACAAGTAAACACAAAACACAGTTTTTAAATGAAGGTGTTTATTAAGGGGAAAAAAATCCAAACCTACATGGCCCTGTGTGAAAAAGTGACCCCCCCCCCCCCCCCCGTTCAAACATAAATTAACTGTGGTTTATCACATCTTTGGAAAGCTGAGTTCAATTTCTCTAGCCACATCCAAGCCTGATTACTGCCACACCTGTTCTCAATCAAGAAATCACTTAAATAGGACCTGCCTGACAAAGTGAAGTAGACCAAAAGATCCTCAAAAGCTAGACATCATGCTGCGATCCAAACAAATTCAGGAACAAATGAGAAACAAAGTAATTGAGATCTATCAGTCTGGAAAAGGTTATAAAGCCATTTCTAAAGCTTTGGGACTCCAGCGAACCACAGTGAGAGCCATTACCCACAAATGGCGAAAACATGGAACAGTGGCGAACCCTCCCAGGGGTGGCCGGCTGACCAAAATTACCCTAAGTGCAGAGCGACGACTCATCCAAGATGTCACAGAAGACCCCACAACAACATCCAAAGAACTGCAGGCCTCACTTGCCTCAGTTAAGGTCAATGTTCATGACTCCACCATAAGAAAGAGACTGGGCAAAAAATGGCCTGCGTGGCAGAGTTCCAAGACAAAAAAAACACTGCTGAGCAAAAAGAAACATGAAAGCTTGTCTCAGTTTTGCCAGAAAACATCTTGATGATCCCCAAGACTTTTGGGAAAATACTCTGTGGACTGACGAGACCAAAATTTGAACTTTTTGGAAGGTGTGTGTCCCATTACATACGGCATAAAAGTAACACAGAATTTCAGAAAAGGAACATCATACCAACAGTAAAATATGGTGGTGGCAGTGTGATGGTCTGGGGCTGTTTTGCTGCTTCAGGACCTGGAAGACTTGCTGTGGTAAATGGAACCATGAATTCTCCTGTCTACCAAAAAAGCCTGAAGGAGAATGTCCAGCCATCTGTTCATGACCTCAAGCTGAAGCACACTTGGGTTCTGCAGCAGGACAATGATCCAAAACACACCAGCAAGTCCACCTCTGAATGGCTTAAGAAAAACAAAATGAAGACTTTGGAGTGGCCTAATCAAAGTCCTGACCTGAATCCGATTGAGATGCTGTGGCAGGACCTTTTAAAAGGCAGCTCATGTTCGAAAGCCCTCCAGTGTGGCTGAATTGCAACAATTCTCCAAAGAAGAATGGGCCAAAATTCTTCCACAGAGCTGTAAAAGACTCATTGCCAGTTATCGCAAACGCTTGATTGCAGTTGTTGCTGCTAAGGGTGGCCCAACCAGTTATTAGGTTTAGGGGGCAATCACTTTTTCACACAGGGCCATGTAGGTTTGGATTTTTTTTTCCCTTAATAATAAACACCTTCATTTAAAAACTACATTTTGTGTTTACTTGTGTTATCTTTAATATTTAAATTTGTTTGATGATCTGAAACGTTTAAGTGTGACAAACGTACAAAAAAGAAATCAGGAAGGGGGCAAACACTTTTTCACACAACTGTAAGATTACTTACACTACCGTTCAAAAGTTTGGGGTCACTTAGAAATTTCCTTATTTTTGAAAGAAAAGCACTTTTTTTTCAATGAAGATAACTTTAAACTAATCAGAAATACACTCTATACATTGCTAATGTGGTAAATGACTATTCTAGCTGCAAATGTCTGGTTTTTGGTGCAATATCTACATAGGTGTATAGAGGCCCATTTCCAGCAACTATCACTCCAGTGTTCTAATGGTACAATGTGTTTGCTCATTGCGTCAGAAGGCTAATGGATGATTAGAAAACCCTTGTGCAATCATATTAGGTGTGCAATGCTGTAATTGCTGCAAATGGAGGATTCTTTGACGAAAGCAAAGTTTGAAGGAAAAAATTATTATTTCAAATACAATCATTATTTCTAACCTTGTCAATGTCTTGACTATATTTTCTATTCATTTTACAACTCATGGTGGTAAATAAGTGTGACTTTTCATGGAAAACACAAAATAATTGTCTGGGTGACCCCAACCTTTTGAACGGTAGTGTATATTGTGGTATGAAATGTTGGTCATATCACACAGCCGTACAGCTAACAGTGATTTAGCTTTGTGGCATTTACTGCTAGTTTAAGTGCACTTTGCTCACTTTGTCGTGGCATCTTCAGATGAAATAAAGAGTCAGTCATCAGATACCGTGTGGACAGACGTTGCATTTCTTTTTGATTCAAGCCATTTTTTTCTGCCATATTTTGCTGTTTCCCAACAGCGCTAATTGTACAGCTTCTTGGGTGCAGAGTCACCTGACTGCATCTGTTAAAATGGCTGGGTATGAAAGATGTCATAAATACACAGACACACAACAGGGAGAGTAGACCCCCCCCCCCAAAAAAATGACATGAACAAGTTAATGTTGTTTTTATAATCCAAACCTTAGTTTAGTTTTTATTTCGGTTGATCACCCAGCCTAGTTGATAGTCCTTCATATTAATTAATTAAGATTTGAAAATCCTCCAGTGTGTGGCCAGCATAAGGCAGGAACAGTGTTTTATTAAGCACATTTGACTTCAGCTGCGTCTGACTTGAGGGTCTGACACAGGGGTGCCCACACTTTTTGGCTTGTGAGCTACTTTTAAAATGACCAGATCAAAATGATCTACCTACATTTTAAAAAATGCCAAATATGGCAATATATGTTGGCGTACAATGTACGCCGTACATTATATAACTGCATGAACCCTTATGGCACAGTACAATTCAATACATTTACGATCATTACCTTACTCTAACTTGCACTGGATGGAGTCAGCCAGGGTTGCATATTCCGGACAGTAGCTACTGGTAGCTAGTCTCAAGCAAGCTTCCAAATGATCATCAGTCATGGTGGACCGGTATTTGGACTTAATAATCTTCATGTGGGAAAGGCTGATTCGCACAAATAAGTAGAGCCAAATAATGCAGTCAAGGAGGTAGCATATTTCCTCATGTTTGGATACTTTTCCTCAGTGAGTAAGTTCCAAAACTGTCCATGAGCCCTGGACTTAAGCTCAATGTCTGCCTGTAGTGGATTATGCAGTGGTAATTAAGGAAGTCGGGGAAATCATCGTCCTCCCTGCATTTTGCAATAAATCCATTTGAGCGGCCCACCATTGCAGGTGCACCGTCCGTGGTGATTGACACCAATTTACACACTGGTGTTATGTCGGAAGCTGAATGTGAGCATTCTGCAAAAATGTTATGTCAGAACAAGGAGCTAAGGATGAGGCCAGGTGTGGGCTGGTGAACAGGTGAAACCAGCCTCTCGACATCGCCTGTCGTCACAGGCATCCCACCGTGCTGCCCAGTACCCTCATCCAGGGTGACTTGGGCTCTGACACAGGGACCCTCCTGTGATGACCTTGGGGGATATTGGTCTTGCTCACGCTCCAGGGTGCCAGACAGTTCCTCATTCCACACTGCGCCATCTACCACTCTCGAGATCGGTCGATGCTTCATGGACCCACAACCCATGGGAGCTGGGTTTTCTCAATAAAGTTTTTGAAAGAGTGAAAAATGCCCTCTCCTCACGTGTGTTCTTTCATGGGCAGTATTGTTAACACCTCCTCTTTTGCAGTCATATCGGTAAACACCATCAAAATAAAAATGCACAGCTGAGCTGTGTCACTTATGTCTGTGGACTCGTCTAATTGCAGTGAAAAACACTCACATTCTGCCATGTCCTTCCAAAGCTGCTGTGTCAAACTATAGGCCATTATTTCACAGCACCGTGGCTAGCACGGTCACAGCTCGCAGGAGTTTAGTAGTAGCTAGCTAGCGTGTTTGACTGCGCATGCAGGGTGACCTATGACACATAGAGGAGAGGACCTCTCCTGATTGGCTGCCTTGTACATCAATCAAATGGTAAATTCCAATAAGAGGACAGATGGGAGGATAGGCGATAGAATTAAAAACTTTTTTTTTTAATGTCACGCAATCTACACACAGTGCCTTTGCGATCTACCAGTTGATCACGATCGATGTATTGAGCACCCCTGGTCTAACATGATCTGCATGTGGCTGCAAAGGTGGAGTATAAATACAACGCAGCAAGATCAGACAAAGGTCTGCTTCTCACAGCACCACCCTGCTGTTGTTTTGATGGTTTTTTTTCCTAAAGCTTTAATAGAAACCTGTTTATTTGGATGGATGGGGTAGCAGTGGTTCAGGAGGTAGAGTGGGTTGTCCAGTAACCGGAGGGTTGGCAGTTCGAATCCCGCTTTCCCCAGCCATCCTGCCGTTGTGTCCCTGGGCAAGACACTTTACCCACCTTGCCTCCACTGTCCATGACACTGGACATGAATGTGCATAAATGTTCGGTAGTGGTCGGAGAGGCCGTTGGCGCGGATTAGCAGCCTCGTTTCTGTCAGTCTGCCCCAGGGCAGCTGTGGCTACAGTAGTAGCTTACTGCTACCATTGTCTGTCTGGAGTGAATGAATCATGGACTCACTGTAAAGTGCCTTTGAGTGTCCATGAAAAACTACTATATAAATCCAATGCATTATTATTATTGTTATTTATAGGCACAACCCATACAAAATAAACACAAAATGTTTATAAAAATTCACTGTAAGTTGGTAAGTGGACTTTTTAACATTTGTGAAATAAACAAAATATTATTTTCATCTTATAACCCCCTGAACAAAGTTGCTGAGGGAATATGATGTTTGGCCTGTCCGTCCGTTTGTTCGACCTTTTGTTGATGCCACTATAACGTCTACATCGGATTCACTTCAGATTTATACAGAAACTTTCACGCATCAATACCTTTGACACGTTCAGTTTTCAGACACATCTAAATGATTCTATTTATTTTTGGGAGGGGTCATTTTATGTTGTTCTACATTTCTGATCAGATTGACTTCCTATTTATACAGTCTCCCTCCCCATTTTTGGAGTGGAGAAATTATTTTTTCACATCCATTTGATGTTGATCACTCTTCTCATTAGGGGCCCCTGATATGCAGATGCATGAGGTGCATGGGCGCATATTTCATTTCCATGTCGGGAGGGACGATAAACAGAACATTTTCTCCCAAAAAGAAAACAAGAAAAAAGGCATAAATTTATGAAAGAAAATTGCACATTTACAAGAAACAGCTGCAAATTTACAAAAAGTCAGATTTACTAGAAATAAGTTGCAAATTCATGAGGAAAAAAAATATGTAAATTTGCATGGGAAAAAAATCACATTTCTACGAGAAAAAGGTTACAAATTTACAAGAAAAAAATGCTGATTTAAGATGGAAAAACAGCAGATTTATGAGGGACAAACTGGCGACTTTACAAGAAAAAGTTGTACATTTGCAATTAATTGTAGTAAATTTATGAGGAAAAAGTTACAGATTTATGAGAAAAGTTTCAGATTTTAAAGCAAAAAAATCGTCCTCCCCTGGACCCCCTTGATTTACGCCTCTGTCACCAGGCTGTCCTGCTGTGGGAGTAGCTGGGTGAATGCAGCAACTTTCAGCGGCAGTTAGCGGAACATTAGTGCACGTAATTGCACCGGTGATGGGCGCGCCCACACACACAGGCAACAAGCACGCTCTTTGAGCTTCAGTTGCAGCAAGACCAAGTTGGTGTTAGTGGTCAGGTGGCTGTGTTTTTAACAGAGTGATCACAGACACAGGTGTCGCTCAGTGCATGCACACAACACTGATTCTGTCACACAGGCAGCACAGCAAAGTTGGTAAGAACAGAGAAGTGAATATATTAAATAAAGGTCCATCCATCCATCCATCCATCTTCTACTGTTTTTCCGGAGGTCCGGGTCACAAAGGCAGCAGTTCAAGCAGAGAAGCCCAGACTTCCCTCTCCCCAGCCACCTGCTCCAACTCTTCAGAGAGGATACCAAGGCATTCCCAGATCAGCTGGGAGACATAGTCTCTCCAGCAAGTCCTGGGTCCGCCCCAGGGTCTCCTCCTAATGGGACGTGCCTGAAACACCTCAAGTGGAAAGCGTCCAGGAGACATCCTGATCAGATTTTTTTTTTTTGTACTTATTTTGTACCCGTAGGTAGATTTGTTTTGCAGTCTGGTGACAAGCCACCAGCTGCCAGTCGCTGCGTGCGCAAGTGCCCCGTATCCCTAACCTGCATGTTTTTGGCATGTGGCAGGAAACCGGAGAAATCCAGGAGTAAACCCACGCAACACGGGGAGAACATGCAAACTCCACACAGATCACTGTTGGCCGGGGGCAGGGATCGAACCCACGATCTCATGATCCCCGCAATCCCCCGGCCGAGGGTAAACTGTGCTGCCGCAGTGCTAACGACTGCGCCACCATGCAGCCGATGCCCATACCACCTCACCTAGCTCCTTTCAATGTGGAGGAGCAGCGGTTCTACCTTGAGCCTCTCCTGGATGACTGAGCTCCTCACCCTATCTCTAAGGGTGAGTCAAGCAATCCTATGAAGAAAGCACATTTCAGCCGCTTGTGTCTGCGATCTCATTTTTTCGGTCATTACCCAAGGCTCATGACCATAGTTGAGGGTAGGAACGTAGATTGACTGGTAAATTGACAGCTTTGCCTTAGAGCTCAGCTCCCTCTTCATCACAATGGACCAGTACAACGTCCACATCACTGCAGATGCTGCTGTGATCAGTCTGTCAATCTCTTGCTCCATTCTCCCCTCACTTGTGAATAAGACCCCGACATACTTAAACTCCACTTGGGGCAGGAGCTTGTCCCCAATCCGGAGAAGACAGTCCACCTTTTTCCAGCTGAGGACCATGGACTCAGACTTGGAGGGGCTGATTCTCATCCCAGTTGCTTCACACTCAGCGGCAAACCGTCCCAGTAAGACCTGTAGGTCATTGCTGGATGAAGCCAACAGGACAACATCATCTGCAAACAACAGAGATGAGATCCTGTGGCCACCAAGCATGACACCCTCCGTTCCCTGGCTAAGCCTAGAAATCCTGTCCATAAAAATTATGAACAGGATCGGTGACAAAGGGCAGCCCTGTCAGAGTCCAACTCTCACTGGGAATGAGTCTGACTGAGTGTTGGCGATACAAACCAAGCTCTCACAACGGTCGTATAGAGACTAGATAGCTTGTAACAACAAGCCTGATACCCCATACTCACGAAGCCCCCCCCCACACACACAAACACAAGCACCGCGAGGGACGCAGTCGAATGCCTTCTCCAAGTCCACAAAACACATGTAAACTGGTTGGGCAAACTCCCACAAACCCTCCAGGATTCTCGAGAGGGTAAAGAGTTGGTCTGATGTGCCACGGCCAGGACGAAAACCACATTGCTCCTCCTGAATCCGAGGTTCGACCAACGGCCGGGCTCTCCTCTCCAGTACCTTGACATAGACCTTTCCAGGGAGGCTGAGGAGTGTGATCCCTCTAAAGTTAGAGCACACCCTCCGCTTCCCTTTCTTGAAGAGAGGAACCATCACCCCAGTTTGGCATGCCAAAGGCACTGTCCCAAACCTCCACGCAGTGTTGCAGAGGTGTGTCAACCATGACAGCCCTACAACAGCCAGGGCCTTGAGGTACTCAGAGTGAATCTCATCCACCCCAGGGACCCGGCCACCAAGGAGCTTTTTAACCACCTTGGCAACCTCAGCCCCTGTGATGGGCGAGTCGTCCCCCTCGTCCACAAGCCCTGCTTCCTCTGTGGAAGGCGTGTCAGTGGGATTGAGGAGATCCTTGAAGTATTCCTTCTACCACCCGACGATATCCCCAGTCGAAGTCGGCAGCGCCCCATCCGCACCATACACAGACAGGCAGCTGCTTCCCCCTCCTGAGCCACTGGATAGTTTGCCACAATCTCTTCGAGACCGACCAAAAGTCTTGTTCCATGGCCTCACCAAACTCCTCCCACACCCAAATTTTTGCTTCAGCAACTACCCGAGCTGCCCTCCACTTGGCCTGCAGGTACACCTCAGCTGCTTCAGGAGTCCCACAAGCCAACCAATCTCGATGGGACTCCTTCTTCAGCTTAATGACCCCCCTCATCACTGGTGTCCACCACTTGGTTCAGGGGCTGCCACCACGAGATGTACCGACAACCTTACAGCCACAGCTCTGGGCAGCTGTGTCAGCAAGGCAAGTGGAGAACATTGCCCATTCAGACTCCATGTCTCCAGACTCCCTTGGAATGTGGTTGAAGTTCTTCTGGAGGTGGGAGTTGAAGACCTCCCAGACAGAGGCCTCAGCCAGACATTCCCAGCACACCCTCACTATATGTTTGGTTCTACCAGGTCTGAATGGCTTCCTCCCCTGCCACTGGATCCAACTCACCACCAGGTGGTGATCAGTTGACAGCTCTGCACCTTTCTTTACCCGAGTCTCCAAGACATACGGTCGCAAATCTGATGACATGATAACAAAATCGATCATCGACCTGCGACCTAGGGTGTCCTGGTGCCAGGTGCACATATGGACACCCTTATGCTTGAACATGGTGTTCGTTATGGACAAACTGTGGTTAGCACAGAAGTCCAATAACTGAACACCACTCGGGTTCAGATCGGGCAGGCCGTTCCTACCAATCACCCCCTTCCAGGTTTCACTGTCGTTGCCCACGTGCGCATTGAAGTCCCCCAGTAGGACAATGGAGTCTCCAAGAGGAGCAATCTCCAGCACCCCAGTCAGAGACTCCAAAAAGGGTGGGTACTCTGAACCATCATTTGGTGCATAGGCACAAATGATGGTCAGGACCCGTTTCCCAGCCCGAAGGTGCAGGGAAGCAACCCTTTCATCCACCGGGGAAAACTCCAATATAGAGACAGCAAGGTGGGGGGATACAAGAATACCCACCCCTGCTCGTCGCCTCTTGCCCGGGGCAACTCCAGAGTAGGCCAAGCTCCAGCCCCTCTCCAGGAGACTGGTTCCAGAACCAGAGCTGTGTGTTGAGGTGAGCTTGACTATATCTAGCTAGTATCTCTCAACCTCATGCACCAGCTCAGGTTCCTTCCCCTTTGAATAAAGGTGAAATAAAATAAACAAGTAACGTAGTCATTCAGGCAAAAATACACAGAATTTCTAACATATGAATACCAGACTTCTAATAAAGACTGGACACAACCCTACTGCTGTCTTGCTTCAGTTTTTCATCATGTTTGGATCACTGGTGCCGTGGAGCGGGCGGGGACTCTGATTATGAAAGGTGGAATGTGGGCTCTGGTTCCAGATTGTGGTTCTCTGAACACCAGCAGTGGTTTTCTTTCTTCTCAGGGTGGGGAGTGCGGTGTGGTTTCTCATGCTTGCCTGCCTTCTCTGGGTATTTTGCCCTGGTTTGATGACGGGGCCTCAGACCTCCCTCCATCCAGGGCTGTCCTTACGCCATAAACTGTCCAGTTTCTTCAAATGGTATCCAGAGGCATTGCGGTCCGGATGGAAGACCCTCTGGGGTCTGAGGAGGTTTGAGGAGCCTGGCTATAGTACCTCTTTTAGCCAATTAAGACAGATTTCCATGAAAATCACCACATGCATGTCAGTGTCAACATATAAATAGCCAGTTAAATAATAATGCAGCTGTCTTTGTTACACTGTTGATTGTGTTTCGATGGGGGGACAGGGGAGGTGCCTCCTCTCTTAC
The DNA here is from genome assembly GCA_020510985.1 of Pholidichthys leucotaenia. Classification (NCBI taxonomy): domain Eukaryota; kingdom Metazoa; phylum Chordata; class Actinopteri; order Cichliformes; family Pholidichthyidae; genus Pholidichthys; species Pholidichthys leucotaenia. The sequence goes on along the minus strand of CM035837.1, from coordinate 205,503,799 downwards.
AGCCATTTCCAATGGATCAGAGTTGTACAAAATTGAGAGTATGATTAATTTTTCAATTTCTCTCTGCGGATATCTAATAATTGCGCCCAAAGATAGCCAAGGGCTCTTATTAAACATTAACATGCAAAAGAAAAGTTAGAATCAGAAAGATGGTATTTTGGATTGAATAATGTAAAATATCTGTAGGGCAACAGAGAAAGAAGCAAACTATTCCAGGTTTATTCTTCAAATGTTTTCCACCACTGCCATGCCTACTCCTCTAATTACCCAGCTCTTATCTGCACACTCAACACTATATTTATTTATTACTCTTTGCTAAATGCAAATTTCTCTTAACCTTTTAATAACATGTACATGTCAGTAATTTTTAAAAGCTAGCATTAGAAATGTCATTTGGATTGTGTCTTTTAATTGGAATATAGCTCCACTGGACAGATGAGTTTTTATTTTTTAGTGCAGGTTTTGGATAATTAATGTGATGCTTGTTTCTTTGATCCAGTAAAGGGGGTGTTGTGCATGGTGTCTCCCTTTCCCTGCTTCTCCCCGTGCTGTTTCCATCACTTTGTCCACTTCCACATAATATCATCATCATCTCAGATCGTTGTGGCCCAGGAGAGCTGCATTTGTTGATCAGATCCAGCTTGGCTGACGCTTCCTCCCCAGTAGTACAGGGAGACATGCGTGTAATGCCTGCCTGAGCTCAGCTGTGATTGAGTGATCCTTTCTGTCAAAGAACAAGATAACCACATCAGTAAATGCTCTCCACTCCTCCGCCCCGCACCACCATCCCAAAGCCACTCTCCACACACGCTGCCACGTGCATTTCCAGCTCGGGTGCATCTAAGTCAAAAATGTTGCCCACTGTCTTATTGAGGTGGGAATCGCGAGGGACCTCGCAATCCGATTCTGATCACAATACTTGGGTCACGGAACGATCCTATCACAATTCAGCAATAATCATGATATTGCAATATAGAGTATTGCGAAACCATAGCTTTCAAATTTTTTTTCACCTTATTCAACCTCAAATCATGTCCCAAAATAAAACTGTTGGCATTCCTTTCATATAATAAAGTATTCTCGGGGATATATTTTCCGCAGAGAAACGTCTCTGCACACAGGAAAGGCGGTGGACGGTGTTATGTGACTCTGTGGACTCTTAAAAAGCAGCTGAAAACTTTTTTTAAGGAGGCTTTCTGTTGAGTTTCAATTCAACTGCTTTTTTTTTTTTCCACAATATCTTTATTGAACCTTTTTTTTTTAACAAACATGATACAAACAATCAAACACTAACACTAAAGTACTACAAAAAAAAAAAAAAAAAAAAAAAAAAAAAGGATGCACTAAAAACACCAACAACCACCAGCAAAATCAAATCTTCAACAATGCTCCTCTGTTTAGTCTAGACAATCCAATACATAAGTATACATATTATGTTCACCAGTTTGGAATTTACAAGGTCCACACACATCATTCACCTTCTTCTTCAAAAGTTATGTTTAAATTTTTTACATAATCAATAAAAGGTCTCCATATATTCTCAAACACAATTTCCTTTGATTTCAGTATATATGTTATTCTTTCTAATGGAAGGTTTGTTAACATCTGTCTTAACCACTGAGTCACATCTGGTCTATGAGTCTTTTTCCATAATAGTGCAATACATTTTTTGGCATTAAGCAAACTGAGGTCTATGAATGTTCTTTCACTTTTATTAAAATTATGCTTTTCTGGGTACAGACCCAACAAAAACAATTTAGGATTCAATGTGATTTGTTTTGAGATTATTTTTTCAATTGTTACCCTCACCTCTTCCCAAAACATTCTTATTAATCTACATTCCCATACACAATGAAATAGAGTTCCTTTACTTTCCATGCATTTTGTGCATGTATCTGGTATATTTTTGTTATATTTATTTAACTCCTCCGGTGTAACATACATCCGCATTAACCATTTGAAATGTATCAATTTAAGGCGTACATTTATTGATTTGGTTTGAGCTTCTGTACAAGCCAATTCCCATTGTTCCTCTGAAATTTCAGTTTGCAGATCTTCTTTCCAGTAGTTTAATCTTTTCAGTGAATTTTCACTTGAAGATAGTGTCAATGAGTTATAAAACTCTGAAATAATACCCTTTCTTTTACTATCTTTCATCATCATTTTTTCCAAGGATGAATAAATAGGTCGAGTGAGAGCTTTATTTTGATTTGATCGAATAAAGTTTCTAAGTTGAAGATATTTAAAAAAAATGTGTTCTATTGAGATTAAATTTGATCCTCAGCTCTTCAAAAGACATTATGTTATCTGCACATGGCAAATATAAATCCTGAATCTTTTGTATCCCTTTTAAATTCCATACTTTAAATACAGCGTCCGCTCTCCCTGGTTTAAAATATTGATTACCCCATATTGGACTAAATTGTGACAGTAACTGTGGTTCTTTTAAATAGTTTTTAGCTTCACACCATATTTTGATCATATGCTTTACAAATGGATTTTTAACTTGTTTTTGTAATTTTTTTGCCGAATCTGAGTATATGAATATGGGAAGAGGTAAAGGTAAATTGTATGATTCCATTTCAGTCCAGTGAGGGAGATCATTTGATGAAAAATAATATGTCATAGACCTCAGTTGTGCCGACCAATAATACAACATAAAATTTGGACATTTCAGACCTCCACGATCAAATGTTAAATATAATAAAGACAGACGTAATCTAGCCCTCCTGTTGTTCCATATAAATTCCACTAACTTTTTTTTTATTCTTGAGAATAAATCTAAAGGTGGTGATAAGGGAATGTATTGAAATAAATAAAGTATTTTAGGTAAAATATTACTTTTAAGTATATTGATTCTCCCGATCATCGACATTGGTAGTGACATCCATCTCTGAAGTAACTCATTAATATCTGTCATTAAGGCTTCATAGTTGACACTGGCGACTGATTCTAGCTTAGGCACAATTTGGATTCCCAAATATTTAAACTGATTTACAACATTGAATTGATTTACCTCAGGGGCTGGGTAATTTCTCTGGGTCTCATTTAGCATTAATATTGAAGATTTAGTTTTATTTATTTTATATCCTGATATTTCCCCAAAATTCTTTATTAAATTCAACAAGGTTGGAATTGATTTTTTTAGATTCGACATAAACAAAATTATGTCATCGGCGTACAGGGAGATTTTATGTTCTGTTGGTCCAACTTTAATTCCATATATTTGTGAATGTAAACGTATCGCTATCGCTAAAGGTTCAATTGCCATAGTAAACAGTAAAGGTGAAAGTGGACAGCCTTGTCGACATCCTCTATTGATTTTTATTGGTTTTGAAATATTGTTATTTGTTAGGATTTCTGCTGTAGCATTATTGTATATTATTTGAACCCATTTTATGAAATTATTTCCAAGTCCAAACCTTTGTAGGACTTCAAAAAGAAAGGGCCATTCAACTCTATCAAAGGCCTTTTCGGCGTCCAGTGATAGGAGAGCTGTATCCGGTGCTTCTTTATTAAAATAAATAATATTAAATAGTCTTCTTACATTATGGAAGCCTTGTCTACCCTTTATAAAGCCATTCTGATCTCGATTAATAATATTTGGTAAAATTTCTTGTATTCGTCTTGCTAAAATTTTACAGATTATCTTAAGGTCGGCGTTTAATAGGCTTATTGGTCTCATATTTTCACATTTATTAGAGGGCTTACCTGGTTTTGGCAGCAGTATAATTAAGGCATTATTTATGTATGATGGTAAATTATTATTTTGAAATGCTTCTAAAACCATTTCCAAAAAAGGTTTTATTAATTTATTCTTAAATTTCTTATAAAGGTCAACTGGAAGACCATCTGGTCCTGCACTTTTTCCTGATTTCATATTATCAATGGCTAGCCCAACTTCTTCTTGACTAATTTTAGACTCCAATATCTCCCTGTTTTCATTTGGAATACACGGTATAGATAGTTCGTTCAAAAACCCATTTAGTTTTGTTAAATCAAATTCATTTTTAGTATCATATAATTTTTCATAGTAATCTCTAAAGGCTCTGTTAGTTTCTAAAGGATCAATTCAACTGCTTTTTAATGGTAAATCGGACATTTTTAAATTATTTTAATCTTGTGTTTTAACTTGTTTTTGTATTTGTTTTAAATTTTTATCTATCATACTCCTTTTATTCTATTTTATTGTACTGCACTTTGTGACTCTGAAAAGTGCGTCATAAATAATCATTACTTACTTTTTCTCCAGCACTGCTCACAAGCTCCATGCCGGTGTGTTTTTAGCTTTGCCTTTGCTAACGCTGCTCCAAGACATGTGCTAGCCCACTTGTTGTTTGGGTTTTTTTGGTTTTTTTTGTGCAGCGCTTCTTGTGGGTTGTGTGTCATGTCAAGGTCTTTCCTTCCATCTTTGTTATAAACTCCAAAAAAAGGCCTGACATTTGAGCTAACTTTGAGCTAACTGCTTCCTAACTTTCAAAGCTGGCTGCAAATCTCACAAGACAAGATATGACAATGGGCACTTTTGTGTCATCTGGCTGCAGATCTTGCCAGACAAGCTATGACTTCACTTGACTGGGTGCTTGTTTTGCACCATCTAGTGGACTGAAAACACAGTTGGTTGAATACCTAAGAGAGTATGCAACGTTTACATGAATATATATAATAAATCAAAGATTAAGCCGTGTGTTTAGGGATCGGTGCATCATCAGTAGTCTCAAGTATCGCGTTCCATCACTGAATCGATCTTTTGTCCCAACCCTACTGTTTTTTGTATTCCCTATCATAACTATGAGGGGTGGCCATAAAAAAGCATTTCATATTTATACATATTCCACCGACTCCCTTCCTCTCCAGAGGAAATACTAACTCAGGTTACAGTCAGATTTTCTTGTCAATTTGATGAGGTCTCTAGCCAGTATCTCACCACCAGATTCTGGTTTCACAGTGTGATCCTTTGATATTCCTCCTCTCTTCCAAGCATCACCGGTATTGAGGATGGATTGAATTAGCGATTTGTGGTGTATTTATCTCGATCTGAGAGTAATTTGGTGCTCTCTGTCTTAGCACTCGAGCTCAATGAAAACAATAAATGGTGTCCTTATCTTTCAGAGTGAAATCAAGATAGGCACAGGAGGCTGTGAGTTATTTGTGGTTGATTTGGAGGGAAAGGAGGGACAGGAAATGGACACCCGTCTCACATTACCTTTTCATGAAAGAGAGCGGCAGAGGGACATTTTTTAATCAGCAGAAAGCCGCGCTTCTAATGTAAAAGTGTCAAAGATGTGCTTTCGCCCAGCAATGAGTGAAATCTGGTCAAGTCCTGTGTTAAATTGAAAACGGGCCCTGTGGGATTTGGGGGTGACGGGACTGGGGACTCCAAGCTAGATGCATCTTGGTCAATTATCACAATCTCTAGTGCTCTGCTCCACTCCCCGGGCCTCACATCCAAGGTTTTGGTTGCACAACAAAAAGGAAATGCAGCAAAACTAAAATTAGGGAACACTCGACATGCACGGGTGTTCCTGAAGTGGTTTGCTATGATGTAAGGGGGATTTTTGCCTTCAGGCACACTGGGTTTAGATTGGTAACTCCAGACCGTGGCTGGCTCATGATGGATGAAAACTGCCGCCTCCCCGTGCCGTACCTGTAGGAGCTTCGAGCTGCTCACGCTACAGCTGCGTGTCCAGGCGTATCCCAGCAGCCTCTCTGGCTGGAGAAAAAAGGATCACTTCCTGGCAGGTGCGATGTGGGGAGCCACAGCTTCTGCCTCTCTTTTTTTTTTTTTTTTTTTTGCTGACTTGCCACAAGTGAAAACAAAAAAAAAATTATACACTAAAATCTCGGGGAAGAACTGTGCATCAGCCACTACTCTATTTATATGTGGATGTGTGCGTCTGTTTTAACCACCTGAGCGGGAGCCAGGAAGTCAGCTTTCTCTGGCCCCATATTTTCACCAGATGTTGAGGAGGGGAAGGAAAGAAAACCTTTGCAAGAGTCTTGCGATCAAAATAATTATCTTTATGGGTGGATGTTTACAAAGTGTTAATATGATATTCTGCAGGCAGACTAACTGGGCCTGCTTTTATGTGTTAAACCCGATAAATGCCCCCGTCTGTTAAAAGACCAACACTGGTGCTTTATATAGGAGCAGTGTAGTTTATAAATACCTTTATAGCTTTCTTTCAGAACAAGGCGAGCCACAATGCTCGTCGTCCTTCTCCGTCTGTGAATCATAACAGACAGGACAGAGCGGGGTGGATGCGGCCTCCTTAACAGACGTTCACAGAAGCAGCAGCAGAGATTCGCAGCCACGGGGCAGCAGCGCCGCTCTCACCTGCCCGTTTGCCAAGCACATATCAGATGGAGGCAAAGCTAGACACAGTCAGCAATATTTTATCAGAATTCTTATTCCGCGAGATCACAAGATCTAATTTTATTTTATTTTATTTATTCCCCATCTGATTGCACAAGTCAAATTGAAATGTACTGTATGTAGGCTGACATCTAATAGAATCGCCGGATTTTGCTTCAGGGGAGTTTGTTTTTAGAGCATATTAGCTTTGCCGCATTGTAGCTTGACAGGCGTTTTCTCTCCGGAGTCGCTGTTTAATTTGAATAATCACAAAAAGTGTGTTCTTTTGGTTTGCGAGGGACATCGGTGTCCCAGATGAATAAAGAAGTAAATGAGGGGAGGAAAACAGGTAATTATGCTGAACCAGTAAATGAATGACCCACTGCCCCTCAATCCTAATTGATTTTGTTGAGAGAAATAATTCCTCTTGTCTGCTAGTAGTCTGTTAGCTTTATTTAGATGTAATTAATTGGTTATGTGAATGAAGAATGAAACGCTTGAAAGTGGGAGGGAGGAAAGCAGTGTCTCTTCCATTTACCAGCAGGGCAATTAGACTTGGTGTCTGGTGCTTTGTGAGATGATGTCATAGCTCAGAAAACCCTCCAACCACAGTCGTTTTGTTTTCTAGCTTTAGATCTTACATGTCTGTCCTTTAACACACACCTGGGTGTTTGATGCTACAGATAGTGTCGCTAACACTCAAACTTTACAATTATAATAATGAAAAACAACAGCAGCTGTGTGTGTTTCAGGAAGAGTTCAGAGTGAGAGCCTGCACCGCCGGGTCGGGCCATCAGTCTCACATCCCATCACAAATATGCAGCGGTCATTGAGTGTATGCCAAGTTCCAGTGCAACAGCAAGGCGTGCAAAGTGGACCGTCTGGGCGATGACATGTGCTGCTTTGCATGTAAATTCTTGAGCGATTCACCTCCGAGTGAACCCACTCAGAGCGATTCTGGTGCTGGTTTAAAGACAGAGGTGTGTTTTTATGACGAGGTGAGGCATGTCCTCTCCAAGGCCCTCCAGCACTGTATCCCTCCACCCTCCCCTTTAATCACTGTATCAACTGCTCTCATAAACTCCATGAGCTGTGTATCAGTGCGCGTGTTTAGACCTACGTGTGTGTATGCGTGCGTGCAATGGCATGCGTGTGTGTCCGTGAGCATGTGCCCTTCCTTGTTACCCCCATTTTTAAACTTAATCAGCAAAAATAAAGCCATTGTAAGCGGGCTCATATTAAAGAGGTGATTATTGGTAATAAATACTTTTTATACACACTTATTACAGAGGCAGTTTTCTTCTTGCGCTTAATGAGAGTAATTTGATTTGCTTGAGAGATTGCAGTTTCCTAGAATTAATGCAGCAGTCCCCATTCCAAGATAGAGTGAGATCTAAGATTCTTCACAGGTCGTGTGCTGCTAGATGCACCCCTCTCACATAGCAGCTAATGGAGTTGAACAGCAGTCTGTCATTCCCGCACCCCCCACCCCCACCCCAGCAGCTCTATAGCCCTCATGCCCTTGGTTCCTGCAGCGCTTGTTGTTTTGGCTACTTCTGCCTCGCACATTTTATTCTGCCTCTTATTCATGCCAGCCACTGCTAAGTAGTTCTCTGTAGAAAAAAAAAAGGGGGGGGTTAGTGATTTATTATATATATGCAATGCTCACTCATCAATGAAAATTCAACATCTGGGAAAATTATTCACTCAGTTGCGCTAATTCTAATAAAGCCACAGTTGTCTTGAAAGCTGTTTTTTTGTTTTTGGTACCATAGTTTTCTCTCTGTGGCCCTTCCCTCCCTTTGGACGTTGTTTAATATTTCCATCACATGTTTATGTAAGCCCTTCAAGCTTAGTGCATAACTTAATTTGAGTTGTGATCAGCTTCTCCTGCGACATTTATTGAAGCTTGCAGCCCGCAGGTTCGGGCGCCCGAGGCTGAAGGTGGCTCAGGCAGATTGGGGGCAGCCAATTCTGCTGCCATGTCGCATCCTGCATGTTAATTACACATGAGGAGGGTTAGAAAAGTGCTTACGCTAAAAGCAGGGAAATTACTTGTTAGTTCATAAACACTTCAGAAATGCTTAAATGGAAGAGGATTTGTAGAAAATAAATAAATGTGCTCACAGGCTGCGTGCTCCTGGATGCTCTGCTTGCCACAAATTTGGCTGATTAATGGTAAGTTCCAGATAAGTGAAGAGGCTAGCATTTTGTCTAGGTCTCAGGGTAGATATTTTAAGTAACTAGACATTACTTTTGTGGTCTGAAAGCAGATGTAAGCCTTTTTTTTTGGCATATCCCAGTTCAGAAGTAGAAAAAGTTCACTTTCTATAAACAAAGAACAATCAAAACCCAAATGGTCACAATTCTCTGCTCCTCTTTTCAGTTAATCTGCTCTTTTGGAGACTCACTTTGTTGGTTTACTTTGGCACAGAGAGGGATGGATAACTAACAGGTGTGTGAGTGATAATCAGCTTCTTTATTCATCTACATTATTTTAGAGAAATATATAAATAATGCTTTGTACAGGGCTGTGAAAAACTATTTGCCCCCTTCCTGATTTCTTACATTTTTGCATATTTGTCACATTTAAATATTTCAGATCAGCAAACAAATTTTAATACTCAACAAAGATAACCCAAGTAAATATAAAATGCATTTAATAAGGGAAAAAAAGCTATCCAAACCTACCTGGCCCTCTGTGAAAAAGTATCCCCACCTCCCCCCATTACATCACGAATTAATTGTGACTAACCGCAGAAGAAGAAAACTGATGAACCACATTTTTTGGAAAGCTGAGTTCAATTTCACTAGCTGCTACCAGGCCTGATTACTGCCACACCTGCTGAATCAAGAAATAACTTAAATAGAACCTGTGTTCTCAAAAAGCAACACATCATGTCGTGATCTAAAGAAATTCAAGAACAGATGAGAAAGAAAAACCCAGAACAACATCTAAACAACCACAGGCCTCATTTGCCTCAGTTCGGAAACTGGTCCATGATTCAACAGTAAGAAAGAGACTGGGGAAAAATGGCATCTGTGGGAGAGTTCCAAGGTGAAAATCTTTCCTAACTGAAAGAAGAGGACATGGTTAAACTTAATGGAACTATTCAAAATGATGCTTTGTTGTTACAGGATTCAGCTCACTGTGGCTGATTTTTATTTCATTGGCTGCAGGTTCTCAGTCCTCCATGGGATGCTGTGCTGTTGTGGTCTTTCCTGCCGCCCACATTCTCGTATTCTGGGGTGCTTCATTTTCCGCAGCATCAAGTATAGCTGGGCAATAAAACGATAACAATATTTTATCAAAGGGGGAACATGAAAAAGCATGTTGGGCAGCCAGGATGTTGCTGCAAGAGAACCAGAGGAAGAAAACGTCTCTCAGAATGATATGATGCTAAAAAAAAAAGGCCACACAGTATCCACAGTGTGGAAAGCACACCGAGCACAGATGAAGCCAGTTTGCATATGCTGTTGAGAGGTCCAGTAACACAACAGACTTTTTTCCCCACTTTCTAAAATACCTTCCAAGTGAGCATGCGAGGGATTAAGCCAGCTTTCTAGCAGCGGTGTTGTTTCTAAACCACAGACAATTTAGCAAAAAAGTAAGAAGTTATCAGGATATCACAAATGCTGTTACGTACTTCATGGCAAAAGACATGATGCCGGTGAGTCTAGTGGAGAAAGGAGACTTCAGAAAACTTGAAAGGAATTGACCCTAAGTTAGAGCTCCCCAGCAGAAATCATTTCTCTCAGACTGCACTCCCGCAGCTCTACGGTGAATGTTGGGTGAAATTAGTAGCAGAGAGATGTGAAAACTTTGCCACTACAGCGGACCTGTGGTCGAGTCGGACATTGGAGCCATAAGTCTCACTGTCCACTTCATTGATACAGAATGGAATCTGCAACGCAAATGTTTGCAAACTGCACATTTTCTGGTGGGTTGTATGGCAGAAGCCATTGCCATGGCGCTGGAAGATGCATTGTCATCCTGGTGGCTCAGAGAGGACAGCCAGATCTGCGCCACCACAGACAACAGAGCAGATAATGTTTTTTATCCCCCATCCGGCGGGGAACTATGTTATGGGTCAGTCCATCCATCCATCCGTCTGTCCCACTTTTGTGAAATGAACTCCTTCTAGTTTTGTTCCAAATGTTTTGAAACTTGGTAACAAGGTTTGATATACACGATGATGCTCATATTGCAATTTGACTCTCATCGGAGGTCAGAGGTCAGATTTTTCTTAAATCTTGTAAACGCAATAACTACTGAAAGAAATGATGTAGGCGTTTCAAATCAATACAGTAGTATCTAAGATGCATCTTTGATGGCTTACACCCTGACCTGACTATTGGTTTGGGGTCAAAAGGTCAAAGGTTAAGGTTAGCATTCCATTTGCACTATTACTATAAAACGAATAAAGCTAGGGCCACCAAATCTGGTACACAGGTTGACCTTGGGATCCTGACCTCTGACTGTGGGTTTGGGGTCAAAAGGTCACAGGTCAAGGTTAACATTCTTTATGCCTTATTACTGTACGAGTAAAGCTAGGGTCACTAAATTTGGTACACAGGTTCACCCTGTGACCCTGGAGTGTAACTATGGTTTTGGGATCGCAAGGTCAAAGGTCAACATCAAAATGGCTTATAAACTATATCTCAACAACAAAGAAAGCTAGGGTCACCAAACCTGCAGGTTCACTCTGAGACCATAATCTTGGACTACAGGTTTGGGGTCAAAGGTCAAGGTTGACACTCCATATGGTTTCTTTTTTTTTTTCCACAATATCTTTATTGAACCTTTTTTTTTTTTTTAACAAACATGATACAAACAATCAAACACTAACACTAAAGTACTACAAAAAAAAAAATACCCTAAAAACACCAACAACCACCAACAAAATCAAGTCTTTAACAATGCTCCTCTGTTTAGTCTAGACAATCCAATACATTAGTATACATATTATGTTCACCAGTTTGGAATTTACAAGGTCCACACACATCATTCACCTTCTTCTTCAAGAGTTATGTTTAAATTTTTTACATAATCAATAAAAGGTCTCCATATATTCTCAAACACAATTTCCTTTGATTTCAGTATATATGTTATTCTTTCTAATGGAAGGTTTGTTAACATCTGTCTTAACCACTGAGTCACATCTGGTCTATGAGTCTTTTTCCATAATAGTGCAATACATTTTTTGGCATTAAGCAAACTGAGGTCTATGAATGTTCTTTCACTTTTATTGAAATTATGCTTTTCTGGGTACAGACCCAACAAAAACAGTTTAGGATTCAATATGATTTGTTTTGAGATTATTTTTTCAATTGTTACCCTCACCTCCTCCCAAAACATTCTTATTAATCTACATTCCCATAAACAATGAAATAGGGTTCCTTTACTTTCCATGCATTTTGTGCATGTATCTGGTATATTTTTGTTATATCTATTTAACTCCTCCGGTGTAACATACATCCGCATTAACCATTTGAAATGTATCAATTTAAGGCGTGCATTTATTGATTTGGTTTGAGCTTCTGTACAAGCCAATTCCCATTGTTCCTCTGAAATTTCAATTTGCAGATCTTCTTTCCAGTAGTTTAATCTTTTCAGTGAATTTTCACTTGAAGATAGTGTCATTGAGTTATAAAACTCTGAAATAATACCCTTTCTTTTACTATCTTTCATCATCATTTTTTCCAAGGATGAATAAATAGGTCGAGTGAGAGCTTTATTTTGATTTGATCGAATAAAGTTTCTAAGTTGAAGATATTTAAAAAAATGTGTTCTATTGAGATTAAATTTGATCCTCAGCTCTTCAAAAGACATTATGTTGTCTGCACATGGCAAATATAAATCCTGAATCTTTTGTATCCCTTTTAAATTCCATACTTTAAATACAGCGTCCGCTCTCCCTGGTTTAAAATATTGATTACCCCATATTGGACTAAATTGTGACAATAACTGTGGTTCTTTTAAATAGTTTTTAGCTTCACACCATATTTTGATCATATGCTTTACAAATGGATTTTTAACTTGTTTTTGTAATTTTTTTGCCGAATCTGAGTATATGAATATGGGAAGAGGTAAAGGTAAATTGTATGATTCCATTTCAGTCCAGTGAGGGAGATCATTTGATGAAAAATAATATGTCATAGACCTCAGTTGTGCCGACCAATAATACAACATAAAATTTGGACATTTCAGACCTCCACGATCAAATGGTAAATATAATAAAGACAAACGTAATCTAGCCCTCCTGTTGTTCCATATAAATTCCACTAACTTTTTTTTTATTCTTGAGAATAGATCTAAAGGTGGTGATAAGGGAATGTATTGAAATAAATAAAGTATTTTAGGTAAAATATTACTTTTAAGTATATTGATTCTCCCGATCATCGACATTGGTAGTGACATCCATCTCTGAGTTAACTCATTGATATCTGACATTAAGGCTTCATAGTTGACACTGGCGACTGATTCTAGCTTAGGCATAATTTGGATTCCTAAATATTTAAACTGATTTACAACATTGAATTGATTTACCTCAGGGGCTGGGTAATTTCTCTGGGTCTCATTTAGCATTAATATTGAAGATTTAGTTTTATTTATTTTATATCCTGATATTTCCCCAAAATTCTTTATTAAATTCAACAAGGTTGGAATTGATTTTTTTAGATTCGACATAAACAAAATTATATCATCGGCGTACAGGGAGATTTTATGTTCTGTTGGTCCAACTTTAATTCCATATATTTGTGAATGTAAACGTATCGCTATCGCTAAAGGTTCAATTGCCATAGTAAACAGTAAAGGTGAAAGTGGACAGCCTTGTCGACATCCTCTATTGATTTTTATTGGTTTTGAAATATTGTTATTTGTTAGGATTTCTGCTGTAGCATTATTGTATATTATTTGAACCCATTTTATGAAATTATTTCCAAGTCCAAACCTTTGTAGGACTTCAAAAAGAAAGGGCCATTCAACTCTATCAAAGGCCTTTTCGGCGTCCAATGATAGGAGAGCTGTATCCGGTGCTTCTTTATTAAAATAAATAATATTAAATAGTCTTCTTACATTATGGAAGCCTTGTCTACCCTTTATAAAGCCATTCTGATCTCGATTAATAATATTTGGTAAAATTTCTTGTATTCGTCTTGCTAAAATTTTACAGATTATCTTAAGGTCGGCGTTTAATAGGCTTATTGGTCTCATATTTTCACATTTATTAGAGGGCTTACCTGGTTTTGGCAGCAGTATAATTAAGGCATTATTTATGTATGATGGTAAATTATTATTTTGAAATGCTTCTAAAACCATTTCCAAAAAAGGTTTTATTAATTTATTCTTAAATTTTTTATAAAGGTCAACTGGAAGACCATCTGGTCCTGCACTTTTTCCTGATTTCATATTATCAATGGCTAGCCCAACTTCTTCTTGACTAATTTTAGACTCCAATATCTCCCTGTTTTCATTTGGAATACACGGTATACATAGTTCGTTCAAAAACCCATTTAGTTTTGTTAAATCAGGTTCATTTTTGGTATCATATAATTTTTCATAGTAATCTCTAAAGGCTCTATTAATTTCTAAAGGATCTATAACTACCTGTCCATTACTTATAATACTGGTAATTGGTGTTTTAATTTCCAATTGTTTAATCTGCCATGCTAATAATTTTCCTGATTTTTCACCTTGTTCATAAAAAGATTGTTTCAATCTTAGAAGACTCGAGGCAGCTCTATTCGCTGATTTTTTGTCGTATTCAGCTCTCAAAATCAGTAATTCATTCTCCAACCTTGGGTCACTTCCTGCATTCACTTTTTCCTGAAGACTTTTTATTTTATGTTCCAATTTAGCTCTCTCCTCTCGAGTCTTCTTAGATTTTGATCCTGTATAACTAATAATATGTCCCCTAATAAAAGCTTTGAAAGCCTCCCACTTTACACATGCTGATGTTTGTGTAGTATTGATGTCAAAGAACTCGTCTATCTGTTTTTCTATATACTTGACAAATTCCTCATCCTGAAGCCATTTATGCTGAAATTGCCATCTACCTGATTCCTTTGTCAATTTTTTATCTACATATATTAGACAACAGGGTGCATGATCAGAAATCACGATGTTATCATAAAAGCAGTTTTGAATCTTGGACCTTAATTCTGTGGAAATCAAAAAATAATCAATACGTGAGAATGTCTTGTAGGTACTGGAATAACAAGAATAGGCTTTAACTTGTGGTTTCATTTCTCTCCATATATCTAACAATCTCAATTCTTTCATAAAATGATTAATAGTCATCCTACATCCAATGTGCGTACAATCCAGTCCTGTTGATCTATCCACACCTGGATTCAATGTACAGTTAAAATCCCCTGCTATTATATGTTGCCCTGTAAGTGATGATAAGATGAGAAATAAATTAGCAAAGAACTTCTGATCATCTATATTGGGACCATATAAGTTCACAAGATTTATATTTTCTAATAGCAAAGAACCTTGAATGATTACATATCTTCCAAATTTGTCTCCAATTACATTTTTCACTTGAAAAGGAACTGATTTATGTATGAGAGTCATAACTCCCCTGGCTCGGGATGAAAATGAAGAGGTGAATACACTTCCCTGCCATCTACTCCTAATTCTTTTAACATCCTCCTCTATCAGATGAGTTTCTTGTAAAAACACAATTCTTGAACCCATGTCCTTTATTTTATTCATAACTTGTTTAAGTTTTTTTAAATTTTGTAGACCTCTGCAATTCCATGAAGTTAAATTAAGATCAACACTTTGGTCCATGATCAATAGAGAGTTTGGGATTACCTTGCAGTGTAAACATGCTCATACAGA
Organism: Pholidichthys leucotaenia; assembly: GCA_020510985.1. Lineage (NCBI taxonomy): Eukaryota > Metazoa > Chordata > Actinopteri > Cichliformes > Pholidichthyidae > Pholidichthys > Pholidichthys leucotaenia. The sequence goes on along the minus strand of CM035837.1, from coordinate 205,488,590 downwards.
GAAGCAAAAACATGAGTGGTTGAACATTCATCCTACAAACTCCCATATGCTTTCTTACTATAGAACGTGTAAAGCTCTCTATGGTCACCATACTTGCTACACAGGTTCACCTTGGGATCCCGACCTACAACTATGGGTTGTAGACTTTGTTATATATTTGTGGATGATGGTTTATCATAATTTGGTTCTGCCACAGTAATTATATTAAAAAGTTTGAAAACTGCTCTCTATCAGTAAGACAGAGCTTCAAAGAAAACGGAGGCGGGGGATATTGCACTCGCCTCAGAGTGCTCTTGTTGTCCATGTCACCCAGTTCTAGTGACAAGTCTCTGCACACAGGGACGGGGTGGACTGTGTTTTTTACTTGGCTCGCACTTGGAGGTGGCTTTGTGGCACGGTAGGCGTTCAGAGTGGATTGTTCACTGCGGTTGGCGCCCCTCGTGCTGGAGTGTTTTTAGCTTAGCCGTTGCTAATGGAGCTGTTGTTGAATGGCTTTGGAGTCCATCCATCCGTCTTCTGCCACTTATCTGGGGATCTGGATCACGGGGGCATCAGAGAATCAGAATCAGAATCAGATTTATTGCCATTGTTCATGTAGTACACAAACTAGGAATTTGTCTCGGTGCAATGCTGCAACATTAAACATGATAAAATAAAAGAAATAAAAAACTATACATGCAATAAAGTGTAGAATAAGAATGAGTAATACTAGTCAAAGCAGTTTTTAAATATAGTAGCGAGCAGCAGATATTGTGGAGTACCACATAGTGCAGTCGGTAATGCAAAAAGAAAAACAGTGATGATTGACATGAGTCTGGTTGAGCTGCTGTACGTAGTGCACAAAAGTCAATAAGTCACTTAGTGTTCAGCAGTCTAATGGCAGAGGGGAAGAAGCTGTTCATGTGACGGGAGGTTTTAGTCTGAATGGACCGAAGTCTTCTACCTGAGGGGAGGGGGGCAAACAGTACGTGACCAGGGTGTGAAGGATCGGCTATGATCCGGCCTGCACGCCTCCGGGTCCTGGAGATGTATAGGTCCTGGAGAGATGGGAGCTTGCAGCCAGTCCAGGCAGGGCAGCCCAGACTTCCACCCAGTTTACATAACACCATGATCCCCATGATCCCTCCTGCAGGTGGTGAGCCCGCTGGAGGGTGGACGCATGTGGCTCCCTTGGGTACACTGGGTCCTTGATAATGTTCTTCATGGAGATCCACTGGACCACTCTTAGTCTGGCCCTTCACCTAGGACCAGTTTGCCTTGGGAGACCCTAGCAGGCAAAGTTGCTCTCAACAACATAGTTCCTGGGATCATTCGGGCACTCAAACCCCTCCACCATGATAACGATCCACGGAGGGGGCTTTGGAGTCATTTACATAAATATATATAATTAATAAAAGCTTGGTACATGCATTTAGAGATCAGTGCATCATCACAAATGCCAAGTATTGCAACACATCGCCAAATCGGTCTTTTGTCCCACCCCTACTATTGGTGCTTTAGGTACACTGTGGGGCTCAGTCCTGTAAACAGTGGTCAAACCACCCATGTGTCAGTGGACAACCCGCTCTGCCTCTCAGTGAGTCCCATCTGGCAAGCTGTCTACAGAAAGAGGGTCAGACAAACTTTTGTTTCCTTATTCACCTTCCACATCTTTCTACCAAATCACAGAAGGTTAATAATTCCTGAAATGAGAGAAAGCCCCCCAAAAAAGTGAAGCCCACCATGTGTCACATCATCTGCCTGTGAGACTGAAATACATTACAGTCCAGTGTGACGGGTGATGTGTCTGGACACCGCTGGAGATTACTCCTCTTTATGGCCTTGGCAATCAGATTTTTTTTCCTTTGCGCTCTTCCCCTTCTTTATTCCTGGCGGCACAGGATCATATTACCCATCTTGGAATGACTTCAACAGAGACACTGCTATTCCCAGGGAGCTGTCTCTCCCCACTGCAACTGAATCCATGGCCAATTGGGCTGGCCCGTGATTTACAGAAAATCCTCTCTTTCGGAGGAGCGTTCGTTCGGCGTGCATGCGCGCGGACACATACACACACATATACACACAGACTGGGAATTCTCTCTCAGCAGCTCATGATGTGTTCGGTCTCAGGTCAGCACAGTTCAAGGCAGTGAGCACCGGTGGGAAAACACGTCCAGTCAAACCCACAGACAGACTGTCCATGGACGCTGTGGGACGACATATATCAAAGCCTGTTTTTTTAGAGATGAAGGATTTTAGTTTTAGTTTATTAATCAAGTCAACAAGATGCTCTTTAGACAGATGTCGTTTCAAATCTGTCTTCAAAGACGCAATCTAACTTTGCTTTGGGCTGTGTTATGCTTGTTGTCTGCTTTGCTGATTAGCAGGATTATTCATCTACATGAGTTACTGTTGAGTTAATCAACATGCCCTGTGGTGCAAAGGCCAAACATTGGTCAGCTGACATCGCAGGCCATCCGTTCAGACCGCAGGCTCCGTGACGCTCCATGACTTTGGCGGATCTTCCGCTCCTCCAGCACCATCCTTTCGTTGTGTTCTGAATACGTTCATCTATATTCACCACGACTGAATTGTAAGATTTAGAGGTTTTAAGGTCGTATTCCAGATGTCTCAAGTGTATCAATAATGTTGAGTCCTCTGTCTATGAGACCAGGGCAGATGAATCTTCCCATTCTAAACAATATGATTCACGCATGATAAAATCTGCTCACAGTATTCTAGGTCTCACGCTGTGTTTTTGGAAGCACCCATTTTCCCAAGCACAAAGTGATGCAACACTTCCAACAAAGATGCAATCAGGAGCGGCGCGTGTTTTCTAACAGTCCATCTAAGTACCCTGCACTGTTGGCGTGCCTCTTCTCTTTTCCTCTCACTTCATCACCTTGACAGATATTATCGCCGTATTCAGCGGTGGGCATCCTGAGGCATCATATGCTCAGAAAAAGCTAAGGTCAGGGGGAGAGGAAGTGCTGAGATCTGCCCGTTGCATTGTTCCCAGATCATTTCTGCTTTTGCCTACTTTTTTCTTTACTCTTCTTAGCTCTCATTGTGTCTTCTCTTCTCACACTTTTTTTTCTTTTTTTCCCTCTTTGCCTCCATCTGCCTGTAAATGACACCTAAGCATTGACTGCTTCTCTGGCTGATGTGCCTGTGTGTGACCTCGCTCCTTCACAAGAGCCATTCACAGTCGGCGCTAAAGCAGAATGCCTGGCTCTTGGCGGGTAGACATAAGAGAGACAGTGACACGCGGCTGTGCGCTGATAGACTTTCCACTGGAGTGGATTAAATCAGCATCAGGCTAGTGGAGCTGATTACCTCAATATGAAAATGCAGTATCTTAATGGTACATATTTTCATGAGGCAGCCCAGTTGCCTTTCATTTTGTGGCTAATATGTCTATTCTTATGAGTCATTTACTTCTTTAATTACCTTTAGCAGCAGATGCACAATGGTGTATTAATGTGAATGATTTTTACTGCCACTTTATCATACTGAGCCTGTGAAGTTGAAAGGCGTAATTGAGGTGGAAGAGCGACTCATGAGAGAAACAATATTTAGTTGACAGTTCCTCTTGTACTCTGGGAGGGTGTTTATGAGTTTACACCACACTAAAGCTGTAATAAACGCAGTATTCGTTTAATAATGGCGGGGGACAAAAATGCTTTCCCTGAGATCTGCTCGGCTATTGAATCATCCCAGAAAGTTGTTTGGAGTAATCGGACAACACTGTGCATGTATATGAGCTCACATGTCTGGCTGCATGTCTTCACATTGTGGTTTTTTTAAGTGTTTGCAGCAAGCAAAACCTTGTTTGCTTTTCTCCCATTTGCAGCATGTGCAACTCTGACAATCCATGTCATTTGCATGTGTGTCTGTGTGTTTTGTCTGCAGCTTGTGTGCTTTCCTTGGTCCATTTTTTTTTCTGATTCAGACCTCTCTGAATAGACGCCTTCTTTAGCCATCTGTTGTTAAGCTGCTGGCTAAGCAAGGCTGGGGAATCCAAACAAACGCAGAGCACACAGCAAACGGAAGCTGTCAGGCCCCGCATAGCGGAGTTGACCTCGCTGGGTTAGGTGGAGTAGGGCGAGGGGGAGGGCGACCCCCCCCTTCTGTACCAGGCTCCGAGTGCCCGAACCGCCTGTTTGGGGCACTGTTTACCCTTCCCTTTGCACCTCCTTCAACCTCTGCCTCCTCGCCGTTCCGTTCTGTTTTCCCCCTCACTTCTCTCATTCTCTCCCTCCGTCACCCCTCCCTTTCACTCCATCATCAGTCCCGCTTCACAGCCCCCTCTCTTTTATCTCCACTCACAGTTAATAACTTTGCTTTAGTCATGTTTTTTCAGACATTTTTTTTCTTTCAGGAAGAAAAGAAAAACTTTTGTCAGAGCTCTTCCTTACCTGTTATGGAGAGAGAATGAGGAGGTGTGTTGGATAAACAAGATGGGGTTTTGTCTTATGTAAGCACACACTGCCTTATTGTTTAAATGTGGCTATTTGAAATGTTTAGCGTTGTCATAAATATTAATAGATTAGCTGAAAAGTGCAGTGAAGGAAGGGAATCTAATGGTCTGAAGTGGGTATAAAACGTTGATTTATTTATGTATTCTACATGAATTAGTTTGGAAATCTAAACACAGACTGGAGAGTGTTGTTGCGAGAGCCCTGTAATGTGCAAGGTTTGAGCATCAGGGCCTGTTTTCCATGTGGAGTGGCTTTTTGGAAATGGCATTAATTATATACTTACTGGGAAACCAGACTTTCCCTGCTTTGCATTGCAGATAAACGTCTGTATTAGTGGAGGAAAGAGAAAGGGGGGGAAAAATGCAATTAATATAAATAGACATGATCCTCACTGCTTATCCGCTTACATATTTGAAAAATCGCCCCTGCTAAAAAAAAAAACACTATATGCATTTCAATTAATATGACAAGTGTTCCTAGGGAATTCTATTACTAGGTGTTTGCACAGTCACCACCTCTCTAACTCAATAGCCATCAGTTATATGTTGTTAATATTGCTACTGACTACAATAAGCCTTACTTTTTAAGAAGTGATTGGATGAGCCAATTTTTTGAAGAGCTTACAGAAAAAAGTTACTTGGGCTTCATCTGCTAGCTGCTTCTGTGGAAAATCTGGTGAAAGAAGAACAGTGCCTCTTGGCTTGGTTTTAGCTAAGGAGCATGAGGGCTTTGTCTTTGCAAAGAAAACAGAAGTGATGAATGTCAGGTGAGTTGAGACGCGCCATCAAGTCCGAAAGTCAAGCAGATAACCTTGACATTTAGGCCGCTGGTGGTGAAGCCCCGCTGAGGCTGCACCGGGAGACCAGAGGGCCTGGCGTCTTCTGAGCCGGACTACATCAAGAGCTAACCTGTTAGTCGTGTTGTTGCAGGCTTACTCTCCTGCCTAATAAAGCCCAGCACAGCGTGGCTGCTGAGGAAACACATTGAAGCACACATGCGAGCACAGGAGAACACAAACACATGCACATCTCATTCCTTCGTCCTTTTTTTTTTTTTTTCTTGAGTGGCCGCAGGGAACTGGTTACACCTGCTTGCACATCTTCTACCAATTAGGAGCAATCTGCTTGAAACCATTTCACGTTCAGGGTCTTCCCCAGCCATGCAGAGAGGAGTCCGGCATATACAGAGCGGCATGGACCTCTCTGTTGATTGGCCTGAACAAACAGTGTTGGCCTTCTCGTTTGCCACTCTCTGACTCCTGCTGGAGACACCCTTAATGATTCTTTCATGAATATCTTGCCTCCATATAAGCACCTGAATCACAGCTATTTTTAAACAGTATTACACGAGGGGGAGTAAATGACAGCAATACTGGACAAAATATAATGATTTGTTTGTTTAACCAGTTATTTTACACAGCTGAGAAAATTAGTCCCTTCTAAATGTAGCCAGTAACTGTTGCTTAGCATCTCAATCACCAGGAAGACGTCTATTGTCACACACTTGTAAACAAATTAAATATTATCAAGTGCAAAAGTAAGTTTACATACCGGTCACCTGTTGAGTCGGTACAGCAGAAGACCCAAGATCAAGATGCCGTAGCTAGCCAGTGGCTAGCAGTTAGCATGCTGTTGTTAATTAAGCAGTTGTTAATGTTTATTTGAAAGGGACAGTACATACTAATGAACATTAATACAAATGCAAGTATGCCAGATTTAGCAATACTGCTAATTTGCATCTGCAGACCCCCGGTGGGTCATAAAAACACACAAACAATCATACACGAGTAGAACAACTGCAATGAAACTGTACAAACTGCAGAGTTAAGGTGTTACAAAACAAAATATTCAAATGTCATATGTGTGAAGTGCTGTGTATGTGTACACACACATGCACCCAAGCACCTCACAGCAACAACAGACAGCACCAAACAAGAGGTGGGGCATATGTGTGTGACACACGGGCACATATATACAGTGGTGTGAAAAAGTGTTTGCCCCCTTCCTGATATCTCTTTTTTTTTGTATGTCACACTTAAATGCTTCAGATCATCAAACAAATTTAAATATTAGACAAAGATAACACAAGTAAACACAAAATGCAGTTTTTAAATGAAGGGCCATGTAGGTAAAAAAACAAATCCAAACCTACATGTTCCTGTGTGAAAAAGTGATTGCCCCCCTTCCTGTTAAAACACAAATTAAGATTCAAAAGATTCAAAGATTTTATTTGTCAGTACTACTGTATGTACAGGACATACAGGAGAATTAAAATGGTGTTTCTCTCTCTCTTCAGTGGTGAGCACAATATAAAAAAGAAAAAGGAATAAGGCTGGAAAAACAACAACAGCAGTCTATGTATAGTAATGCAACCCGTAGTGCAAATGGTGACAAAAGATGAACCCAGACCTCCCATAGTGCAAATAAAGATAAACGGTGAGACCCAGCAATCTTATATACAGAAAAGTAGAGCAGTAATACTCATAGCACCAAGTTCAATGCAGTAGTGTAGGTGCAGACAGTATCAGATAGGACTACACATGATCAGTATTGAGCAGATATGGCATTTGTGCAAATGGTTGCAGTAAGGTGCAGAGACATACAACAGCAGATGTATTAGTGTTGGTGTGCCAGTCTTTCTGTGCCAACAGCTGAAGTAGTTATTGTGCAGGTGAATGTGTTACAGTCCGGGGGGGGGGGGGGGAGTTCAGGGTCCTGATGGCCTGATGAACGAAGCTGTTTAGCAGTCTTGTGGAGCAAGCCCAGAGGCTGCGGTACCTTTTTCCCGAGGGCAGAGGGCTGAAAAGGGAGTGTGAGGGGTGGGAAGTGTTGCCTGTGATGTTGATGGCTCTGCGGGTGAGGTGATGTCTGAGAGGGGGACAAAGGGGCACCAATGATCTTGCTGGCTGCTTTCACTGTGTGTTGTAGTGTCTTCCGGCAGGAGGCGGTGCAGCTTCCATACCACACCGTGATGGAGCTGGTGAGGATGCTCTCAGTGGTGACCTGGTAGAAAGAACACATGAAGGGGGGTGGGACTTGTGCTGTCCTCAGTTTGCGGAGGAAATAGAGGCGAGTTTGAGCCTTTTTGGTCAGTGATGTGGTGTTGTTGGACCAGGAGAGGTCCTCAGAGATGTGCACCCCCAAGAACTTGATGCTGCTCACTAGGGCTGGGAACAATCCCTAATTTCCAGAATCGATTCAATTCCGATTCTTGAGTTTCTGAATTGATTCAATTCTGATTTGATCTGATCCCGATTCAGTCTGGGAAATTACAATTTTAATAACCATTTTACTTGCCAGAAAAAAATCTTTTAATATTGTCGTCCACCTCCTCAGTCTGCTGAGCTTTCTTGGGACCCATGATCCCGGCCGATGTTCGTTTCTTGTGATCGTAAAAAAAAAAAACACGTGGGAGAAATCCCTTTGTTCTCCCGGAGTGTGAGGGGACTGATTGCTTCACCAGCCACTACAATATTAAGTTATGAGACTGGCAATTTCTCCCTTTTTTCGCACGAGCTGGTTCACTCTCCAGCGGTAGTGACAAAGCAACAGCTCAAAACGCTAGCTCTAAACTGAGTTTTAAAGCAAGAAACGAACTGGGAGCCTTTACCTGTGCATCCTCACCTTACATGCCACCACCTTACAGTCTCCTGTACTTCAGTAACTAACTGCAGATGATCTTCGAGACCTAATGCTGTAGACTGTACCAAAAATACTCTTAACTTTGTTAATACATAAATTATCACATATAGAACTGACCCAAAATCAGCTACAATAATGCAGTTTTTATTATTTAGTTTATGATTTCACAAAGTGCTCACAAGTGCTTTCTTTAGTCCAAAGGGTCAAGTTAACAACCCAGAGTAAGTAAGCAAATTCAATGCATGAAGCATGTCTACATAATCTCACTGGATTTCAGTCCCTCCAGGATTTCGTCGGCTGTTTTTGTGATTGTTGTGGCCCACAAAGCCTGAATTTCTGGGAGATTTTCCAAAAAGTTGTGACATTTTTAGAGGTTTTTCGCACTGAACTTAGTGTGAGGAAGTACATATTTTAAAGTAGCTGCTTTTCCCATAGTTTACAGTGATGGTGTTCTATGTAACACCATAAGAAAAGCACAGGACTGCCAAAAATTTCCTGTTAAACAATAATTTATGTTGAATTAAATGCTCAGTAAAGTTGTCAAGAAATGACCAACATTGTATTCTTGCTGAGAACTTAAATTAAAAAAAAAGAATTAAAAGAATTAATCATTACAACAACTAAATTGCATTGAATGCATATTGGGGTATGGAGAAAATTATTGCAACACCTTCTTAAATCTTGAATTTACAAACGAAGACCCTGAAAAAGTTGAGGTCTTCTTCTCTGCTGAAATCCACAACAAAGCAGGGATGGTCCTCCACTGACAACCTCTTCCCTTCAGAAGGTCTCAGTGCAGGACGGACCTTGGAGTGGAAACCCAGTCTTCATAGATATGAAGGGGAGATGAAAAGAATAGATTTCACAGTAAAATTAATAATCATATTTTTAAACCCCCACACCACAGTAGGGTTTAATAATTTAGTTTCTTTTATTTTTTGTTGTTTATATTTGAACTACAAATTAACTTTCAATTTTTGAAAAGGGTTTCAATTCATTTCCTGAGAAGATTTGTTCATTTCAGTTTAGTTCTATTGAGTAAATTTGCTTGTACTGCAGCCTTTATTAATTCTGCCATTTTCATTTTATTGTGATTCATTATTTTCTTCAAATCTCTCACTTAAGTGCTAGAAGTCCATAATCTCATAAAATATACCTTTATTTTGCATTTATTCACAGCGCTTAACCAACAGTTAACTACTGTATCCATAGTTTGTAAAAAAAAAAAAACACCATCATGCCGAATAAATTATTAATTTACGACACAAATGTTAAAACAAACAAATGATATTTTACTTAAATTTCAGCAGCTTCAAGTCTCCTTCTCTGTTCACGGGTTTCAGCCAGTCTCCGTGCATTTTCCTTTTATCAATCGTCAACTTTATGTTCCAACACAGCGCTGCACGTAGTACAAAACCGTTTATCCCCGCTTTATGGAAAATATTTGGAAGCTGTTGAGGACAGTCTTTACGGTGACTTTTGTTGATAAATTACACACAGGTTAACAACGCTGCTCATATAAACACAGAAGTAACGATGTGAGCACGCGCCACAGGGAACTTTTGGCAGATGAAAACCATTTTAACACCACAGAAAAAGAACTAGCATATCCATTAGCTCGTTAGTTGTTAGCACTCTGGGTGTTTCTAGTTCTTGGCCGCAGTTCCTGGCTCACTGACCCGGTTTTGACCCGATCAGACTCAGCAGACGTTTACAGACGTAGAATATTAAAATACCAATCCGCGGATTTTGTGGATCGGTCTAACAAAAATTTTGTGGCTCACTCTAACATGGATCGATCCATATCATATCGATCTTTTTAACCCACCACTACTGCTCACCCTCTCCACAGCTGCATCATCGATGATTATCGATAACCAAATTAACTGTGGTTTATCACATCTTCAGAAAGCTGAGTTCAATTTCTCTAGCCACACCCAGGCCTGATTACTGCCACACCTGTTCTCAATCAATAAATCGCTTAAATAGGACCTGCCTGACAAAGTGAAGTAGACCAAAAGATCCTCAAAAGCTAGACATCTTGCTACGATCCAAAGAAATTCAGGAACAAATGAGAAATAAAGTAATTGAGTTGTATCAGTCTGGAAAAGGTTATAAAGCCATTTCTAAAGCTTTTGGACTCCAGCAAACCACAGTGAGAGCCATTATCCACAAATGGCAAAAACATGGAACAGTGGTGAACCTTCCCAGGAGTGGCCAGCTGACCAAAATTACCCCAAGAGCGCAGCGACGACTCGTCCAAGAGGTCACAAAAGACCCCACAACAACAGCCGAAGAACTGCAGGCCTCACTTGCCTCAGTTAAGGTCAATGTTCATGACTCCACCATAAGAAAGAGACTAGGCAAAAATGGCCTGCATGGCAGAGTTGCAAGACGAAAACCATTGCTGAGCTAAAAGAACATAATGACTCGGCTCAGTTTTACGAGAAAACATCTTGATGACGAGACAAAAGTTGAACTTTTTGGAAGGTGTGTGTCCCATTACATCCGGCATAAAAGTAACACAGCATTTCACAAAAGGAACATCATACCAACAGTAAAATATGATGGTGGTAGTGTGATGGTCTGGGGCTGTTTTGCTGCTTCAGGACCTGGAAGACTTGCTGTGGTAAATGGAACAATGAATTCTGCGGTCTACACAAAAAATCCCGAAGGAGAATATATGGCCATCTGTTCATGACCTCAAGCTGAAGCGCACTTGGGTTCTGCAGCAGGACAATGATCCAAAACACACCAGCAAGTCCACCTCTGAATGGCTTAAGAAAAACAAAAGGAAGACTTTGGAGTGGCCTAGTCAAAGTCCTGACCTGAATCCGATTGAGATGCTGTGGCATGACCTTAAAAAGGTGGTTCATGCTCGAAAACCCTCTAATGTGGCTGAATTACAACAATTCTGCAAAGATGAGTGGGCCAAAATTCCTCCACAGTGCTGGAAAAGACTCATTGCCAGTTATCGCAAATGCTTGATTGCAGCTGTTACTGTTAAGGGTGGCCCAACCAGTTATTAGGTTTAGGGGGCAATCACTTTTTCACACATGGCCCTGTAGGTTTGGATTTTTTCCCCCTTAATAATAAACACCTTCATTTAAAAGCTGCATTTTGTGTTTACTTGTGTTATCTTTAATATTTAAATTTGTTTGATGATCTGAATCATTTAAATGTGACAAACATACAAAAAAATGAGAAATCAGGAAGGGGGCAAACACTTTTTCACGCCACTGTATACATATGCTGCAGAGCAACCACTAGTTATGGGTACAGTTTTGGTTGTTTAAAAGCCAGTTTTTACAATGAGTCTTAAAAGTGTTGATTGTGGTACGTTCTCTGATTGCAGGTGGTTTGTTATTCCAGATCTTGGTGCCCCTCAGTGATAGCACAGATTGAGCAAATGTGGTGCGTCTGTGGGGGGCCTCAGTCTCCTCTAGTGATTGCTCTTGTGGTTGTACCAGTGACAATTCTAAGTTTAACATATTCTCCGGGGGGGGGGGGGGGGTGATGCATAACCATTTAATATTTTACAGATTGAACAGGCAAATTTCAGTGTTTTATAATTTTCAAAAGACAGAAGATTGTATTCCTTGTAAATGTGACAGCAATGATATGTGGGATCTTTCTTGTCAAGGATTTTTATGGCTTTTTTGTGAAGATTCACTGGGTTTGATTATGGTTACACCGGTGAGTGACCAGTTGGTAAAACTGTAATCGATGTGTGAGAAGCTCATTGCATGCAGACACATTTTTGCCACATTAACTGTCAGCGATGGTCTAATTTGTTTAAAATTTCTTAGATTGAATTTGATTAGGTTTGAGATTTTTTTGATGGTGTGGGGGACCCAGTCAGCACGTTCTCTACTCAGACTGAATGGCACGGCAGGAGAAGATGCATAAAAGCTGAGAAAAGGATTTGTGGGGCAGTGTGTGGCTTTCTCTTTAAGACCGCATGATAATATGCATTCTCCTCCAGCCTGCATAATAATGCGCCGACAGGCTGGGTGACAAAGGGAATTGTCATTGTAAATGTATGTACACTACCGTTCAAAAGTTTGGGGTCACTTAGAAATTTCCTTATTTTTGAAAGAAAAGCACTGTTTTTTTCAATGAAGATAACTTTAAACTAATCAGAAATACACTCTAATATCTAATATACATTGCTAATGTGGTAAATGACTATTCTAGCTGCAAATGTCTGGTTTTTGGTGCAATATCTACATAGGTGTATAGAGGCCCATTTCCAGCAACTATCACTCCAGTGTTCTAATGGTACAATGTGTTTGCTCATTGCGTCAGAAGGCTAATGGATGATTAGAAAACCCTTGTGCAATCATGTTGGCACAGCTGAAAACAGTTTAGCTGGTTCGAGAAGCTATAAAACTGTTCTTCCTTTGAGCAGGTTGAGTGTCTGGGAAAAATTATTATTTCAAATACAAATCATTATTTCTAACCTTGTCAATGTCTTGACTATATTTTCTATTCATTTGACAACTCATGGTAGTAAATAAGTGTGACTTTTCATGGAAAACACAAAATAATTGTCTGGGTGACCCCAAACTTTTGAACGGTAGTGTATGTTAATGCAAACACCCCAGGTCGCGTGGCGAGTTGTATGGTATAAAAAGAGAGATGCCCGCGACCTGGGTCATGCTTCTTATTCTTGTTGACTGATGACAGAGAGAGATCAATAAAGTCTGCTCTGCTCCGTACCGCCTCGCCTGCTCATTCCTCTCTCTACACTGGTGACCCTTGACGCACAATGGAACTCGACGTGAACACCCTGGAGACAACCCAGACTGGAGGCGCCAGCACCGCGTGTGCCATTTCGGTCAAACTCCCAGACTTTTGGCTATATGACCCGAAGTCTTGGTTCCTCCACACCGAGGCCCATTTCGCGCTCCGGGGAGTGACGGCAGATGACACCAAATACTACTACGTGGTTGCAGCACTGGACGCACACACAACACAGCAGGTGGCAAGCCTGCTTCAACGGCCCCCAGCCCACGACAAATACGATGCTCTCAAAACTGTGCTGACCCGGCGCTACACGCTCTCGGACTGCGAGAGAGCAGAAAGGCTCTGACGCGCTCCGAGTTGGGAGACGGGTCGGCGGTCAAATTAATGGAGAAGATGTTGGCGTTGATGGGCAGAGATGACGGGCATTTCCTCTTTGCCCACCTTTTCCTCCGGAACCTCCCGACAGTGGCCAGAGCGGTCCTTGCCAATTCGCCACTGCTGGCCACGCGCAACTACCGGGGGCTAGCACAAGAGGCAGATCAGATTATCCTCACCACCAGAGTCTTCGCTGTGAACGCAGCGGCGTCGGAACCCAGTGAGACGGCCAGCGGAGGCGAGGAGCCAGCGACAGTGGCCGCAGCGGAGGCCAAGAAGCACCGGAGAGACACACTCTGCTTCTACCACTGCCGTTGTAGAGAAGATGCACGCCGATGCGTGCCACCATGCCAATTCCAGCGCTCGGGAAACAACAGGGCCGGCAGTCGCTAGCAGCTGCGACCGCCAGTGACACAAACAAGCTGCTCTATGTGACAGACTTACGCTCGGGGAGACGGTTCCTCGCAGACTCCGGCTCCCAAAAGAGTGTCATCCTTCCGTCCTACGCAGACCGGCTGGCGGGAAGTAGCGGCCCCAAGCTGGCGGCCGCAAACGGCTCAGACAGTAAGACTTTTGGTGAGAGGACACTGACTATATCCTTGCACGGCCGTACGCACCAATGGACATTCGTCATAATGGCATGTAGCTTCCCCATTTTGGGCGCTGATTTTTTGTGTGCACACGGACTATTAGTTGATGTGGCTAACAGACACCTGATTAATGCTATGTCATTTGAGTCTCTGCCCTGTACAGCTAGAGGAGCCGAGTCCACAACACTAGCCAACGTCACAGCTAGAGGGGGTAAGTTCCACACACTACTCACCCAGTTCCCAGCACTCACGTTTCCGAAGTTTTCGGCGGCCGTCACTAAACACGGGGTGGAGCACTTCATTACCACCACGGGGCCGCCCGTTTTCACACGACCTCGGCACCTGGATGCAGCTAAACTGTCCAGTGCGCGCAAGGAGTTTGCCAACTTGGAAAGGTTGGGCATCATCAGGTGCTCAAACAGCCCATGGGCATACCCGCTACATATGGTGCCTAAAGCCTATGGATCGTGGCGACCATGCGGAGATTTTCGCAGATTAAACAATGCCACAGCGCACAATCGCTACCCAGTCCCCCATATTCAGAATTTTTCCATCCACCTCACCGGGGCACGCATTTTTTCCAAGATAGACCTGGTCCGCGGTTACCACCAGGTCCCGGTGCGCGCGGAGGACATACCCAAAATGGTAGTAATAACCTCATTTGGTCTTTTTGAGTTCTTACGCATGCCTTTCGGGTTAAAAGGCGCGGTGCAGACATTCCAACGCATGATGGATGTGGTGCTGCGCAATCTGCTGTTTGTGTTCGTTTACCTGGACGACATCCTGGTGGCCAGCACGTCCGAGGATGAACACGTAGCCCACCTCAGGACAGTTTTCCAGAAGTTGGAGGAGCACAGGTTAATAATCAACCCGGCGAAGTGCCAGTTCGGGGTTACGGGAATCAATTTTTTGGGCCACCGCATCTCACCGGAGGGCGTGATACCCTTACCGGACAAAGTGCGCGCAGTGGCAGACTTTCCCCGGCCTCACACGGCCAGGGGGCTTGCAGGAGTTTTTGGGGATGGTTAACTTCTACAACCCGTTTCCTCCCCCGCGCAGCCCAGCTCATGCAGCCATTGTACGCCGCGCTTAAGAAACGAAAACCGGCGGACAGAGTCGACTGGACTCCTGAGCAAGAGCAGGCATTTTCCGAGGCCAAAACAGCTCTCACAAATGTTGCACTACTGGTGCACCCGGACCTGGCGGCTCGGATAGTGCTCACTACCGACGCATCAGATGTGGCCATAGGGGCCGTCATGGAGCAGTGCGTCGCCAGTTCTTGGCAGTCACTTGCCTTTTTTTAGCAAGTCTTTGCGCGACAATGAGCGTAAATACAGCGCGTTCGACAGGGAGTTACTGGCTCTCCACCTGGTCATACGCCACTTCCAGTTCTAGCTGGAAGGGCGCAGCTTCACTGTGTTTGTGGACCACAAGCCGCTAACGTACGTTATGGCCAAGGTTTCAGAACCATGGTCGGCCCGGCAGCAGAGACAGCTGGCCGCAATCTCGGAGTTTACGACCAACATTCAGCATGTGGCCAGTAAACTCAATGTGGTGGCAGACTGCCTCTCGCGTGCATTAGTGGCCCCAGTCTACATAGGGATAGATTACACGGCCATGGCCACCGAGCAGATCGGCGATGCGGACGTTTGCGCGCTCCAGTCTGGACCAACAGGGTTAAGGCTGGAGAGCAGAGTACTGCAAGATGGGGAGCCCCCCTAATCTGTGACGTCTCCACAGGCCGCCCGCACCAGGTGGTCCCACGCGCTTGGCGCCACAGTGTTTTTGAGTCGGTTCACTCCCTGGCGCACCCAGGAGTGTGCGCTTCAGTCAAAATAGTGGGAGCAAAGTTCGTCTGGCCGAGCCTGTGCAAACAGGTGAAAGAGTGGGCTGCAGCCTGCGTAGTGTACCAACGAGCCAAGATGCACAGGCACACAAAGGCCCCCCTTGAGCCATTCCATGTCCCAGCTAAGAGGTTCGACCATGTTCACGTGAACCTCGTGGGCCCCCTCCCGCCATCGCAGGGGTTCACACACCTCCTGACAGTGGTGGACCGCACCACGCGCTGGCCCGAGGCGGTCCCACTAGCTTCCACCGCGTTCGCAGAAATTGCACGCACTTTTTTGATGACATGGGTGGCACGTTTCGACACCCCTTTGGATGTCACGTCCGACAGGGGCCCATAGTTTGTTTCCGACCTCTGGTCCACGATGGCGCGGAGCCTGAGCGTCACAATTCATCGCACGACCACGTACAACCTCCAGGCCAATGGGTTATACGAGCGTTTCCATAGGTCACTTAAAGCAGCACTCAGGGCTTTGCTTACGGATGCACATTGGGTGGACCGGTTGCCGTGGGTTCTACTAGGGTTGCGTTCAGCACCGAAGGAGGACTTGGCAGCCTCCCCAACAGAGCTGTTTTTTTTCCCAGCTACTGCGGGTCCCCAGAGAATTTTTGGCGGGCAACCCCGTGCCGAACACCGATCCATCCCCGCCTTCACTACATAGCGCAGAGGCAGGGACGGTACCCGGCCTGGCCCACCACTGTTTTCCCTGTGCTTTCGTGCCAAAGACCTTGAAGGACGCATCATTCGTGTTTGTCAGGCACGATGCCCACCGGACCCCGTTGCACCCGCTCTACGACGGCCCATTCAGAGTGCTGGAACCTGGAGATAAACATTTTGTGTTAGACTTGGAGGGGGACGCAGAGAATCTGTATAGACAGGCTTAAGCCCGCCTTTGTATTAGCAGACGAGCAGGTGGTGTTGGCCCGAGCTCCTCAGCGCGGACGACCCCCACTGAGAACTCCCCAGGTAAATGACTTGTCAGCTCAGTCACAATGGCATGCTGAAGATGTCCCCCCCCCCAATGTCCCCCCACAGATGGACGCGCCTCCAGGAGCGCCCCACCGGCACAGCAGCGCTTTGGAGCCGGCAACCCCCTGTTACAGCCGTTACGGATGGCGGCTGAAGCCCACAGGACATGAGGGTTAAGGCCCAGTCTGAGTTTCTGGGGGAGGCAGTGTGGGGGACCCAGTCAGTACGTTCTCTACTCACACTGAATGGCATGGCAGGAGGAGATGTGTAAAAGCTGACGGATATGCAGGGCAGTCTGTGGTTTTCTCTTTAAGACCGCATGATAATATGCATTCTCCCCCAGTCTGCATAATAATGCGCCGACAGGCTGGGTGACAAAGAAGATTGTCATTGTAAATGTATGTATGTTAATGCAAACACCCCAGGTTGCATGGCGAGTTGTATGGTATAAAAAGAGAGATGCCCGCGACCTGGCTCATGCTTCTTCTTCTTGTTGACTGATGATAGAGATTAATAAAGTCTTCTCTGCTCCAGCTACCGTCTCGCCTGCTCATTCCTCTCTCTACAATGTGTTTCTTGAAGGTTAATGAGGAGTCTAAAATCACGTCGAGGTACTTAAATTCCTCGACTAGTTGCAGCTACTCCCCTTTTAAGAAAATGTTTGAGTTTGTAATATTTGATTGTTGTTTGGTAAACATCATGCAAACAGTTTTTTTAGTGTTTAGTAGGAAACATGAATTGTTCAACCAGTTATGGATTTGGGTCATCACTGTTGTAAGAACACAGGCGGCTTCTTGTGTGTTTTTTGCAGGTGTGAATGTTACTGTCATCTGCATATATTTGTATATGAATGTTTCTGCATGCATTTGGTAAATCATTTATGTATAGGGAGAATAGTATTGGACCAAGTATGGAGCCTTGTGGGACATCCATTTGGCATTTCAAAATATGGTGATTTGACACTGTTGACCATTACACATTGCTGTCTGTCACTAGCATGTGAAGCTGGGTCACGGATGTATAATTTCTTGTCAAATAGCGCCTCACTGTGGAAATAAGGTATCCAAAACAGTACTGCAATTCTCACTGAGAACTGTTACTAAATTCATTCATCTTCTTCCGCTTAATCCTTTTCGGGTCGCGGGGGGGCTGGAGCCTATCCCAGCATCTTTGGGCGAGAGACAGGGTACACCCTGGACAGATCGCCAGTCCATCGCAGGGCCAACACAGAGAGACAGACAACCATTCACTCTCAGCATGATCCATGCTGTTAGTAAATTACTGTTCGTAATTAACGGTTACATGAACTCCTTTGAAGCAGAGTGATACATATCCAGTGAAACGGAGTGCAATTATCATGGATTTCAGTAACTCCTGGAATCCCTATTGTCCAATCAAATTGCTCGGTCGGAACTAACTGTTGTATAATGTGACATATTACAACTGAGATGTGCACCAGATACAATGTAACCCATGTGAGTGAGTGTTTTAATTCCTCTATGAATTTGGCCCTTTTTGCAGTTTTATTTTTTAATGTTTGGTTACTTTAGGCAGATCTGTTTCTGGCAGCTACCCCCACACACACGCACACACTGATTAGGGGGCCCCCAAGAAGCACGTTCACCTTTAACATTTTTTGGAGAGAATCAAAATTACCTTCAACTTTTTTTCTCATAAATTTGCTACTTTTTTCCTTGTAAATTTACAACATTTTTCGCATAAATTTGCAACCTTCATATGGATACTGGTTAATTTTTTTTTATTCTACTGATTGATTTAATGTTTTTACTGTTCATCTAGACCAGTGACTTTCAACCAGGGTGCCACGGCACTCTTGGGTGCTGTGAGAGAGCGTTCGGTTGATGTGGAAAATTTCACGTAATTAGTCCAAAAAATATCAAATAATTTGCTGCTGTTGTACGTCAGTGCAGTATGAATGCAATAATGGCTGCCATCTTCTTCTAACCCAGATAGGACTGAGTGGTTGTCAAAAGAAAACTAAGACGGTACAGATAAAGCAGTAGAGCAAAAATAATCCACCGTAGGGCTGTGCGATATGACCAAAATTTCATATCACGATGTAAGTAATCTTATTTAACGATAACGATATATAAAATATATCACAATATACATTTTCTGTAAATTCTATAATTTATATACCATAACCAATAAAAAGGACCATCTCTTTTTTGACATTTTAAATTACATAATGAATAAATTACATACATAAATTACATACATAATGCAATAAATTACATCATTTATTGCATTTGTCATTTGTTTGTTTTTGTTATACTTTTTTTGTTCGAAATAAAGGTAAATCTGAATCTGATTAAAAATGTCACTTGTACAAATTCAGCTGTCATTAATTTTATGTACCTTTTTCCCCTCTTAATTTTGCAGTGTTGTTATAAAATTGGTTTTTTTTAATGTGTATTTGAGATGACTTCAACTTTATTCTTTATCATTACTTGTCAGACAAGCATTTGCCCCTCTGGGGTAAAAAAGTAGTGGAGGACCCAGTCACGTGGATCTGGTAAACCATGATTTGTTAATAACTGAAAACAAAAAATAAACACTGCACATGGGCAGAACTGATAAGAAACAATAATCCAGATATGTGGGGATAAAGCAACAATAATCCAAACAACGTGGTGAAAAAAATGGGTCAAAAGGGAACATAAAGCATGGACAGGGGCTGCAGTCCTGTCCAGAACACTACACTACTTGACTAATTAAAAATTATTAGTAATCAAGTTACATTAAGAGCCAATTTGTTCCTCCAACGTGTTAATTTATTTATTATGTAAGCGACTGCTGTCATGCTCTTTTTCAGCTTTAGAAATATGTTTTCAGACAAAATTAAGAAACTCAGCAGTAGTTTAAATCAAAGAAACGATGGGCTGATACACTGTCATCATCATTATCGTCATAGTAGTCTGTCGTGGGCGACAATGACTGTTTCATTTAGGTCTGATCAGATTTCTCCATGCAGCTCTTTCCTTAGCCTTCCGCTGCCAGGAACTCCTACGTCCAACGTCTTCAAGTTTTTTTTTACAGTGTCTTTAAATCTGAGCCTTGGTCTACCCTGATTGCGTTTGCCCTCGCATAACTGTGAGTAGAGTAACTGCCTAGGGAGACGCTGGTGATCCATCCTCTCAACATGTCCGAGCCATCTCAGGTTCATCTGTATTAGCATGTCCTCCATTGATGGTAGACCAGCTTGTTTCAACACTTCTATGTTGGTTATCTTGTCTTTCCATGAGATGTTCACTATGGCTCGAAGGTGTCTCATCATGTATGTGTGGAGTTTCTTTACCTGCATTCTGTAGACAGTCCAAGTTTCAGCACCGTACAATAGAGTAGCCAGTACTGTCGCTCTGTACACTTTGCATTTCACACGGATACACGTCAATTTTTCCACAGTCTCTCCCTCAAGTTTCCAAACACAGCACTCGCTCTTCCCATTCTGAGAGATAGTTCATCCTCCAGCCTAGCATTCTCTGAAACAGTACTCCCGAGGTACTTGAAAGTCTTACACTTGACTAGTGGCTCTGTACCAATGCTGATCTCTTCTGGTAGTGATGTTGATAACTGGAACTTTGGTGGTTAGTAAAGGCACTCTGTCTTCTTGATGTTGATTATGAGGCTGAATTGGCTAGCTGCTCTTGCAAATTTCTCCACTAAAGATTGTATATCTTCTGCACTGTGTGCAACTAGAGCACTGTCATCGGCAAAGAGCATTTCTCTTACGACCTTTATCGATGTCTCACTCTTGGCTTTAAACTGTGCCACATTGAACAAGTCTGCTTCTTTCCTTGTTTGAATGTATACTCCTTCTGAAGTGCCTTTAAAGCCCACCTCAAGCATGGCTGCCAGATCTAGTGAGAAGAGTGTAGGCGCCAGCGCACACACCTCTGTTTCACCCCGTTGCTTACTGAAAAGTCTTTAGATACTGAACCACTCATTGCCACGTTTGCTTGCATACCTGTATGGAGTGCCTCGATCAGGTTGACAAACTTCTCTGTACAGCCATACTTCTTGAGTACCTGCCAAAGTCCTTTTCGAGATACAGTATTGAAGGCTTTACTGAAGTCAATGAAGACTACATAAAGCGACATGTTCTATTCGATACACTTTTCTTGAACCTGTTTCAAGCAGAAAATCATGTCCATTGTGCTTCTTCCACTTCTAAAGCAGCACTGGGTTTCCGGTAGTACATTCTGTGAGATGTGTTGTTCATTGAGTCTGTTCAGTAGTACACATGAGAGAATCTTACCAACAGTGGCTAGCAGTGATATACCTCGGTAATTTCCACAATCTTTCCTGTCACCTTTCTTGAACAAAGGCACAATACTTGCATCCTTTCAGTCTTGAGGTACTTTCTGGGCATCCCATATCTCTTGGATGAGCTTGTGCAGGCAGTTGGTCAGCTGAACACCACCAAATTTCCACACTTCTGCTGGAATTCCATCCCTTTCAGGAGCTTTACCATCCTGTGTTGTCCTGATAGCTGCCATTAGTTCATCAAGATTTGGTGGTTCATCCAGACTTGATACAGCTGGTTGCTGCACTAGAGCTTCTTTAGCCTCTTCAGCGAGATCTCCAGGGTTGTTTAGTAGTTGGTCAAAGTGGTCTGCAAATCTGTCCAGGATCTTATCTTTCTCCTGCAAAACCGTTTCACCACCCATAGCCTTTAGTTGGATCAATCCTCTTGGATTAGGGCCGTAGATTTCTCTCAAACCTGTGAAGAATGTTTTCATGTCCTTCATGTCTGCTGCATTTTGAAGTTCCTCCGCCTTTTCATCCCACCAGTTGGACTTCACCTCTCTGGTGTACTTCTGTAGCTCACTCTGAGCCTTTGAGTATTTCTTCTTCTTCAACCTTGTGTTACACTATAGATTTTCCTGCCTGGCTGTATTCCTCATTTCTAGTAGTTTCTTCAGATGTTCATCATGCTCATCAAACCAATTTTGATGTTTCCTCTGAGGGTGGCCTAATACATCACTCGCAGTCTGATACACCGTATCCTTCAGTGTTGCCCATTTCTCTTCTGTGTCATTCTTTGAGTTGTTACTGTTCCAGTCTTTCAAGTTTTCATCCATTTCCTGTGTAAGTGCTTCCTGCTTCTTTTGGCCTTTCAGTACGCTAGTGTTTAGCTTCTGTGGTGGCTTTGCACCCGTCCTGCAGTACTGTTTTCGTCTGCAAATCCTTAATCTAGATCTCAGCATAACATGATCAGTATCACAGTCCGCACCTCTCATTGCTCTGGTGTCCAATATATCCCTTATGTCTCTCTGCCTGACTATGATGTAGTCTAACAAGTGCCAGTGCTTGGATCTTGGGTGCATCCATGTCTTCTTGTCTGTGTTCTTGTACTTAAATAGGGTGTTGGTTATCACAAGGTTGTACAGTACTCTGAACATACTGCAAGTAGAAGTTCTTCATTAGCATTGCACTTGTCTACTCCATGACTGCCTAACACTCCTTTCCATTTCTCAGTGTCCGAACCAACTCTAGCATTGAAATCTCCAATGAGTATCATCCTGTCATCAGTCGGTCCACGCCTGATAGTCTCACGTAAATCACTGTAGAACTCTTCTCCTCGTCTCCTCTGTGTTGGTCATTGTTGGGGCATACACGCTGATGAGTGTGGCATACAGCTTAAGCTGTTGTGGGAGTCTCATAGTCATTATCCTGTCGTTGATTGGCACCGGCTCCTCATCAAGCATTGCTGCTATCTCCTTTCTAACTGCAGAGCCTACTCCTGCTTCTCTCCTTTCTTGAGTTGATTTCCCACTCCAAAAGAAGATGTACCCATGGTCTTCCCAGCTGTCATATCCAGGCAATCTTGTTTCACTAAGTGTAACTGATTCTAGGTCAGCTCTTTATGTGACAATTTATGTATTAACAAAGTTAGTCATTGGCGAAGTGTCACTTTAACAATGCAAGATAGAGCCTTGATGGAGGTATGCACTCAGAAAATAGACGTAAGCTGACCCAAAAATGCAAAAACAGACAAATCACCATGAAAACATTACGTCCTTGCTGAAGGTTGAAAAAAAAAACTGTTGACCTGACTTTTACAGAACTTCAGCAGGCAACTCAGAGCAGAGTATGTTAAATGTATTTTTATATGATATGCAACAGTAGAATGTCAGGAACAATTAGGGCTGTCCTGAAGACAGTTCTGAGGCTTTGAATAGTCAGTAGCATTTGACAGCAAACAAATATTCCAAATCCAGATATTCTGTACAGTCTCTCTTCGCCTTCAGTTGACTGGGTCTGCATCAGTGCTTCAGATATTTGACTTTTCTTATAAATTTGCAACTTTTTTGAGATATTTTCCCCTCATAAATCTATAGTTTTTATACCAAGTATTCTTTTTTTCTTTCCCTTTTTGGACTAAAACTTATTTGCAATTTCTCTTATAAGATTACAGCTTTTTCCAATTTGCCAATTTGTCTTTTTCTCATACATTTGCTAAATCGTGAAATTTTGTGACCATCATCAAGCCATTACTTTATTTTTTTTTGAGCTTGTGAGATTTTTCTTCTAAATTTGGAGGGGATTTTTTGGTAAATTTGGTAAAGGTAAATTTATAGATGTATTTCTTTCTGTATTAAATTCAAGCAGTTTCGGGGGAAGGGCGACGACGAATAACTGAATGCCAAAAGTTAAAACCCGAATACCAAGGTACAGGACAAGATGCGAATAATTCAATCATCGTTTAAGTTAGTCCAATAAAGTGCACCGTGCTCAAATGGATGTATAAACAAGTGCTTCAGATGTTGACAAAGTTTATAATGGATAACTAAGGTAATGCTTATACCTTGAGGATGCAATGCACCTAACAAATATTGTGGATACTAACATCAAAACATGCCACCTTGCATTTGTTGTAAGCGTCACCATTGTGGACACGCTACATGGAGAGAACTCACTTTTGATGGATTACGCAGAGCCCTGCTCTAAGGTAGACTTATCGTTTCTACACCTGAGAGAAGCTAGGTGTACTTTGCTCCGATTTATCATGCCTATAACTCAAGGTAAATTACAAATGAGTGTGACTGGGCAATCACATGTGCCTTGTTTTCTCATTACCACAGTAATAGATAGATAGATAGATAGATAGATGGATAGATGTACTTTATTGATCCCAAACTGGGAAATTACAGTGTAACAGCAGCATGACAGTTGACAGCCAAACAACAGAAACACACGCGACAGACAAAGGGATTACCCATGTAAAGTAAAAAAGAAACTAACACGACTATAGAACCTATATACCTCATAGCTTAATATATGATGACCCGTATAAACACATGAATCATCCCATTGCACAAAGAAGGACTATCAGGAGCAGAGTGAAATGTGAGGTACCAGTTAGTCTGTAAGATGCAGTGTGGCAGCATAGCTATGACCAGAATACAACATCATAGTGAGTTATTGTACAGTGAAATTGCATGTGGCAGGAAAGATTTCCTGTACCTGGCCGTTTGACAACGAAGCTGCAGTAGTCTACTGGAGAAAGTGCTTCGCTGCCTATCTAGTGTGTGGTGGAGGGTAACACAATGGAGGCACGGAGGAGACAAAAGGAGAAAGCATGACCTTGCCTCTGTAACTTATACGAGCCCTGGCGCCCTTCGTGTTGTTTATCGCCAGCTTATTAACTGCACGATGTCAAGGAGTGGTTGTGTGGATGGGAATGAAATAAGGGGGAAACAGTAGAGCCCTACCAAGACTATGCTGACTAGCTAGGATTAGCATGTTAGCTAACCACACTAACCTGCACAACACGTCCCCCACGTCTCCCTACACTCCGCCACGTTGATACTAAAACACACTACACACAAAACACACAGTGGAATGGCGATAAGCGCAGTGGCTTCAAATAGGCAATATTAAACACCCCAGAGCTATGTGATGTTCCACACCTTTAAAGAAAAAGTAACGCATAACGTTACCGTGCAGTCTTAGTTACACACCAATGCACGCACACACACAGACACGAGTTAGCCACTACATTCTATGCAATAAACACCGCAACAAGCATTGCAATCAGTAGCGACTAATTGCAATGCCTATTGCAATGTTCACCGCACAGAACACAACTTTAGACAGTATGTTACACCATAAAGTTCCTTTCGCTAGCCATTAGCATCTGTTAGCATCCAGATGCTAATGGCGGTGGCTATATGTTCTTTGGTCATACTGTATAAGCATGATTAGCGTAGCTGACTACATTCTGTTCATCTTAATTTTAAATCTCAATCACGTACCTTGTCTCAGTTATGGCTGTGACTAACCTGAACACAGTGCGGGCCCCCTGGTTCCTCATCTAGCTATTGCCACAGCCACAGTCATGCTCTTTCGTGAAACAGTCCCAAACAAAAGAGCAGCTAAGTTAATTAAGCTAGTTGGTTTTAGCTCGGTTCTCCATTCTTTTAAATTCTGTTTAAAAGCACAACCAGAACAAGAACTTCACCGGATCTAATTAATGTCGTCTTGTAGAAGCATGCTCAAATAACGAGGCTGAGTTTCAGTCATAAAACCAGCTTTATTTGACAGAACACAGCTTCTAGCATTCTCAAAGCAGGAAAGAGACAGAATCATATCTCAACACCCTTTTATACATTTCCAGCATCAGAATTCAAGTCACATGGTGTCTTCAGTCAACATACAGTTACAAAGCATCCCTTTGAAGCTTCACCATTGTCTCTCATTTCCTGATGAACCGGAATACCCTCCGGGGCATCTTCTGTGGGACAAAGAGACAAATCTCACACTTTCTTGTTATCTCCTGTAGATTCGAGTCCTCAGTCCTTGCAGATGTGACACCCCACAATACACACGCAGTCCTGTCTCTGTGGCAGCGTGAGCCCACAATGTGTGTCGGCCACACTACCCCCCCCCAAACGTCTAGTAAGGCAAAATCTGCATGGCATAACAAAAAGAAAAACACAAAGCACTCCATACATCGCTAATCAATCCACCAACTGCCTAGGTTTTAATCTTCTGCCGAATCTGCTGCAACCTGGCTTGGCTGCACCTGCAACGTCTCTCTGCACCTGTGGATTAAAGCTGTTAGCACCTTTCTGTGAAGACTTTGGAGAATGTCCCCTCGGCGGCCTGCCCCGGCGGGGGGGCCTCGCGAGCTGCACCTCCTCGTCAGCCAGAACAAAAGCGGGTTTGAGCCTGTTAATGCAAATCAGCTCCCTTCTGCCCCCTAAATCTAGCAGAAAATGCTTCTGCCCGGTCTCCAGCACTCGAAACGGTCCGTCGTAAAACGGCCGCAAACTTGGACGCTGGGCGTCATGTTTAACAAAAACAAACTCTGCATTTTTTAAAGCCTTGGGCACAAAAACGTGTGGGAAACTGTGATGGACTGGGCCAGGGAGCGTGTTTGCTCTTGAGCCGCTCTGCCACGGCTGAGCGGGGGGGCCATTAGGTGCGGGATTATCAGGAAGAAATTCCCCGGGCAAACGGAGCGGTTGTGCGAAAACTAATTCAGCCGGGGAAGCATGCAAATCTTCCTTAGGTGCAGAACGCAACCCTAATAAAACCCATGGAAGTTTGTCTACCCAATTTGTATCCATTAGCGACGCTCTGAGGGCTGCTTTCAATGACCTGTGAAAGCGTTCGCATAAACCATTAGCCTGGGGGTTATACGCGGTGGTGCGATGAATCTTCACCCCCAAGCTGCGGGCCATCGATGACCATAGCTCAGAAATAAATTGGGGACCCCTGTCGGACGTTATGTCCGACGGTACACCAAAACGCGCAACCCATGCTGCTAAAAATGCTCGCGCAACTTCTTCCGCTGTGGTTGATGTCAGAGGAACCGCCTCTGGCCAGCGCGTGGTGCGATCTACCATTGTCAAAAGATGTGTGTGCCCGTGTGATAACGGAAGCGGGCCGACCAGGTCAATATGCACATGATCAAAACGCTTAGCGGGGATGTGGAAAGGTTCTAATGGGGCCTTAGTGTGTCTGTGTATTTTGGCTCGCTGGCACGCTACGCAGGCTGCTGCCCATTCCTTGACCTGTTTGCGCAACCCGGGCCAAACAAATTTCTCCCCCACCAATTTGATCGATGCGCGCACCCCCGGGTGCGCGAGAGAATGGACCAAGTCAAAAACACGGCGACGCCACGCGGTTGGCACCACAGGGCGGGGCCGTCCGGTGGAGACATCGCAGATTAGCGGGGGCATACCGTTTTTGTTGCACCCTGTGCTCCAGCCTTAACCCTGTTGGTCCAGACTGGAGCGCGCGCACGTCTGCGTCGTTTGCTTGCTCCGCAGCCATGGCTGCATAATCTAACCCAACACAGACCGGGGCTGCGCGCGCTCCCGCGTCGCTGCTCGGGCCCGCGGCCATGGCTACAGAGTCTGCCCCTATGGGGCTTGGCGGTGCTACCGCACGCGAGAGGCAGTCTGCCACCACATTGTGTTTACCCGCGACATGCTGAATATCAGTAGTGAACTCCGATATTGCGGCTAGTTGCCTTTGTTGCTGGCCTGACCAGGGTTCTGAAATTTTGGCCATCGCAAACGTTAGCGGTTTATGATCCACAAAAGCGGTGAAACGTCGCCCCTCTAACCAGAACTGAAAATGACGAATGGCCAAGTGTAGGGCCAAAAGCTCCCTGTCAAACGCGCTGTATTTCCGTTCACTATCACGCAAAGTCCTGCTGAAAAACGCGAGGGGTTGCCAGGTACCTGCCACAAACTGTTCAACTACCGCCCCCACCGCTACATCGGAAGCGTCAGTGGTGAGCGCCATGCGGGCCGTTGGAACTGGGTGCGCTAACAAAACTGCGTTTGCCAGGGCTGATTTGACCTGGGCAAAAGCGCGCTCCCGCTCCGGAGGCCATTCAACTTTACTTGCTGGCTTTTGTTTTTTTTAACGTACAATGGCTGCATGAGTCGTGCTGCGCTTGGGAGGAATCGGTTGTAAAAATTAACCATCCCTAGAAACTCCTGAAGCGCCTTGACCGTTTGAGGTTGCGGAAAATCCGTTATGGCACGCACTTTATTTGGAAGGGGAACTGCTCCCTCTGCCGAAACGCGATGTCCCAAAAAAATCAATCTGCGCCACCCCAAACTGGCACTTCGCTGGGTTAACTATTAACCCGTGCTCTGCCAACCTCTGGAAAACTGCTGTGAGGTGTTTTTCATGTTCGCCTTCGGACGTGCTGGCTACCAAAATATCGTCCAAATAAACGAACACGAAAGGCAGGTCGCGTAAAACTGCATCCATCATGCGTTGGAAAGTCTGCGCGGCCCCCTTGAGGCCAAAAGGCATGCGCAAGAACTCAAAAAGGCCGAAAGGCGTTATGACCGCTGTTTTGGGTACATCCTGCGCGCGCACTGGAACCTGGTGATAGCCGCGCACCAAGTCTATTTTAGAAAAAATGCGCGCCCCCGCCAAATGAACAGAAAAATTCTGAATGTGCGGAATCGGGTAGCGGTCATGAGCTGAAACGTTGTTCAACCTGCGGAAATCACCGCAAGGTCGCCACGAGCCGTCAGCCTTTGGGACCATGAGTAACGGCGAAGCCCAAGCGCTCTTGGAGCGTCTAACAATGCCTAGTTTTTCCAGATTAGTGAACTCCTCGCGCGCGATGGCCAGTTTAGCTGGGTCCAAGCGCCGAGCTTTTGCAAAAACGGGAGGGCCTGTGGTTGTTATGAAATGTTCTACCCCATGTTTGGCCACCGTTGCTGAAAACGTGGGGACTGTGAGTGCTGGAAACTGAGCAAGCAGAGTGTGAAACTTACCACCCGCAGCTGAGACGCTGGCATGTGCAGTTGGCGGGGCCACCCGAGCTGTGCAGGGAATAGAATGAAAGGACAGTGCATTAATCAGACGTCTATTAGCAAGGTCAACCAATAAACCATGTGAGCACACAAAATCAGCCCCTAACATGTTGAAACTGACTGCTGCTACAATAAATGTCCACTCAAATGAACGGCCCTGTAAGGACAGAAGCATGGTCCTCTCACCGAACGTTTTAATCGTGGAGCCGTTCGCTGCTGACACTGACACCCAGGGGGCTTTAGAAGGCGACAGCCGTTCCGCGTAGGTGGGTGTGACGAAGCTCAGCTGAGAGCCCGTGTCCACGAGGAGCTGTTTCCCCGAGCGTGCATCCGTCAGGTAAAGCAGCCTGTTCTCGTTGCCGAGGGTCGCAGCTGCTACCGGCCCTCGGTCTTGGCGTTTCCCTGGCGCTTAAAATTGCACGGTGGGACGCACCTGTGCGCTTTCTCTGCAAAACGGCGGTGGTAGAAGCACAAGCCGTTCTCCGCTCCGCGTCGTCTGGCTCCTGTCGCCGCCGTTGTTGGTGCGTCTGGCGCCGCGGCCGCTGGACCCGCGCTGTCTCCGGACGCCGTCCCCGGCCGAAACCGCGTTCTGCTTGTGGGCGTCGACCAACTTCTGCGCCTCCTTGCTCAACCCATGGTAGTCCCGCTTGGCCAATCGGGGTGACTCTGCCAGGGCCACTCTCACTGCTGGTGGTAGGGTTCGAAGGAAAAGGTGAGCGAAAATGAATTCGCCATCCTCAGAGGCTTTGAGCTGCAGCATCTTCACCATCAGGTCCGCAGGTCTATCGTTTTCTGCCTCCGTCAGTGCCAGGAGCCCCTCTGCTCGTTGTTGGACTGAGGGGGTGAAATGGCTGATCAGCACGTCCTTCAATGCGCTGTACTTGTCGCTGTCTGGTGGATGATTAACCAGATCCTCCACTCTCTGGACCGTGTCGCTGTCCAGCTTCGCTACCACGTGGTAGAATCTTGTGTCGTCGTTGAAGATTCTCCGGGGGTTGAACTGCGCCTCGATTGCGCTAAACCATGAGCGCGGGCTGTGCTGCCAGAAATCGGGCAGCCGGATCGTGGAGGCGGCCATCAGGCTGGCTTCCACCGAGCCCCGCTCGGGAGAATTCTGTCTGCTCATTTTCCGTCGTAGGTCACCAGTGTAGAAGCATGCTCAAATAACGAGGCTGAGTTTCAGTCATAAAACCAGCTTTATTTGACAGAACACAGCTTCTAGCATTCTCAAAGCAGGAAAGAGACAGAATCATATCTCAACACCCTTTTATACATTTCCAGCATCAGAATTCAAGTCACATGGTGTCTTCAGTCAACATTGGGCGCATGCGCACGCAGCGACCAGCAGCTTGATGATATAGTGCGTGTGTGCATGTGTGTGTTTTTTGTACTTTTTCACGTTTTTAGAAAATCCTCTGTGTCGTTTCTGCCCTGGAGCATTTGTGGAATATATGGCGAACAGCGCCCTGGTTTCTGCAACATGGATTTCCTCTCCTATCTCGCATTGCTGCTTTCTGTGCTGTGGCTCTTTGTCTCTGAGGTAAACGCGTTCGGCTCCATGGCGAGCAGAATAGCGGGCAGAATACAATATTCCAGGGACGTGTTGCTACGCTTTAACACAGCTGATGCAGCGTCTGTGATTGAGCCCAAACTTGATCTGCCGGACTTTATTTTGAGAGACGGACACAGCGGTGAAAAAAGAAGCGGCAGGAGGAAGCGTGGAAGACGTGGAGGTGTGAAATTGCGCCTTAGGAGACGTCAGTTTGGTAACATTCCTCTTCCTTCGATCATTTTTGGGAATGCACAGTCTGTGAGAAACAAGGTGGAGGAAATTCAAGGCAACGTACGTTACCAGAAGGATTTTAAGAACTGCTGCGTCATGGCTTTCACTGAATCTTGGCTTACTGCGCATGATCGAGACGCAGACCTGTGGATTGACGGCTTTGGAGCTCCGCTGCGCTCGGATCGGCAGGAAGAGGTAACTGGGAAGCGTCAGGGGGGCGGAGTATGTTTATACATTAATAAGCAGTACTGCACATCTGTCACGGTCAGAGAGCGCATCTGTACACCCGATGTGGAGCTCCTGTCTGTGTCGCTTCGCCCCTTTTATTTGCCTCGAGAGTTTCCCCAACTTTTCATCACAGTTGTGTACATTCATCCGAGGGCAGACGCTGACTCCGCCTCCAGCACCATCTCTGACGTGGTGCAGCGGTTGCAGTCAATTTCTCCAGAGGCGCCAAACTTCATTCTTGGGGATTTTAACCATGTTTCTTTAAAGAAGACACTTAAAAACTTTCATCAGTATGTCTCCTGCCCAACCAGGCGAAAAAAGACATTGGATCTGTGCTATGGATCCATAGAGAGGGCCTATAAATCACTCCCCCTTCCTCCTTTAGGATCCTCAGATCACAACTGTGTACATTTGCTGCCCACATATAAAACTGCTCTCAGAAGAGGCAAGGTGGAGATGAGAGACATTGATGTGTGGACAGAAGATTCAGAGCACAGCCTCCAGGAATGCTTTGACTGTACAGACTGGAAGATGTTTATAATGGCCTGCGGGGATGATTTGGACTCTCTGGCTGAGCTCACATGCTCATACATGGCTTACTGTCAAAATAAGTTTGTTCCACGTAAACGTGTCAAAATATACCCCAACAACAAACCATGGGTAACTAAAGCAGTTAAATCCTGCTTACAGAGGAAAGCTCTTGCCTTTAAACAGGGGTCTGTTTCTGCGCTACAGGTTGCCACCAAGGAGCTGAAGGCCGAAATTCTAAGAGCAAAACAGAATTATAAATCAGAGTTGGAAAGCAAGATGGCAGCAAATAAACTTGGTTCGGCCTGGGCCAGTATGAAAACTATTGCAGGCCTTCAGAGCACAGAGCGTAGTAATCGTGTGTTTTTAGATGGTTTTAGTTCAGACACAGAGCTGGCTAATGCTCTTAACTGTTTTTATGGTCGTTTTGACTCCTTTGATTTTAGCACAGAAATCCAAGATTTGAAACAGAAACTCAAAGACAATCAGCACTTTAATATTGAGATGCAGGATGTTAAAAGGGAGTTCCGCGCTGTAAAAGTGAACAAAAGTCAGGGCCCTGATAATATATGTGGACGCCTGGTAAAGTCCTGTGCACATGAACTGAGTCCTATATTTCATTACATTTTCAATAAGTCCTTACAGACACAACATGTGCCTAAGATCTGGAAAGATGCCGTGGTTGTTCCCGTTCCAAAATCCAGCTGTCCTAAAACGGTAAATGACTTTAGACCAGTTGCTTTGACTTCAATTTTAATGAAAATTTTTGAAAAACTGGTCAGATGTGAGGTCCTAAGGCAGACTGAACATGCATTGGATCCTCTGCAGTTTGCCTATAGGCCTCACAGAGGAGTGGAGGATGCCACTGTCACTCTGTTTAACATGCTTTTTAAACATCTGGATTTTAATGGGACACACGCCAGGCTTTTATTTGTGGACTTTTCTTCTGCCTTTAATACAATCCAACCTCATATTTTAGTTGAAAGGCTCCTGCAGCAATTTGATTTGAGCAATAATCTGGTGGGTTGGATTCTGGATTTCTTAACCAACAGGACGCAGAGAGTAAGGGTCAATGGCACATTGTCTGACCTAAAGTGCTCTTCTACTGGCTCTCCTCAGGGGTGTGTGTTGTCACCACTACTCTTCATCCTGTACACAAACATGTGTCGGAGCAGACATGACAACAGACACATTATAAAGTATGCTGATGACTCAGTCATTGTCAGTCTCCTCCAGGATGGTGAGAGTGGCCACGGCCCAGTAGTTGATGACTTTGTTCACTGGTGTGAGGATTCCTACCTGCAGCTGAATACAACAAAAACGAAAGATATGATTATTGACTTTAGGAGGAAAACTCCCAGGCACAAAGTCACCATACTAAAAGGCCAGACCACCGAATGTGTACAATCGTACAAATATCTTGGGACGATTATTGATAGTGGATTGAACTTTGAGGTGAACTGTGAAAGGGTGTGCAAAAAGGGTCAGCAAAATTTGCATTGTTTGAGGAAACTTGCACGCTTCCAAATTGACCGAACCATAATGACTATGTTCTATCGGGCTTTTATTGAATCTGTTTTATCCTTTTCTTTAATGTCATGGTTTGGTCAGATAAAACTGAAACAGAGGAAATCCTTGGATCAGGTAGTCAGATGGTCCAGTCGTTTGCTTGGTGAGTCACAGCTGAGCCTGACATCCCTGTACACCAGACAAGTACAGAGGATGGCCGACTTGATTTTAAATGATGACTCCCACCCTTTGCACTGCAACTTTCAGCTTCTTCCCTCCAGACGGAGGTTTGCTGTCCCAAAAAGTAGAACCCAGCGCTACAAAAACAGCTTTGTCCCTGCTGCTGTCAAAGAGTTGAACAAGCTATAAAAATTATATTGTACATATTTTATATTTACTTATTTTGTAAGATGTGTGCCTGTGTTTGTGTCTGTGTTGAATGTAATTAGTGGCTTGTAAATATGGATGTCACCAACTGCAAAACAAATCTACCTACGGGTACAAATAAAGTAACCTGAACCTGAACCTGAACATACAGTTACAAAGCATCCCTTTGAAGCTTCACCATTGTCTCTCATTTCCTGATGAACCGGAATACCCTCCGGGGCGTCTTCTGTGGGACAAAGAGACAAATCTCACACTTCCTTGTTATCTCCTGTAGATTCGAGTCCTCAGTCCTTGCAGACGTGACACCCCACAATACACACGCAGTCCTGTCTCTGTGGCAGCGTGAGCCCACAATGTGTGTCGGCCACAGTCTCATAAATATTTCTCATATTTGTTGGTAACCAACAAAATTCTTTTCAACAGTTTTACGGTAAAACGGTGCAGCACAAGGGCTGGAAATAAACATACTAAGGTAACACACTGATAAATACAAAAGCAAAACTGCACGGGGGGCAGATAAATACCAGAACTAGCCTAAGACTATAAACTAACCCAAACTCAGAAGCACAGGGTAGGCCGTGGACATGACAAAGATAGACTGACAGACTGACCAACTGATACACTATAATGTTTCCTATTAGCAACAAGTTAGCATTGTCATATAACATTTGCTGTTTTATAAGAAGAGAGATGGCGTTTATGTGACTTACCTCCAACTAAAACGAGGTTAGAGGACTACCCTCTCTGACGCAGCACGGTGGAAAAAGTCGATCCCTGGCAAACAGAAAGAGTGGCTATTTGACCAAAACATTAGCTTGGAGTTAGCTGCTGTGCTAACCACCGGAACCCACACACCTGGTGCACTGCGGGGGAGAGGAGGGCTGTGACAAGTAGAAACGGGGTATGTTTCCTTTAAATCCCGACATAAACGATATAGTTTTATATGAAATGGTAGATGTTTTTATCACGTCACTGATATCAGCCCAGTCTCACCAAAAATACATCATATTGAATGTTTTGTCACTCAGAGAAATCATACACAGACACACAAAGATTTTTCACGTGCAGTGGATACATGGCGTTTACAGCTTTAAGAAAGGTGTCTACGCCTTTCTTAGGTGTCTAAGAAAGCTTAACATTCGCCAGTTTGCGCCACTGTCACTTTTATTGTCTTTCACCATTGAGCAACTACCCCACAACTTAATGCCTAACCCTAGCCTCACAGGAACCTTTCATTAGTGGAGTGAAAATCAAAGGGGAAAAAAACTAATAAAAAGGTCACTCACAACTGAGAATGGGACTCGAACTGGTGTGTTTTTATGTTGTTGCTTGAACGTCTGTGTAATTAACCGTCTGCCAGCTCCCTCCCACCAACCGAATGAGCATTGGGAAACCAAAGTGAAAGTGGCATTGTTCTGCGCATGTGCGGTGAGGACTGTTTAGGAGTGTTTTGCACATGCACAGGGAGTGAAGCCATGGTCTCGGGGACTTGGCTTGTAAATACGTGCCAAGGCATGTTATTTTTTTATTTAACGTGCAAATGTACGATTTTAGAGGGGTGGAAAACGTTTATTACATACGTTTTTTACTGAGACCGGGTTGCACCAATATATATCGTCATCGCACGGCCGTAATCGATCAGGGCTCCAGATGCACTGACACCACTGTGCTTGGTCTGCAGAGAAAAGCTATCCAACCAAGCTTAAATGTCATCTCCAAACGAAACACCCATCACTTCAAAATAAGAACACAGACTGTTTTGTTTGTCTCCATGTGCTCACAGAGAAATGGGTAACTTCAATAAGAAAAAACACAAAGGCGCCTGCCTTTCTTCAGTTCCTGCCAGGATATCAGCTGTGGGTTCATCTAAGCAGACACAAAGTTTACACTGAGTATAATCTAATTACAAGACTACATTAATATGCTGCAATAGACTACAGTGTGACGTCTTGTAACATTTTTGATTGGTGGGGTTCTGCAAGTTTTTTTCAGTGTAAAAAGTGTGCCATGGATCAAAAAGTTTGAAAAACACTGATCTAGACAATGACCAAAGTTTATTTTTTAAGTTTTTGTTGTGTGGGGGGAAATTTGGGTATTCCACCCAAACACAATCTTGTGTCAGGCCCCCAAAAAGCTTGACACGGCCCTGACTTTAGGTCATGCCAAAGACCATATAAAAATGCAACTTCCTGCCGTCCAGCTTGGTGCTCAGCAAAAATGTAACAGAGGAGGGAAATGTGGACGGCAGTGGCTCAGGAGGTAGAGCGGGTCGTCCAATAAACAGAGCATTGGCGGTTTGAATCCCCCTCTCCCCATACATCCTGCCGTTGTGTCCCTGGGCAAGACACTTTACCCACCTTGCCTCCAGTGTCCATGACACTGGGTATGAATGTGTATAAATGTTCAGTAGTGGTCGGAGAGGCTGTTGGCGCAGATTTGCAGCCTCGTTTCCGTCAGTCTGCCCCAGGGCAGCTGTGGCTACAGAAGTAGCTTACCGCTACCATTGTCTGTCTGTGGAGTGAATAAATAATGGATTTTCATTGTAAAGCGCTTTGGGTTTCTTGAATGGCACTATATAAATGCAAACCATTATTATGATTATTATTATTGTGCAAGGGGGCGGTGCCGTGGCAGAGTGGTTAGCACTGCGGCAGCACAGCAACTCACCCTTGGCCGGGTGATCCTGGGTTTGATCCCAGCCCCCGACCAACAGTGATCTGTGTGGAGTTTGCATGTTCTCCCCGTGTCTGCGTGGGTTTTCTCCGGGATTTCTCCGGTTTCCTCCCACATGCCAAAAACATGCAAGTTAGGTTAACTGGCATCAAACTGGGGATTCTAAATTGTCCTTAGGTATGACTGTGAGAGTGAATGGTTGTCTGTCTCTCTGTGTTGGCCCTGCAATGGACTGGTGATCTGTCCAGGGTGTACCCTGCCTCTCACCCAAAGATGCTGGGATAGGCTCCAGTCCCCCCGCGACCCGAAAAGGATTAAGCGGAAGAAGATGAATGAATGAATTATTGTGCAAGATTGCATTAACTTCCAGTGTCCACTGACTGCTGTTGTGTTTTGTTGCTGCTACGGTGCAGCCCCAGCTTTGGGGCAGTCCCCACCCTCTGTGTTTGTGTTTTGAAGTGGCCCAGATCGGAACAAGGTTCATATGACGAGATCGTGTGTTATATAAAATAACTTGAGAGACCAGTCATTATAGATAGATAGATAGATAGATGTACTTTATTGATCCCAAACTGGGAAATTACAGTGTAACAGCAGCATGACAGTAGATGACCAAATGACAGAAACACACACATGACAGACAAAGGGATTACCCATGGAAAGTAAAAACTAACACGACTATAAAACCTATATACATCATAGCTTAATATATGATGACCCATATAGACACATGAATCATCCCATTGCACAAAGAAGGACTATCAGGAGCAGAGTGAAAAGTGATGTACCAGTTAGTCTGTAAGATGCAGTGTGGCAGCATAGCTATGACCAGAATACAACATCATAGTGAGTTATCGTACAGTGAAATTGCATGTGGCAGGAAAGATTTCCTGTACCTGGCCTATTATCACCTATTATCACACGATAGCAAGGAAACAAGACATGTTGCTGTCAATCTGGAATCTTATAGGCTTTAATAATGCGGAAGTAGCCTGTCAGTGCTAATTCTGTGAAAGTTTTTATCTTCTTTGACACAGAGATGGAGGAGCAGACCTCAGAAAACGGGCGATCCTTAAATGGTTTTCAAATGAATAAACAGTTATTAAACACCATGGCATTTCTTGGTTTTGGATGTGATAAAAAGTAGACTTGTTATGTATTTCTACCCATGTATCTCACAGAGCCGTGGATGCTGGCGAATGTAGCGATTTTGGGGTTTTGTCAGGGTTTGTGAAAGGTTGCCAAACAAGTTGCAAACAGTTTTTTTTATTGCCAAAAAAAATTTGAACACGTTTGAATTTTTTGGCAAATGTATTTTTCTGCCAACAGCTGCAAAAGTTTGCAAAACAGTTGTAAGCATTTGCAAATGGTTGTAACATATGTTGCTACAGTTCTTTTTGGTTTGTCAGGGGGTGAACACGAATCACAAGACAGTCTGACTGATAATTTGTGGTTTTATTGTGGGAATAACTTTGAACGAAATCTGAATGCCTCCCAGTCCATGACTTTTCCTAAATTTTTTTTGTATACTTTATTAATCCCAGAGGGACATGTGTGTGTTATGTTTTCTGAACTCTGAAATGTACTGAAATAAAATGGTTTCAGAGCATTTATTGCTTGGCCTGGCACCCGCTGTTATTTAGATCTCAGATGATCACGGCTATGACTATATAAGCTGGAGTGGTGGCTCAGTTGGTAGAGCATCCACCCCACACCCAGGAGGCCGGGGTTCAAATCCCGCTGGGTCATGCCGAAGAAAATATAAAAGCAGAACTTCCTGCTGTCCATCTTGATGCTCAGCAATAATGGAACAGAGGAGGGAAATTTGTGGCGGTGCCTTGCATGGCAGCGACCCCTCTGATTCTGTATATATATATATATACACTACTGTTCAAAAGTTTGGGGTCATCTCAGACAATTTTGTGTTTTCCATGAAAAGTCACACTTTTATTTACCACCATGAGTTGTAAAATGAATAGAAAATATAGTCAAGACATTGACAAGGTTAGAAATAATGATTTGTATTTGAAATAATAATTTTTTCCTTCAAACTTTGCTTTCGTCAAAGAATCCTCCATTTGCAGCAATTACAGCATTGCAGACCTAACATGATTACACAAGGGTTTTCTAATCATCCATTAGCCTTCTGATGCAATGAGCAAACACAATGTACCATTAGAACACTGGAGTGATAGTTGCTGGAAATGGGCCTCTATACATCTATGTAGATATTGCACCAAAACCCAGACATTTGCAGCTAGAATAGTCATTTACCACATTAGCAATGTATAGAGTGTATTTCTGATTAGTTTAAAGTTATCTTCATTGAAAAAAAGTGCTTTTCTTTCAAAAATAAGGAAATTTCTAAGTGACCCCAAACTTTTGAATGGTAGTGTGTGTATATATACTGTATATATATATATATATATATATATATATATATATATATATATGTGTGTGTGTGTGTGTGTGTGTGTGTGTGTGTGTGTGTGTGTGTGTGTGTGTGTGTGTGTGTGTGTGATTAACACTGTAAATAAGAGAAAGATAATTTTGTTCTTCTGTACATTATTGGCTGTATGGATATGAATGACAATAAAGATGCCTTATCCTTATAAGGTATTAGA
Organism: Pholidichthys leucotaenia; assembly: GCA_020510985.1. NCBI lineage: Eukaryota > Metazoa > Chordata > Actinopteri > Cichliformes > Pholidichthyidae > Pholidichthys > Pholidichthys leucotaenia. The sequence continues at coordinate 205,450,406 of CM035837.1, read as the reverse complement.
TCCATGTAAGGAATGTTTACCAGAGTGGTGGCCTAGAGATAGAGCATCTGCCCCACAACCAGGAGGTTGTAGGTTCAAGTCCCAGCTGGGCCTTGTTAAATGGTTGTTAAAGGTCGCTAAGCATTGTTAATTGTTGCAACTGACAGAGGCGAACCCTGATGCTCGTGAAGATTCCTCAGAAAAGTTGGCGAATCCAAAAATCATCATGTTTGTCTACATTCACCGCTCCGTGAGATACGACCCTTAGTGATCCGCTGTGGCATGCCAGATCTGTGCCACAGTGCACAGTGTCCGGTGGAGAATAGAACATTGACTAGAATGGGAATTATTTGCTACAACGACTGCATCACAGCTGTAACGGACCGGAGTCAATGGAAACTGGGGGTAAGCATAAACAGCGAGGCCCATCTGAGTTATGACTGGTGTTGGCTGTAGTGGGAAAAGGTGCAGCGAGGGATTCAGCAGAGAGCAGACTTAACTGTGTGGCAATGCTCTGAGCTGGGATTTGTAAGACACCCAGAGCTGGCTTTAGCAGCAGGAAACCCCAAAGCCTGTAAATAATCCACATGTGCAGACTGAACATAAAGACATCCAGTACTTAGCAGTTCCCTTATCACAGCGTGATAGCCCAGGGACATAAGGACGCTCTTGCCTCTGTTCACTAATACGGTGTGAAAGTAGATGCAGATAAAAAATGCCTGTTGTTTATTGAGGAAGTTGTGTTAATATGAGGAAGAGGATGTGAACTTTTAACACATCTGAAAATGGGGGGATAAAAGAGGATTTCAAATGACAAGGGGACCAAATCGCAGTGTCTTTGTGGCTGATAAAACCTTGTCATGTGCTGGAGGGTGGTGTCTAATCAAAGGCACCTGCAGGGTGTGTGTGTGTGTGTGTGTGTGTGTGTGTGTGTGTGTGTGTGTGTGTGTGTGTGTGTGTGTGTGTGTGTGTGTGTGTGTGTGTGTGTGTGCGTGCATGCATGCGTTTGTCTTTTTTGTGCTTTTTTAACTCCCAAACAACGAAGGCATGGGTTGTTTGTAAATGTAGGCGTCTGTCTTCACTGTTGTGTTCTCATCCCTATAACAAGCTTGCCTTCCAAACAGCCTCAGTTTGGTATCATAAAAGGGCTGCTGCTGTTTTGTTTATTTTGGCACAGAAAAACTGGCACAAAGTGTCCCATGTTATGCTCATTTACACGTTTGTTTGTTGGAGGGCCTGCTTGAAATAAGTCTTTTTTTTCCAGAGAGAAAAAAATCTCCAAGTACCTTCTTCTGCTGAGTTATGTCATGCCTTTACAATAAAAAAATGCACGGCATTGACAGACAGTCTGCACTACGGATGCAAGTTATCAATTAATTCATTAATCAGTTGATTCACCTTATCGATCGATTAACGATTAATTGATAAGCTGCAGTTTTCCAGACAATATGAATTTCCCTCAGTACAGTGCAGTCTTTCTACTTTAACATGTAAAAAGTTAATTATTACTGTTTTTGATATACTGAATAAAACATGAACATCATATTCCTCAATGATTTATTGTACCATTTGCATTTTTTTTACCACAGTGGCATTTTCTATAGTTTAACAAATTCTGTACTTTTATAGTGTGTACTGTGTGCTAGTGTATCAGTAAATTACAAAACATCATGATTTTTTATTTAAAAAACTATTACCAATATTATAAAATTTATCTTTTTTAGTTATATTCCAAAAAAATAAGTTTCACATTCTAATTTACTGAGATGCACTGGTAGACTGTTTTAACAGGAAAATAAACTGTGAGCTGCTTCATCTGTCACATGTTAAACATTATCAGAGTACCGCAGTAATCCAGGAAAACCCAGAACGATCTGGCCCGGAGAATGGACTGCAGACGATGACGTAATTTTCGTCACACAAGCCTTGTGGTGGAGCGGATGCGGATAGCAGACGTGCAGCATGAACCCAGTTTTAGTCCACGTCGGGCTCTTCTGCTACGTGTGTTGAAATGTTACCTCAGTGGTAACTTGGGTCCGGTCTGCATTTCCATCTGGTGGTGGGTTGAAGGCAGCGGAGATGGGTTTTTACGCTTGCATAGTCTTTTTCCTTGCTCCGTTCCGTTCCTCCATCCTGCTGATTTGAAGCAGGCAGGTGGATCTTCAAGCTCACATGCCACTGGAACTTGTGGCTCTCCGACGTAACCCGGAAGGGTGAGGTTTTTCACTCTGCACAGCGCATGCACTCTGGGGACTTGGCGTCTTCTTCTGCTTTTCTTTAGTTTCGGATGAAAGGTGGCAATGGGTGACCACATGCACCCCCACCTGGACGGCGACGCCACTACATTTCATAGAATAAGCTCCCATTGAAAAGGACTGCTGAGTTATTTAAGCGATATTACACAAGAGGGAGTACGGTTATCAATGAATATACTGTAGTAACTGCAGGTGTGATACGTCTAATGCCCTCCGCATAACCTTGAGTGTCATATTGCTTTTATACAACAGTTCCAGCAAGCATAATTTATTAAATAACAGCAATACTGGACAAAATATAATGATTTGTTTGAGAAAAGTAGTCCCTTCTAAATGTAGCCAGTAACTGTTGCTAAACATCTCAATCAACATGAAGACATCTATTGTCATTTCACACACATGTAAACAAATTAAATATTATCAAGTGCAAACGCAAGTTTACATACTGGTCACCTGTTGAGTCAGTACGGTAGAAGACCCGAGATCACGATGCCAGTAGCTAGCCAGTGGCTAGTAGTTAGCATGCTAGTGATCGCATGCTTCACTCGCTTTTTCTTGGCATTTTTAGATGAAACAAAGAGTCCATCACCACAAAGGTATTGTGGTTTGTTAATTGAGACAGTAAATCCAAATCTAGCACTGCCTATTTTTTAAAACAGACATGAAATAGCTTAACAACGTTTATACAAGGCCAGAGGTTGTAATCAAGGTTTTTTTCAAAAGGGTGGGACTTCCGGGTCACGGATGTATTGGGGGGGGGGGGGTGCGCTGTAAAGTTCATAGTGGTCAAATTTGACCGAATGTGGTTTATTTTTCAACCGCAGGGACTGAACTGCTGCAACACTGATGTAAGAACTGTGTGGACCGAAGGGGAGACTATGTTGAAAAATAAACCACATTTGGTCAAATTTGACCACTATGAACTTTTCAGCCCCCCCCCCTAATTTCTTGTCAAACAGTGCCTCACTGTGGAAATTAACCTATCCAAAACAGTATTGCAATTCTTACTAAGAGTTGACAGTAAATTACTGTTCGTAATTAACGGTTACATGAACACCTTTGAAGTGGAGTGATACATATCCAGTGAAACGTTGGAGTGCAATTATCATGGATTTTTGTAAATCCTGGAATCCCTATTGTCCAATCAAATTGCTGGGTTGGAACTAACTGTTGTATAACAATTAACTGACAGCTAATTTAATTTAGTTGACTAAATTATTATCGACAATCAAAAGTCAGTTAATCATTAACGTCCCTTGTCTGCACATGTAATTCACTGTTTGCCCAAAACCCCATTAAAAACATGAAAACATCCTTAAAATAAAAGGCTTACCTCTACATTACTGTCAAAGAATCTTCTCTTCTCTTTTCACTCATTTGAACTCCTTTTACTCCTTTTTTCTTTTTTATTTACAGATTGTGAGGAAAAACTGCCGGCTGTATGTTGCTGATTGAAAGATATCTTGTTCATGGTGTCTCACAATAAAAGCACATAACAGAAACAACCATTCTGAAAATTGAATTGCTGAAGAGGGCTTTTATCTTGAAATAATTCAGGAAGTATTGAATTGTGACAGTGAAAATAAATTCACACTAATTCAGACTTTGGTCATGTCTGGTGAGTCCAGCATTTATAGCTCAGGTGACTAAGTTTAAGGTTATTGAGCAGGAATTCAAGGATTGTTTCTCATTTTTAAGGCTAATTAAGGCGTTGATTTTAGATAATGACATTTAAGACTTTTTGTGGACGTCTAGACACTAATGAAGCAGCTGGGTTTTTTTTCTCGTTTGTGTTCTTGTGGAGAAATTCTCTCCACATAACAACCATACCTGAATGCAAATGAATCTGTCCACACAGAATTAAACTCTCTATTTTCTTCTTGTGATTTTACTTTCCCTGGGTTTGTCCATGTCTTACCGAGGGTGGGGAGGATAAGCAGGAAGCTGCTGGGCTCTCCGTGGTCTCCATATGCACGGTGAGGCTCAGCTGCCCAGTGTATACAAGCTGCTGTCAGATGTGACGCATACATTTGACAACATAATAAATAATTTAAAATATATTCCACATTCATAAAAGCATGCGTTTCAGTTGAAGAATGTATCCAATAAAAAATAAGTTGGAAAAACAAAATAATTAAAATGACCTGCATTAAGGAGAGATTAAACACCAGGACCAGCAGGTGCGGTTCTACCCAGATTTGGCCACAGGAATCCAGCAATTGAGGAAGCAGTTTGATCCCATACGTAAGGAGCTGCGCAACCTTGGGATTCGTCATGGTGTAATCTATCCTGCGAGACTGCTGACCACGTATGAGGGCAGAACCCACATTTTCAAGACCCCAGAGGAGGCGCAGGAGTTCATCAAGAAGATCAAAGAAGAAGAAGAGACTGGTGGGAGCTAAGCATGAACAAAATATAAGGTAGAATAATTAAGCATTTGCACAGGCATCTGACTGACTTGAAGTAAATAGTAAGTTTACAAAATATAGATTGTATTATATATTAAAAAAACAAAACAAAAACAAAGCAAACAAAAAAAAAAACTATGATGTACAAAGTTGTTAAAAATTTTGGAGTTAAGTTGGAAAACTACAGAGGAGAGTTAATGTTACGTCATTAAAAGCAGTAGAGTTAGGGTGATTGGGAGGATGAAGAAGGAGTGGCTTAGGCTGTTCCCCGTGGGTGTGGAACGGTCGATGGCTATATCGGGAGACAGAATTTTTCTTTTGATTTTGGGGGGTTTGCCACAAGTGTGGGAAGGGGAAATTTGTTTGTGTGTAGTTTGTAGGATGAATGTTCAACCACTCATGTTTTTGCTTCTCTGTATGAGCATGTTTACACTGCAAGGTAATCCTAAACTCTCTATTGATCATGGACCAAAGTGTTAATCTTAATTTAACTTCATGGAATTGCAGAGGTCTACAAAATTTAAAAAAACTTAAACAAGTTATGAATAAAATAAAGGACATGGGTTCAAGAATTGTGTTTTTACAAGAAACTCATCTGATAGAGGAGGATGTTAAAAGAATTAGGAGTAGATGGCAGGGAAGTGTATTCACCTCTTCATTTTCATCCCGAGCCAGGGGAGTTATGACTCTCATACATAAATCAGTTCCTTTTCAGGTGAAAAATGTAATTGGAGACAAATTTGGAAGATATGTAATCATTCAAGGTTCTTTGCTATTAGAAAATATAAATCTTGTGAACTTATATGGTCCCAATATAGATGATCAGAAGTTCTTTGCTAATTTATTTCTCATCTTATCATCACTTACAGGGCAACATATAATAGCAGGGGATTTTAATTGTACATTGAATCCAGGTGTGGATAGATCAACAGGACTGGATTGTACGCACATTGGATGTAGGATGACTATTAATCATTTTATGAAAGAATTGAGATTGTTAGATATATGGAGAGAAATGAAACCACAAGTTAAAGCCTATTCTTGTTATTCCAGTACCTACAAGACATTCTCACGTATTGATTATTTTTTGATTTCCACAGAATTAAGGTCCAAGATTCAAAACTGCTTTTATGATAACATCGTGATTTCTGATCATGCACCCTGTTGTCTAATATATGTAGATAAAAAATTGACAAAGGAATCAGGTAGATGGCAATTTCAGCATAAATGGCTTCAGGATGAGGAATTTGTCAAGTATATAGAAAAACAGATAGACGAGTTCTTTGACATCAATACTACACAAACATCAGCATGTGTAAAGTGGGAGGCTTTCAAAGCTTTTATTAAGGGACATATTATTAGTTATACAGGATCAAAATCTAAGAAGACTCGAGAGGAGAGAGCTAAATTGGAACATAAAATAAAAAGTCTTCAGGAAAAAGTGTATGCAGGAAGTGACCCAAGGTTGGAGAATGAATTACTGATTTTGAGAGCTGAATACGACAAAAAATCAGCGAATAGAGCTGCCTCGAGTCTTCTAAGATTGAAACAATCTTTTTATGAACAAGGTGAAAAATCAGGAAAATTATTAGCATGGCAGATTAAACAATTGGAAATTAAAACACCAATTACCAGTATTATAAGTAATGGACAGGTAGTTATAGATCCTTTAGAAATTAATAGAGCCTTTAGAGATTACTATGAAAAATTATATGATACCAAAAATGAACCTGATTTAACAAAACTAAATGGGTTTTTGAATGAACTATCTATACCATGTATTCCAAATGAAAACAGGGAGATATTGGAGTCTAAAATTAGTCAAGAAGAAGTTGGGCTAGCCATTGATAATATGAAATCAGGAAAAAGTGCAGGACCAGATGGTCTTCCAGTTGACCTTTATAAAAAATTTAAGAATAAATTAATAAAACCTTTTTTGGAAATGGTTTTAGAAGCATTTCAAAATAATAATTTACCATCATACATAAATAATGCCTTAATTATACTGCTGCCAAAACCAGGTAAGCCCTCTAATAAATGTGAAAATATGAGACCAATAAGCCTATTAAACGCCGACCTTAAGATAATCTGTAAAATTTTAGCAAGACGAATACAAGAAATTTTACCAAATATTATTAATCGAGATCAGAATGGCTTTATAAAGGGTAGACAAGGCTTCCATAATGTAAGAAGACTATTTAATATTATTTATTTTAATAAAGAAGCACCGGATACAGCTCTCCTATCATTGGACGCCGAAAAGGCCTTTGATAGAGTTGAATGGCCCTTTCTTTTTGAAGTCCTACAAAGGTTTGGACTTGGAAATAATTTCATAAAATGGGTTCAAATAATATACAATAATGCTACAGCAGAAATCCTAACAAATAACAATATTTCAAAACCAATAAAAATCAATAGAGGATGTCGACAAGGCTGTCCACTTTCACCTTTACTGTTTACTATGGCAATTGAACCTTTAGCGATACGTTTACATTCACAAATATATGGAATTAAAGTTGGACCAACAGAACATAAAATCTCCCTGTACGCCGATGATATAATTTTGTTTATGTCGAATCTAAAAAAATCAATTCCAACCTTGTTGAATTTAATAAAGAATTTTGGGGAAATATCAGGATATAAAATAAATAAAACTAAATCTTCAATATTAATGCTAAATGAGACCCAGAGAAATTACCCAGCCCCTGAGGTAAATCAATTCAATGTTGTAAATCAGTTTAAATATTTAGGAATCCAAATTATGCCTAAGCTAGAATCAGTCGCCAGTGTCAACTATGAAGCCTTAATGTCAGATATCAATGAGTTAACTCAGAGATGGATGTCACTACCAATGTCGATGATCGGGAGAATCAATATACTTAAAAGTAATATTTTACCTAAAATACTTTATTTATTTCAATACATTCCCTTATCACCACCTTTAGATCTATTCTCAAGAATAAAAAAAAAGTTAGTGGAATTTATATGGAACAACAGGAGGGCTAGATTACGTTTGTCTTTATTATATTTACCATTTGATCGTGGAGGTCTGAAATGTCCAAATTTTATGTTGTATTATTGGTCGGCACAACTGAGGTCTATGACATATTATTTTTCATCAAATGATCTCCCTCACTGGACTGAAATGGAATCATACAATTTACCTTTACCTCTTCCCATATTCATATACTCAGATTCGGCAAAAAAATTACAAAAACAAGTTAAAAATCCATTTGTAAAGCATATGATCAAAATATGGTGTGAAGCTAAAAACTATTTAAAAGAACCACAGTTATTGTCACAATTTAGTCCAATATGGGGTAATCAATATTTTAAACCAGGGAGAGCGGACGCTGTATTTAAAGTATGGAATTTAAAAGGGATACAAAAGATTCAGGATTTATATTTGCCATGTGCAGACAACATAATGTCTTTTGAAGAGCTGAGGATCAAATTTAATCTCAATAGAACACATTTTTTTAAATATCTTCAACTTAGAAACTTTATTCGATCAAATCAAAATAAAGCTCTCACTCGACCTATTTATTCATCCTTGGAAAAAATGATGATGAAAGATAGTAAAAGAAAGGGTATTATTTCAGAGTTTTATAACTCATTGACACTATCTTCAAGTGAAAATTCACTGAAAAGATTAAACTACTGGAAAGAAGATCTGCAAATTGAAATTTCAGAGGAACAGTGGGAATTGGCTTGTACAGAAGCTCAAACCAAATCAATAAATGCACGCCTTAAATTGATACACTTCAAATGGTTAATGCGGATGTATGTTACACCGGAGGAGTTAAATAGATATAACAAAAATATACCAGATACATGCACAAAATGCATGGAAAGTAAAGGAACCCTATTTCATTGTTTATGGGAATGTAGATTAATAAGAATGTTTTGGGAGGAGGTGAGGGTAACAATTGAAAAAATTATCTCAAAACAAATCATATTGAATCCTAAACTGGTTTTGTTGGGTCTGTACCCAGAAAAGCATAATTTCAATAAAAGTGAAAGAACATTCATAGACCTCAGTTTGCTTAATGCCAAAAAATGTATTGCACTATTATGGAAAAAGACTCATAGACCAGATGTGACTCAGTGGTTAAGACAGATGTTAACAAACCTTCCATTAGAAAGAATAACATATATACTGAAATCAAAGGAAATTGTGTTTGAGAATATATGGAGACCTTTTATTGATTATGTAAAAAATTTAAACATAACTCTTGAAGAAGAAGGTGAATGATGTGTGTGGACCTTGTAAATTCCAAACTGGTGAACATAATATGTATACTAATGTATTGGATTGTCTAGACTAAACAGAGGAGCATTGTTGAAGACTTGATTTTGTTGGTGGTTGTTGGTGTTTTTAGGGCATTTTTTTTTTTTTTTTTTTTTTTTTTTGGTAGTACTTTAGTGTTAGTGTTTGATTGTTTGTATCATGTTTGTTAAAAAAAAAAAAAGGTTCAATAAAGATATTGTGGAAAAAAAAATGACCTGCATTAATTTCCATGTGTTTTGAGATGTGACTGCAGGGAGCCACAGCATGTGGGCTGGACAGCCACGGGTTGCTGACCGCTGGTCTAAACAGTTACCCTTATCTACAACAAACTGTATGGGCACAGTAACGTGCACTCAGTCATGCACAGCAACAACAAAACCTCTGAATGGATAAATTCCACAAGTGGGGAAGAGAGGGGGGGAAGATCTGAAATAATTAATGACATTGCTGCTTTAGGAAAAAAAGCCTTACATCAGGCCTGTTGAAAGCAATCACACAGACGTGACAGCAACACTCCTCAGGCCTCAGACTCCAACCCACCTCAGAACTTCTTTTCTGCTCCTTTTTTTTACACCAGAAACGGTGTTTGTCTTTGAACCTTCCAAACATTCATTTTTTAATAACACATTCAGGATTGTGCAGTCTGACATCAGTGGCATCTGAGTTAATTTGCCGGTGTCAGGATGATCATTGACTGTTTTCAAGGGCATGATCGCATAATTATTTCCCTCCGTTTAATTGGAAGAATAACTCCATGAAGCTGTTGACATAAAAAGTAAGAGGCTTTGCTAATAATTTTCTCATTTCATACAGAGTGGCTAAATACTGTCATTGACTTGGCTGCTTCAGGCTAAGGCATAGCCATAGCATCGTCGTTAAGATCATATAGAACTGAAGCGTTCTGCTGAATATTAATTATACAGCTATGATACCTATGGCTCTGATGATGAGCTTCACGTGTTCCTGTGGCCTGATAGCATATTAGGAATACCTGACAGGCATGCAGTAAGGAATTTTGTCTTTAAAGCTTTATTACTGAATTATTAATGTGTGAGTGTGTGAATATCATTCTGGTTCGGCGTCACATTCTGTATCTTCTCACAACCTGGTCTTTATGTCTTTCTCACACAGTGATGACAGTGAAAGACTTCCCAGAAATGTGTCTTTTCATCCATTACTGTCTGAACTTCCTATCATATCCTGTTGACTCAACTGTCTTTTTTCCAACACCCTCAGTCATAAACCCACACACACACACACACACACACAATTTCACGGCATGTGTCATCCGTTAGAGGGGAAAAGAAAACAGCACACTTTGTTTATTCTTCTGTGTACCCGTAGCACCACGCCTCGGGTGCAGTGAATGAACTCACTGACACTTCTTTTTTTTTGTTTGAGTTGTCTTTTAGTTACTTTAAAGTGTGTAATTCTGTGGTAGCTAATATTCATAAAACGGAAGTGTCATTTTTAGACTATAAAAGTAATAAACTTGTATCCAAAATTAGATTATTCAATATTCTTTAAAAGTTGTGCATCATAATGTAGTAATTCAGTATTGGAATTTAACTTTAGCCACCCAGGGTTTTTTTTTTAAAGAAAATATTCAATTTAGATATCAAGAATTCAAAAGGCTGTAGCTTGGAAGTGGTTAGAAATAATGGCATACTGTGAGTGAGAAAAATGTAGAATACGACCCAAAGTTTATGATGGGAGTAAATTTAAAAGTCATAAACCTTTTTTGATTAATCAATACATGTAACAAATGTAAATGTAAAAAAAGTGCATTTATGTATGCCACAAATTTCCTATAACATTTTCCTAATTTAATCATTACAAACATTAATGAGATTATTAGTAAAAATCCTAATTAGGCTTCCTTAGACAATTGAACAATGTTATCAGTTGTTAAAATTTTGTTTCCCAAACCACTTCAAACATTCTGCTCAGACTGCAAGTTGTTCTAAAGTGAAAATTCAATGAGTAACATCTAAATATTTGAGATAGTGTGTGTGGGAGGAAATCTTGATGACATCGTTTTCTGAAACTGTCATTCAGTTTCTTTCAGAGTATGCTTATTTGACATTATTTTTCATTATGTGAGAGCTTGGAGTAGACAAGACACAGAGGAGGAGATTTTTTTAAATACTTGAAAGTTCAGGCTGGTGTCGCAGCAGGAGTGTGGCCTCTCTGTTGCCTGTGGTCATATTTATGCCTCATGATGTCATCCAACAGCCGTGTGTTTGGGAGGGTCAGTACATACACCCACATACACACAATCATTCAGCTGTTGGCTTCAAACCCCTAACTGTCTCGCTCGCTACTTTTCTGCCTTAAAGGTCCCATATTGTGCCTTTTCTAAGGATTCATTTTAGGTTTTGACATAATCAAGGACGTATATATAATCAAATCAAATCAAATCAACCTTTATTGTCATATTGCTGTACATACAACTGTAGTGCAGGCAAGATGAAATTGCGTTTCTCTCGGCATCCATATAAGTAAAGAACATGATTTAAGACACACTCACACATATCTTCACCCCCCACCCCACCACCTCCATTCACACATCCCTGAGACATACTTGAAAAAAAACAAACAAAAACTAACTAACTATAATATACAAATACAGTGGGGCAAAAAAGTATTTAGTCAGCCACCAATTGTGCAAGTTCTCCCACTTAAAAGATGAGAGAGGTCTCCAATTTTCGTCACAGGTATACCTCAACTATGAGAGACAAAATGAGAAAAAAAAATCCAGAAAATCACATTGAAGGATTTTTAATGAATTAATTGGTAAATTCCTTGGTAAAATAAGTATTTGGTCACCTACAAACAAGCAAGATTTCTGGCTCTCACAGACCTGTAACTTTTTCTTTAAGAGGCTCCTCTGTCTTCCACTTGTTACCTGTATTAATGGCACCTGTTTGAACTCGTTATCAGTATAAAAGACACCTGTCCACAACCTCAAACAGTCAGACTCCAAACTCCACTATGGCCAAGACCAAAGAGCTGTCAAAGGACACCAGAAACAAAATTGTAGACCTGCACCAGGCTGGGAAGACTGAATCTGCAATAGGTAAGCAGCTTGGTGTGAAGAAATCAACTGTGGGAGCAATTATTAGAAAATGGAAGACATACAAGACCACTGATAATCTCCCTCGATCTGGGGCTCCACGCAAGATCTCACCCCGTGGGGTCAAAATGATCACGAGAACGGTGAGCAAAAATCCCAGAACCACACGGGTGGACCTAGTGAATGACCTGCAGAGAGCTGGGACCAAAGTAACAAAGGCTACCATCAGTAACACACTACGCCGCCAGGGACTCAAATCTTGCAATGCCAGACATGTCCCCCTGCTTAAGCCAGTACATGTCCAGGCCCGTCTGAAGTTTGCTAGAGAGCATTTGGATGATCCAGAAGAGGATTGGGAGAATGTCATATGGTCAGATGAAACCAAACTAGAACTTTTTGGTAAAAACTCAACTTGTTGTGTTTGGAGGAGAAAGAATGCTGAGTTGCATCCAAAGAACACCATACCTACTGTGAAGCATGGGGATGGAAACATCATACTTTGGGGCTGTTTTTCTGCAAAGGGACCAGGATGACTGATCCGTGTAAAGGAAAGAATGAATGGGGCCATGTATCGTGAGATTTTGAGTGAAAACCTCCTTCCATCAGCAAGGGCATTGAAGATGAAACATGGCTGGGTCTTTCAGCATGACAATGATCCCAAACACACGGCCCGGGCAACGAAGGAGTGGCTTCGTAAGAAGCATTTCAAGGTCCTGGAGTGGCCTAGCCAGTCTCCAGATCTCAACCCCAAAGAAAATCTTTGGAGGGAGTTGAAAGTCCGTGTTGCCCAGTGACAGCCCCAAAACATCACTGCTCTAGAAGAGATCTGCATGGAGGAATGGGCCAAAATACCAGCAACAGTGTGTGAAAACCTTGTGAAGACTTACAAGAAAACGTTTGACCTCTGTCATTGCCAACAAAGGGCATATAACAAAGTATTGAGATGAACTTTTGTTATTGACCAAATACTTATTTTCCACCATAATTCGCAAATAAATTCATTAAAAATCCGACAATATGATTTTCTGGATTTTTTTTTTCTCGTTTTGTCTCACATAGTTGAGGTATACCTATGATTAAAATTGGAGACCTCTCTCATCTTTTAAGTGGGAGAACTTGCACAATTGGTGGCTGACTAAATACTTTTTTGCCCCACTGTATATGTAGATTTAAAGATCAAAAAATATGTCTGCCTGTGCATAAACACTAATTTTGCCCATATTGGGTATTTGAGACATGGCTTCCCTTTGTTTCTCACAATAGTTTGCTGGAACTCTGGCCCGTTCTTCCTGACAGAACTGGTGGAACTGAGTCAGGTTTGTAGGCCAGCTTGCTCTCACACGTCTTTTCAGCTCTGCCCACAAATTTTCTGTGGGACTGAGATCAGAGCTTTGTGATGGCCACTCCAAAACATTGACTTTGTTGTCCTTAAACCACTTTGTAACTAATTTGGTGGTATGTTTAGGGTCATTGTCCATCTGGAAGACCCATTTGCACCCAAGCTTTAACTTCCTGGCTGATGTCTTTAGATGTTGCTTCAATACAAAGCTACAATGTGTTATGACCCGAGTGCCGGTTCTGATGGCGCTCGGGCTAAGTTATGTTTCGCTGCCGGCCTTGACAGTTGCAGGCTGTATTCTGGCCTCACCGGGCTCTTACTGTGAAAGTGCTCGGTGGGGCTTCCGCCTGTCAACGGTCGGTCAGCTGATTGTAATTACCGTCGTTAGTGCTTCGCCTTCTTAAGCTCGGCACTGGCGGCGGTAAGACGCAGCAGTGTCAGTCATTCTTCGTCTGAGCTACGGATGCTTTGGACTGTTACCTACCTCGTCTGCCTGTGGTTGACCGTCGCTTCCCCAGGACCAGTAAGTGAGCTGTTAGCCTTACCCCTCCTGGTGTGAGTAGACCTCTGTGTGTCTCTGCCTCAGCAGCCTGTGTAGCCATTACTCCAACAACCTTGCCTGTGTATGACCGTCTCCTCCTACGGACCTGTATGAGAGCTGTTTAGCCTTACGCCTCCGGATGTGTGTAGACTTGTGTGTCATTGCCCCTGCATCTTGTGTTGTTACTTTTTCACCGTAATAAAACTCACTGGTGACTGTGTGGCGTCTTATGGTGGCTCGCGAGGGCCACCGCATGACAGTACACTGCTGCCAAAACGGCGTTTACGGTAACGCCAACCCGAGACGCAATTCACCAGTGGGTTCGAGTTTTTGGACATTTGCTTTTTCCTGTCTGGGTACTGTGTATGTGAAGAATGCCGTCGCGGAGGGGCCGCGTTTGGAGTCCGAGCCGCGAGCTGACAGGTGTGCTGGAAGTCGTGGATGAGCTGCTCATCTCCGCTTCCCTGCTGGATTATGACCACGGCATACACTGGTACCTGGACGCCGCCGAAGATATTCTTTGTCATCTCTCTCCCCGCTACGCTGACCACCCGGAAGTCGATGCGAGGAGGGAAGACATCGCCACGCAACGCGAAATATACCTGATGATGGAGGAGGAACGCGGCATGAAGCAGGAGAAGAGGCACTCCTGCTCTTTGCCTATGGATCCCGATCCTGTCCTCGATCCGTTTCGGGAGTTCGCACCGTCTGGGGGCCGGCGAAGGCGTCGGCGCCACGGCCGGGCGCATCTTCGGCAAGCTTCTGCTCCGGATCCAGTTCCGGGCCGCCGGGATGACCCCCTCAATCAGCCAGCTGCTGTGAGTGAGCTGAGTCCTGTGCCGGTAGGCTCCGTCCATGGGTCCTTTTCTACCACCCAGCGAGCGAGGGAAGGAGCAATGTCCGCTACAGCTGATACCATCTTTCCTCCGGGAGACAGGCAAGTCCAATTTCACTGTCCTATTTTTCATAGTGATCTGTCTTGTCTGACTCCTGGGGGTGAAGCTCGGGGTTCGCAGCTCCCTGAGTTTCTTTCCCCAGCTGTAGCCATTTGTATTAAACCTGCTGCCTCTGTGTCTCCTCCTGCTGAGCGGTCCTCGGCGTTAGTCCCACGCCGTCGAACGAGGGGGAGGCCTGCGGCTCTGGGAAATATCCCGGCCCTGCAGCCTTGTTTTGGATAGAGGAGGAGAACGGACTGCGATGAGGAGCCAGTGCCGACGAGAGAGCGTCCCCAGGGGTCCTCAGGGATGCAGCCCAAGTCAGCAGGTCGAGGGTCCTCTACCCCCACGCCATACGGGTTATTGGCGTGGACGCCAGCGCGTGAGGATCCAGCTGCAGAGACCATCAGGCCGGCTGTGGAACCCGACGCAGCCGAGTGGGAGCCCGACGACGAGTGTCTTCTTGAACCTGGATCGGCGAAGTCCTGGACGGCTCCAGAGCCCAAGTGCAGGCAAGTGCTCTTCCTTGTTTTCCTGTATGGTGTGTTAGAGCATTTTTGCCTGCCTCATGGGGAGGCGAGTGAGGGGCAGCCGTCTGCTGCACCCGAGCTCGTCTTGCTGGGCTCTGCCGCTGCTGGTGGAACTGATCCCGGTCCTCTTCTGTTTTCTGAGCACCTCCACAGCGTTACCGGTCCGGAGCCAGTCAAGGTCACGGGACTGGGGGTTCCAGGTTCGGAGATGGAGGTCGTCGGCGGTGCCGTCCTGACCCAGTCGGGGTCCGACGTGTGGGCCGAGGTGACCCAGTCGGGGTCCGACGCGTGGGCCGAGGTGACCCAGTCGAGGTCCGACGTGGGTGCAGCGATGACCCAATCGGGGTCCGACGAGGTCCGGTGTGGGTCCAGCACAGGTGCGGCTGCGACCCAATCAGGATTCGAGGGGGTCCAAGTCTTTGGTTGCCCCCCTCTCAGGAGCCACCAGCTGGGGGCCGTTAGAGGTTTGTGTTTGGCAGACTGGCGCTCTCCTGTCTTGTCGTCTTCAGGCGGGCGGCTGCATGCATTTCCTCCACGGTCCTGGTGGTTGTGGGATGCGGGTCGGCCACCCGAGGAACTGCTTCGTGCGTTCGGCGTCTTGGGTTGGCCACCCAATAAACTGTGTTTGCTACGGGGTGACCTGGTTCGGCCACCAGAGGACTTGTTTCTGGGGGCCTGGGACTGGGGTAGGCCACCCGATCATGTACTGTTTTTGTGGGACTATCCGTGGGCCCATACGGTGCCTAGTCATGTCAAGTACGTTTAGCAATTTTTTTTTGTTGTTTCACGTAGTCATAGTCATAGTCAAGTCAAAGCAATTTTAGATTGCCTCATGTCTCTTCTTTTTGAAGGCCACAGTCTAGTCATAGTCAAGTCAAAGCAATTTTAGATTGCCTCATGTTTCTTTTTTTTTGAAAGCCATAGTTTAGTCATAGTTAAGTCAAGTCAGAGCAATTTTAGATTGCTCCATGTTTTTTTTTTGAAAGCCACGGTCTAGTCATAGCCAAGTTATGTCAAGCAATTTTAGATTGCTCCATGTGTGTTTGTATGTATTTCTTGTTTTGGTTGTGCTTAGGTTGCCTCATGTGTTTTTTGAAAGTCACAGTCTAGTCATAGCCACGTTATGCCAAGCAATTTTAGATTGCTCCATGTGTGTTTCCATGTATTTTTTTGTTCCATAGTTATCGTGCGTTTCCATGTATTTCTTCTTCCATAGTCATCGTGTGTTTCCAGGTATTTCTTGTTTCATGGTTATCATGTATTGAGGTTGTTTGGGAGTATGATTTTGGCATGTTAAGTTTGGGTTTTTGAAGAGATCCTTATTTTGAGTTTTTTACCACGTGGGATTATGTGCTTTGGAGTTAGACGGGTTGTCTGTGGTCCCTGTGGGAAGATGTTCGGTGTCAGGTGCTTATGCTCTTTATGGTTTTGTATCCCTTGTATTTTTTAGTCATGTCTTGTTTTTTCTGGTTTCGTCATGGTTCTGGGGGAAATTGATGTATTCTTTTTCCTTTTGGTTTAAGGTCTCGTTCATGGATTGGTTCTCTCCCTCCACATCTGTCCCCCAACCTCCCACCCTGGGGGGGTGGGGGGGCAGGGTGGTTCCTTGGGGTGTTCGGAGTCCGCCCGTGGAGGGAGGGTACTGTTATGACCCGAGCGCCGGTTCTGATGGCGCTCGGGCTAAGTTATGTTTCGCTGCCGGCCTTGACAGTTGCGGGCTGTATTCTGGCCTCACCGGGCTCTTACTGTGAAAGTGCTCGGTGGAGCTTCCGCCTGTCAACGGTCGGTCAGCTAATTGTAATTACCGTCGTTAGTGCTTCGCCTTCTTAAGCCCGACACTGGCGGCGGTAAGACGCAGCAGTGTCAGTCGTTCTTCGTCTGAGCTACGGATGCTTTGGACTGTTACCTACCTCATCTGCCTGTGGTTGACCGTCGCTTCCCCAGGACCAGTAAGTGAGCTGTTAGCCTTACCCCTCCCGGTGTGAGTAGACCTCTGTGTGTCTCTGCCTCAGCAGCCTGTGTAGCCATTACTCCAACAACCTTGCCTGTGTATGACCGTCTCCTCCTACGGACCTGTATGAGAGCTGTTTAGCCTTACGCCTCCGGATGTGTGTAGACTTATGTGTCATTGCCCCTGCATCTTGTGTTGTTACTTTTTCACTGTAATAAAACTCACTGAAACTCACTGGTGTCTGTGTGGCGTCTTATGGTGGCTCGCGAGGGCCACCGCATGACACAATGCTCCGCACTGTGTGTTTATATATTCATATATTTATTCCATCTAGCTACAACGCTCCGCACTGTGTGTGTTTATATATCTACATATTATTCCATCTAGCTACAATGCTCCATACTGTGTGTTTATATATTTACATATTTATTCCATCTAGCTACAATGCTCCGCACTGTGTGTGTTTATGTATCTACATATTTATTCCATCTAGCTACAATACTCCGCACTGTGTGTTTATATATTTACATATTTATTCCATCTAGCTACAATGCTCCGCACTGTGTGTGTTTATGTATCTACATATTTATTCCATCTAGCTACAATGCTCCGTACTGTGTGTTTATATATTTACATATTTATTCCATCTAGCTACAATGCTCCGCACTGTGTGTGTTTATGTATCTACATATTTATTCCATCTAGCTACAATGCTCCGCACTGTGTGTTTATGTATCTACATATTTATTCCATCTAGCTACAATACTCCGCACTGTGTGTTTATATACTCATATATTTATTCCATCCAGCTACAATGCTCCGCACTGTGTTTATATATTTATATACCTATCCCATCTAGCTACAATGCTCCGCACTGTGTGTGTTTATGTATCTACATATTTATTCCATCTAGCTACAATACTCCGCACTGTGTGTTTATATACTCATATATTTATTCCATCCAGTTACAATGCTCCGCACTGTGTTTATATATTTATATACCTATCCCATCTAGCTACAATGCTCTGCACTGTGTGTCTGTATATATATATATATATATATATACACTACCGTTCAAAAGTTTGGGGTCACCCAGACAATAATTTTGTGTTTTTCATGAAAAGTCACACTTATTTACCACCATGAGTTGTAAAATGAATAGAAAATATAGTCAAGACATTGACAAGGTTAGAAATAATGATTTGTATTTGAAATAATTTTTTCCAGATACTCAACCTGCTCAAAGGAAGGTCAGTTTTATAGCTTCTCTAACCAGCTAAACTGTTTTCAGCTGTGCTAACATGATTGCACAAGGGTTTTCTAATCATCCATTAGCCTTCTGACGCAATGAGCAAACACATTGTACCATTAGAACACTGGAGTGATAGTTGCTGGAAATGGGCCTCTATACACCTATGTAGATATTGCACCAAAAACCAGACATTTGCAGCTAGAATAGTTATTTACCACATTAGCAATGTATATTAGATATTAGAGTGTATTTCTGATTAGTTTAAAGTTATCTTCATTGAAAAAAACAGTGCTTTTCTTTCAAAAATAAGGAAATTTCTAAGTGACCCCAAACTTTTGAACGGTAGTGTATATATATATTTATATTTATATGTACATATGTATACTCGCTGCTCTTGTTTTTTTCTCTTGCCTTCTGATTGTTGCTCTGAGTGTTGCTATCCCTGTGCTGTTGCAATCCTGGAATTTCCCCATTGTGGGACTAATAAAGGCTTATCTTATCTTATCTTAATATTTCCACATAATGTAAATGGTGTAGAGATTGAAAGGGTATCCAAACTAAATTCCTTGGAGTAATAATTGATAACAAACTGTGTTGGAAGCCACATATTAATTATATAAAAGGTAAAGTATCCAAATCAATTGCAATATTACACAGAGTGAAAAATTTGCTGAATCAACCCACACTATACACCTTGTACCATTCATTAATACTCCCATACATGACATATTGTAATGAAGTATGGGGAAATACATATAAAACAAACATATATCCACTCTTTATGCTTCAAAAGAGAGCTATTAGAATAATCAACAAAGCAGCTTACAGGGAACCAACAAACCCACTTTTTCTTAAACAAAAAACTCTCAAGTTGAAAGATCTGATTGACTTTAAAACCGCAATAATAATGTTCAAAGTGAAGAATCTATCACTGCCCGCAAATATCCAAAAGTTGTTCCAAACAAGGGAGAAACGATATCACTTCAGAGGAACATGTATATTTCAAAAGCCTACAGTGAGAACAACCACCAAGCAACACTGTATTTCAGTGCAAGGAGTCAGATTATGGAACGATTTTGGACCTGAATTAAAATCATGTACAAAGCTTGGACAATTTAAACAAAAACTAAAGGAAGAAATACTCCAAACATATTTACAAGACGACATGTAAACTCACATAAGGATTGACATTTCCAGCCTGTATTGTGTTGTAGCTTAGTTTTTTCTTTTTTTCTTTTTTTCTCTGTGACACTATGTCTTAGATTTGTTTTTGAATAGTAACCGCTTAACTTAGACTAGCTCAGTTTTCTTTTTCTCTCAGTCACATTTTGTCTTAGCCTTGTTTTAAATTGTAATCGCTCTTGTCTTGTTTTCTCTTTTTTCTCCTTTGAATTCTTGGATGGAATATGGGTGGGCAATATAAGCTGCGGCTTCAGCCATCACCCATTTCGGATAACTCACGTGGAATTGTATAGTAGAAGGAGTCTTTGTCTAATTTGACCTTGTTGTTATATTATACAGTTTCTTTTAACCTGTAATGTACTATCCGAAATAAATAAAATTCATTCATTCATTCATTCATAATGTTCTTTCCTCATGACGCGATCTATTTTGAAGTGCACTGGTCCTTCCTGCAGCAAAACACCCCCACAACATGATGCTGCCACTCCTGTACTTCACAGTTGGGATGGTGTTCTCATGCTTGCAAGGTTTCCCCTTTTTTTTCCTCCAAATGTAATGATGGTCATTATGGGCAAATATTAAGGTCTTTGTCGCTGTGTGCATTTGCAAACTGTAATTTGGCTTTTTCATGTTGCTGTTGGAGTAATGGTTTCTTCCCCTCTGAGTGGCCTTTCAGCCCATGTCGGTACAGGACTCGTTTCTCTGTGGATAATGGCACTCTTTTACCAGCTTCAGCCAACATCTTCACAAGGTCTTTTGCTTTTGTTCTGAGGTTGATACGCACATTTCACACCAAAACACATTTATCTTTGGGACACAGAACCCATCTCCTTCCTGAGTGGTATGATGGTGTTTATACTTGTGAATAATTGTTTGAACAGATGAACGTGGCACCTTCAAGTATCTGGAAGTTGTACTCAAGGATGAGCCAAACTTGTGGAGGTCCACAATTCTCTTTCTGATATCTTGGCTGATTTCTTTTGATTTTCCCATGATGCCACACAAGGAAGCAGTGTGTTTGAGGTGTGCCTTTTAAAATACATCTACAGCTGTCCCTCTGGTTGACTCAGATGTTGTCAGTTAACCTATCAGAAGCTTCCAAAGCCATGACATCATCATCTGGGAGTTCCAAAACTGTTTAAATGCAGAGTAATCTTAGTGTTTGTAAACTTCTGACTTTGAAGAAAGTAATAAAAAAATTCTCTAAAAAATAGAAATAATTTTGGTAATGCTAACTGACCTAAAACAGGAAAAGTTTAGTCTGATTTAATGTCAGACAGTGAGAAAAATAAGGTCTTTTTATAGAGTGCATGCAAACATCAGATTTCAACTGTAATTTCATTAATTTACTGATAAACTAATTTACTTATTTATTGGCCAAACTCCTGTATACCCAATAAATAAATAAAGTTTAGAAAAACTAAAATCAAATTAAATTGTTCACGTAATCATCATATTGGTTTGAGGTTATTTTCCCCCACTTTATTGTCTGTAATGTTTGGTATAAAAATCTTTTTCAGCTTGGTCATTAATATTAATGAGCCCGTAATCTGATTGGGTAAAGATTTTTTGTGTGGGCCAATCACAAGTAAGGAGGGAGTCAGGTTATGTGTGTTTGCATGAGAACTGAAGATGTGGCTTGTTGGTTTGTGACATCATAAAACCCAGGAAGTGAATCTACTCTTTTATTAAGAGCTTATGTCAAGACAAACTAAGTAAAAATCTTTAAGAAGTGACCATTTTAATATTTTAACGCTCGTAATCTGATTGGGTAAAGATTTTTTGTGTGGGCCAATCACAAGTAAGGAGGGAGTCAGGTTATGTGTGTTTGCATGAGAACTGAAGATGTGGCTTGTTGGTTTGTGACATCATAAAACCCAGGAAGTGAATCTACTTTTTTATTAAGAGCTTATGTCAAGACAAACTAAGTAAAAATCTTTAAGAAGTGACCATTTTAATATTTTAACGCTCTGTATGTGATTGTATTTTGTGAGGTTTAAACCCACAAAAACATCATTTTGTACAAATCTGGGGCCTTTAAAGTATAGTCAGACTTAATTGGATTCTGTGAGCATCTTTTTAATCTGTTTTTCTACTTTCATTGTGTTTTTCTATAGACTGGACTTTGTGTTTGCTCTCTCTCCATGTTAATATCTTACTTCCATGCAGCCATTTATAGGTTTCACTCTTATCGTCTTACACCGCTCAAATCTTTTCACTCTTCACTCTTTTTTTAAGCAGTCCCCTCTTTGACTTTTACAGTTCCTGAATATCTCTGGTAACTGACAGGAGAGCTAATAGATTGTGTGTCTATGAGATGAGCTCAGATGCCCCCCCTCCCCCGACTGTTTGTTTAATAGTGGGACCAATTGTCTGAGGAACATGGAAAGAATGAGGCCAGTTATTTACCCAGATGGTTTATTGGTGGAGGTGTGAGGCTGGCCAGCTCACTGTGGGAACACATCGCTTGCTTTTCTTGGTATCGCTGACCATTTTCAAGACCACCATTTTTTCCCCCTCTGCTTTTCTCCAGCTTTGTTTGCTCTGGATGGCGTGTTTGATTATTTATCATAAGGCAAAAGGGAGCAGTTGGAGCAATAAACATGTGACTGTGCTGTATTTTGTTTTCCATGGAGAAGGCCGTGTCCTTTAACAGATATTTGAAGCAGCCCTGAAGTCTTTTATTTTCTTTCTGGAGGGGAGTTTGACTGAGCTAAAGCAGGATCAAAAGCACTGATTAGTGTCTTTGACTGTTTGGGTTTAGTGTAAGTGCAATTTTTCAACAGATAATTATTTCTGCTGAATGTGTGCTCATGAATTTGTTTTGAACACTGGGCTGGTAAAGGTCCGTAGATCTGAATAGTACAATATTATAATCTGTGATGTGTGATCAAGTCGAGGACACAGAGAAGATTGGCTAAATCTACGGTCACAGAAATTCTTGCGAACGATGGGTTCATAAGAATTTTCCAGTTCCTACAAATTCTGTAATTGGCAGACATTCATGGAGGGGGCATAGTTTCTTACGGCTGCGGTTCTGAGTTTCTTTTCTGTCGTATGATGGTCCTAGAGTTCTTATGTTCTTCGTAAGGGTGCCTTGGGATCTTCCTACGGCATACTCCAGGCTATCTTACGAAAATTTTTGTGCAACTCACGATACTCTCAAGTCGTGGGAAGGAAAATCTTATGGCTTTCAGCACATTTTGTCGGCACAAATGTTGCATGAATTGTGTACTTTCGACTTATGAGCGCCTCACTACTGTACCAAGATTCTCCTACAAATCTCCGTGCGAGCAAGGATTCGTATGGCGTTTCCTAAAACAGCTGTAAGGGGCCCTCGAGAACAACTTAAGGTGTTGTTGAGGCATACTTAGGTCAACATCTTGTGTAGTTCTTACGTTGTTGTTCCTATGGCAGTCGTATGATGAGGGGTTTTCAGGAGGCATTCGTAGAAATCTTGGACAAAACCATCGACCTGGCCACGAACTTACAGTCTATGAACGCTGTATTCTCCTACGGCCGCCTTAAAAAGGCCGTATGAAATGGTCCATAAATCGTTTGTACAATGTTCACAGCGTTTGTAAGAGTATTTGTGACCACAACTTTAGGGATTTATCCTCTCTGATTACAAGCATCAAAGACTTCTGATTGCACTGACTTTCACTGACTTTCTTTTAAGACTTTTTTTGTATTTCTCTGTTGTAGGCTCTCCAAATGGCTCGGCAAATACTTATTCAGCAGCAGCAGCAACAACCTCAGTCACAGCAGCTACCGTCACAACAGAACATTGGCCGCAAATCCCCCAAAACCAACGACAAGCACCAGAGCCTCCAGGTATTCTGTGTTGTCTTTTTTGCTCAGTCGCTATCTTACATATTAACTTATTTTCAGATTGTTCAGTTACATGACTTTGTGGTTGCTCAAAAAAAAAGACTTTTCCTAGAACACAGTGTGTGAGAAAAAAGTACAGCAACTAGGCTAAGTTCAAAAACAGGAAATTAATATTGACAGTGCAAAATGTGCAGATATGCTCCTGCATTATGTGTGATTTTAACAATACGCACATACTGTGCATCCGGAAAGACTTCACAGCGCTTCACTTTTTCCACATTTTGTTATGTTACAGCCTTATTCCAAAATGGATTAAATTAATTTTTTCCTCAAAATTCTACACACAATACCCCATAATGACAATGTTAAAAAAGTTTTTTTTTGAGATTTTTGCAAATTTATTAAAAATAAAAAACTAAGAAATCACATGTACATCAGTATTCACGGCCTTTGTCATGAAGCTCAAAATTGAGTTCAGGTTCATCCTATTTCCACTGATCATCCTTGAGATGTTTCTACAGCTTAACTGGAGTCCACCTGTGGTAAATTCAGTTGATTGGACATAATTTAGAAAGGCACACACCTGTCTATATAAGGTCCCACAGTTGACAGTGCATGTCAGAGCACAAACCAAGCATGAAGTCAAAGGAATTGTCTGCAGACGTCCGAGACAGGATTGTCTCGAGGCACAAATCTGGGGAAGGGTACAGAAATATTTCTGCTGCTTTGAAGGTCCCAATGAGCACAGGGGCCTCCATCATCCATAAATGGAAGAAGTTTGGAACCTCCAGGACTCTTCCTAGAGCTGGCCGGCTGTCTAAACTGAGCGATCGGGGGAGAAGGGACTTAGTTAGGGAGGTGACCAAGAACCCGATGGTCACTCTGTCAGAGCTCCAGCATTCCTCTGTGGAGAGAGGAGAACCTTCCAGAAGGACAGCCATCTCTGCAGCAGTCCACCAATCAGGCCTGTATGGTAGAGTGGCCGGACAGAAGCCACTCCTTAGTAAAAGGCACATGGCAGCCCACCTGGAGTTTGCCAAAAGGCACCTGAATGACTTGCAGACCATGAGAAACAAAATTCTCTGGTCTGATGAGACAAAGATTGAACTCTTTGGTGTGGATGCCAGGCGTCATGTTTGGAGGAAGCCAGGCACTATTCATAACCACGCCAATAGTGGTGGCAGCATCATGCTGTGGGGATGTTATTCAGCGGCAGGAACTGGGAGACTAGTCAGGATAGAGGGAAAGATGAATGCATCAATGTACAGAGACATCCTGGATGAAAACCTACTCCAGAGTGCTCTTGACCTCAGACTGGGGCGACGGTTCATCTTTCAGCAGGACAACAACCTTAAGCACACAGCCAAAATATCAAAGGAGTGGCTTCAGGACAACTCTGTGAATGTCCTTGAGTGACCCAGCCAGAGCCCTGACGTGAATCCAATTGAACATCTCTGGAGAGATCTGAAAATGGCTGTGCAACGACGCTTCCCATCCAACCTGATGGAGCTTGAGAGGTGCTGCAAAGAGGAATGGACCAAACTGCCCAAAGAAAGGTGTGCCAAGCTTGTGGCGTCATTTTCAAAAAGACTTGAGGCTGTAATTGCTGCCAAAGGTGCATCAACAAATTATTAAGCAAAGGCTGTGAATACTTCTGTACATGTGATTTCTTACTTTTTTTTTTATTTTTAACAAATTTGCAAAAATCTAAAAAAAAAAAAAAAAAAAAAACTTTTTTCACATTGTCATTATGGGTTATTATGTGTACAATTTTGAGGAAAAAAATGAATTTAATCCATTTTGGAATACGGCTGTAACATAACAAAATGTGGAAAAAGTGAAGCGCTGTGAAGACTTTCTGGATGCACTGTAGTGTGGGTCTTACCTGGATTAGTATTGTTTTAATTTGTACAGCAGACATGACTTTGCTTATTAGCTCCACTTTTGTCTGTAGATGAGAGACACCAGAAAAGGGAAAAGTTTGTTCAGGCAGAGAAATCTCAATTAAAAAGATAAAGGCAGGTCCCTACCACCAGCAGCAGGAGGTGCTGTAGAGCAGCCCACAGGTGGGGTGGGTGGTTCAGGTGCTCGGTTTGGGGGTGGAACAGAGGGGTAGATTGAAAGGGTGGGCACGTGCAAATATGAGGACCGTAATTAAGAGTGCCTTTGCGATGAAATGGCTTGAGAAAATTCTTAATTTTCTTTCTTGCTTTTTAAAATCAAACAGCACTACATATCTGATGCAATGTTTGCCTCAGAGATGTATATCTTTGTTTGAACAAGGAGCGCTTGTTTGTATTGGTGTGAAACTGCAAACGTCTTCAGGGCATATTTGGTAATTAATACGGAGGCCTGTTCTCTGTGTGTGTATATATATAATATTTAATACCCTTACCATCCCATTGGGGGCCCTTTTTAATGAGCTATTGTAGCAGCTAGGTCTAATGTCAGGTTGTGGAAAAGCCTCTTTGTTGTGCAGATGTCTTCGGAATAGCTCCAGAGGATGAAATATGACTGTGATGACCTTTCAGTTGTGTGCATATTTGTCAGGATTCAAATAAGTCGAAAGGATCAAACTAAACAGTTTCCCCAGCCTGCCTGGGAATCGTGTTGCAGAGGTCAGCAGAGGGGACCATAACAGCAGATTCCAGCATACAGTCAGTTGTTGGTACACAGTAAAATACTAGACCATCTCCTGCAGACAAAGACAAAATTAAAATTCTAATTTATTAATGTATACAGAGAGCTTGGCCAAGCTGTCACTCAGCTATTGAAAAGAGAGTCCCCCCCCCCCCCCCCACTTTCCCTCCCCTCCTCTGCCCGGTTCTTGTGAAGAGAGCTCAGGCTCGCTCCAACTTACACTGAGAACTGTCTGATCTCTGATGTTCTGTGGTGCGTTTGTGCTGGGCTGTGACTGCCATTATGTAAAAAGCTACAAGTCCAAGGAGTGTTTGTTTATCTCTGAATTACATGTTTTGCTAATTAAACTCACCTCTAATCACTTACAGTGTGCACAAGTGTAAGGCTGAGTGTTCATCCATGCAGTGCTCTGATCTATGGAGCTTTTGTTTTGGGGTTTCTGAGCACCTTTCCCACTGTTTTCCACTTTTTCCCCTCCTTCTCTAACACCAGAAAACAGCCTGAGTCTTATCTCTATTCCTCTTTTAAGAACAAACCCCCTGCTCAGAGGACCCCCCCCCTTCACACAGAGCATCCACTATCTCCATCACACAGTCTGGATAACGATTCTCTGTTCAGCTGGACTGGGTCGTCAAAAGACATGATCCTACAATTATGAGAGAGAGTAGTAAGCTGACACCCCATAAAAGCACCTGATCTGCAGACGAGGCTCCATTCATCTCAGCGTTCTTCCTATTAGGCACAAGGAGAATTGTGGAGACTTTTACTCATTTTGGAGATATGAATCACATTCCAGTTCATTCAAGTCAAAAATAATGAAGCACAGAATATATGAAAGATCCAGGAAAAAAAGAGAAAGAAATGACCTGCATTGAGTATGAAAGAGAACAAAATGTGAGTCAAACAGGCCTCCAAATCCTTGATCAGCATTTAATGGCTCTTTGGTTTTAGATCTGCAGCAGGGGTGCCCCCTGAGCATGCTCACCTGTGCGCCGCCCACCCCTGACTCTGGCAGAAGATGCCAGCATGGAGCGCTTGGCAGCCCAGATGCCTTTTAATCATACTGGATATACAAACAGCTGCTTTGCACGCTGGAAAGCAGCTAAACATACTTGACTGGTCAAAAAGCCAGTAAATTACATTGACAGAATGACACGTGTAATTAAAAGAATCCATGCCGCTTTTACCTTTTGCGCCTCACACCTACAGTGGCATGACGACGAGAGCAGGCAACTCCCACCCCGCTAATTACCATTATCAGTGAAATGGTAGGGTTTGACTCATTAGTTCCATGTGCATTTAATTAGAGGCAGGCTGAAATTGGATTTAACTTATTACTTTTTCATGGATCACTTTCTTGTCATCACTTCAAATTGGATTGCAGCCCCAGGTAACTAATTATGCCAGCCGCAGGATCACGAGTGGAGAAATAGGTAATTAGGAGCAACACTGTCGGACCCTCGCTGATAGTCCACCAGCTCTAAGGTGGGGGGAGGGGAAATTGATGCTGGTTTGCAGCGTTGCACACTAGACCGGCTGGTTAACTACACCTCTTTGCAAAGTATCTTAGGTATGCATCCACCTCCTACAGGGGATTATGTGGCACTCAGCTGGGCCGTACATGTTGTGTCAACATGGTGCTTTACTATCAGTGGAACATAGAGATCACTCTTCACAAAGGTTGCAGCATGTAGACTGTGAGGTGTAGCTCATCCATTGGGTGTAAATGGGAATTTAAAAAGTAAACCAGTGCAGAAGTGCTTTAAATATGGCACAGTCATTAGGTTGCGTACTGCTAGAGCATGTTATCTGCTTCTGATCTGTTTTCTGTCTGTTTCTTCACTGTACTGCAATAAAACCTAAAAAACTGGCCCAAAGGGGGTTAGATTTTATATAAGTCTAAAGAAAACCGCTGCTCCTGTTCATATGGCTTCAGTAAACACTTTACCGATGCCTCAGTTGTCTCAGTTACTAGCTCCATGTCTTACTGAACACAGTATTAGGGTTTTTGTCCATCATTGCCCTCATTAGTGTAAAAAGGAAGACACAGCAGGGTATGATTTAAAGTTGGAGTTAAAGGCTTGGTCCATTTGGATCTGCGGTTTCCTTTGTCAGACATTTGATTTCAGAAAAATTACCCAAATACTTTTAGTTTCAAAAACAAGACCTTGTAAAGTATATGTGAGGTGACAGTGGCTATATCCAGATTATACAACAGTTAGTTCTGACCGAGCAATTTGATTGGACAATAGGGGTTTTCACTGTCAGCTGTCTGTGAGAATTGCAATACTGTGTTGGATACCTTAAAGGTCTGATGATACGATTTTGACATTTTTTAGCATGTTGTGTAAACCCAAAAGTTGTTGTCGATGATCAATATAATATTTACAACCGCGCCTGCATAAACTAGTTATCATCAAAAAACCACAGCCGCTGACTGGACTGTGGTGCCGCCCACCAAATTAAGGGCGGCACCACCATGATGTAATCGACAGAACGGGCTCCGGTGTTGTTGACTGGAATGACAGCAGCTTTGTAGCTCACAGTTTCTCTGGTTTCTTGTTTTAATTTTATAGCTATGCCTTCGCGTTGTGTCGCAGGCTTAGATAAACAGCAGGCCGTGAAAGACCACATCACACGCTTTAGGTCCAACTGTCACAAGCCTCCTCGTGTGCTCCTCGTGCGCTTTTACGCAGGAGGAGCGCACGATGAGGGGAAGGATTAATGGATTTACACGCAGCTTTGACCTATTTCCTGTGATTGTATGCTGACTCTTGCCGGTCCGGCCACGTCCCCTCTATCATTACCACCAGCTGATTAAAAATCCCGCTGATCATCTTTCCCGGTCCTCGCCCAGGTGCTTCTCATCACACCATCACCAGCAGTGCGTGTACTTAGTGGCCGTTTGCCAGTCACGCACTGCTGGTCCATAGTATTGTTATCTGTACAGTTAGTCTGCCATTATTTTCAGCACTCTCACGATGTGTTAGTCACTCCATATTCGCCGTGGTTCTCATGCGTCCTTGAAGCGATGTCAGCTCTAGGGCGCAACTATGGCTAACACGTCTCCTCTCATTCGTTCTCTGGGTGATGCCGGCCCCCGAACGTCATCAGTAAGTGTGTTTGTGTTTTTTGTATGTCTTCACCTTTTTGGGAATTGTCTGTCTTTCTGTATTGCATGTGCTGTGGTTAACCCTGCACGTAAATCCTCATTATTTCATCCTCCCTCTCCGTGCCCTGCGTAAGAGCGCACGGAGGGTCATGATGAATGGATTTACGTGCAGAATTCACCACAGTACATGTATTGAACATAAGAATGATAACAACAGTTCCCAAAAAGGTGAAGACTTACAAAAATAAACAGAAACACTTACAGTTGGCGTTTGGGGCCGACATCACCCAGCTAACATGGAGAGGAGACGTGTTAACCATGGTTGCGCCCCAGGGCCGACGTCGCTTCAAGGGGCGCTCGCTGGACTCGCTGGGCTTCAAGGGGCACAACAGAACCACGGCTGTGTGGAGTGGCTAACACGTTGTGATAGTGTTGGCAATATTGGCTGGCTGATAACACGGCAGATGATGCACACAAAACATGAACAGCTGACTGTCAAACAGAGAGGGCGCGTGGTCGGACCGGCGAATCTTGGACAGTGCCCACCTGAAAGTGGCTCAAAACACACATAAAACACATGTACAAAACAAAAACAACAAGAACTCAAAATATAATACATAATAAACCCAATGCCTGAGCCACAGAGAATACACTGCTCTGATTTTATTGAAAAATCGGGTTTTGTCATGTGGGATGAGACGCCGTGTCATCCGGCGCTCAGACCATATTCCCCTCA
This sequence comes from Pholidichthys leucotaenia, assembly GCA_020510985.1. Taxonomy (NCBI): domain Eukaryota; kingdom Metazoa; phylum Chordata; class Actinopteri; order Cichliformes; family Pholidichthyidae; genus Pholidichthys; species Pholidichthys leucotaenia. The sequence continues at coordinate 205,420,348 of CM035837.1, read as the reverse complement.
GCCCTGTTCTTTCTGTGACAGCGTCTCAGCGGGCTCCCAGCTGTCAGTTACGGGACGGCTGGAGCCCAATTAACCCTTATCAGCTGAGGCGCTGCTAATGAGCATAAGAAGGAGCAGCTCCGATTATTCGGGGCTGTGACTTAGCACATCGAAGGCTGGAACCCCTATGCCCGGCGCCAGTCCTCTGCTCGTCGTTCTACATTATTTGTAAGTGAACCCTGTATGAGTATTTGTGCCTTTTGGCCCCACGAGGCCGTGTTCCTTATCCCCTGTTCCCTATTATAATAAAACATCGCAAACTCACTGGCTCGCCCTCGGCTCTCATTGTGTGGCTCGCGAGGGCCACACGTAACAGTAAGTCACAGCCAGAAGAGTTGCCGGCGGCCGTGAGTTTCCTGCCTTGGACTGTTGCCCTTACCTGTCTAGGTACCGTCGCCGAAGCATGCCGTCACGGAGGTCCCGCACTCAGGGTTCGAGTGATGTCCTCGCAGACGCCCTTGAGTGCATGGATGACATCCTCAACACCGCTTCCCTCCTTAACTTAAGTAGCGACGTGCACCGGTACTTAGACCAGGCTGAGGAGGTGCTCGATTATCTTCCCCGCTTCGCCTGTCATCCTGAGGTGAGCGTGAGGAGATTAGACATAGCCGCACAGCAGGAAATACTTCGTGGGTTGGAGGGAAATCCCGGCAGGAAGCCGAAGAGGAGGAGACGTCACCCTTCGCTTCGGGATCCCGTTCCTGCCTCCACTCTGGCCCGGGAGTTCGTGTCATCCAGGGGGTTTTCCCCAACCAGCACGACGTCACTCGGGATTCCCCTGGAGGATCTGCAACTGACAGCCATTAAGGTCCGGGACCGAGTGGCTGCTGCTTGCTCCGCTGTGCACCCGTCCTCAGTTATTAAGCATGTACCCCGTCCGGATCCAGTTCCGGGTTACCGCAAGGTCTCATCCTCCCACGCAGCTGTCACTCCTGCGCCTCGTCTGAGAGGAGATCCCGCAGCCTCGTTTCCTGAGCCTCCTCCCTCCGCTGTCACACCAGCACTTCGGGCCCGGTTCATCTCGGCTGTCACCCCCTCCTCCTCGACGCGCTCCCCGGCTGCTGTGTGCGTCCAGAGTCCTGACCTGGCGAGCTCCCTCCTGGAATCTACACGAGTGGCTCCCCGACGTCCTCTCAGGGGGTCCTCCGTTACCGTCCGGCGGGGAAAGGGAGGAGCAACGTCCACTACAGCAGGCACCATCCAGCCTCCAGGAGACAGGCAAGTCCCAGTTTTTTCACACTCACCCTGTGATTTGCCCTGTCAAACTCCTGGAGGTGGAGTTCGGGGTCCGCAGCTCCCCGAACTCCCACCACCTGCTGTAGCTTTAGTCATTAATCCTGCACCCTCTGTGTCTCCCTCCGCTGAGCGGTCCCCGGCGCCAGGCCAACGTCGTAGGATGAGGAGGGGGCCTGCGGTTCTGGACAGCCTGGTTCCGGTTCCGCAGCTACGCTGTGGATGGAGGAGGAGAACGGATTGCTACGTGGAGTCTGCGCCGACGACCAAGCGTCCCCGGGTCTCCACAGAGGAGCGGTCCGGTCCAGCAGGATGAGGTTCTCCTGCCACCACGCCGTGTGGGCTGTCGGCGTGGGCACCGGTGCCGGAGGAATCACAAGCTGCGCTGTCCATCATGCCAGCTGCGGAGCCCGACGCAGCTGAGTGGGAGCCTGACGACGACCTCCTGATGCTGGATCCCGGATCTTTGCAGTCCTGGACGGCGTCAGAACCCGAGATCAGGCAAGTGCTCTATCTTACCTTGCTTCTCCTTACTTTAGAGCACTTTAGCCTGTCTCTAGGGGAGATGAGCCAGGTGCAGCCGTCCGCTGCGTCCGAGCTTATCTCGCCGGGTTCTGGCGCTGCCGGTGATCCTGATCCCGGTTCTGTTTTCTCTCCTGAGCCTTCTCCCAGGGTTGCCGGCGAGGAGCTGCCATCACTCGTGGTGCCAGAGGGTCCAGGTTCGACATCGGAGGTCGGTTCTGGTGCGGCGCCGGCCCAATCGGGGTCCGACGCGGGTTCGTCCGAGACCCAATCGGGGTCCGACGCGGGTTCGTCCAAGACCCAATTGGGATCCGACGCGGGTTTGCCCGAGACCCAATCGGGGTCCGACGTGGGTCCTGCACCAGCGGCGTCCGGGTCCGGTGAGGGAGCTGCAGATCTCCTGCCATCTGACGTTGGACCACCTCGTCATCAGCTCTCCCCCAAGCCTCTTCCACTAGGGCCCATTTGGACCTCTCCCTTTCCCCTACGGGTCTGGTGGTTGAATGATGCGGGTCGGCCGCCGGAGGGTCTGCCGTGCCCATTCAGCTCGCTTGTGCAGCCGCCCGACCCGCTAGACTTTCTGTTCGGCGACCTGGTTCAGCCTCCCGAGGAACTGTGTTTTCTGGCCTGGGGTTCGGGTAGGCCGCCGGAACTTTTCCCTTCACCCCTGTTAGCGGTATGGACGCTGGGTGCGGGGAGACCCCCCGAACTGAATGTCTGTTGCTGTGCTTATGTTTGGGTGGGTACAGCTAAGCTGTCATTATTGTTTCCGCATTTAGCGTGATTTTTTGGGGGGGTTCCCCTCCTGTGTGAGGGATGGCTGTATAGTTAATTTTCGCCCTTGGGAGTTCTCTTTTCATTTTGGGGGCCCCAGGGTTGATTTTTGTTGTTTGACCTGTACATGGTTTATGGGGTATTGTTTTTTTTTCTTCCCTGTGTGTTGGGCTGTTATCTCCGCAATTTTCCTCTGCCTGAATGGGTCTTCTCTCATGTTATATTTTATGGAGTACAGTGATCCCTCGCTACTTCGCGCCTCACCTTTCGCGCCCTCAGTGCATCGCGGATTTTTCAAAAATATTCATCAAAAATTCAAAATTGAGAAAAAATGGGCGGGCGCTAGCAGAAGGCAGGGAGACTACATTAGAACATCAGATATCAACACGGAGAGCCCGCACAACTCAAAATCCACCTCTCTGTTTGCTGTTCTCGTGTTGGCTCGGCTCGGGAATCTCGCAAGCTGATTGACCGAGACGTTTTACCCAGCTTCTCTCCCTGCCGAGCGCCCATACCCAGCGAAGGAAGACCGCATTCATTGTTCTTTATCGCTCGTGTTGCTTAGTCTCGCCGCATGGAACTTTTCGCTGTGCTGTTGTGCCTTTTTGTGCGAAATAGTCTTCCCGTCGAGCCACTACGCCGCCTCCTGCAGCTTCTCCAGCTCTATCGGAAGCTGCCCTCGACGACGCTGCGCCTCTAGCACCTGACGATGAGGCGTCACCTGAGGAGCAATAAAGCTCTCATTAACCTGTGCAGTAAATCATCTTCATCTTGAGTTACGTATCTTGTTATAAGAATAAAAGAGTTCTAAAAACATATTTATGTACACTTTATTTACATCTACGTATGTATGTACACTTACACACACACACATACACACGTATCATATGAGAGAGAGTGAGAGAATGAACGTACGTATTATTTATGGGTCACGTCATTAGGGGTGACGCTACTTCGCGGTTTTTCACTTTTCGCGGTCGGTTCTGGAACCCATTAACCGCGATAAGTGAGGGATCACTGTATTGTGTTAGGTTTTTCCCTTGTACTCTATATTGGTTTATTGTCTGTTTTCTTTCCTTTCTCTGGGTTCTTTCTCTCATGTTGTATTTTTATGGAGTATGGTGTTTGGGTTTTCCCTTGTACTCTATATTGGTTTATTGTCTGTTGTTTTTTTTTTTCTTTTTCCCCTTTCTCTGGTTTTTTTTTTCTCATGTTGTATTTTATGGAGTATGGTGTTTGGGTTTTTTCCTTTGTACTCTGTATTGATTATTGTTGGGGGGTTTTTTTCTCTCCCCTTTCTCTGAGTCCCTCCTGACCTGCGCCCCATCCGCCCACCCTAGGTTGGGGGGGGGGTTCTTGGATGTTACGGGTCGTCCGTAGTCCGACCGTGAGGGGGGGGCTGTGTCACGTGGGATGAGACGCCGTGTCATCCGGCGCTCAGACCATATTCCCCTCAGCCCTGTTCTTTCTGTGACAGCGTCTCAGCGGGCTCCCAGCTGTCAGTTACGGGACGGCTGGAGCCCAATTAACCCTCATCAGCTGAGGCGCTGCTAATGAGCATAAGAAGGAGCAGCTCCGATCATTCGGGGCTGTGACTTAGCACATCGAAGGCTGGAACCCCTACGCCCGGCGCCAGTCCTCTGCTCGTCGTTCTACATTATTTGTAAGTGAACCCTGTATGAGTATTTGTGCCTTTTGGCCCCACGAGGCCGTGTTCCTTATCCCCTGTTCCCTATTATAATAAAACATCGCAAACTCACTGGCTCGCCCTCGGCTCTCATTGTGTGGCTCGCGAGGGCCACACGTAACAGGTTTAAATAAATTATATTTATGAACAAATAATTTGTTGCAATATCTGTAACAAAAGAATAACACTGGGTGTTCCCCTGCCGTGTGTTTGTCGCTGCTGCGGCAGTGGGCATGTGTGCCTCTCCACTGTCACTCTCTGAGTCTGACTCGCTAGGCACGATGCCCGCTTGGCACGGCTTAAACCTACAGTTAGGCCCAAAAATATTTGGACAGTGACACAAGTTTTGTTATTTTAGCTGTTTACGAAAACATATTCAGGATACAATTATATAATTAATATGGGCTTAAAGTGCAGACTCTCAGCTGTAATTTGAGAGTATTCACATCCAAATTGGAGCAAGGGTTTAGGAATTACAGCTCTTTAATACGTAGCCGCCTCTTTTTCAAGGGACCAAAATTAATTGGACAATTGACTCAGAAGGCTGCAAAAAAAAAAAAATAACAAGGCTGCATGGGCTTTCCCTCGTTAACCTGTCATCAATTAAGCAGTTAAAAGGTCTGGAGTTGATTCCAGGTGTGGCGTTTGCATTTGGAAGCTGTTGCTGTGAACACACAACATGCGGTCAAAGGAGCTCTCAATGGAGGTGAAACAGACCATCCTGAGGCTGAAAAAAAAAGAAGAAATCCATCAGAGAGATAGCAGAAATGTTAGGAGTGGCCAAATCAACAGTTTGGTACATTCTGAGAAAAAAAGAGTGCACTGGTGAGCTTGGGAACTCAAAAAGGCCTGGGCGTCCACTGAAGACAACAGTGGTGGATGATCACAGAATCCTTTCCATGGTGAAGAACAACCCCTTCACAACATCCACTCAAGTGAAGAACACTCTCCAGGAAGTAGGTGTATCAGTATCTAAGTCTACCATAAAGAGAAGACTTCATGAGAGTAAATACAAAGGATTCACCACAAGGTGCAAACCATGAATCAGCCTCAAAAATAGAAAGGCCAGAATTGACTTTGCCAAAAAACACCTGAAGAAGCCAGCCCAGTTCTGGAACAGCATTCTTTGAACAGATGAGACTAAGATCAACCTGTACCAAAATGATGGGAAGAAGAAAGTTTGGAGAAGAATTGAAACAGCTCATGATCCAAAGCACTACATCTTCTGTAAAACATGGTGGAGGCAGTGTGATGGCATGGGCATGCATGGTTTCCAGTGGCACTGGGTCACTTGTGTTTATTGATGATGTTGTGGCACATGTGTTGGGTACATATTTTCCACAAATGTATTGCTGAATGTTTATTGTGTGCTTCACGTCTCGAGGGACAAAAGGACTGAGCCTGCAGGAGGTATTGAGGAGGTGTGAGATTTGTCCTTTGTCTCAGAGAGAGGCCCTGGAGGGATTCCCGGACCATGGAAGGCTGAGAGACATTGGTGGAGGATCAAAGGGGTTACAATGTGACTGTATGTTTGCTCAGACACCATGTGACTTGAGTTTCGATGTTCCGGAGTATAAGAGAGTGATGTGACTGTGATCTGTCTTTTTTTTCTTGCTTGGAGGTTGATAGAGAATGTGTTCTGATAATAAAACTGAACCTGAGAAATAAACCCAGCCTCATCATTGAACACATCCTCTACAATGTGACAAAAGACAGAAGCAGCCGGATGAATTCTGAAGTGTATAGGGATATACTTTCTGCTCAGATTCAGCCAAATGCAGCAAAGTTGATTGGACAGCGCTTCACCAATGATCCAAAACATACTGCAAAAGCAACCCAGGAGTTTTTTAAAGCAACGAAGTGGAATATTCTGCAATGGCCGAGTCAATCACCAGATCTCAACCCAATCGAGCATGCATTTCACTTGCTCAAGACAAAACTTAAGGTAGAAAGACCCACAAACAAGCAACAACTGAAGACAACTGCAGTAAAGGCCTGGCAAAGCATCACAAAGGAGGAAACCCAGCGTTTGGTGATGTCCATGGGTTCCAGACTTCAGGCAGTCATTGCCTGCAAAGGATTCTCAACAAAATATTGAAAATAACATTTTACGTAGGGTTATGTTTATTTGTCCAATTACTTTTGAGCCCCTGAAATGAAGAGCGTTTGTATAAAAATAGCTACAATTCCTACATGTTTAATCATATATTTTTGTTCAACCCCTTGAATTAAACCTTAAAGTCTGCACTTCAATTCCGTTGTAGTTGTTTCATTTCAAATCCATTGTGGTGGCATGCAGAGCCCAAATCATGAAGATTGTGTCACTGTCCAAATATTTCTGGGCCTAACTGTGTAAGGTCTGATGCCCCCAGATTCTTCATTATCATCCCATTCTTCTGAACTATAATCGTCTGAAGATTGGACAACACAAACCAATTCCAGACTACATGTGCTGGAACCATTGTCGATGTTTTCTACCGCTTCCATCCTGTGTGTACAATGGGCAGCCAAGCGCTGTGTTCTGTCGATAACGTTACAACATGGCCGGGGGGGGTTTCCAGCCACAATTTGTGACGTGGCGCTCATGAAAACGTCAGATATTCACGTGAAAAAAGCCTGTTTGACTTAGAACTGCACAGACCAACCTATTTCGTCATATTGTATTATGTGTTGAAAAATTAGATGAAGTCAAAAACGTGTCATCAGACCTTTCATTTCCACAGTGTGGCGCTGTTTGACAAGATTTCTTACCTGACCCAGAAGTCCCACCCTTTTGAAAAAAGCCTTAAGTCTGCCCTTGTGTAAACATCGTTAAGCTATTTCAGGTATGTTTAAAAAATAGACAGTGCTAGAGTTGGATTTATTGTCTGGATTAACAAGCTACAATACCTTTGTGGTGATGGACTTTTTGTTTCATCTGAAAATGCCAAGAAAAAGCGAACAAAATGTGCCAAAGTCAAATCACTAGCATGCTAACTAGCCACCGGTATAGGTCATGTTTTGATCTCAGCCCTTTTGTGGTACCGAATCAACAGGTGACTGGTATGTATTATAAACACTTATTACTTTTACGCTTGACAATATTTAATTTGTTTACAGGTGTGTGAAATGACAATAGACGTCTTCAAGCTGATTGGATGTTTAGCAACAGTGACTGGCTACATTTACAAGGGACTGTTTTTTTCTCAGCTGCACAAAATAACTGACAATAGCAAACTCCAGGTGGTATCGGAGGGCATTAGACATATTTATTGACACCGTACTCCCTCTTGTGTATTGCTTAATTAGCTCACTTTATTTATCCTTGTATGGTAGAATTACAGTTGCCACCTATAGCATGCCCTCACACACAGACAGCCAAAAATAAAAGTCAACCCAAGAGCGTGAAAAAATGGAACACAAGGATCCCTTCCAGGGTTTCCTCTGGTAACATTTCTCGGTGGCGGGCCGCCGCGCCAGAAGTTTTACCGCCTCGCCAAGGCGATATGAATTTATTAAGAAAAATTTATGAAGCAATGACTTTCCGCAAGCGTGCACACGAACAATGCGCATGGCCGTCATCTGTGTGGAGTTTAGAAGCGACCCGCTCACGCAAGTTTTCCAGTCAGTCAGCGTCTCGCTAAGCGCGACTGTCCGACAGAGACATGAGTTTGTTAAGGTACTTTAAACATGGGAAAAAAAATCAGAAGAGGTATGTAAGCACTGGCATTTATCATGGTTTTAACATGCTGGAAACGGGAGCAATAATGGAAGAGTCGCTTAGCTAAGAGATGTGGTTAGAATTCATATGCAGCCGGCTTCATATGACGGGAAAGGTGGGGGATTGATGAATTGCTGAGGATATATTTAACCAGCCACTACAATATTAAGTTATGTTCTGTAGGAATTGCAGGAATGAAGAGACTGGCAATTTCTCTCTTTTCTCGCACGAGCAGGCGTGCCGCTTTTATTCTCCAGCAGCAGTGACAAAAAGCAACAGCTAAAAACGCTAGCTCTATTTTCACTCTAAACTGAGGTCCTTCAGCGGCTGCCTAGAGAGGTGCCCAATGAGAAAGCCCGAGAGCACAACTATAACTGCCTAAACAGATCATTCTGTACATGAAGACATATTGTGGTGAATTATGTCTGTAGAGTCCGCTACAGGGCGGCACGGTGGCGGAGTGGTTAGCACTGCGGCAGCATAGCAACTCACCCTTGGCCTGGGGATCCTGGGTTCGATCCCAGCCCCCGACCAACAGTGAGCTGTGTGGAGTTTGCATGTTCTCCCCGTGTCTGCGTGGGTTTACTCCGGGATTTCTCCAGTTTCCTCCCACATGCCAAAAACATGCAAGTTAGGTTAACTGGCATCAAAACTGGGGATTCTAAATTGTCTTTAGGTATGACTGTGAGAGTGAATGGTTGTCTGTCTCTCTGTGTTGGCCCTGCGATGGACTGGCGATCTGTCCAGGGTGTACCCTGCCTCTCGCCCAAAGATGCTGGGATAGGCTCCAGCCCCGCTGCGACCCGAAAAGGATTAAGCAGAAGAAGATGAATGAATGAATGAATGAATGACTCCGCTACGTTCCCTATTATGTACAGTACCTGGCAGGTTAAGATGACCGAAATTCACCAAGTCAGTGACTTTAGTCCGTCAGCAGCCTTCAGACAAACTAAACGTGCCAACATCTGATTTCAAAATAAGGGAGGTTTTTCCTGCTGTCTGGGTGGTGAGGAGATTTCTAAAAAAAAAACCCAAAAAACTATGTAGAACACACAAAAGAACAACCAAAAGGGTGTAGGCTGAAGCTAGTGCTTATATAGTGCCTACCCCACTACAATTTTAAAATCAGTAACATAAAATTTAAGTCATACCCAAAATCAACAAAGAAAATCAAATAGAACAAGTAGACAGAAAAAACAAACAAAAACCCTTTAAGTTATTACAAATTTATCTCCCAGCATTTACAGTGAGATACTGGGAGATTTTCTCATCTTTGTACAATTTTTTGAATTGCTTCAGAGTTGAACATATTTTAATATTTTCAGAGCAATAGTTCCACAGTTTAACTCCAGTGACAGACATGCAATGATACTTTGTATTTGTTCTAACCTTTGGCTTATTAAAAACAGAGTTACCTCTTAGCTCATATTTGCTTTCCCTTTTTTTAAACAGTCTCTGAATATTAACAGGTAATTGGTTATTATTTGCTTTGTACATGATTTGAATGACATTATAATCTACCAGATCTCTAAATTTAAGAGTATGTAATTGAATGAATATTGGATTTGTTGGTTCACGGTAAGGTTTCTTTGATATTATGCGTACGGCTTTTTTCTGTAGTAAAAAGATTAAGATTGTGTTTGTTTTATATGTGTTTCCCCAGATCTCCACACAGTATGTCATATAAGGAACTATCAGTGAATTATATAAAATGCAAAGAGATTTCTGACACAGGAGATCCTTAACTTTATACAGTACGGCAATGGATTTAGACGTTTTAGTTTTGACATAATTTATGTGTGATTTACAGTTTAGTTTATCAACAGTGACCCCTAGGAACCTGGTTTCGAAAACTGTGTCAGTTTCAACATTGTTTATTTTAATTTTTCTGTGATTATATAATTTGCGGTTTCCAAATATTATACATTTTGTTTTTCCAAGATGAACTATAAATATATAGAAATATTATAACAGAAATAGTGGCATCTTTGGTCATTTAAGTTAATTTATTTCCTTAAATACAATTTTATTAATATTTGTTCTTTGTAATCAGAGTTAAATTGTTGTTCTGTTCTGACTGCAAAATTATGGTCAAAAATGTAAATTGTTATAAGGAAAAAGTAAAAAAAAAATACCACAGTCTTTTTCAAATTTATCTAAAAAAATCAGACAAAAATTAGTCATAAAATAATCCACAAATTTATAATAAAGTTTCAAATGTACAAGAAAAGTCAATTTTACAAGAGGAAATTACAAATTTGAGGAAGATGGTTTCAACTTTAGATTTACAGAGAAAAGTAGAAAACTATCAGAAAATTGTTATAAATTTTTGAGAAAAACCTCAAACCTTCAAGACTGAAGTCATTACTCAAGTTTTTAAGTGGCTGCTCTTTGTATCCTTAACTCAACTAGAAATTTTTGGTCGTCTACTTTTAATTATTAATTTCAAAGCACTGCTTTTACATGAGTAGAATTTCTGGTTACTCACCTGATCACATAATTTAAGTATGCATGAGTACATTACTATTATGAATGTTTCTTTCCCTTCCCTACTCTCTCAATGGAAAAAAAAGAAACACTAGAATAAAAATACAAAAAATACACATATTTTTGTCATTTATGTAAACCATAACAAAAAAATCCTGCAGGACAAAACATGACACTTGATATTTTCTAACCTGTTTGTATACCACCATAGACAGAGAGAGAAGCTGAATTAGACAGAGCTCAGAGAGGGAAAGATGAGACAGAAGAGAGGAGCCAAGGAGAGGAAAGTGTTCAGGCGGAGGAAGGAGAGAAGAATAACACCACTAAAAAGTCTAAACACAGGATGTCTGGGTGGGACCCCAACTGGCCCAAAATTCAAGCCTCGGTTGTACAATACTGCAAATGGTAAGTTTCATATGCAACGTTACTGTGTAAAATTTTAAAAAGAAATAAATAGTGTAAAATCAACATATTCCGGTATGTCCCCCCCCCCCCCCCCCAGGAAAAATATGTTGCCACCACGCCAAGGTCTTTAAGCCAGAGGACACACTGCCCTCTGTACACAACACAGTAAATACAGCAAATACACACAATAAGTTAGTGGTCTGTTTAATTCTGATTTTTAAAACTTGCATTACAAAGTGCTTAAAGGTCCCATATTGTGCACCCCCCCTTCCCCCCCAGCTGGTTTTAACCAGTAGCCGATTTGAGGGGGGGATGAGGTCAAATGGTGTGTACCCCCCCCCCCCTTCCATTAGCATTTAGCAAAATAACCCAAAAGCATCCCTCTTGTTAACCTGCCACCCCTGGTCCCCATCCCCATAAAGTGTGCTAGTTTATACAGTAGCACTGAATATGTCAGTGACTTCCTGGCTCACTGATTTGCACTTTTTTTTACCTCTCAGCCCCAGCCTTGGGTCAGTTTAATTTTGGCTCTACCTCAGTTCCAGCCTGTGTGTTTCTCCGTATGGCATCGCTGAGGAATCAGAGATGTGAGTGACGTGGATCAGAGGTGCGTCAGGAGCAACATTTGATTTTTGATTATGATTTTGTATACTTTATTGATCCCCAGAGGGGAAATTGAGGGCATCCACCTGGATGGGTGAAGCAGCCACAGTACGGCGCTATCCCTTTACCATTCACACACACATTCACACCTAGGGCCACTTTAGAGTCTCCAATTAACCTAACCTGCATGTTTTTGGCCTGTGGGAGGAAACCGGAGAACTCCCGGAGTAAATCCACGCAGACACGGGGAGAACATGCAAACTCCACACAGATCACTGTTGGTCAGGGGCTGGGATCGAACAAGGGATCCCATGGCCAAGGGTGAGTTGCTGTGCTGCTACAGTGCTAACCACTGCTCCACCGCACCGCCCCAACATGTATGACACAGGTGGAGTTGGGTTGATTTTCCTCAGACTAGCACATCTAAGAAGGAAATGTCACAGAACGTTTCACATTGTTGTAAATTTGTGTGGGTAGAAAGGTAAGTTTATCACAAAAGTGGCAGATTTATAGGGGAAAAAACAATGAACTTTATCAAATTAAATCAAATCAAATCATATTTGTCATATTAAGATAAGATAAGATAAGCCATTTATTAGTCCCACAATGGGGAAATTCCAGGATTGCAACAGCACAGGGATAGCAACACTCAGAGCAACAATCAGAAGGCAAGAAAAAACAACATCTAGTAAACATATGTCCATATTACTATAAATGTATATACTGTATATAGACACACAGTGCAGAGCATTATGGTTGGTTGGTGAATGTGCAGCAGAAAGTCTAAGTTCTCTCTTGCCGCGATGCGGCGGGCCAGCTGGATGTCTGTTGGCATGATGGTGACCCCCTTAGCGAAGAAGAGACCACCAGGTGGGCCTCGCTGGTCTCCTGCAGAGCCATGACGGCGAAGCTCAGGAAAACGCAGGACGGTCTTGAAGTCCTGAGCGATCTCCCTCACTCAGGCGCTGGACGGGCAGCTTACGGATGAGCAGCTCCCGTGGATTTCTGGCAGCGGTCGGATCTCTCTCAGAGGCCACGGGCCTGTGACGGCGAGGCCTCTTCACTCTGCCGGTGGCCGGAGCGCCTCTCCAAGCAGCCCTGGTGGCTAGCTGTCTCCTGGGGGGCTTCTTCCTCCAGTAGATTTTACGGGCGGGTCTGCTTGGTTCTTGCCACGCTCTTTATTATTCCCTGTCTTATATTTCTTTCACGCCGCCTAAACTCCAGCCCGGCACCCGCGTCGTTTTCGCTACAGCTCCCGGTATGTCGAGTTTCCCATTAGCACCGGGCGGCGGCCAAGTGCTAGCTAGCACTAGCTCCTCCCCGCTGTAGCGTCTCCCGCTGCAAACCGTGGCTCCGTCCGCCGACCCGGGAGACCCCCGGGGCAATCCGTGCATCCGTGATATATATACAGAGTGAAAGGTGTAGAAAGAAGAAGGAAGATAAAAAAAAAAAGGCTGTTGCAACAGGCAGCCTACTCGTGTGGCGCCACCGGTCCGGCGGAACTGGAACCGGAAAAAAAAAAAAAATATTGCTGTACATACAACTGTAGTGCAGGCAAGATGAAATTGCGCTTCTCTCGGCATCCATATAAATAGAAGCAGCATGATTTAAGACACACTCACACATAGCTTCACCCCCCCACCCCCACCCCCCCATCCATTCACACATCCCTGAGACATACTTGGGGAAAAAACTAACTAACTATAATATACAAATAATATACAAAATGTCCGTAGGTGCAGTAGTGTGTATGAGAGATTCCGGGTCAACTGTTCAGCATCCTGACAGCTTGTGGAAGGAAGCTGTTGATCAGTCTGGTGGTTCTGCCTCTGATGCTCCAGAATCGTTTACCAGATGGAAGAAGTTCAACGTGTTTATGCAGAGGGTGAGAACGGTCCTTGACAATGTTCAGTGCCCTGCTTCTACAACGATTGTTCGATAAGTCATAAATTTACTAGGAAAAAGTTGCATGTTTATCAGAAAAAAAACTCACTGTACAAAGGCAATAAAAGCATTCATATTATATCAACTGGTCAACAATAACAAGTTGGACTTCCGGTTATGGCGGCCATGTGGGAAGACGTGTTTCACTCTGCTCTGCTCCTAAAAATGTGTTTTTGTGGAACAAAAACCTATCCCAGCATTTAGACGCGGATATGGTAAAGACGAAGGCTGGGAAATTAGGCGGAGGGAAAAGTGATTCTTCGAAACACTCCAAGCTAACAGACTTCCACGCTCGTGACGAAGCAGGTAAATCTCCAGAGACTATGGCGGAGCAAGCTAGCGGCGGAGCGGCGTCTGCTGAAGAAGGCACGAATGCAGTGCTGGCTGCCATCAGCTCCATGAGAGCAGACTTTTCATCTAAGTTTGATGGGATGATAGCAGCGATAGAAGGAATGAGAAAAGAAATAAGCGACTGTATGGAACGAGTTTTACAGGCGGAGCTCCGAATCTCCAACGCTGAAGATGACGTCACCAGCCTACAATTAAAGGTCCAAACATTGGAATTAAAAAATAAACGTCTGGAAGATAACGTCCTGGACTTAGAGTCCAGGTCGCGACGGAATAATTTAAGGCTGGTGGGCCTCCCGGAGGATACGGAGGGACGGGATACATGTTCCTTTTTGGAAAAGTGGATTCCAGAGGTGCTGAACAACGCGGGTCTGCAGTCATCAGTCGTCTTGGAGAGCGCTCACCGAATCGGCCCACTGAGAGATAATAAGACACCACCGAGGACGCTGATTATGAAGTTCCTCAGCTACAGAGACAAGATGACGGTCACCAATGCAGCACGTGCTAAAGGAGAAATCAAATATCAGGATCATCAGGTGCGTTTCTACTCAGATTTGGCCACAGGAATTCAACAATTAAGAAAACAGTTTGACCCCGCCCGTAAAGAGCTGCGCAACCTCGGGATTCGTCACGGAGTGATTCATCCGGCAAGACTGCTGGTCACATATAAAGGGAGAACCCATATCTTCAAGAACCCTCAGGAGGCACAGGAGCTTATCAAGCAGATCCAAGGAGAGACTGGCGGGAGCTAAGCATGAAGCAAGAACAAGATATAAAGGTAGAATATTTAAGCATGTGTACAAGTATCTGACTGATTTGAAACATACAGCATGTCTACAAAATATAGATTGTATTATATAAAAAAAAAAGCTATGATGTACAAAGTTGCTATAAAATTTTGGAGTTAAGTTGGAAAAACTACAGAAGAAAGTTATTGTCATGTCACTTAAAGTAGCAGAGTAAGGGTGATTGAGAGGAGAAAGAGTGAGTGGTTTGACTGATCCTCGCGAGTGAGGAGCAGCCACTGGCTATAGAGGGAATGGAATTTTTTTTTTTATTTTGGGGGGAGTACCACGAATGTGGGGAGGGGGAATTTGTTTTTGTGTAGTTTGTGAGATGAATGTTCAACCATCCATGTTTTTGCTTCTCTGTATGAGCATGTTTATTTTGCAAGGTAATCTGAAACTCTTTATTGATCATAGACCAAAGCGTTAATCTTAATTTAACTTCATGGAATTGTAGAGGTCTACAAAATCTAAAAAAACGTAAACAAGTTACGAATAAAATAAAAGACATAGGTTCAAAAATTGTGTTTTTACAAGAAACTCATCTAATAGAGGAGGATGTAAAAAGAATAAGGAGAAGATGGCAGGGAAGTGTGTTCACCTCATCATTTTCATCCCAAGCCAGGGGAGTTATGACTCTCATACATAAAACAGTCCCATTTCATGTGAAAAATGTAATTGGAGACAAATTGGGAAGATATCTAATCATCCAAGGATATTTGTTATTAGAAAATATAAATCTGGTGTACTTATACGGTCCCAGTATAGATGATCAAAACTTCTTCATCATTTTATTTCTTACTTTAGCATCACTCACAGGGCAACATATAATAACAGGGGATTTTAATTGTACATTGAAGCCCAGTATAGATAGATCAACAGGACTGGACTGTACGCACAATGGATGCAGGATGACCATTAATCATTTTATGAAAGAATTGAGATTGCTAGATATATGGAGAGAAATGAAACCACAAGTCAAAGCCTATTCTTGTTATTCTAATACCTACAAGACATTTTCACGTATTGACTATTTTTTGATCTCCACAGAATTAAGGTCCAAGATTCAAAACTGTTTCTATGATAACATCGTGATATCTGATCACGCACCCTGCTGTCTAATATATGTAGATAAGAAATTGACAAAGGTTCCAGGTAGGTGGCAATTTCAGCATAAATGGCTTCAGGATGACGAATTTGTTAAGTACATAGAAAAACAGATAGATGAGTTCTTTGATATTAATACTACACAAACATCAGCAGGTATAAAGTGGGAAGCTTTCAAAGCTTTTATTAGGGGGCATATTATTAGTTATACAGGTTCAAAATCTAGGAAGACTCGAGAGGAGAGAGTCCAATTGGAACGTAAAATAAAAATTCTTCAAGAAAAAGTGTATGCAGGAAGTAATCCAAAATTAGAGAACGAATTACTGATTCTGAGAGCTGAATATGACAAAAAATCAGCGAATAGAGCTGCCTCGAGTCTTCTAAGATTGAAGCAAACCTTTTATGAACAAGATGAAAAATCAGGAAAATTATTGGCATGGCAGATTAAACAATTAGAATTTAAAACACCAATTACCAGTATTATAAGTAACGGACAGGCAGTTGTAGATCCTTTAGCAATTAATAGTGTCTTTTGAGATTATTATGAAAAACTATATGATGCAAAAAATGAAACTGACTTAACAAAATTAAATGGGTTTTTGGACGGATTATCTATACCGTGTATTCCAAACGAAAATAGGAAGATACTGGAGTCAAAAATTAGTCAGGAAGAAGTTGGGCTAGCCATTGATAATATGAAATCAGGAAAAAGTGCGGGACCAGATGGTCTTCCAGTTGACCTCTATAAAAAATTTAAGAATAAATTAATAAAACCATTTTTGGAAATGGTTTTAGAAGCATTTCAAAATAGTAATTTACCACCATACATGAATAATGCCTTAATTATACTGTTGCCAAAACCAGGTAGACCCTCTAATAAATGTGAAAACATGAGACCAATAAGTCTATTAAATGCTGACCTTAAGATAATCTGTAAAATTTTAGCAAGACGACTACAAGAAATATTACCAAATATTATTAACCGAGATCAGAATGGTTTTATAATGGGAAGACAAGGCTTCCATAATGTAAGAAGACTATTTAATATTATTTATTCTAATAAAGAAGCACCGGATACAGCTCTCCTATCATTGGACGCTGAAAAGGCCTTTGATAGGGTCGAATGGCCCTTTCTTTTTGAAGTCCTACAAAGGTTTGGACTTGGAAATAATTTCATAAAATGGGTTCAGATAATATACAATAATGCTACAGCAGAAATCCTAACAAACAGCAATATCTCAAAATCAAGAAAAATCAATAGAGGATGTCGACAAGGCTGTCCACTTTCACCTTTACTGTTTACTATGGCAATTGAACCTTTAGCGATGGCAGTACGTTTATATCCACAAATATATAGAATTAAAGTAGGACCAACAGAACATAAAATTTCCCTGTATGCTGATGACATAATTTTGTTTATATCGAATTTTAAAAAATCAATTCCGACCTTGTTAGAACTTTGGGGAAATATCAGGATATAAAATAAATAAAACTAAATCTTCAATATTAATGCTAAATGAGACCCAGAGAAATCACCCAGCTCCTGAGGTAAATCAATTCAATGTTGTAAATCAGTTTAAATATTTAGGAATTCAAATTGTGCCTAAGTTAGAATCAGTCGCCAGTACCAACTATGAAGCCTTAATGACAGATATTAATGAGTTGCTTCAGAGATGGATGTCACTACCAATGTCGATGATCGGGAGAATTAATATACTTAAAAGTAATATCTTACCCAAAATATTTTATTTATTTCAATATATTCCTTTACCACCACCTTCAGATCTATTCTCAAGAATTAAAAAAAAGTTAGTGGAATTTATATGGAATAATAGGAAGGCTAGATTACGTCTGTCCTTACTATATTTACCATTTGATCGTGGAGGTCTGAAATGTCCAAACTTTATGTTGTATTACTGGTCAGCACAACTGAGGTCTATGACATATTATATTTCATCAAATGATCTCCCTCACTGGACTGAAATACAATTTACCTTTACCTCTTCCCTTATTCATATACTCAGACTCGGCTAAAAAATTACAGAAACAAGTTAAAAATTCTATTGTAAAGCATATGATCAAAATTGCACGGTGGCGCAGTGGTTTAGCACTGTGGCAGCACAGTTTTACCCTTGGCCGGGGGATCGCGGGGATCATGAGGTCGTGGGTTCGATCCCAGCCCCCGACCAACAGTGAGCTGTGTGGAGTTTGCATGTTCTCCCCGTGTTGCGTGGGTTTACTCCGGGATTTCTCCGGTTTCCTCCCGCATACCAAAAACATGTAGGTTTAGGGCGCTCGCGCACGCAGCGACCAGCAGCCGGTGGCTTGTCACCAGACTGCAAACCAAGTCTACCTACGGGTACAAATAAGTAACAAAAAAAAAAAAAAAAAAAAAAAAAAAAAAAAAAAAATATGGTGTGAAATCAAAAAATATTTAAAAGAACCACACTTATTGTCACAATTTAGCCCAATATGGGGTAATCAATACTTTACACCAGGGAGAGCGGATGCTGTATTTAAAGTATGGAATTTAAAAGGGATTCAAAAGATTCAAGACTTATATTTGTCACGTTCAGATAACATAATGCCTTTTGAAGAACTGAGGATCAAATTTAATCTTAATAGAACACATTTTTTAAAATATCTTCAGCTTAGGAATTTTATTCGATCAAATCAAAATAATGCTCTCACCCAACCTACTTATTCTTCCTTGGAAAAAATTTTGACGAAAGATAGTAAGAGAAAGGGTATTAGTGTGTATGAGTTTTATAACTCATTGACACTATCCTCAAGTGAAAACTCACAGAAAAGAATGAATTATTGGAAAGAAGACCTGCAAACTGAAATTTTAGAGGAACAATGGGAATTGGCTTGCACAGAAGCTCAAACCAAATCAATAAATGTACGTCTTAAACTGATACATTTTAAATGGTTAATGCGGATGTATGTTACACCGGTGGAGTTAAATAGATATAACAAAAACATACCAGATATGTGCACAAAATGTATGGAAATAAAGGAACCCTATTTCATTGTTTATGGGAATGTAGAAAAATTAGAATGTTTTGGGAAGAGGTGAGGGTAACAATAGAAAAAATAATTTCAAAACAATTCACACTGAACCCTAAATTGTTTTTGTTGGGTCTGTACCCAGAAAAACATAACTTTAATAAGAGTGAAAGAGCATTCATAGACCTCAGTTTGCTTAATGCCAAAAAATGTATTGCACTATTGTGGAATAAGACTCATAGACCAGATGTGACTCAGTGGTTAAGACAGATGTTAACAAACCTTCCACTAGAAAGAATAACATACATACTGAAATCAAGGGAAAATGTGTTTGAGAATATATGGAGACCTTTCTGAATTAGACAGGGCTCAGAGAGGGGACGATGAGGCAGAAGAGAGGAGCCAAGGAGAGGAAAGTGTTTAGGCAGAGGGTCCAGGAGAGGTGAGAGCAGAGGAAGGAGAGAAGGAGGACACCAGTAAAAAGTCCAAACACAGGACATCTGGGTGGGACCCCAACTGGTCCAATATTACAACAATCAAGCCTCGGTTGTACAATACTTCATATGGGAAGTTCCATATACAAAGCTACTGTGCAAAATTTAAAAAAAGAAAGAAATGGTATAAAATTAACATATTGCGGTTACAATAGTGTCATGTGTTTTCTGCTCCCCCCCATCCCTTAGAAAAATATGTTGCCACCGCGCCAAGGTCTTTAAGCCAGAGGAAATACTGTTTTCATCATAAAAAATATGTTGTTGACTGTATGTGACCCTGAAAAAAATGCACATTATGGGACCTTTAAAAGACACTAAACAGACAAAATCAAGAATTCACAGAACAATAAAACATTTAACACTTTAGTACAATCACACAATAAATCAGAGACTCTTAGATGACATAGTTGGTTTTTCGATAAACTCTGCTCTGTGGAGTACACATGACCAGAGTACATAGTGGCAGGTGATCGTTGAGGGAAGTAAAGATGGAGTTAACACCATGTGGTTTAAGCAGAGATTAGAGGAAACTGATCACCACTGACAGCTTTGTTGCTTACATTAAATTAAAGTTCTTCTATGGCAGCATTCAGTATTTTTGTAGTTATTGTAATTATATGTTGGCCTTGTACTATAAATGAGATTTACTATTCATAATTCTCAGATAAATATTGCACTTATTTTCATAATGTCAAAGATGCTTCGCTTGTTATTCTTCAGTCATGAAACTACTGATAATATTTCAAGACCCGACATTTTCTCTTATCTACAGTGTTTCCAGTTGAAGTAGAAATGCACACATCTTTGCTTTCTTTTTGCTTTTTTCTCCCCTTCTCTCACTGTGATTTCACACTATAGCATGCAGCCTCACAGAGGGCATCTCCAGGTCAAAAGATAATGTCTTCAGTTTACAGGATGAAAGCCTTTTAAGTTGGAGAGCTCCCTCTGATGCCCCTCCTCCCCACGTTTGCTCTTCACATCCTTCATTTGCGGTCTGTTGGGGGGGAAGCGTGATGTGACACAATCCAGGGGCCAAGCCTCTGTCTGACAGGACGGAGAGAAGCCGCCGGCTTTCTCTCCCTCCCTCTTCTACTGTTTTTGCAGTCGGCCCATGGCATTGTCCTGACACATGTATACCACAGAGCTCCAATCTGTAACTCATTAGAGCACGAGGCCAAAGCCTGTCAGCTGGAGCTCAGCCAGGGCTGCAGGGTGATCTGAGGCAGCATTTTGTAGAGGTGCTCCTGCAATCCAGTTGGCCAGTGGATCGGGTGGTGTCCCACTGGCGAGGTGTGATCATGATACACAAGTCTGGATTAATGTTGGTGTTGGTAATACTTAGGAAACCCAGCTAAAACTTTAAAATGTCTTCTTAATTAAGTTGAAATACCTGAAGCATTTACATCAGAAAAGATCAATAAAGAAGGAATTCTGAACATAAAAATAAAAACAGTTTAAATCTAGCTTAGTTTCTACAAGTGTGTTGTGTTTTAAAGGCAAATCAGATTTTTTTCCTTGGTCCAGCTCCTTTATGCTACATCCCTATGCTCCTCATCACCTAGCAACAACTTCTAATGCCTAGCTTTGTGTTTTGTCATATCCCCTGCAATGAAGTTGCAGAGGGAATAATGTTTTTGACTCGTCCGTCCATTCATTTGTTCATTTATTTGACATTTTATTTGTCGCCACTATAGTTTCTACCTTTCTGATTGGATTGACTCCAAATTTATACAGAAGCTTTAAAGGTGACAGAGACAATATTCTGACCTCCTGGTCAGTAGGTGTCACACTTAAGCTACAGTCACAAAGATTCTTACAAACAGTGGGTTTGTAAGAATTTCCCAGTTCCTACAAATTCTAGAGTTCGCAGACATTCGTGGATGGGGATAGTTTCTTATGGCTGCTGTTCAGTTCACAAGAGCAACTTAAGGTATTCTTGAGAAATGAGCTGCTTTTCTGTCATAGGATGGCCCTAGAGTTCTTTCGTTCTTCGTAAGGGTACCTTGGGACCTTTCTACGGCATACTTACTGCCATCTTGTGAAAATTTTTGTGCAGCTCATGGCACTTTCAAGTCGTTGGTAGGA
Organism: Pholidichthys leucotaenia; assembly: GCA_020510985.1. Lineage (NCBI taxonomy): Eukaryota > Metazoa > Chordata > Actinopteri > Cichliformes > Pholidichthyidae > Pholidichthys > Pholidichthys leucotaenia. The sequence continues at coordinate 205,399,126 of CM035837.1, read as the reverse complement.
AGATCTTACGGCTTTTGTCACATTTTGTCGGCACAAATGTTGCACAAATAACACTTTTGCCTTATGAGCGTCTCACGACTGCCTTACGCACGCTGTACGAATCTCCATATGAAAGGAGATTTGTACAGTGTTTCCTACAACCACTGTAAGGGGCCCTCAAGAACAACTTAAGGTGCTCTTGAGGCATACTTACGGCCAACATCTTGCGTAGTTCTTACGTTGTTCCTATGGCCACCCTATGATGAGGGGTTTTTGTGGGGCATTCATAGATATCTTGGACAAGACCATTGACCTGGCCACAGACTTACAAACGGTGTATGAACAATGGATTCTCCTGCAGCCACCTTAAGAAGGCCATACGAAATGGTCCAAAAATCGTTCATACTGTGGTCTCAGCTATTCATAAGGGTATTTGTGACCATAGCTTTACCCTTGCACTAACTGGTTGATACGCATCGCTGAACAACACAGGTGTTTCCCAAAACCATAGTGAACGTTCACAGACACTGTTGTAAAGTTGTGTTGTTGCTACGACAGCTCAGGAGCTTGTTTAGTAGCTGGAGAAAACGGTAAATACTGACAGAAAACACAGCTGATAGGTAATGATATAATTAGTGGTGAGCACTATATGGATGATTCTACAATATGAGGGCAATTTTAGCTTCAACAATTGAATAAAATTACCTTTTTTATGCATTTCTGATATGTATTTATTAAAAAATATAATCCATCAAATAATTGGATATGCCCAGCTCATCAGAGATACACTTTTTATAATGTATGTTTAGTGTGAATTAGTGCTTTTTTTAAATACACTACACTGTGACCACTTTCCTTTGGATATGACCGAAGTATTCCGAGCTTTTCCAAATGGTTGCAACCAACGTAGTTTAACCAACATAGATGTTGATAAAAACACTTTGGAAAACAGCTGTAAGTTAGATGTTAGTTGAACGATGCAAACTATACTGTTAATTCAAGGCTAACCCCCATCCAGAGGTTGGGCTAACATTTATTGTTGTCCGTCAAAATGATGGAGAGTAGGGCTGTGCGTTATGACCAAAATTTCATATCATGATAAACATTTTCTGTAAATTCTATAGTTTAGATATAATAATCACATAAAAAGGACCATCTCTTTTTTCACATTTTAAATTACATACTGAAAAAAAATCAGTTGTTCAAATTCATCTGATCTACAGCCTGAAGATGCCATTCTGGCTTGATTTAACTTGTTTGCTTCCTTGTAAAAAATATTTCAGATTTGCCATGATCTGAAAATCAAAGGCACAAAAGATGACGTAATAAAATACAGTGGTGTGAAAAAGTGTTTTCCCCCTTCTTGATTTCTCATTTTTTTGTATGTTTGTCACACTTAAATGTTTCAGATCATCAAACAAATTTAAATATTAGACAAAGATAACACAAGTAAACACAAAATGCAGTTTTTAAATGAAGGTGTTTATTATTAAGGGGGAAAAAAATCCAAACCTACATGGCCCTGTGTGAAAAAGTGATTGCCCCCTAAACCTAATAACTGGTTGGGCCACCCTTAGCAGCAACAACTGCAATCAAGCATTTGCGATAACTGGTGAAGAGTCTTTTACAGCACTGTGGAGGAACTTTGGCCCACTCATCTTTGCAGAATTGTTGTAATTCAGCCACAATGGAGGGTTTTCAAGCATGAACCACCTTTTTAAGGTCATGCCACAGCATCTCTATCAAATTCAGGTCAGGACTTTGACTAGGCCACTCCAAAGCCTTCATTTTGTTTTTCTTAAGCCATTCAGAGGTGGACTTGCTGGTGTGTTTTGCATCATTGTCCTGCTGCAGAACCCAAGTGCGCTTCAGCTTGAGGTCACAAACAGATGACCGGACATTCTCCTTCAGGATTTTTTGGTAGACAGCAGAATTCATGGTTCCATTTACCACAGCAAGGTCTTCCAGGTCCTGAAGCAGCAAAACAGCCCCAGACCATCACACTACCACCACCATGTTTTACTGTTGGTATGGTGTTCCTTTTCTGAAATGCTGTGTTACTTTTATGCCAGATGTAATGGGACACACACCTTCTAAAAAGCTGAGCTTTTGTCTCATCAGTCCACAGAGTATTTTCCCAAAAGTCTTGGGGATCATCAAGATGTTTTCTGGCCACACTGAGACGAGCCTTTATGTTCTTTTTGCTCAGCAGTGGTTTTCGTCTTGGAACTCTGCCATGCAGGCCATTTTTGCCCAGGCTCTTTCTTTTGGTGGAATCATGAACACTGACCTTAACTGAGGCAAGTGAGGCCTGCAGTTCTTTGGATGTTGTGGGGTCGTTTGTGACATCTTGGATGAGTCGCCGCTGCGCTCTTGGGGCAATTTTGGTCAGCCGGCCACTTCTGAGAAGGTTGACCACTATTCCATGTTTTCGTCATTTGTGGATAATGGTTCTCACTGTGGTTTTCTGGAGTCCAAACGCTTTAGAAATGGCTTTATAACCTTTTCCAGACTGATAGAGCTCAGTGACTTTGCTTCTCATTTGTTTGTGAATTTCTTTGGATCGCAGCATGATGTCTAGCTTTTGAGGATCTTTTGGTCTACTTCACTTTGTCAGGCAGGTACTATTAAAGTGATTTCTTGATTGAGAACAGGTGTGGCAGTAATCAGGCCTGGGTGTGGCTAGAGAAACTGAACTCAGCTTTCCAAAGATGTTATAAACCACAGTTAATTTATGTTTTAACGGGGGGGGATCACTTTTTCACACAGGGCCATGTAGGTTTGGATTTTTTTTTTACCCTTAATAATAAACACCTTCATTTAAAAACTGCATTTTGTGTTTACTTGTGTTATCTTTGTCTAATAAGAAGAGGGTAAAAACCTTCCTCTTCAATATAGCCTACGATTAGGGAGGGAGCTTGTGTCTCTTACCCCCCCCCCCTTTGTTTTGCTGTTAATAGATTTAGACTGCCAGGTGACCTCCAATAATGTACTTGGCTTCTCTCCGTTAATGTTTGCTTTCTTTATGTCTGTCCTTTTCATCTTCTCTATCCCCTCACCCCCAGCCAGTCGCAGCAGATGACTGCCCCTCCCTAAGCCTGGTTCTGCTAGAGGTTTCTTCCTGTTAAAAGGGAGTTTTTCCCTCTCCACTATCGCTAAGTGCTTGCTCACAGGGAATCGTGTGATTGCTGGGGTCTTTCTGCAATTGTGGGGTTTTCCCTACATTTGAAAGTGCTATGAAATGACTGTTGTTGTGATATGGCGCTATATAAATAAAGTTGAATTGAATTGAATTAATATTTAAATTTGTTTGATGATCTGAAACATTTAAGTGTGACAAACATACAAAAAAATGAGAAATCAGGAAGGGGGCAAACACTTTTCACACCACTGTACATGTGATGACTTCAACTTTATTCATTATCGCTACTTGACTAACAGAGAGTCAGACAGAAAGGCAAACAGAAGTAGCGGCTATATGACCAAAACATTAGCTTGCAGTTTGCTGTTGTGCTAACCACCAGACCCACACACCTGGAGCACAACGGGGGAGAGGCGGGGTGGTGACAAGTAAAAACGGGGTATGTGACTTTTAAATTCAAATATAAACGATATACGTAGTTTTATATGAAACAATAGATGTTTGTATCACATCACTCGATATATATCGTCATATCGCACAGCCCTGTCAGAGAGGGTTGTAAAAATTATGTCATGACCTATTGTAATCCGTCATAAAAAATAACTATATTACACACACACATACAATATCTTACAAAAGTGAGTACACCCCTCACATTTTTGTAAATATTTTATTATATCTTTTCAAGGGGCAATACTGAAAATATGACACTTTGATACAATGGTTGTCAGTGTACAACTTGGATAACAGTGTAATTTGCTGTCCCTCAAAATAACTCAACACACAGCCATTATTCTAAACTGCTGGCATACAAAAGTGAGGAACACCCGCAAGTGAATATGTCCAAATTGGGGCCCAAAGTGTCAATATTGTTGTGTGGCCACCATTATTTCCAGCACTGCCTTAACTCTCTTGGCCATGGAATTCACTCGAGCTGCACAGGGGGGCCACGGAAATCCTCTTCCACTCCTCCATGATGACATCATGGAGCGGTGATGTTAGAACCTCGCGCTCCTCCACCTTGCTCACCCGGCTCCTGGCGGCAGTGGCTCAGAGGTAGAGGCAGGGTCGTCCAAGAACCACATGGTTGGCGGTTCAAATCCCGTCTCCCCAGATTTGCTGCCGTTGTGTCCCTGGGCAAGACACTTCACCCCAATTGCTCCTGGTGGTCTGGAAGCGCCATGTTAGCAGCATGCCACCATCAGTGTGTGAATGTGTGCGTGAATGGGTGGATAGCAGGATCTGTAAAGCGCTTTGGTCATCAAGAGATGAGAATAAAAGCGCTATATAAGTGAACGCCATTTACCATTTACCATTTACCTTCCATTTGAGGATGCCCCACAGATGCTCAATAGGGTTTAAGTCTGGAGACATGCTTGGCTAGTCCATCACCTTTACCCTCAGTTTCTTTAGCAAGGCAGTGGTCGTCTTGGAGGTGTGTTTGGGGTCGTTATCATGTTGGAATATTGCCCTGCGGCCCAGTTTCCGAAGGGAGGGGATCATGCTCTGCTTCAGTATGTCACAGTACATGTTGGCATTCATGGTTCCCTCAATGAACTGTAGCTCCCCAGTGCCGGCAGCACTCATGCAGCCCCAAACCATGACTCTCCCACCACCACGCTTGACTGTAGGCAAGACACACTTGTCTTTGTGCTCCTCACCTGGTTGCCGCCACACATGCTTGACACCATCTGAACCAAATAAGTTTATGTTGGCCTTATCAGTCCACAGGCCATGGTTCCAGTAATCCATGTCCTTAGTCTTCTTGTCTTCAGCAAACTGTTTGTGGGCTTTCTTATGCGTCATCTTTAAAAGGGACTTTCTTCTGGGATGACAGCCATGCAGACCAGTTTGATGCAGTGTGCGGCGTATGGTCTGAGCACTGACAGGCTGACCCTACACCCCTTCAACCTCTGCAGCAATGCTGGCCGCACTCATACATCTATTTTCAAAAGACAACCTCTGGACATAACGCTGAGCACATGCACTCAACTTCTTTGATCAACCATGGCGAGGCCTGTTCTGAATGGAACCTGTCCTGTTGAACTGCTGTGTGGTCTTGACCACCGTGCTGCAGCTCAGCTTCAGGGTGTTGGCAATCTTCTTATAGCCTAGGCCATCTTTATATTGAGCAACAATTCTTTTTTTTTCAGTTCCTCAGAGAATTCTTTGCCCTGAGGTGCCATGTTGAACTTCCGGTGACCAGTATGAGAGAGTGTGAGAGCGATAACACCAAATTTAACACACCTGTTCCCCATTCACACCTGAGACCCTGTAACACTAATAAATCACATGACACCAGGGAGGGAAAATGGCTAATTGGGCCCAATTTGGACATTTTCACTTAGGGGTGTACTCACTTTTGTTGCCAGCAGTTTAGACATTAATGGCTGTGTATTGAGTTATTTTGAGGGGACAGCAAATTTACACTGTTATACAAGCTGTACACTGACTACATTGTATCAAAGTGTCATATCTTCAGTGTTGCCCCATGAAAAGATATAATAAAATATTTACAAAAATGTGAGGAGTTACTCACTTTTGTGAGATAATGTATATAGAGGGGTTGCACGTGACGTCAGTGGTCACGTGCCACATTGTTTTTCTGCCGTTTTGGACGGCAAATAGCGTGGACTCTATGTTGACAATAATAATAATTCCACTAGCACGTACTCAGTCCGACTCACCACGGTGTTGTTCGTTTTCCATTATGACTGAATACCACCTTAAGTGAGTGAGATCTTTACAGCAAGGTGGCCCGACACTCCCATGACATCGTTTGTATGTGACAAGAAAAACACAAGATGGATATCGAGGCGAGCCCGCTGCTTGCTGGCTTTTTGTCAGAGTAAAGGCAAAAAAGGAGAGCCAGAAAAGGCTACAGGTGGCGAGACGAAACACTGGAAAAGTACTGGAGAGTTCAGGAAGCCATGGGGCAGTGCAAGATGTGAGGATACGAACTAGATCACATTTGAAGGTAAGCTAATGATTGCTAATACTAGTTAGCACTAATAAATCCCCCGTACTGCATTGTAATCACAGCAAGTTATTGCTGTTAGGTACTAAAATATGTATGCTGTGTGTGTTATTTAGCTCATTGTCTGCATACAGGAGACAACGGTGTTGTTTGTTCAAAGTGAGCTTTCCACCACTGGGATAAATAACAGCAAAGATGCATAATATCACACCACTCACCATCCTCTATCACTGTTTTCAACAATAATAATGCCGTGGTCGGGTCGACACCACTCTGCCTCCCATCTGCCTCCGCTGTGGCCGTGAATTCATTTCAGGTCGCTCCGTCCAGCTCCCTCTGGATTTCTTTAATCAGCTGCCAAGCACAGAAAAGTCTGCACTTCGTCGGTCGGCCACGGTGTTGATTTGTGTGTAGTCATTTATCTCGTTGATTACACTCACTCACGCTTGCTGTTGGTGATTTGACTGTTCGTTGCCATCCAAAATGGCGCAGTAAACAAAAGACACGTGACCCGTGTGATGTCGGTGCAACCCCTGTATGTGTGTGTGTATGTGTGTGTGACCCGTGCTGGCAAAATGAGTCGGAATGCGCACCGGTTAATTAGGAGCTACAGGCAGGAGAAGTCATAAATCATGACTCTTTCTTTGTTTGCTGGCGGCAAGTCCCGGGAAATCCCCCATCAGTGCCTGGTATCATTGTAAAGCTTGGAACTCCTGCTTTCTAAAAACACACATTTTTGTGGAAGACGTAACTCAGGACTGATCGAACGCAAGTTTTCAACCCAGACAAAATATGAACAAAAGCAGCTTGTTGCTGGTCCGTTTTTGTGCAAGTCCTACAAATTAAACATCATTTTGAAGGTCTTTCAATACAGAATATGAAAATAACATTACCTCAGTTTTGAAAATTTCCTCATTGCGAATCATTTTGCCAGCACGGGTCTCTCACACACACACACACACACACACATGTATGCATATTATATATATATATACAGTATATACACACACACACTACCGTTCAAAAATTGGAGTCACTTAGAATTTCCTTATTTTGAAAGAAAAGCACTTTTTTCATGAAGATAACTTAAACTAATCAGAAATACACTCTATACATTGCTAATGTGGTAAATGACTATACTAGCTGCAAATGTCTGGTTTTTGGTGCAATATCTACATAGGTGTATAGAGGTCCATTTCCAGCAACTATCACTCCAGTGTTCTAATGGTACAATGTGTTTGCTCATTGCGTCAGAAGGCTAATGGATGATTAGAAAACCCTTTCATGAAACCCCCAATCATGTTAGGTGTGCAATGCTGTAATTGCTGCAAATGGAGGATTCTTTGACGAAAGCCAAGTTTGAAGGAAAAAATTATTATTTCAAATACAAATCATTATTTCTAACCTTGTCAATGTCTTGACTATATTTTCTATTCATTTTACAACTCATGAGTTGTAAATAAGTGTGACTTTTCATGGAAAACGGTAGTGTATATATATACACTACCGTTCAAAAGTTTGGGGTCACCCAGACAATTATTTTGTGTTTTCCATGAAAAGTCACAGTTATTTACAACCATGAGTTGTAAAATGAATAGAAAATATAGTCAAGACATTGACAAGGTTAGAAATAATGATTTGTATTTGAAATAATAATTTTTTCCTTCAAACTTTGCTTTCGTCAAAGAATCCTCCATTTGCAGCAATTACAGCATTGCACACCTAACATGATTGCACAAGGGTTTTCTAATCATCCATTAGCCTTCTGACGCAATGAGCAAACACACTGTACCATTAAAACACTGGAGTGATAGTTGCTGGAAATGGGCCTCTATACACGTATGTAGATATTGCACCAAAAACCAGACATTTGCAGCTAGAATAGTCATTTACCACATTAGCAATGTATAGAGTGTATTTTTGATTAGTTTAAAGTTATCTTCATTGAAAAAAAGTGCTTTTCTTTCAAAAATAAGGAAATTTCTAAGTGACCCCAAACTTTTGAACGGTAGTGTGTATATATATATATATATATATATATATACAGTATATACCTCTTCCAGCGCCACACGAGTTGGCTGCCTTTTGCAGCAGCGGCTCAATTCTGAGTCTTTTTATCGTCCTTCTTCTTTCTGATCCGGTGATAACTTTCTGATCCGGCACACCTTTCACTCTATATATATCACGGACACACAGATCGCCCCAAAGGTCTCCCGAGTCGGCAGACGGAGCCACTGTTTACAGCAGGAGACGATACAGCAGGGAAGAGCTAGCTAGCACTCAACCGCCACCCGGTGCTAACAGAGAAACTCGACATACCGGGGAACTGAAGCGAAAACGACGCGGGTGCCGGGCTGGAGTTTAGGCGGCATGCAAGAAATATAAGACAGAATAATAAAGAGCGATGGCAAGAACCAAGCAGACCGCCCATAAATCTACTGGAGGAAAAGCCCCAGAAGCAGCTGGCTATCAAGGCTGCTCGGAAAAGCGCTCTGGCCACCGGCGGAGTGAAGAAGCCTCACCGTTACAGGCCCGGTACCGTGGCTCTGAGAGAGATCCATCGCTACCAGAAATCCACGGAGCTACTCATCCGTAAACTGCCCTTCCAGCGCCTGGTGAGGGAGATCGCTCAGGACTTCAAGACCGACCTGCGCTTCCAGAGCTCCGCCGTCATGGCTCTGCAGGAGGCCAGCGAGGCCTACCTGGTGGGTCTCTTCGAGGACACCAACCTGTGCGCCATCCACGCCAAGAGGGTCACCATCATGCCCAAAGACATCCAGCTGGCCCGCCGCATCCGCGGAGAGAGAGCTTAGACTTTCTGCTGCACATCCACCAACGACAATGCTCCGCACTGTGTGTCTATATATATATATATATATAGTAATATGTACATATGTATACTAGCTGCTCTTGTTTTTTCTTGCCTTCTGATTGTTGCTCTGAGTGTTGCTATCCCTGTGCTGTTGCAATCCTGGAATTTCCCCATTGTGGGACTAATAAAGGCTTATCTTATCTTATCTATCTATCTATCTATCTATCTATCTATCTATCTATCTATCTATCTATCTATCTATATATATATATATATATATATAGATAGATATAGATATAGATATAGATATAGATATAGATATATGGCCCCAACTGGGCCAAGGCCAGAATTGCCTTATATTATCCTGGGATTTCAAAGTCTGTTTTGACCCTTACGTCAAGGTGGACTGATGTAGTGACCTAGTCGCTTTCGCCCTCAGGCAAGGTAGACATAAACCTATCAGTCTCTTTTGCACACAGGCAAGGCAGACGTAAGGGATAAGGTACACCTATATTCCAGGCTGGGATTTGAACCCATGACACCATGATCTCAAAACCTCTCACTCGCCTATTGAGCCAAAGAGGAATTCCTCACTAGCTCTTGGCTAGTAACGGAGGTGTACTCTAAGGTGTCAGGACCTGCACCACTGACTTAATTACTCACAGAGGATGCCGTAACACCTCCCCCTTTAAAGAAGTGGTGCAGCTGTCAAATCCCGGACAAGCCCCCACTTTCTGTTATGCCCCTGTTTCTGGGCTGAGGCCAGAATTGCCTATTCAGCCTGGGATCTCCAAGTCCGTTTCAGCCCTTACGCCATGGTGGGCTGACCTAGTCACTTTGATCCTCAGGCAAGGTAGATATACACCTATAAGTCTCTTTCGCACACAGGCAAGGTAGACATACACCTATATCCCAGGTCGGGATTTGAATCCATGACACCATGGTTGCGACACCTCTGACTGTACCAGTGAGCCAAAGAGAAATTCCTCTACTGGCACAGGGCCAGTAGTGGAGATGTAGCCTAACATGTCAGGGACTACACCACTGACAAATTCCTTATGGAGGGGGACCTGTAACACCTCCCCACTTAAGGAAGTGGTGCAGGTGTCATAACCCAGATGAGCCCACACACACACACACACACACACACACACACACACACACACACACACACACACACACACACACACACACACATACAGTATAAACAGTGGGGCAAAAAAGTATTTAGTCAGCCACCAATTGTGCAAATTCTCCCACTTAAAAGATGAGAGAGGTCTCCAATTTTCATCATAGGTATACCTCAACTATGAGAGACAAAATGAGAAAAAAAATCCAGAAAATCACATTGAAGGATTTTTAATGAATTAATTGGTAAATTCCTCGGTAAAATAAGTATTTGGTCAATAACAAAAGTTCATCTCAATACTTTGTTATGTACCCTTCATTGGCAATGACAGAGGTCAAACGTTTTCTGTAAGTCTTCACAAGGTTTTCACACACTGTTGCTGGTATTTTGGCCCATTCCTCCATGCAGATCTCCTCTAGAGCAGTGATGTTTTGGGGCTGTCGCTGGGCAACATGGACTTTCAACTCCCTCCAAAGATTTTCTCTGGGGTTGAGATCTGGAGACTGGCTAGGCCACTCCAGGACCTTGAAATGCTTCTTACGAAGCCACTCTTTCGGTGCCCGGGCAGTGTGTTTGGGATCATTGTCATGTTGAAAGATCCAGCCACGTTTCATCTTCAATGCCCTTGCTGATGGAAGGAGGTTTTCACTCAAAATCTCATGGTACATGGCCCCATTCATTATTTCCTTTACACGGATCAGTCATCCTGGTCCCTTTGCAGAAAAACAGCCCCAAAGCATGATGTTTCCACCCCCATGCTTCACAGAAGGTATGGTGTACTTTCTCCTCCAAACACGACAAGTTGAGTTTTTACCAAAAAGTTCTATTTTGGTTTCATCTGACCATATGACATTCTCCCAATCCTCTTCTGGATCATCCAAATGCTCTCTAGCAAACTTCAGATGGGCCTGGACATGTACTGGCTTAAGCAAGGGGACACGTCTGGCACTGCAGGATTTGAGTCCCTGGCGGTGTAGTGTGTTACTGATGGTAGCCTTTTTTACTTTGGTCCCAGCTCTCTGCAGGTCATTCACTAGGTACCCCCGTGTGGTTCTGGGATTTTTGCTCACCGTTCTTGTGATAATTTTGACCCCACGGGGTGAGATCTTGCGTGGAGCCCCAGATCGAGGGAGATTATCAGTGGTCTTGTATGTCTTCCATTTTCTAATAATTGCTCCTACAGTTGATTTCTTCACACCAAGCTGCTTACCTATTGCAGATTCAGTCTTCCCAGCCTGGTGCAGGTCTACAATTTTGTTTCTGGTGTCCTTTGACAGCTCTTTGGTCTTGGCCATAGTGGAGTTTAGAGTCTTGACTGTTTGAGGTTGTGGACAGGTGTCTTTTATACTGATAACGAGTTCAAACAGGTGCCATTAATACAGGTAACGAGTGGAGGACAGAGGAGCCTCTTAAAGAAGAAGTTACAGGTCTGTGAGAGCCAGAAATCTTGCTTGTTTGTAGGTGACCAAATACTTATTTTACCGAGGAATTTACCAATTAATTCACTAAAAATCCTTCAATGTGATTTTCTGTATTATTTTTTTCTCATTTTGTCTCTCATAGTTGAGGTATACCTATGATGATATACAGTATGTTCACTGGAGCAATTAGAACACCCAGCCGCCACGCAACGTTTTGGCCTTTCTTCGCTGATATAGAAGCTAAACAGCTTGTTTACACTGACAGCACATGGATCAGCCGAGAGGAACTTCACCTCATGACGTCATATCCAGAAACGAGGCGAGTCTCAGGAGATCGCGTTAGTGCAACACGGTGCTAAATTTGAATTCACTTGGAAATATTTTTCCACTTATTTAGCGTTCTAAGTCAGAAGAACCAACTATATGGATGATTGAAGATAAATTCATACTGAATATTGATCGATAGTTCCTACGTCGTGTCACAGACACTTTAAAATCCAGCCATGGCTGTTGAGACAATAGTATTTCCACTTTACATCCAGCCATAGCTGTTCAGATAGCATAGATTGGCTTTGTTGCCATTTTCAAGCGCTTCTCAAGATTGCAGTAGGTCTCAACTGGTATTTTAGCTTGCAACCCACCAATATGCTTTTGTCCTTAACTGCAACAAATGGTAAATGGCGTTCACTTACATAGTGCTTTTTCTCATCTCTAGATGACCAAAGTGTTTTACAGATCCTGCTATCCACCCATTCTCACACACATTCACACACTGATGGCGCTGGCCTGACTCACCAGGAGCAACTGGGGGTTCAGTGTCTTGCTCAAGGACACTTACCAGTTTTTTTTTTAACAGTTTATTCTCACACACACACACACACACACAATCAACATCATGGGTGAATGAATTACAGTATGAGTTATCCACAGCATGAATTGCAGTATACAGTAAGCTTTTGTTCACATTGATTTGGAGTGTGAAAGGGTCACCCCAAGTACGCTATTTAAAGCTTTTAGTAGGGGGAACTTCGACATGCAGACTGCAGACAGAATGGGAATCAAACCCCTGACCCTCCGATCAGTAGTTGGCCACACTACACCTGTGCAACAGCTGCCCCCAAATTTTAACCGTGACAAAGGAAAAATTATCTATTTCCACAAAAATAAAGTAGCTTCATCTCTTCCTTTGCTCAATAGTGAACACTCAGCTCTCTGCAACAGGTCTTGTTGACTGATGGCTACATCTCAGCTACGGTAGTGTCAGGTTGTATATTCATTTATTTGCACAACAAATATCTGTCCATATTGATAAAATAAGTAACAAGTAACACATGGGATCAAATTTCAGTAACCATAATGCATTACTGAATTTTTAAACAGTAATTTCGTCCGCAGGTCGATGATCAATTTGGATATTGTGCCATCAGACCTGCGAGAATATGTCTTGGACACTCAGGTAAAGAGAGGTGCAGAGCTGTCAGCTGATCACCACCTGGTGGTGAGTTGGAAGGGGAAGATGCCATTCAGACCTGGTAGACCCAAACGTATAGTGAGGGTGTGCTGGGAACGTCTGGCTGAGGCCTCTGTCCAGGAGCTCTACAACTCCCACCTCTGGAAGAACGTCAACCACATTCCGAGGGAGTCTGGAGACATGGAGTCTGGATGGGCCATGCTCTCCACCTCCATTGTTGAAGTGGCTGCCCAGAGCTGTGGCCGCAAGGTTGTCGATGCATCTTGTGGTGGCAGCCCCCCGAACCAAGTGGTGGACACCAGTGGTGAAGGGGGGTATTAAGCTGAAGAAGGAGTCCTATCAAGCTTGGTTGGCTTGTGGGACTCACGAAGCAGCTAAAGTGTACCGGCAGGCCAAGCAGAGTGCAGCTCAGGTTGTTGCTGAAGCAAAAACTCGAGTTTGGTGAGGCCATGGAACAAGACTTTCGGTCGGACTCGAAGAGATTGTGGCAAACTATCCAGTGGCTCAGGAGGGGGAAGCGGCTCCCTGTCCACACTGTGTATGGTGCGGATGGGGCACTGCTGGCTTCGACTGGGGATATCGTCGGGCGGTGGAAGGAATACTTCGAGGATCTCCTCAATCCCACTGACACGCCTTCCACAGAGGAAGCAGGGCTTGTGGACAAGGGGGACGACTTGCCCATCACAGGGGCTGAGGTTGCCAAGGTGGTTAAAATGGTCTGTAGTGGCTGGGCCCGAGGGGTGGACGAGATTCGCCCTGAGTACCTCAAGGCCCTGGATGTTATAGGGCTGTCATGGTTGACACACCTCTGCAACATTGCGTGGAGGTCGGGGACAGTGCCTTTGGCATGGCAAACCGGGGTGGTGGTTCCTCTCTTCAAGAAAGGGGACTGGAAGGTGTGCTCCAACTTTAGAGGGATCACATTCCTCAGCCTCCCTGGGAAGGTCTATGCCAAGGTATTGGAGAGGAGAGTCCGGCTGTTGGCTGAACCTCGGATTCAGGAGGAGCAGTGTGGTTTTCCTCCTGGCCATGGCACATCAGACCAACTCTTTACCCTCTCGAGAATCCTCGAGGGTTCATGGGAGTTTGCCCAACCAGTTTACATGTGTTTTGTGGACTTGGACAAGGCATTCGACTGCGTCCCTCATGTTTTCTTGTGGGGGGTGCTCCGGGAGTATTGGGTAATCTGGCTTGTTGTTACAAACTATCCGGTCTCTATACGACCATTGTGAGAGTTTGGTTCGTATTGCCAACACTCGGTCAGACTCATTCCCAGTGAGAGTTGGACTCCACCATGGCTGCCCTTTGTCACTGATCCTGTTCATAATTTTTATAGACAGAATTTGTAGGCGCAGCCAAGGAATGAAGAGTGTCATGCTTGGTGACCACAGGATCTCATCTCTGTTGTTTGCAGATGATGATGCCCTGTTGGCTTCATCCAACAATGACCTACTGGTCTTAGTGGGATGGTTTGCCGCTGAGTGTGAAGCAGCTGGGATGAGAATCAGCACCTCCAAGTCCGAGTCCATGGTCCTCAGCTGGAAAAAAGTGGATTGTCCTCTCCGGGTTGGGGACAAGCTCCTGCCCCAAGTGGAGGGGTTTAAGTATCTCGGAGTCTTATTCACGAGTGAGGGGAGAATGGAACGAGAGATTGACAGACAGATCGGAGCAGCATCTGCAGTGATGCAGACATTGTACCGGTCTGTTGTGGGGAAGGGGGAGCTAAGCTCTGAGGCAAAGCTGTTGATTTACTGGTCAATCTACGTTCCTACCCTCACCTACGGTCATGTGCTTTGGGTAATGACCGAAAGAATGAGATTGCAGATACAAGCGGCTGAAATGAGCTTTCTTCGTAGGATTGCTGGACTCACCCTTAGAGAGAGGGTGAGGAGCTCAGTCATCCAGAAGAGGCTCAGATTAGAACCGCTGCTCCTCCACATTGAAAGGAGCTGGTTGTGGTGGTTTGGACATTTGATCAAGATGCCTCCTGGACGCCTCCCACATGAGGTGTTTTGGGCACGTTCCATTGGGAGGAGACCCTGGGGCAGACCCAGAACTCGCTGGAGAGACTACATCTCCCACTTGGTCTGGGAACGCCTTGGTATCCCCTCTGAAGAGCTGGAGCAGGTGGTTGGGGAGAGGGAAGTCTGGGCTTCTCTGCTTGAACTGCTGCCTTTGTGACCCAGACCTTCGGAAAAGCGGTAGAACAACAACAAAAGAAAGCCAGGGTCACCAAACTTGGGATGCTGACTTCTGACGATGGGTTTGGGGTCAGAAGGCCAAGGTTAGTATTTCTTATGCCTTAATTCTGTGCAACGAGTAAAGCTAGGGCCACCAAACCTGGTACACAGGTTCACCTTGGGATCCTGACCTATGATTATAGGTTTGGGGTCAAAGGTCAAGGTAAACATTTCTTATGCCTTATTATTGTACTATATCTCAACAACAAAAGAAAGCTAGAGTCACCAAACTTGCTACACAAGTTCACCTTGGGATCCTGGCCTGTGACTATGGGTTTAGGCTCTAAAGGTCAAAGATCAAGGTTAACATTTCTCATGCCTTATTACTTTACAAGTAAAGCTAGGGCCACCAAACCTGGTACAGGTTCACCTTGGGATCCTGACCTCTGATGATGGGTTTGGGGTCAAAAGGTCAAAGTCAAGGTTAACATTCCTTGTGCCTTATTCCTGTACAATAAGTAAAGCTAGGGTCACCAAACCTGGTACACAGTTTCACTCTGAGACCATAACCTTTGCCTACAGGTTTTGGATCAAAAGGTCAAAGGTCAGGGTTGTCACTCTCTATGATCTCTTACTATAGAACATGTAAAACTCTCTAGAGTCACCATACTTGCTGCATGGGTTCACCTTGGGATCCGGACCTACAATTACAGCAGGAAAATAAGTATTGAACACAAAAACATATTTCTGATGGAGCCGTTGACCTGAGATTTTCACCAGATATCAGTAACAACCCAAATAATCCATATATACAAAGAAATCAAGGCAACTGTGTTCACAAAACAAGTTATATTTAATGAAGTGGAATGACACAGGGAATAAGTATTGAACACGCTTGGTGAAATTCATTGAATATTTAGTAGAAAAACCTTGGTTGGCAATAACATCTTCCAGACGCCTCCTGTATGGAGAAACTTGGCACAGGCATTGCTCAGGAGTGATTTTAGCCCCTTCTTCCACACAAACTGTCAAATCTTGAAGGTCCTGTGAGTGTCTTCTGTGAACTCTGATCTTCAGTTCGTTCCATAGATTTTCAATTGGAATCAGGTCAGGTGACTGACAGGGCCTTTCTGGCAGCTTTATTTTCCTTCTCTGGAGCCAGTTGAGAGTTTCCTTGGCTGTGTATTTGGGATCATTGTCTTGCTGAAATGTCCATCCTTGTTTCATCTTCAGCATCTTGGCAGATGACAACAGGTTCTTATCAAGGATCAGGTTCAGGTTACTTTATTTGTACCCGTAGGTATATTTGTTTTGCAGTCAGGTGACATCCATATTTACAAACCACAACTGCATTCAACATGAACACAAACACAGGCACACATGAAGCTGACTATAAACATGATAAAAGTACTCAAGGCTCCACCAAGCAGGACATAGGACAAAGAGATAAGAGAGAACGGTCATATTAAAAAGTTAAAGACTAGTCAAAGAGGTTAAAAACTCAAAAGTCTAAAACCCAATAAAAGATTTAGAACCCAAATAAAAAAAACTACAAAAATAAGTAAATATAAAATAAAATTAATAAATGGGTAACTAAATTATGTGCAATATATTGTTACATCTTGTTCAACTCTTTAACAGCAGCAGGAATAAAGCTGTTTTTGTAGAGTTGGGTTTTACTGTTTGGGACAGCAAACCTCCGTCTGGAGGGAAGAAGCTGAAAGTGGCAGTGCAAAGGGTGGGAATCATCATTTAAAATGGAGGTAGCAATCCTCTGTACCTGTCTGGTGTACAGGGATGTCAGGCTCAGCTGTGACTCACCAAGCAAACGACTGGACCATCAAACAACTTGATCCAAGGATTTCCTTTGTTTCAGTTTTATCTGTGTATTCGTCCATTCATCTTTCCTTCACTTATATGAAGTCTGTGTGTATCATGTGCTGAAAAACACCCCCACACTATGATGGGATGTGCAGTGCCATTTCTCCTCCAAACATGCTGTGTGTTGTGGCATCCAATAAGTTCAATTTTGGTCTCATCTGACCAGACAATATTCTCCCAGTATTTTACTGGCTTGCCCAAATGTTGTGCAGCAAACTTTAAATGAGCTTCAACATGCTTTTTCTTCAGCAATGGAGGCTTGCGAGGTGAGCAGGCATAGAGTCCATATTGATTGAGTGCAATACTTATTGTTTTCTTTGAAACAGCAGTACCTGCTAACTCCAGGTCTTTCTGGAGCTCTCCACGAGTGGCCTTTGGCTCTTGGATAACTGTTCTGATAATTCTTTTGACTCCTCTGTCAGAAATCTTGCGAGGAGCTCCCAGTCGTGGCCGGTTTATGGTAAAATGATGTTCCTTCCACTTCCGGATGATGGCCCCAACAGTGCTCACTGGAACATTCAGCAGTTTAGAAATGCACTTGTAATCAATGCCATCATTATGTTTTGCAACAATAAGGGTGCCAAGGTCTAGAGAGAACTCTTTGTTTCTACCCATCATGAGTTCTTTGTGGTGTGACAATCTGATATTCACAGACCTTTTTAAAGGCTATCAGTCAGGACTTAACCAGCTGGCATTAATTTGCACTGATGGGGGATGGGATGGTTTCCTAAATTCTGATGGATTTCAGCTTGTTTCTTGGCTTTCTATGCCTATTTGCACCTCTTTTTCTTCATGTGTTCAATACGCATTCCCTGTGTCATTCCACTTTATTAATAAAACTTGTTTTGTGAACATAGTTGCCTTGATTTCTTTGTATGTATGGATTACTTGGGTTGTTACTGATATCTGGTGAAAATCTCAGGGCAGTGGCTCCATCAGAAATATGTTTAATGAGAAAAATGTTGAAGTGTTCAATACTTATTTTCCCCACTGTATGGGTTGTATACTTTGTTGTATATTCGTGGATGATGGGTTTATCATAATTTGGTTCTGCCACAGTAATTCTATTCAAAAGTTGAAAACTGCTCTCCGTCAGTAAGTATTGCGATCTTCAAAGAAATCGGAGGCGGGGGATATTGCACTAGCCTCAGAGTGCTCTTGTTATTATTATTATCCCAGTTCTGTGCTTTCCCTGCCTCAGCTTAAGTTTGGTCATTGTGTTTAGTTTCGTTATCGTGTCCCTATTTGTGTTCCTTAGAATTTGCCATTTTTCTATTATTATCATCATGGTTATATTTTATCACTCGTTTCCTGTCATGTTGATCGGTAGTCGTTGGTTTGAGCTTTTGTCAGTGTCTTTGGTCCCATGTAGTGGTTGTTTTGCTCCCTTAATTGTTCACGGTTGTTTCCGTTTCTTGATTGTCACGGGCTTCCTGATTATTGGTATTATACTGTATATAGATATCATGCATTACCTCCTGTCTTCTTGCCAGTCATGCCATGCTAAGTTTTGTCTTGTTCCAAGATTGGGATTTTGCCCAGCCGTAGTTTTGTTTCCAGCCCACAAGCTTTGTCTTTATTTTCATGTTCAATGAATCTGCAAACTGTCAGTTTAACATTTTGGCCCTGCAGCACACCTTGACAGCAACTACCTCCAGCCATTTAATTAATAAAATGATAATATCTGATACACACAAAATTAGTTAATAATAATTTCTGTTTCCCTATTATTATTTAATAATAATTTTGTTTTAATATTTTTTTTCTCACGAAAAAATACTTATTAAATGTGAAAAAGAAATTGTTCAAAAACCCACAGGACTCACTTGGATTGGGGATTAATTTTAGTCACACAGAAAAACAATTCATAGAGGGGAGAAGAAATTTCCTTTGGATAAATGTTTCATCTGTTTATTCTGGCAATTTTGACCAGATTCATCCCGGTTTGTGCTGGGTCAGAGCAGCTGTAGAAGGCTGAGTGCACACAGCAGCAGCGGTTTCTGGGATTTTTGGGTGCAGTGGACAAGCCTCCCTGCTTGCATATCCCCAGCTTGGAAGGTAAAACTGTATTATTTAAGATACTAGCGGGGTAAAGCTTATTGTGCTTTTGTGGTCAAACTGAATCCATGTCAGCAGACAGATGAAGCTTCAGTGTTACAAGGGATTAAAGTTAGCAGTTAAAGGCAAAAATCGAGTTTTTTCTCCTAACATGTCTGTAACATGTTTCTTGTGATTTACGAGACATATCAAGAGTAAAATCATTCCAAACTCCCAAGTATGTGTTTCTAATGTCTGCTTAAGCTCCACCCCCCTACCCCCCCAAAAAAGGCAGATTTGGACAGAGTGTTTCTAGCAATGTCAGTATTCCTGCTTAGCCTGATTGGTTATAACATTAACCAATCAGGCTGATACTCTTGACTACCTTGGGGAAAGAGGGAGGGGCCGAGGAGCAGCAGGATTGAGGCAGAGGGTGATGAAGGTGTCCGTTTTGCAAAGCAGTGGAGGAGGAGGCAAACAATCACATGCAGGGGTAGCAGCGGGGGGGGGGGGGGGGGGGGGAATTTGAATGTGAATGTGGCTGTGCCAGACCACGGTCTCAGCAGACGGGTACCGCACTGAGAGCAGCCACATTCAAATCCCCCCCCCCCCCCCCCCCGCTCAGTCACAGGTGGACAGGGGACTGGTTGTTGGGGCGGTGCGGTGGCGCAGTGGTTAGCACTGTGCCAGCACAGCAACTCACCCTTGGCCATGGGATCCCTGGTTCGATCCCAGCCCCTGACCAACAGTGATCTGTGTGGAGTTTGCATGTTCTCCCCATATCTGCGTGGGTTTACTCCGGGATTTCTCCAGTTTCCTCCCACAGGCCAAAAACATGCAGGTTAGGTTAATTGGAGACTCTAAAGTGGCCCTAGGTGTGAATGTGTGTGTGAATTGTTAAGGGATAGTGCCGTACTGTGGCTGCTTCATCCATCCAGGTGGATGCCCTCAATTTCCCCTCTGGGGATCAATAAAGTATACAAAATCAAAAAAAAAATTAAAAAGTAAACACATCTGGCAAATACACATTTATCTCTCGTCTTGACCATTTTCAGAAAAATGTTTTGCTTTTTACTTTTGAAGACATATGCAAAACTTTAACGTCTGGAAGTGTCTTGGACAGACTAGCAGCCCACTCACCAAGAGTTGTGGCGACCAATCACGTGCAAACCCTGGAGGCTTCTAATTAGAATATTCATAGATCTGCATATACTTAAGTAGGTGAAAGATTTAAATTCTCTTTCCAAGCAATTCTATAACAATAATAATAATAATGGATTAGATTTATGTGGCGCTTTACATGTCAAGTGACATCTCAAAGCGCTTAGAGTGAGTCCATTATTCATTCACTCCAGACAGACACTGATAGTGGTAAGCTACATACTGTAGCCACAGCTGCCCTGGGACAGACTGACGGAAACATGGCTGCCAGTCCGTGCCAACAGCCTCTCCCACCACTGCCGAACATTTATACACATTCATACCCAGTGTCATGGACACTGGAGGCAAGGTGGGTAAAGTGTATTGCCCAGGGACACAACAGCAGGACGACTGGGGAGAGTGGGATTCGAACCGCCAACCCTCTGGTTATGAGACGACTCACTCTACCTCCTGAGCCACTGGCAATGAAAGATTTTTTGTGGGTAAAAAGCCACGATATACTATTTTGGGCAATACACTTTTGTTTTTGAGGTGGTTTTAGAGCAGCCGGAGTGCACCTTTAAATCACAATCTGTCAGAATGACAGACAGCCTTAAAAATTCTCAGTTGCTACTAAAAATTATCCGTCAGTGAAGGAGAATTCTCTGTTAACGTGACGACTGCCCTCATCTTAGTTTGGGAAACGTACTGCTGATCACTACACTAGCTCTGTTAGTAACTGTGTGTGTGACCAGATAGTGATGGTCAATTCAGAGTTCCTTCCTCTTCATGTTTTGTCAACACAAACACTGATCCATCCATCTATCTTCTTCCGCTTAATCCTTTTCAGGTCGTGGAGGTGCTGGAGCCTATCCCAGTATCTTTGGGCGAGAGGCAGGGTCCACTCTGGACAGATCGCCAGTCCATCGCAGGGCCAACACAGACAGACAACCATTCACTCTCGCAGTCACACCTAAGGACAATTTAGAACCCCCAGTTGATGCCAATTAACCTAACTTGCATGTTTTTGGCATGTGGGAGGAAACCGGAGAAATACCGGAGTAAACCCACGCAGACATGGGGAGAACATGCAAACTCCACACAGATCACTGTTGGTCGGGGGCTGGGATCGAACCCAGGATCCCCGGCCAAGGGTGAGTTGCTGTGCTGCCGCAGTGCTAACCATTCTGCCGCAGTGCTAACCATTCTGCCACTGCAAAGGCTGATATAGTTGCTTATTTCTCTTGACTGGATTATGAGAAATAATTTTTTTTGAAACAGAATTGAAAAGCACAGTTAAGTATAAATATTCAGACTTCCGGTTATGGCGGCCACGTAGGAAGACGTGTTTCACACTGCTCTGCTCTTGAAAATAAAAAAAAAATACTAAAACTCTCTTAATTGGAACAAAAACCCACCCTAGCGTTTTGGCGCGGATATGGTAAAGACTAAGGCTGGAAAATTAGGCGGAGGAAAAGGTAACTCGACAAAACAACCCAAGCTAACAGACTTCCACGCTCGAGGCGAAACAGAGAAAATTCCAGCGGCGATGGCGGAGGAGGGAGCCAGCGGTGGAGCGGGAACTGTTGAAGAGGGGACAAACGCAGTGCTCACTGCCATCAACTCCATGAGAACAGAGTTTTCGTCTAAATTTGACGGGATTATAACAGCGATAGAAGGAATGAGAAAAGAAATAAGCGACTGTTTGGAGCGAGTGTCGCAGGTGGAGCTCCGAATTTCAAGCGCTGAAGATGACGTCACCAGCCTGCAAATTAAGCTGCAAACACTGGAATTAAAATGGAAACGTCTGGAAGATAACGTCCTAGACTTGGAATCCCGCTCGTGATGGAATAATTTGAGGCTGGTGGGCCTCCCGGAGGGAGCGGAGGGACGGGACCCATGTTCCTTTTTGGAAAAGTGGATTCCAGAAGCGCGGAACAACGCGGATCTGCAGTCATCGGTCGTTTTAGAGAGAGCTCACCGAATTGGCCCACCGAGAGATAATAAGACACCACCGAGGACGCTGATTATGAAGTTCCTCAACTACAGAGACAAGATGACGGTTACCAATGCTGCGCGAGCTAAAGGGAAAATTAAATACCAGGATCAACAGATGCGGTTCTATCCGGATTTGGCTGCAGGAATACAACAATTAAGGAGGCAGTTCGACCCCGCCCGCAAAGAGCTGTGCAACCTCGGGATTCGTCACGGAGTAATTCATCCGACAAGACTGCTGGTCACATATAAGGGGAGAACCCACACCTTCAAGACCCCTCAAGAGGCGCAGGAGCTCATCAAGCAGATTCAAAAGGAGACTGGTGGGAGCTAAGCATGAACATGACAAAGGTAGAACATTTAAGCATTTGTACAGACATCTGATTGATCTGAAACATAAACATGTCGACAAAATACAGACTGTATTAAAAAAAAAGTTATGATGTACAACGTTGCTATAAAACTTTGAAGTTATGTTGAAAAAACTACAGAAGAGAGTTAATGTCATAAGAATAGTAGTAGAGTCAGGGTGATTGTGAGGAGAAAGACAGAGTGGCTTGACTGATGCTCGCAGGTGTGGAACAGTCACTAGCTATAATGGGAGACAGAATTTTTTTGATTTTGGGGGGATTACCACGAGTGTGGGGAAAGGGAATCTGTTTTTGGTTAGTTTGTAGGATAAATGTTCCATCATCCATGTTTTTGCTTCTCTGTAAGAGTATGTTCATATTGCAAGGTAATCTCAAACTCCTTATTGATCATAGATCAAAGCGTTAATCTTAACTTAACTTCATGGAATTGCAGAGGTCTACAAGATCTAAAAAAAAAATTAAAGAAGTCATGAATAAAATAAAAGACGTGGATTCAAAAATTGTATTTTTACAAGAAACTCCTCTATTAGAGGAGGATGTAAAAAGAATTAGGAGAAGATGGCAAGGTAACGTGTTCACCTCATCATTTTCATTCCGAGCTAGGGGAGTTATGATTCTCATACATAAAACAGTCCCATTTCAAACGAAAAATGTAATTAGAGACAAATTTGGAAGATATCTAATTATCCAAGGATCTTTGTTATTAGAAAATATAAATCTGGTGAACTTATACAGCCCCAATATTGATGATCAAAACTTCTTTGTTAATTTATTCCTCACTTTATCATCACTTACAGGGCAACATATAATAGCAGGGGATTTTAATTGTACATTGAATCCCAGCATAGAGAGATCAACAGGACTGGACTGTACGCACAATGGAAGTAGGATGACCATTAATCATTTTATGAAAGAATTGAGATTGCTAGATATATGGAGAGAAATGAAACCACAAGTCAAAGCCTATTCTTGTTATTCTAATACCTATAAGACATTCTCACGTATAGACTACTTTTTGATCTCTACAGAATTAAGGTCCAAGATTCAAAACTGTTTCTATGACAACATTGTGATCTCTGATCATTCACCCTGCTGTCTAGTATATGTCGATAAGAAATTGACAAAGAGCCCAGTTAGGTGGCATTTTCAACATAAATGGCTTCAGGATGAGGAATTTGTTAAGTACATAGAAAAACAGATAGATGAGTTCTTTGATATCAATACTACACAAACAATGGCATGTATAAAGTGGGAGGATTTCAAAGCTTTTTTTTTTCCACAATATCTTTATTGAACCTTTTTTTTTTTTAACAAACATGATACAAACAATCAAACACTAACGCTAAAGTACTACAAAAAAAAAAAAATGCACTAAAAACACCAACAACCACCAACAAAATCAAGTCTTCAACAATGCTCCTCTGTTTAGTCTAGACAATCCAATACATAAGTATACATATTATGTTCACCAGTTTGGAATTTACAAGGTCCACACACATCATTCACCTTCTTCTTCAAGAGTTATGTTTAAATTTTTTACATAATCAATAAAAGGTCTCCATATATTCTCAAACACAATTTCCTTTGATTTCAGTATATATGTTATTCTTTCTAATGGAAGGTTTGTTAACATCTGTCTTAACCACTGAGTCACATCTGGTCTATGAGTCTTTTTCCATAATAGTGCAATACATTTTTTGGCATTAAGCAAACTGAGGTCTATGCATGTTCTTTCACTTTTATTAAAATTATGCTTTTCTGGGTACAGACCCAACAAAAACAGTTTAGGATTCAGTATGATTTGCTTTGAGATTATTTTTTCAATTGTTACCCTCACCTCTTCCCAAAACATTCTTATTAATCTACATTCCCATAAACAATGAAATAGGGTTCCTTTACTTTCCATGCATTTTGTGCATGTATCTGGTATATTTTTGTTATATCTATTTAACTCCTCCGGTGTAACATACATCCGCATTAACCATTTGAAATGTATCAATTTAAGGCGTGCATTTATTGATTTGGTTTGAGCTTCTGTACAAGCCAATTCCCATTGTTCCTCCGAAATTTCAATTTGCAGATCTTCTTTCCAGTAGTTTAATCTTTTCAGTGAATTTTCACTTGAAGATAGTGTCAATGAGTTATAAAACTCTGAAATAATACCCTTTCTTTTACTATCTTTCATCATCATTTTTTCCAAGGATGAATAAATAGGTCGAGTGAGAGCTTTATTTTGATTTGATCGAATAAAGTTTCTAAGTTGAAGATATTTAAAAAAATGTGTTCTATTGAGATTAAATTTGATCCTCAGCTCTTCAAAAGACATTATGTTGTCTGCACATGGCAAATATAAATCCTGAATCTTTTGTATCCCTTTTAAATTCCATACTTTAAATACAGCGTCCGCTCTCCCTGGTTTAAAATATTGATTACCCCATATTGGACTAAATTGTGACAATAACTGTGGTTCTTTTAAATAGTTTTTAGCTTCACACCATATTTTGATCATATGCTTTACAAATGGATTTTTAACTTGTTTTTGTAATTTTTTTGCCGAATCTGAGTATATGAATATGGGAAGAGGTAAAGGTAAATTGTATGATTCCATTTCAGTCCAGTGAGGGAGATCATTTGATGAAAAATAATATGTCATAGACCTCAGTTGTGCCGACCAATAATACAACATAAAATTTGGACATTTCAGACCTCCACGATCAAATGGTAAATATAATAAAGACAGACGTAATCTAGCCCTCCTGTTGTTCCATATAAATTCCACTAACTTTTTTTTTATTCTTGAGAATAGATCTAAAGGTGGTGATAAGGGAATGTATTGAAATAAATAAAGTATTTTAGGTAAAATATTACTTTTAAGTATATTGATTCTCCCGATCATCGACATTGGTAGTGACATCCATCTCTGAGTTAACTCATTGATATCTGACATTAAGGCTTCATAGTTGACGCTGGCGACTGATTCTAGCTTAGGCATAATTTGGATTCCTAAATATTTAAACTGATTTACAACATTGAATTGATTTGCCTCAGGGGCTGGGTAATTTCTCTGGGTCTCATTTAGCATTAATATTGAAGATTTAGTTTTATTTATTTTATATCCTGATATTTCCCCAAAATTCTTTATTAAATTCAACAAGGTTGGAATTGATTTTTTTAGATTCGACATAAACAAAATTATATCATCGGCGTACAGGGAGATTTTATGTTCTGTTGGTCCAACTTTAATTCCATATATTTGTGAATGTAAACGTATCGCTATCGCTAAAGGTTCAATTGCCATAGTAAACAGTAAAGGTGAAAGTGGACAGCCTTGTCGACATCCTCTATTGATTTTTATTGGTTTTGAAATATTGTTATTTGTTAGGATTTCTGCTGTAGCATTATTGTATATTATTTGAACCCATTTTATGAAATTATTTCCAAGTCCAAACCTTTGTAGGACTTCAAAAAGAAAGGGCCATTCAACTCTATCAAAGGCCTTTTCGGCGTCCAATAATAGGAGAGCTGTATCCGGTGCTTCTTTATTAAAATAAATAATATTAAATAGTCTTCTTACATTATGGAAGCCTTGTCTACCCTTTATAAAGCCATTCTGATCTCGATTAATAATATTTGGTAAAATTTCTTGTATTCGTCTTGCTAAAATTTTACAGATTATCTTAAGGTCGGCGTTTAATAGGCTTATTGGTCTCATATTTTCACATTTATTAGAGGGCTTACCTGGTTTTGGCAGCAGTATAATTAAGGCATTATTTATGTATGATGGTAAATTATTATTTTGAAATGCTTCTAAAACCATTTCCAAAAAAGGTTTTATTAATTTATTCTTAAATTTTTTATAAAGGTCAACTGGAAGACCATCTGGTCCTGCACTTTTTCCTGATTTCATATTATCAATGGCTAGCCCAACTTCTTCTTGACTAATTTTAGACTCCAATATCTCCCTGTTTTCATTTGGTATACACGGTATAGATAGTTCGTTCAAAAACCCATTTAGTTTTGTTAAATCAGGTTCATTTTTGGTATCATATAATTTTTCATAGTAATCTCTAAAGGCTCTATTAATTTCTAAAGGATCTATAACTACCTGTCCATTACTTATAATACTGGTAATTGGTGTTTTAATTTCCAACTGTTTAATCTGCCATGCTAATAATTTTCCTGATTTTTCACCTTGTTCATAAAAAGATTGTTTCAATCTTAGAAGACTCGAGGCAGCTCTATTCGCTGATTTTTTGTCGTATTCAGCTCTCAAAATCAGTAATTCTTTCTCCAACCTTGGGTCACTTCCTGCATACACTTTTTCCTGAAGACTTTTTTTTTTTCCACAATATCTTTATTGAACCTTTTTTTTTTTTTTTAACAAACATGATACAAACAATCAAACACTAACACTAAAGTACTACAAAAAAAAAAAAAATGCACTAAAAACACCAACAACCACCAACAAAATCAAATCTTCAACAATGCTCCTCTGTTTAGTCTAGACAATCCAATACATAAGTATACATATTATGTTCACCAGTTTGGAATTTACAAGGTCCACACACATCATTCACCTTCTTCTTCAAGAGTTATGTTTAAATTTTTTACATAATCAATAAAAGGTCTCCATATATTCTCAAACACAATTTCCTTTGATTTCAGTATATATGTTATTCTTTCTAATGGAAGGTTTGTTAACATCTGTCTTAACCACTGAGTCACATCTGGTCTATGAGTCTTTTTCCATAATAGTGCAATACATTTTTTGGCATTAAGCAAACTGAGGTCTATGAATGTTCTTTCACTTTTATTGAAATTATGCTTTTCTGGGTACAGACCCAACAAAACCAGTTTAGGATTCAATATGATTTGTTTTGAGATTATTTTTTCAATTGTTACCCTCACCTCTTCCCAAAACATTCTTATTAATCTACATTCCCATAAACAATGAAATAGGGTTCCTTTACTTTCCATGCATTTTGTGCATGTATCTGGTATATTTTTGTTATATCTATTTAACTCCTCCGGTGTAGCATACATCCGCATTAACCATTTGAAATGTATCAATTTAAGGCGTGCATTTATTGATTTGGTTTGAGCTTCTGTACAAGCCAATTCCCATTGTTCCTCTGAAATTTCAATTTGCAGATCTTCTTTCCAGTAGTTTAATCTTTTCAGTGAATTTTCACTTGAAGATAGTGTCAATGAGTTATAAAACTCTGAAATAATACCCTTTCTTTTACTATCTTTCATCATCATTTTTTCCAAGGATGAATAAATAGGTCGAGTGAGAGCTTTATTTTGATTTGATCGAATAAAGTTTCTAAGTTGAAGATATTTAAAAAAATGTGTTCTATTGAGATTAAATTTGATCCTCAGCTCTTCAAAAGACATTATGTTGTCTGCACATGGCAAATATAAATCCTGAATCTTTTGTATCCCTTTTAAATTCCATACTTTAAATACAGCGTCCGCTCTCCCTGGTTTAAAATATTGATTACCCCATATTGGACTAAATTGTGACAATAACTGTGGTTCTTTTAAATAGTTTTTAGCTTCACACCATATTTTGATCATATGCTTTACAAATGGATTTTTAACTTGTTTTTGTAATTTTTTTGCCGAATCTGAGTATATGAATATGGGAAGAGGTAAAGGTAAATTGTATGATTCCATTTCAGTCCAGTGAGGGAGATCATTTGATGAAAAATAATATGTCATAGACCTCAGTTGTGCCGACCAATAATACAACATAAAATTTGGACATTTCAGACCTCCACGATCAAATGGTAAATATAATAAAGACAGACGTAATCTAGCCCTCCTGTTGTTCCATATAAATTCCACTAACTTTTTTTTTATTCTTGAGAATAGATCTAAAGGTGGTGATAAGGGAATGTATTGAAATAAATAAAGTATTTTAGGTAAAATATTACTTTTAAGTATATTGATTCTCCCGATCATCGACATTGGTAGTGACATCCATCTCTGAGTTAACTCACTGATATCTGACATTAAGGCTTCATAGTTGACACTGGCGACTGATTCTAGCTTAGGCATAATTTGGATTCCTAAATATTTAAACTGATTTACAACATTGAATTGATTTACCTCAGGGGCTGGGTAATTTCTCTGGGTCTCATTTAGCATTAATATTGAAGATTTAGTTTTATTTATTTTATATCCTGATATTTCCCCAAAATTCTTTATTAAATTCAACAAGGTTGGAATTGATTTTTTTAGATTCGACATAAACAAAATTATATCATCGGCGTACAGGGAGATTTTATGTTCTGTTGGTCCAACTTTAATTCCATATATTTGTGAATGTAAACGTATCGCTATCGCTAAAGGTTCAATTGCCATAGTAAACAGTAAAGGTGAGAGTGGACAGCCTTGTCGACATCCTCTATTGATTTTTATTGGTTTTGAAATATTGTTATTTGTTAGGATTTCTGCTGTAGCATTATTGTATATTATTTGAACCCATTTTATGAAATTATTTCCAAGTCCAAACCTTTGTAGGACTTCAAAAAGAAAGGGCCATTCAACTCTATCAAAGGCCTTTTCGGCGTCCAATGATAGGAGAGCTGTATCCGGTGCTTCTTTATTAAAATAAATAATATTAAATAGTCTTCTTACATTATGGAAGCCTTGTCTACCCTTTATAAAGCCATTCTGATCTCGATTAATAATATTTGGTAAAATTTCTTGTATTCGTCTTGCTAAAATTTTACAGATTATCTTAAGGTCGGCGTTTAATAGGCTTATTGGTCTCATATTTTCACATTTATTAGAGGGCTTACCTGGTTTTGGCAGCAGTATAATTAAGGCATTATTTATGTATGATGGTAAATTATTATTTTGAAATGCTTCTAAAACCATTTCCAAAAAAGGTTTTATTAATTTATTCTTAAATTTTTTATAAAGGTCAACTGGAAGACCATCTGGTCCTGCACTTTTTCCTGATTTCATATTATCAATGGCTAGCCCAACTTCTTCTTGACCAATTTCAGACTCCAATATCTCCCTGTTTTCATTTGGAATACACGGTATAGATAGTTCGTTCAAAAACCCATTTAGTTTTGTTAAATCAGGTTCATTTTTGGTATCATATAATTTTTCATAGTAATCTCTAAAGGCTCTATTAATTTCTAAAGGATCTATAACTACCTGTCCATTACTTATAATACTGGTAATTGGTGTTTTAATTTCCAATTGTTTAATCTGCCATGCTAATAATTTTCCTGATTTTTCACCTTGTTCATAAAAAGATTGTTTCAATCTTAGAAGACTCGAGGCAGCTCTATTCGCTGATTTTTTGTCGTATTCAGCTCTCAAAATCAGTAATTCATTCTCCAACCTTGGGTCACTTCCTGCATACACTTTTTCCTGAAGATTTTTTATTTTATGTTCCAATTTAGCTCTCTCCTCTCGAGTCTTCTTAGATTTTGATCCTGTATAACTAATAATATGCCCCCTAATAAAAGCTTTGAAAGCCTCCCACTTTACACATGCTGATGTTTGTGTAGTATTGATGTCAAAGAACTCGTCTATCTGTTTTTCTATATACTTGACAAATTCCTCATCCTGAAGCCATTTATGCTGAAATTGCCATCTACCTGATTCCTTTGTCAATTTTTTATCTACATATATTAGACAACAGGGTGCATGATCAGAGATCACGATGTTATCATAAAAGCAGTTTTGAATCTTGGACCTTAATTCTGTGGAAATCAAAAAATAATCAATACGTGAGAATGTCTTGTAGGTACTGGAATAACAAGAATAGGCTTTAACTTGTGGTTTCATTTCTCTCCATATATCTAACAATCTCAATTCTTTCATAAAATGATTAATAGTCATCCTACATCCAATGTGCGTACAATCCAGTCCTGTTGATCTATCCACACCTGGAATCAATGTACAATTAAAATCCCCTGCTATTATATGTTGCCCTGTAAGTGATGATAAGATGAGAAATAAATTAGCAAAGAACTTCTGATCATCTATATTGGGACCATATAAGTTCACAAGATTTATATTTTCTAATAGCAAAGAACCTTGAATGATTACATATCTTCCAAATTTGTCTCCAATTACATTTTTCACTTGAAAAGGAACTGATTTATGTATGAGAGTCATAACTCCCCTGGCTCGGGATGAAAATGAAGAGGTGAATACACTTCCCTGCCATCTACTCCTAATTCTTTTAACATCCTCCTCTATCAGATGAGTTTCTTGTAAAAACACAATTCTTGAACCCATGTCCTTTATTTTATTCATAACTTGTTTAAGTTTTTTTAAATTTTGTAGACCTCTGCAATTCCATGAAGTTAAATTAAGATTAACACTTTGGTCCATGATCAATAGAGAGTTTGGGATTACCTTGCAGTGTAAACATGCTCATACAGAGAAGCAAAAACATGAGTGGTTGAACATTCATCCTACAAACTACACACAAACAAATTTCCCCTTCCCACACTTGTGGCAAACCCCCCAAAATCAAAAGAAAAATTCTGTCTCCCGATATAGCCATCGACCGTTCCACACCCACGAGGAACAGCCTAAGCCACTCCTTCTTCATCCTCCCAATCACCCTAACTCTACTGCTTTTAATGACGTAACATTAACTCTCCTCTGTAGTTTTCCAACTTAACTCCAAAATTTTTAACAACTTTGTACATCATAGTTTTTTTTTTTTTGTTTTGTTTTTGTTTTTGTTTTTTTTTTAATATATAATACAATCTATATTTTGTAAACTTACTATTTACTTCAAGTCAGTCAGATGCCTGTGCAAATGCTTAATTATTCTACCTTATATTTTGTTCATGCTTAGCTCCCACCAGTCTCTTCTTCTTCTTTGATCTTCTTGATGAACTCCTGCGCCTCCTCTGGGGTCTTGAAGATGTGGGTTCTGCCCTCATACGTGGTCAGCAGTCTCGCAGGATAGATTACACCATGACGAATCCCAAGGTTGCGCAGCTCCTTACGTACGGGATCAAACTGCTTCCTCAATTGCTGGATTCCTGTGGCCAAATCTGGGTAGAACCGCACCTGCTGGTCCTGGTGTTTAATCTCTCCTTTTTTAGCTCGTGCAGCGTTGAAGATCTTCATCCTGTCTCTGTTGTTAAGAAACTTCATAATTAAGGTCCTCGGCGGTCCCTTATCTCTCCGTGGGCCAATACGATGTGCTTTTTCCAGAACCACTGCTGATTGCAACTCCTCGCTGCCCAGCACCTCCGGAATCCACTTTTCCAGAACGGAACATACGTCCCGACCTTCTGATTCCTCTGGAAGACCCACCAGCCTCAAATTATTCTGTCTCGACCGAGATTCCAAATCCAAAATATTATCTTCCAGAGATTTATTTTTTTTTTCCAAAGTGCGCACCTTTAATTGAAGACGGGTGACGTCATCTTCAGCACTAGCGAGACGGAGCTCCATCTGCGCCGTTCGTTCTACACAGTCACCCAATTCCTTTCTTATACCTTCCAACGCTGTCATAATCCCATCAAATCTAGAGGAAAAGTCCGCTCTCATTGAACTCATGGCAGCCATCAGCGCATCTGCGCCATTCCCCGTAGAAATCGCAGCGTTGCCAGCCTCCTCCGCCATATATGGAGCCCTGTTTGCTGCGTCACAGACCTGAAAGTCCGTTAATTTGGACTGTTTCGGCGGCTCGCTTTTTCCTTTTCCTGGTTTTCCAGCCTTAGGCTTCGCCGACATATCCTCGCCCAAACGCTGGGATACGTTCTGTCCCAAATGAGAGAGTTATTTGCCGATTTTTTTTCTCCAGGAGCAGAGCAGAGCGAGACACGTCCGTCCTACGTGGCAGCCATAACCGGAAGTGTTTCCTGAAGACTTTTTATTTTATGTTCCAATTTAGCTCTCTCCTCTCGAGTCTTCTTAGATTTTGATCCTGTATAACTAATAATATGTCCCCTAATAAAAGCTTTGAAAGCCTCCCACTTTACACATGCTGATGTTTGTGTAGTATTGATGTCAAAGAACTCGTCTATCTGTTTTTCTATATACTTGACAAATTCCTCATCCTGAAGCCATTTATGCTGAAATTGCCATCTACCTGATTCCTTTGTCAATTTTTTATCTACATATATTAGACAACAGGGTGCATGATCAGAGATCACGATGTTATCATAAAAGCAGTTTTGAATCTTGGACCTTAATTCTGTGGAAATCAAAAAATAATCAATACGTGAGAATGTCTTGTAGGTACTGGAATAACAAGAATAGGCTTTAACTTGTGGTTTCATTTCTCTCCATATATCTAACAATCTCAATTCTTTCATAAAATGATTAATAGTCATCCTACATCCAATGTGCGTACAATCCAGTCCTGTTGATCTATCCACACCTGGATTCAATGTACAATTAAAATCCCCTGCTATTATATGTTGCCCTGTAAGTGATGATAAGATGAGAAATAAATTAGCAAAGAACTTCTGATCATCTATATTGGGACCATATAAGTTCACAAGATTTATATTTTCTAATAGCAAAGAACCTTGAATGATTACATATCTTCCAAATTTGTCTCCAATTACATTTTTCACTTGAAAAGGAACTGATTTATGTATGAGAGTCATAACTCCCCTGGCTCGGGATGAAAATGAAGAGGTGAATACACTTCCCTGCCATCTACTCCTAATTCTTTTAACATCCTCCTCTATCAGATGAGTTTCTTGTAAAAACACAATTCTTGAACCCATGTCCTTTATTTTATTCATAACTTGTTTAAGTTTTTTTAAATTTTGTAGACCTCTGCAATTCCATGAAGTTAAATTAAGATTAACACTTTGGTCCATGATCAATAGAGAGTTTGGGATCACCTTGCAGTGTAAACATGCTCATACAGAGAAGCAAAAAAATGAGTGGTTGAACATTCATCCTACAAACTACACACAAACAAATTTCCCCTTCCCACACTTGTGGCAAACCCCCCAAAATCAAAAGAAAAATTCTGTCTCCCGATATAGCCATCGACCGTTCCACACCCACGGGGAACAGCCTAAGCCACTCCTTCTTCATCCTCCCAATCACCCTAACTCTACTGCTTTTAATGACATAACATTAACTCTCCTCTGTAGTTTTCCAACTTAACTCCAAAATTTTTAACAACTTTGTACATCATAGTTTTTTTTTTTGTTTGTTTTGTTTTTGTTTTGTTTTTTTAATATATAATACAATCTATATTTTGTAAACTTACTATTTACTTCAAGTCAGTCAGATGCCTGTGCAAATGCTTAATTATTCTACCTTATATTTTGTTCATGCTTAGCTCCCACCAGTCTCTTCTTCTTCTTTGATCTTCTTGATGAACTCCTGCGCCTCCTCTGGGGTCTTGAAGATGTGGGTTCTGCCCTCATACGTGGTCAGCAGTCTCGCAGGATAGATTACACCATGACGAATCCCAAGGTTGCGCAGCTCCTTACGTACGGGATCAAACTGCTTCCTCAATTGCTGGATTCCTGTGGCCAAATCTGGGTAGAACCGCACCTGCTGGTCCTGGTGTTTAATCTCTCCTTTTTTAGCTCGTGCAGCGTTGAAGATCTTCATCCTGTCTCTGTTGCTAAGAAACTTCATAATTAAGGTCCTCGGCGGTCCCTTATCTCTCCGTGGGCCAATACGATGTGCTTTTTCCAGAACCACTGCTGAT
The DNA here is from genome assembly GCA_020510985.1 of Pholidichthys leucotaenia. NCBI lineage: Eukaryota > Metazoa > Chordata > Actinopteri > Cichliformes > Pholidichthyidae > Pholidichthys > Pholidichthys leucotaenia. The sequence continues at coordinate 205,364,908 of CM035837.1, read as the reverse complement.
TGCAACTCCTCGCTGCCCAGCACCTCCGGAATCCACTTTTCCAGAAAGGAACATACGTCCCGACCTTCTGATTCCTCTGGAAGACCCACCAGCCTCAAATTATTCTGTCTCGACCGAGATTCCAAATCCAAAATATTATCTTCCAGAGATTTATTTTTTTTTTCCAAAGTGCGCACCTTTAATTGAAGACGGGTGACGTCATCTTCAGCACTAGCGAGACGGAGCTCCATCTGCGCCGTTCGTTCTACACAGTCACCCAATTCCTTTCTTATTCCTTCCTACGCTGTCATAATCCCATCAAATCTAGAGGAAAAGTCCGCTCTCATTGAACTCATGGCAGCCATCAGCGCATCTGCGCCATTCCCCGCAGACATCGCAGCGTTGCCAGCCTCCTCCGCCATATATGGAGTTTTGTTTACTGCGTCACAGACCTGAAAGTCCGTTAATTTGGACTGTTTCGGCGGCTCGCTTTTTCCTTTTCCTGGTTTTCCAGCCTTAGGCTTCGCCGACATATCTTCGCCCAAATGCTGGGATACGTTCTGTCCCAAATGAGAGAGTTATTTGCCGATTTTTTTTTTTTCCAGGAGCAGAGCAGAGCGAGACACGTCCGTCCTACGTGGCAGCCATAACCGGAAGTCGATTTCAAAGCTTTTATTACGGGGCATATTATTAGTTATACAGGTTCAAAATCTAAGAAGACCCGAGAGGAGAGAGTCCAATTGGAACGTAAAATAAAAATTCTTCAAGAAAAGGTGTATGCAGGAAGTAACCCACAGTTAGAGAATGAATTACTGATTCTGAGAGCTGAATATGACAAAAAATCAGCGAGTAGAGCTGCCTCGAGTCTTCTAAGATTGAAGCAAACTTTTTATGAACAAGGTGAAAAATCAGGAAAATTATTGGCATGGCAGATTAAACAATTAGAATCTAAAACACCAATTACCAGTATTATAAGTAACGGACAGGTAGTTATAGATCCTTTAGCAATTAATAGTGCCTTTAGAGATTATTATGAAAAACTATATGATACAAAAAATAAAACTGACTTAACAAAACTAAATGGGTTTTTGGGTGGATTGTCCATACCAGGTATTCCAAATGAAAACAGGGAGATACTGGAGTATAAAATTAGTCAAGAAGAAGTTGGGCAAGCCATTGATAATATGAAATCAGGAAAAAGAGCAGGACCAGATGGTCTTCCAGTTGACCTCTATAAAAAAATTAAGAATAAATTAATAAAACCATTTTTGGAAATGGTTTTAGAAGCATTTCAAAATGGTAATTTACCATCATACATGAATAATGCCTTAATTATACTGTTGCCAAAACCAGGTAAACCCTCTAATAAATGTGAAAATATGAGACCAATAAACCTATTAAATGCTGATCTTAAAATAATCTGTAAAATTTTAGCAAAACGACTACAAGAAATATTACCAAATATTATTAACCGAGATCAGAATGGCTTTATAATGGGAAGACAAGGCTTCCATAATGTAAGAAGACTATTTAATATTATTTATTCCAGTAAAGAAGCACCGGATACAGCTCTCCTATCATTGGACGCCGAAAAGGCCTTTGATAGGGTCGAATGGCCCTATCTTTTTGAAGTCCTACAACGGTTTGGACTTGGAAATAATTTCATAAAATGGGTCCAGATAATATACAATAATGCTACAGCAGAAATCCTGACAAACAGCAATATCTCAAAATCAATAAAAATCAATAGAGGATGTCCACAAGGCTGTCCACTTTCACCTTTATTGTTTACTATGGCAATTGAACCTTTAGCGATGGCAGTACGTTTACATCCACAAATATATGGAATTAAAGTAGGACCAACAGAACATAAAATCTCCCTGTATGCCGATGACATAATTTTGTTTATGTCGAATTTTAAAAAATCAATTCCGACCTTGTTAAATTTTATAAAGAACTTTGGGGATATATCAGGATATAAAATAAAACAAAATCTTCAATATTAATGTTAAATGAGACCCAGAGAAATCATCCAGCTCCTGAGGTAAACCAATTCAATGTTGTAAATCAGTTTAAATATTTAGGAATTCAAATTTTGCCTAAGCTAGAATCAGTCGCTAATGCCAACTATGAAGCCTTAATGACGAATATTAATGAGTTGCTTCAGAGATGGATGTCACTACCAATGTCGATGATCGGGAGAATTAATATACTTAAAAGTAATATCTTACCAAAAATACTTTATTTCAAAACATTCCTTTACCATCACCTTCAGATCTATTCTCAAGAATTAAAAAAAAAGTTAGTGGAATTTATATGGAACAATAGGAAGGCTAGATTACGTTTATCCTTACTATATTTACCATTTGATCGTGGAGGTCTGAAATGTCCAAACTTTATGTTGTATTACTGGTCAGCACAACTGAGGTCTATGACATATTATTTTTCATCAAATGATCCTCCTCACTGGACTGAAATGGAATCATACAATTTACCTTTACCTCTTCCCTTATTCATATACTCAGACTCGGCTAAAAAATTACAGAAACAAGTTAAAAATCCAATTGTAAAGCACATGATCAAAATATGGTGTGAAACTAAAAAATATTTAAAAGAACCACACTCACTGTCACAATTTAGCCCAATATGAGGTAATCAGTATTTTACACCAGGGAGAGTGGATATTGTATTTAAAGTATGGAATTTAAAAGGGATTCAAAAGATTCAAGATTTATATTTGTCATGCTCAGATAACATAATGTCTTTTGAAGAACTGAGGATTAAATTCAATCTTAATAGAACACACTTTAAATATCTTCAGCTTAGAAATTTTATTTGTTCAAATCAAAATAATGCTCTCACCCGACCTACTTATTAAACTTTGGAAAAATTTTGATAAAAGATAGTAAGAGAAAGGGTATTATTTCAGAATTTTACAACTCATTGACACTATACTCATGTGAAAACTCACAGAAAAGACTGAATTACTGGAAAGAAGACCTGCAAATTGAAATTTCAGAGGAACAATGGGAAATGGCTTGTGCAGGAGCTCAAATCAAATCAATAAATGTACGTCTTAAACTGATACATTTTAAATGGTTAATGCGGATGTATGTTACACCAGTGGAATTAAATAGATATAACAAAAACATACCAGATACATGCACAAAATGTAGGGAAAGTAAAGGAACCCTATTTCACTGTTTATGGGAATGTAGAAAAATCAGAATGTTTTGGGAAGAGGTGAGGGTAACAATTGAAAAAATAATTTCAAAACAAATCACATTGAACCCTAAACTGTTTTTGTTGGGTCTGTATCCAGAAAAACATAACTTTAATAAGAGTGAAAGAGTATTCATAGACCTCAGTTTGCTTAATGCCAAAAAATGTATTGCATTACTGTGGAAAAAGATTCACAGACCAGATGTGATTCAGTGGTTAAGACAGATGTTAACAAACCTTCCACTAGAAAGAATAACATATATACTGAAATCAAAGGAAAATGTGTTTGAGAATATATGGAGACCTTTCATTGATTATGTAAAGAAATTAAACATAACTTCTGAAGAAGAAGGTGAATGATATGTGTGGACCTTGCAAATTCCAAGCTGGTGAATGTACAGTATATTATGTATTCTTATGTAATAGATTACCTAGACTAAACAGAGGAGCATTGTTGTTGACTTGTGTTTGTTAATGGCTGTTGTCGTTTTTATTACACTTTTTTTTTGTTATTTTGTTATTGTTCTTTTTAATTTTTAAATTACTTTTGTGTTAGTGTCTGACTGTGTGTGCTATGTTTGTAAAAAAAAAAAAAGGTTCAATAAAAAATATTGTGGAAAAAAGTATTAATATTCAATCTAAATGCTAATTTTGTCATTATACACTTGTAACATAGATTTTTTTTTTAAATATTACAAGTTTTAAAATATTAGCTTAAATTTGGTGAAGTAGCAAAAGCTATCTTTGTTGTTCGTCATATTGGAACATATTCTGATGCATACCAAAAAGTAGCTCTAATCAACCTTTAAATTGAAACCATATTTTATTTTAATATCTCACGTATGCCTCAAACAAACAAAATGCCTTTTTAACTTAAGTGGGTCTGCTAACATTTTACTTTGTTTCACATCTTTCTGCTTTGATGATTAGCTTCTGGCTTTAGGTTTAAGATCTCAACAGGAATTTGCACTAGATGATAAAAATATTTTTTGCATTCTTCACTTTTTTGTAGATGTACAAGTATCTTGTGAGTTTACGAGGCATCTTCAGCAGTAAAATCCTATAATTCATGCTGCTGTGTGCATGAATCTCAGAAGCTGATAATCTCTGTGTGTTGATAAAAAGTCTCAAGGTGATTCTGTAATGAAATCATATCATGACGGTTGCATTGCTTTAAGGTGATACACATTGTCAGGAGAGATCAGCTCACAGCTACGTCCAGCACTCGTGTGGAACCCTTCCGGAAGAGGCTGTCTCTTCTGCTGCTTGTTTTCCTTGTCATATTTGTAAAAATGTGTTATGTGTACTGTAGAGATTAGAACCGGGTTCAGGATAATCCTGTCAGGATGAAGTCATCTGTCCCAGTTCCATGTAGACAAGCAGAGAGGGCTGGGAGGTGGAGGTGGAGGGGTTGTTGGGTGTTGTCTCTCAGCCAAGACGATGAGTGGAGAATTGACTCCAGTCACAGAGCTGGAAGCCACTTTACCATTGTCAGAACCCTCAGTTCATCCGAGGCTCAATGTCTTGCTTCAAGCAGTCAGCCATCGTAGCACCTTACTACTACTCATCAGATATAGATATGTTGATGTTGTCCTCTGGCACCATATCAATGGTGTCATACATGTGTGTTTTTGAGGAGTGTGGCACACGTGCTCTTCACAGACAGATACCCAACCTGAGTAGCCTTCACCTCTCAAGCTACGTGTCCACCTAGGTGTCTGTTGATGGAAGGTCCCTACGCTTTCACCACCGCACACAGATCCGTCGGGAGCGTGACGGGGGCATAACCGGGCAGGAGTCTGGAGTCACAAGCCCAATACTCCGTAGCCGCAAACTGCACGGAGAGTATCGCAGTCTGGTCAGAGAACTTTGGCCGGTTTGTGTCTACCCCAACCCGCTCTGCTCTCCCCAGCCTGCACATTATTGGTCACCATGACTCCTGGTGGGTGGGCTCTTCTTTTTTTTCTTCTTTTTTTTTCCACAATATTTTTATTGAACCTTTTTTTTTTTTTTACAAACATAGCACACACAGTCAGACACTAACACAAAAGTAATTTAAAAATTAAAAAGAACAATAACAAAAAAAAGAAAACTAGAAAAGCACTTGGAGAGCCCAGACCTACGCCAAGCGCCACAGTTCCCCCCATACAGTGTTTGTGTGTACGTTTTCTGATTCCTTGACCATGAAAACATATGACCAGCAATTGGATTCACAATGATAGGATTAGTGGTTCAGTAGTTATTGACGAAAATGGCATTTTCCGTAATGGCGGTTTAGCGCCACAGTTCCCCCCATACAGTCTTCAGATTCCTTGACCATGAAAACATATGACAAGCAATTGGATTGACAATGATAGAATTAGTGGTTTAGTAGTTATTCACGAAAATGGCATTTTGCATAATGGCAGTTTTCTTGTGGACGGTGATCCGGATCACCACCAAAATCTAATCATCTGTAGGATACCCCATTTCTGACAATCTGTGAAAATTTCATGAAAATCTGTCCATAACTTTTTGAGTTATCTTGCTAACAAACAAACAGACAAACAGACAGACAAACCAACGCCGATGATCACATAACCTCCCCCTTTGGCAGAGGTAAAAATGTGTAATAAAAACAACAACAGCCATTAACAAAAACAAGTCAACAACAATGCTCCTCTGTTTAGTCTAGGTAATCTATTACATAAGAATACATAATATTCATTCACCAGCTTGGAATTTGCAAGGTCCACACATATCATTCACCTTCTTCTTCAGAAGTTATGTTTAATTTCTTTACATTATCAATGAAAGGTCTCCATATATTCTCAAACACATTTTCCTTTGATTTCCGTATATATGTTATTCTTTCTAGTGGAAGGTTTGTTAACATCTGTCTTAACCACTGAGTCACAGCTGGTCTATGAGTCTTTTTCCACAGTAGTGCAATACATTTTTTGGCATTAAGCAAACCGAGGTCTATGAATACTCTTTCACTCTTATTAAAGTTATGTTTTTCTGGATACAGACCCAACAAAAACAGTTTAGGGTTCAATGTGAATTGTTTTGAAATTATTTTTTCAATTGTTACCCTCACCTCTTCCCAAAACATTTTGATTTTTCTACATTCCCATAAACAGTGAAATAGGGTTCCTTTACTTTCCCTACATTTTGTGCATGTATCTGGTATGTTTTTGTTATATCTATTTAATTCCACTGGTGTAACATACATCCGCATTAACCATTTAAAATGTATCAGGTTAAGACGTACATTTATTGATTTGGTTTGAGCTCCTGCACAAGCCATTTCCCATTGTTCCTCTGAAATTTCAATTTGCAGGTCTTCTTTCCAGTAACTTAGTCTTTTCTGTGAGTTTTCACTTGAGTATAGTGTCAATGAGTTGTAAAACTCTGAAATAATACCCTTTCTCTTACTATCTTTCATCAAATTTTTTTCCAAAGATGAATAAGTAGGTCGGGTGAGAGCATTATTTTGATTTGAACGAATAAAATTTCTAAGCTGAAGATATTTAAAAAAGTGTGTTCTATTAAGACTGAATTTAATCCTCAGTTCTTCAAAAGACATTGTTATCTGAACGTGACAAATATAAATCTTGAATCTTATGAATCCCTTTTAAATTCCATACTTTAAATACAGTATCCGCTCTCCCTGGTGTAAAATATTGATTACCCCATATTGGTCTAAATTGTGACAGTGAGTGTGGTTCTTTTAAATATTTTTTTAGTTTCACACCATATTTTGATCATGTGGTTTACAATTGGATTTTTAACTTGTTTCTGTAATTTTTTAGCTGAGTCTGAGTATATGAATAAGGGAAGAGGTAAAGGTAAATTGTATGATTCCATTTCAGTCCAGTGAGGAGGATCATTTGATGAAAAATAATATGTCATAGACCTCAGTTGTGCTGACCAGTAATACAACATAAAATTTGGACATTTCAGACCTCCACGATCAAATGGTAAATATAGTAAGGACAAACGTAATCTAGCCTTCCTATTGTTCCATATAAATTCCACTAACTTTTTTTTAATTCTTGAGAATAGATCTGAAGGTGGTGGTAAAGGAATGTTTTGAAATAAAGTATTTTTGGTAAGATATTACTTTTAAGTATATTAATTCTCCCGATCATCGACATTGGTAGTGACATCCATCTCTGAAGCAACTCATTAATATTTGTCATTAAGGCTTCATAGTTGGCATTAGCGACTGATTCTAGCTTAGGCAAAATTTGAATTCCTAAATATTTAAACTGATCTACAACATTGAATTGGTTTACCTCAGGAGCTGGATGATTTCTCTGGGTCTCATTTAACATTAATATTGAAGATTTTGTTTTGTTTATTTTATATCCTGATATATCCCCAAAGTTCTTTATAAAATTTAACAAGGTCGGAATTGATTTTTTAAAATTCGACATAAACAAAATTATGTCATCGGCATACAGGGAGATTTTATGTTCTGTTGGTCCTACTTTAATTCCATATATTTGTGGATGTAAACGTACTGCCATCGCTAAAGGTTCAATTGCCATAGTAAACAATAAAGGTGAAAGTGAACAGCCTTGTCGACATCCTCTATTGATTTTTCTTGATTTTGAGATATTGCTGTTTGTCAGGATTTCTGCTGTAGCATTATTGTATATTATCTGGACCCATTTTATGAAATTATTTCCAAGTCCAAACCTTTGTAGGACTTCAAAAAGATAGGGCCATTTGACCCTATCAAAGGCCTTTTCGGCGTCCAATGATAGGAGAGCTGTATCCGGTGCTTCTTTATTAGAATAAATAATATTAAATAGTCTTCTTACATTATGGAAGCCTTGTCTTCCCATTATAAAGCCATTCTGACCTCGGTTAATAATATTTGGTAATATTTCTTGTAGTTGTTTTGCTAAAATTTTACAGATTATTTTAAGATCAATATTTAATAGGCTTATTGGTCTCATGTTTTCACATTTATTAGAGGGTTTATTTGGTTTTGGCAACAGTATAATTAAGGCATTATTCATGTATGGTGGTAAATTACCATTTTGAAATGCTCCTAAAACCATTTCCAAAAGTGGTTTTATTAATTTATTCTTAAATTTTTTTATAGAGGTCAACTGGAAGACCATGTGGTCCTGCTTTTTTTCCTGATTTCATATTATCAATGGCTTGCCCAACTTCTTCTTGACTAATTTTAGACTCCAGTATCTCCCTGTCTTCATTTGGAATACCTGGTATGGATAATCCACCCAAAAACCCATTTAGTTTTGTTAAGTCAGTTTCATTTTTTGTATCATGTAGTTTTTCATAATAATCTCTAAAGGCACTATTAATTTCTAAAGGATCTATAACTACCTGTCCATTACTTATAATACTGGTAATTGGTGTTTTAGATTCTAATTGTTTAATATGCCATGCCAATAATTTTCCTGATTTTCATCTTGTTCATAAAAAGTTTGCTTCAATCTTAGAAGACTCGAGGGAGCTCTATTCGCTGATTTTTTTCTCATATTCAGCTCTCAGAATCAGTAATTCTTTCTCTAACTGTGGGTTACTTCCTGCATACACCTTTTCTTGAAGAATTTTTATTTTAAGTTCCAATTGGACTCTCTCCTCTCGGGTCTTCTTAGATTTTGAACCTGTATCAATCAATCAATCAATCTTTATTTTGGATAGATTAAAAGTACAGATTAAAAGAAACAGAATAATATAACAAAGGGGGAAAGAAGATCCAACAAGGTCAAATTAGACAATAACTCCTCTGATTATACAGTTCAACATAAGTTATCCGAAATGGGTGATGGCTGAAGCCACAGCTTATATTGCCCACCCATATTCCATCCAAGAATTCAAAAGAAAAACAAACAAGAGCGATTACAATTCAGAACAAAGCTAAGACAAAATGTGACAAAAAAACTAAGCAACAACACAATGCAGACTGGATATGACAATCCTTATGTGATTTTATATGTCATCTTGTATATATGTTTGAAGTATTTCTTCCTTTAGTTTTTGTTTAAATTGTCCAAGCGTTGTACATGATTTTAATTCAGGTCCAAAATCATTCCATAATCTGACTCCTTGCACTGAAACACAGTGTTGCTTGGTGGTAGTTCTCACTGAAGGTTTTTGAAATATACATGTTCCTCTGAAATGATATTGTTTCTCCCTTATTTGGAACAGCTTTTGGATATTTGCGGGCAGTGATGGATTCTTCACTTTAAACATTATTACTGCAGTTTTAAAGTCAACCAGATCTTTCAACTTGAGAGCTTTTAATTAAAGAAAAAGTGGGTTTGTTGGCTCCCTGTAAGCAGCTTTGTTTATTATTCTAATAGCTCTCTTCTGAAGCATAAAGACTGGATATATGTTTGTTTTATATGTATTTCCCCATACTTCAGTACAATATGTCATGTATGGGAGTATTAATGAATGATACAACGTATATAGTGTGGGTTGATTCAGCAAATATTTCACTCTGTGTAGTATTGCAATTGATTTGGATATTTTACCTTTAATATTGTTTTGTTTAAATTGTCCAAGCGTTGTACATGATTTTAATTCAGGTCCAAAATCATTCCATAATCTGACTCCTTGCACTGAAACACAGTGTTGCTTGGTGGTAGTTCTCACTGAAGGTTTTTGAAATATACATGTTCCTCTGAAATGATATCGTTTCTCCCTTATTTGGAACAGCTTTTGGATATTTGCGGGCAGTGATATATTCTTCACTTTAAACATTATTACTGCAGTTATATTCTTAACTATTGTGTAGAAGTCTGGGGAAACACCTACAAGACCAACCTACAGTCAATATGCACATTACAAAAAAGAGCTATAAGGATAATAAACAATGTAGGATATAGAGACCATACCAATTCGTTGTTTTTAAAATCACATGTCATAAAGTTCATCGATTTAGTTAAATTTAAGACAGCACAAGTAATGTACAGGGCAATTAATAATCAACTCCCAACTAATATATAAAAAATATTTAAAAAAAAGAGACAATGATCATAATTTGAGAGGAGACTTAAACTTTACAAAACCCAAGATACGAACAACCAAGAAAAGTATGTGCGTATCTGTCTGTGGGGTGGATTTGTGGAACAGTCTGGAGCCGGAACTGAAACTATGTACAAACAGAAATCAATTCAAAAAGAGGTATAAAAACTATTTGCTGAAAGGATATATGTTAGAAGGGTAGTATTTATATGTATGATTCATTATGTTCACTCTGGGACATTATGGGACACTATGGAATGGTGAGTGGGACAGCACTGTGTATATCTGTGTTGTTTGAGGCTGGTTTTGATGTATGGACATCAATGTACACTACCGTTCAAAAGTTTGGGGTCACTTAGAAATTTCCTTATTTTTGAAAGAAATGCACTTTTTTCAATGAAGATAACTTTAAACTAATCAGAAATACACTCTATACATTGCTAATGTGGTAAATGACTATTCTAGCTGCAAATGTCTGATTTTTGGTGCAATATCTACATAGGTGTATAGAGGCCCATTTCCAGCAACTATCACTCCAGTGTTCTAATGGTACAATGTGTTTGCTCATTGCTTCAGAAGGCCAATGGATGATTAGAAAACCCTTGTGCAATCATGTTAGGTCTGCAATGCTGTAATTGCTGCAAATGGAGGATTCTTTGACAAAAGCAAAGTTTGAAGGAAAAAACTATTATTTCAAATACAAATCATTATTTCTAACCTTGTCAATGTCTTGACTATATTTTCTATTCATTTTACAACTCATGGGGGTAAATAAGTGTGACTTTTCATGGAAAACACAAAATAATTGTCTGGGTGACCCCAAACTTTTGAACGGTAGTGTATGTTAGGATGGATGGGTGTTAATGTTGATTTGTAAAAAATACAGTAAATTGTTTACTTGGGGTCTTAAATGTGGTAATTTGTATAAAATTCACATGGGTGTATTTATGGAAAAGAGGAGATGGAATTAGTAAGTGTTCACTTCTTCCTTCTCCCTTTCGAACAGTGTATACTGTTACCTTATTGCATTTGTCATTTGTTTGTTTTTGTTATACTTTTTTTGTTCGAAATAAAGTATCTATCTATCTATCTATCTAATATAATTAATATGTGACTTCCAACACAGTTTATTATCAATTATTACACCAAGAAATTTAGTTTCGGATACGCTTTCAATCTCTACACCATTTACACTGAGTTTAGATACTAATTTGTTGTGATGGTTGTTAAAAACTATAAATTTTGTCTTACTTAAATTGAGCGTTAATTTGTTTGAATCAAACCACAGTTTAAGCTTTCCTAATTCCTTTCCGAGTGTATCCAAAAGTTGTTCCAAATTGCTTCCACTGCATAATAAATTAGTGTCATTGGCAAACAATATTAAATCCATTTTTTCTGAAACTTTACATATATCATTTATATACATATTGAATAACAATGGCCCCAAAACTGAACCCTGTGGGACTCCACAAGTAACCTTCAGTAACTGAGTTTTTGTTGCCAACACATACATACTGATATCTATTCTTTAAGTAACTACATAACCAGGACAGTGCTACTCCCCTAATACCACAATTTTGTAGTTTCTTTAATAATAAATTATGATCCACTGTATCAAATGCTTTTTTAAGATCCAGGAATACCCCAACTGAATACTCTTTATTTTCAGCGGCAGTTGATATTTTTTCTATAAATTCTATTAGAGCAAATGCAGTTGTCCTCTTGTGTCTGAACCCATATTGCTGCTCACACAATAAATTATTCTTCAGTATGAAGTTGTCAATTCTCTCATAGCATATTTTTTCAAGTATCTTGGAAAATTGCGGCAATAGTGAAATTGGTCTATAGTTTGAAAGTTCCCCTCTGTCACCCGTCTTGTATATCGGAATTACTTTAGTTATTTTCATTGCATTGGGAAATATACCTGTTTGGAGAGACAGGTTACAGATATACGTCAGTGGTTTCACTAAGCATTCAGTAATAGTTTTGACTAAGAGCATGTCAATACCATCACAGTCCATAGATGTTTTACTTTTAAACGATTTAACAATTTCAATGACCTCTCTCTCGTCTGTGTTCTTTATGAAAATGGAGTCTTTTATAGCAGTGTTTTTGCTTATTGTATCACCTGTGGGTGCCGTAATGGGTATTTCTTGAGCCAAATTAGGACCAATGTTAACAAAAAAGTTATTAAATTCATCTGCAGGTGAAACTGCATTCACACTCTTGAGTCGTTTTATTATTTTTTGAAAAATTGGTTGGGTAGCTTGTATTTCTGTTTTTATTTCCAAGAATATTGTTAAGTATTGTCCATGTATTTTTAATATTGTCTCTGTTTTTCTTCAGTTCTTTACTGTAATAGTCTCTTTTACTACATCTTATTATATATGTTAACTTATTTTTGTATGTTTTATACCGCTGCTCTGCTTCTTTTGTCCTTTTCTTTAGAAAAGCTGTATATAATAAATTTTTCTTTTTACACGCCTTTTGTAATCCTTTGGTTAACCATGGCTTATCGGCAAATTTACACTACTGTTCAAAAGTTTGGGGTCACTTAGAAATTTCCTTATTTTTGAAAGAAAAGCACTTTTTTCAATGAAGATAACTTTAAACTAATCAGAAATACACTCTATACATTGCTAATGTGGTAAATGACTATTCTAGCTGCAATTGTCTGGTTTTTGGTGCAATATCTACATAGGTGTATAGAGGCCCATTTCCAGCAACTATCACTCCAGTGCTCTAATGGTACAATGTGTTTGCTCATTGCATCAGAAGGCTAATGGATGATTAGAAAACCCTTGTGCAATCATGTTAGGTCTGCAATGCTGTAATTGCTGCAAATGGAGGATTCTTTGACGAAAGCAAAGTTTGAAGGAAAAAAATATTATTTCAAATACAAATCATTATTTCTAACCTTGTCAATGTCTTGACTATATTTTCTATTCATTTTACAACTCATGGTGGTAAATAAGTGTGACTTTTCATGGAAAACACAAAATAATTGGCTGGGTGACCCCAAACTTTTGAACGGTAGTGTATGTTTAAGCTTTTTCTTTACAAATGGACAATTTTTTTCATAAAGAGTGGTTACAATGTTTATAAATGTGTCATAGGCTTCATTTACAGCTGATACATAGACTTTTGTCCAGTCTTGCTTCAGCAAGTCTTCTTTAAAAGAACTGATTGCATTTTGTGATTTGTATCTGAATGATTTTAAATTTTTTTCTGTATTGGCCCCCGTGTGGCCATGGATAAGTGCAAAGGTTGGCAAATGGTCACTTATATCATTTATCAATAATCCACTTTCTATTTTCTTATCAATAATATTAACAAACAGGTTGTCAATAAGTGTAGCAGTGTGAACTGTGATTCTACTGGGATGTGTTATTGTGGGATATAGACTCATGCTGTACATAGAATTCATGAACTCTGTAATTACATTTTGTTGATATGGATTTAGTAAATCAATATTGAAATCTCCACAAATTACTACCATTTTCTTACTAGTAATATTATTGTACAGCTCGACTAATTTATCTCTGAATGTCTCAATGCAAGTTCCTGGCGTTCTATATATACAACTTATAATTAGATTTTTTGTTTTATCTTGGTCAATCTCAACAGTAACACATTCCAAAATCCCTGGTAGTGCAAAGGACATTCCATTTACAAGCTTACACCTATACAGGTCATCAATATACAGTGCAACACCACCACCCTTTTTTGAGATCTGTTAATATGAAACATCTGATATCCCTCTGTTGCCATCAGGAGAGCCTGCTCTTCATTAACCCAAGTTTCAGAGACTGTGATAGCTGTAAATTTTCTGTCTAGCTGTTTTAAATAATCCTGAATCTGTGGAAAGTTTTTGTTAAGACTCCTGCTGTTGAAGTGTATTATTGATAGTTTACCATCTAGTTGCACTTGGCTTTTGAATTGCTTTTCGGTGTAATATTCACAATGATTATGAATATTATTGAAAAAGTGGTTATCAGGATCAATATCATTTTCCATCTCTTGTAGTTTATGTTCAGCATAATGGCATATTTTCAGAGTTTGAATTTCCTCACTCTCTGTCAAATGACTTCCTCCAACTGGGGATAATTGATGTCTACTCAAGTCAGTCATAAGTTTTTTTGTTTGTTTTGTTTATTTTTTTTAAGTACATTGACATGGTATGTCAAAAGAACTATTCTTGCCATGTGTATGGATATGGATTTTTATAGTCTCTTAATTTTCTTAATCAGTGTTCATCTGTATTTATTTAAGTCAGTAACATCTCTGATTATTATACTCTTTGCTTCCTCAGGTGTTCCATTTAGTTTGATCCAAACTCTACAATTTCTTGTCCATGTTGCCTGTATCTTATTTTGTCTTTTCAGCATCCGTGCTTGCCGTGCTATTTCAGCATTAGTTTTTGTTAGATGTTCATTTAGGTAAACTTCTGTTCCCCGTAGCTTTCTGGCCTGCCTCAGTATGCCATTCTTTACCCTTCTGTTCACAAAGCGCATCACAATTGATTTCTTTGTTTTATTATCTTTTCTGGGTAAAGCATGACAGGCTGAAATTGCATTTGCTTCGACCTTTATATTTCTACTATCAAGGAACTGAAGCACCTGGTTTTCCAGGGAGACTGATTCACTCAGGGGAGCATCCTGTCCTCTCAATCCTGCTGTAGCATGAGCATATGATTGATATTTAATGTCTAGTCCACTTATAATTAAATCATCCATACTAGAATATTGTTCAAGATCCTCGACGCATCGCTCCAAGTCTGCAATTTTTTTTGTCTTTTTCCTTAATTGTTAATTTTAATTCTCGGACTTCTTCCATTAGCTCTATTATTTTAGCCTGCTGACTAACCACTTTGGTCAGTTCTTCTGACAAGAAGTTCAGAGATTTTTTGATCTCTTCCATTTCCTCCTTCTTTGGTGGCATTTTTACTGACCTGTGGATAGTAAAACAATCTCTGCTGGTGTTGCCGGTATTCGATCCAACCGACCTCGAATCCAGCTGGGCCTCAGCTAGCCCCCTCCGCTGCTTACCGCCGCCGTAACCGAGCTCCTGTCCGGCTGGGGTACCGGAAGCTCCTCCACCGAGTCCCGCCGCCCACCGCCGCTGTAGCCGAGCTCCGATCCTGCTTCTGTCCAGCTGGGGTCCCGGTAGATCCTCCGCTGAGCCCCGCCACCTACCGCCGTCTGCCTCAGTAGTTCCTCCGCCGAGCCCCGCCGCTGCAACTGGGCTCTGACTCCGGCTGGGGACCCGGCGGTCCTCCACTGGTCCCCGTCTCCCACCACCGCTGCAGTTGAACTCCGATCCGGCTCCCGTCCAACTGCTGCCTTGGCTTGTTCCTCCGGCGAGCCCCAATCACCGGGGACAGAGTTGCTTCGCCGGGTTGGTGCTAGGTGCTACAACTAGCTATGGCCGTATAACTAATAATATGCCCCCTAATAAAAGCTTTGAAAGCCTCCCACTTTATACATACCATTGTTTGTGTAGTATTGATATCAAAGAACTCATCTATCTGTTTTTCTATGTACTTAACAAATTCCTCATCCTGAAGCTATTTATGTTGAAAATGCCACCTAACTGGGCCCTTTGTCAATTTCTTATCTACATATACTAGACAGGAGGGTGCATGATCAGAGATCACAATGTTATCATAGAAACAGTTTTGAATCTTGGACCTTAATTCTGTAGAGATCAAAAAGTAGTCAATACGTGAGAATGTCTTATAGGTATTAGAATAACAAGAATAGGCTTTGACTTATGGTTTCCTTTCTCTCCATATATCTAGCAATCTCAATTCTTTCATAAAATGATTAATGGTCATCCTACATCCATTGTGCGTACAGTCCAGTCCTGTTGATCTCTCTATACTGGGATTCAATGTACAATTAAAATCCCCTGCTATTATATGTTGCCCTGTAAGTGATGATAAAGTGAGGTATAAATTAACAAAGAAGTTTTGATCATCAATATTGGGGCCGTATAAGTTCACCAGATTTATATTTTCTAATAACAAAGATCCTTGGATAATTAAATATCTTCCAAATTTGTCTCTAATTACATTTTTTGTTTGAAATGGGACTGTTTTATGTATGAGAATCATAACTCCCCTAGCTCGGGATGAAAATGATGAGGTGAACACGTTACCTTGCCATCTTCTCTTAATTCTTTTTACATCCTCCTCTAATAGATGAGTTTCTTGTAAAAATACAATTTTTGAATCTATGTCTTTTATTTTATTCATGACTTGTTTAAGTTTTTTAAGATTTTGTAGACCTCTGCAATTCCATGAAGTTAAATTAAGATTAACGCTTTGATCTATGATCAATAAGGAGTTTGAGATTACCTTGCAATATGAACATACTCTTACAGAGAAGCAAAAACATGGATGATAGAACATTCATCCTACAAACTAAACAAAAACAGATTCCCTTTCCCCACATTTGTGGTAATCCCCCCAAAATCAAAAAATTCCATCTCCCGTTATAGCTAGTGACTGTTCCACACCTGCGAGGATCAGTCAAATCACTCTCTCTTTCTCCTCTCAATCACCCTGACACTACTACTATTCTTATGACATTAACTCTCTTCTGTAGTTTTTTCAACATAACTTCAAAGTTTTATAGCAACGTTGCACATCATAACTTTCTTTTTTTTAACAGTCTGTATTTTGTAGACATGTTTATGTTTCAGATCAATCAGATGTCTGTACATATGTTTAAATGTTGTACCTTTGTCATGTTCATGCTTAGCTCCCACCAGTTTCCTTTTGGATCTGCTTGATGAGCTCCTGCACCTCTTGAGGGGTCTTGAAGGTGTGGGTTCTCCCCTTATATGTGACCAGCAGTCTTGCCGGATGAATTACTCCGTGACGAATCCCTAGGTTGTGCAGCTCTTTGCGGGTCGGGTCGAACTGTTTCCTTAATTGTTGTATTCCTGTGGCCAAATCTGGGTAGAACCGCATCTGTTGGTCCTGGTATTTAATTTCCCCTTTAGCTCGCGTCGCATTGGTGACTGTCATCTTGTCTCTGTAGTTGGGGAACTTCATAATCAGCATCCTCGGTGGTGTCTTATTATCTCTCGGTGGGCCGATTCGGTGAGCTCTCTCTAAAACGACCGATGACTGCAGATCCGCGTTATTCAGCGCTTCTGGAATCCACTTTTCCAAAAAGGAACACGGGTCCCGTCCCTCCGTTCCCTCTGGGAGTCCCACCAGCCTCAAATTATTCCGTCGCGAGCAAGATTCCAAGTCTAGGACGTTATCTTCCAGACGTTTGCATTTTGATTCCAGTGTTTGCAGTTTAGTTTGCAGGCTGGTGACGTCATCTTCAGCGCTTGAAATTCGGAGCTCCACCTGCGACACTCGCTCCATGCAGTCGTTTATTTCTTTTCTCATACCTTCTATCGCTGCTATAATCCCATCGAATTTAGACGAAAACTCTGTTCTCATGGAGTTGATGGCAGTGAGCACTACGGTTGTCCCCTCTTCAACTGTTCCCGCTCTGCCCCTGGCTCCCTCCTCCGCCATTGCCTCTGGAGTTTTCTCTGTTTTGCCTCAAGTGTGGAAGTCTGTTAGCTTGGGTTGTTTTGTCGAGTTACCTTTTCCTCCACCTGATTTTCCAACCTTAGTCTTTACCATATCCGCGCCAAAACGCTAGGGTGGGTTTTTGTTCCAATTAAGAGAGTTTTTGTAATTTTTTTTATTTTCAAGAGCAGAGCAGTGTGAAACACGTCTTCCTACGTGGCCGCCATAACCGGAAGTCGGGTGGGCTCTTCTAGTCTGTTCACGACACTTCCAGATGTCAAATTCTTGCCTATATCTTCAAAAATAAAAAGCGAATCATTTTTCTGAAAACAATCGAGGTGAGAAATAAATGTGTAGTTGCCAAATATGTGTTTACTTTTCACCAACAACCACTATTTTAAAAGTTCAGCACGAGCTCCGGGAATCGATCGGCTCAACGCATCTGCTCCTCATGTGCGTATTATGGATCTGAATGGGGATTCGGGAGGAGGAGGAGGAGGGGACACCTCCAAGCCACGCCTTGAAATTCTTGACAGCACATTACCAGAGTGCATGCGGGGCATGCTACATACACAATGAATGGGAACCGTGGAAATGCATGCCTAGGTGGACATGTAGCTTCAGTTCACCTCCTCTTTGAGTGTGAGCTTGGTGGTTCAGCTGTTGTTAGCATGTTTGCTAGTAGCCTATCATAGTTTGTTATAACTTGTTAACTACTTGTTCTGCATAACCATGCTTCATTAGGATTATGCCATTCACGACAACTTGTTTATAAACACTTAAAGGGCTTTCACAGCTAACCCTTTTGGTCCAAACGTTGAGCTTTTTCAGTTTAATTTGGACCAAAATTTTCAGTGTGAAACCTCCCCTGAACTACAGTCTGGACCAAAGAGTTATTTATCAGCTCTCCTAACAAGTCTCATTCTAGTGCAGAGGTAGCAGAAGGAAAAGAGGCCGAATATCTCCGGCTCACTGACTTTATACTTGCACATAACAAAAGACATGCATAACAAAGGCTGACATCCCTCATTATCTTAATCCCCCCATTGTCTTGGTATTTCCTCTCCTCGCCCAGGGGGTGAGGGTAGCTCCTCCGGTCTCCACCACAGTGTCTGGGAACGTCTTTGTTCTTCACTTGGCGGTTGAGAGCCTTTGTCCTTTCAGAGGTGTGAAGTTGCTTTACATATGTAATTACCAAACATTTCCACATGCTTCAACATATGTAGGTTATGGAATATATGATTAATATAGCCCACAGCCCCCCCAAACGACTAAGAAAGGACAATAGAAAGGTTCACAGTCTAAGATAATTACTATGACATACTAAGTGTTACATCTCTTGCCACAGAAGAAACTTTCCAGCAGCCATGCCCCTAAGAGAGTTCAGTGGTAATCATAACAGCATAGTAAAATCATAAGTCAGTCCTAAACTGTTGCAGCACAATTAGTGAACAATTGTGGAGTAGTTTGCATCAGTCCCTGTGCTGTCTGGGTTTTAATCTTCTCCCAAAACTGCTGTGGGTTCGATTAGGCGTCCTGCTGGGACCTTCTTGTGAGGAATCTGCAGCGTGGGAAGGAGAGTGGTTAATTGTTCCTTGTAGGGGGGCTGAGTCTTTTCTTGAAATGATGAGGCGATTTGATATATAAACCAAAGTTTATTTATCAGCTCTCCTAACAAGTCTCATTCTAGTGCAGAGGTAGCAGAAGGAAAAGAGACCGAATATCTCCGGCTCACTGACTTTATACTTGCACATAACAAAAGACATGCATAACAAAGGCTGACATCCCTCATTATCTTAATCCCCCCATTGTCTTGGTATTTCCTCTCCTTGCCCAGGGGGTGAGGGTAGCTCCTCCGGTCTCCACCGCAGTGTCTGGGAACGTCTTTGTTCTTCACTTGGCGGTTGAGAGCCTTTGTCCTTTCAGAGGTGTGAAGTTGCTTTACATATGTAATTACCAAACATTTCCACATGCTTCAACATATGTAGGTTATGGAATATATGATTAATATAGCCCACAGCCCCCCCCCCCCCAAACGACTAAGAAAAGACAATAGAAAGGTTCACAGTCTAAGATAATTACTATGACATACTAAGTGTTACATCTCTTGCCACAGAAGAAACTTTCCAGCAGCCATGCCCCTAAGAGAGTTCAGTGGTAATCATAACAGCATAGTAAAATCATAAGTCAGTCCTAAAATGTTGCAGCACAATTAGTGAACAATTGTGGAGTAGTTTGCATCAGTCCCTGTGCTGTCTGGGTTTTAATCTTCTCCCAAAACTGCTGTGGGTTCGTTTAGGCGTCCTGCTGGGACCTTCTTGTGAGGAATCTGCAGCATGGGAAGGAGAGTGGTTAATTGTTCCCTGCAGGGGGGCTGAGTCTTTTCTCTTGGGGGGTCTACCCCGCCGAGGTGCTCTCGCCAACTGTGCAGGCTCGTCTTTCAACAAGAAGGCAGGTTTAAGTCTGTCAATGCTGACTGTTTCTTTTCTATCCCCAAAATCAAGCACAAAGTATTTATCACCATGTTCCAGCACTCTGAATGGCCCAAGGGCTCTTCGAGCGTCTAACAATGCCCAATTTTTCAAGGGTCGTAAACTCGTCCCGTGCTATGTTGAGCTTGGCCGCGTCTAAGCGGCGAGCTTTGGCAAATACGGGTGGGCCCGTTGTGGGAATAAAGTGTTCAACCCCGTGTTTAGCCACAGTGGCTGAGAATTTGGGAATTGTGAGTGCTGGAAATTGGGTGAGGAGTTGCTCAAACTTACCTCCTGCCGTGGTGATGTTAGCCTGCACAGGTGGTGGAGAAACTCGAGCTGAGCATGGAATAAAAGCAAAGGACAGTGCATTAACCAAGCGCCTATTTGCTAGATCCACTAATAACCCATGTGCACACAAAAAATCTGCGCCTAACAAGTTAAACCTCACCGCCGCTACAACAAATGTCCATCTGTAGTTGCGGCCGTGGATGTGAAGGTGCAGGCTCTTTTCGCCGAAAGTGTCGATGTTAGAGCCGTTGGCTGCCACCGCTCCATTGCCCCGGGTGCCCATGGCTCGATCTGCATGGGAGGGCGTGACGAAACTCAGCTGAGCTCCTGTGTCGATGAGGAACTGCTTGCCGGTGTGTCCATCCGTCACATACAACAGCTTATTCTTCTCGCCGAGAACTGCTGCTGTTAACGGCTCTCGGCTTTGGCGTTTAAATTTGCAGGGGGGAACACATTTGTGAGCCTTCTCGGCGAAACGGTGGTGATAATAACAGACATCGCTCCGTCTGTTACGTTTTGGCCGTGTCGCTGTCACCGTGGGCTGGATCTGCTCAGTGGGTTGTGGCTCTTCGTGGTTCTGGGCATCAGCGTTGAGGTCTGCGGATGCTGCTGTGGGTGTCTGCTCCTTGCAGGCGTTGACGAGCCGTTGAGCTTCGTTGGCGAGCACGCGGAAGTCTTGCTGGGTGCTGCATCTCATGTTGGCGAGTGTCCCTCTCATGTGTGGCGGCAGCTTGCTGAGGAATATGAATTGGAGGAGGAAGTTGTCATTGTCTTCTTCTTTAAGCTGCAGCAAATCCTCCATGAGGGCTTTAGGTTTGCACCCTCTGTGGCCGTAGACCGCCAGGATCTTCTCGGCTCTCTCTTCAGCTGAGGGGACGTAATTTGCCACGATGGTTGCTTTCAGCGTTTCATATTTGTCTTGGGCCGGCGGCCGCCGGATCATGCTCCGCACACACCTCGAAGTGGCGGCGTCGAGTTTGGAGACGATATGATAGAATTTGGTATCGTCAGCCGTGATGCCCGCCAGTGTAAACTGGGCTTCAGCTTGCTGAAACCACGAGGCGGGGTCTTCTTGCCAGAAGTCTGGCAGCTTGACAGTGACGGCATTCGTGTATACCATCACTGCTGTGTCCGCAGGGTGAGAGTGCCTTGCTTCGGCTTTCACAGCGGTGCTGGTGCTCGGTTGAGCCCTCTCAATCCCTTCTGCCAGGGGGGAAAGACGTCCATCTGTTCCCCTGTCTGCGTGGGCGCTGGCGTCTGCCTGGGTCGCCACGGATGAGTCGATTGCGGGGGAACGCCTCAGGTCCATACTCGCGTCAGGGGTCACCAGTGTAGAAGAGGCCCACGCAAAAGTGGGCCAGTGACCCACACAAAGCTGCAGGTCCAGACAACATTCCGGGACGTGTGCTCCGAGACTGCGCGAGCGAGTTGGCGGATGTCCTGACTGACATTTATAACATCTCCCTGAGTCAGGCCATCGTTCCCAGATGCTTCAAGACCTCTATCATTGTACCGGTGGCAAAGAAACCAGTGGTGTCATGTTTGAATGACTATCGTCCTGTTGCACTTACACCAATTGTGATGAAGTGTTTTGAACGGCTTGTCAAACCACACATCACAGCCTGCCTCCCTGCATCACACGACCCGCTCCAGTTTGCATATCGTTCAAACCGCTCCACGGAGGATGCTATAGTCACCACCCTACACTCTGTCATCACCCACCTGGACCAGAAAGACACCTACCCAGACTCCTGTACATTGATTTCAGTTCAGTTCAGCATTCAACACCATTATTCCCCAGAGACTGATAGAGAAATTACTCCTTCTCGGTCTGAACACCGCCACATGTCTCTGGATCCTGGATTTCCTGACTGAGAGACCTCAGTCTGTCCGGGTTGGAAACAACATCTCCAACTCTGTCACGCTGAGTACCGGAACCCCTCAAGGCTGTGTACTCAGTCCACTGTTGTTTACACTTCTAACACATGACTGTGTATCCAAACACGGGGGGAACCAGATTATTAAGTTTGCAGATGACACCACGGTGGTGGGACTTATTCAGAGGGATGAGGAATCAATGTACAGGGAAGAAGTGAGAGACCTGGAGGGCTGGTGCAGGGAGAACAATCTGGTGCTCAACGTGGACAAAACAAAGGAGATGATTATCGACTTCCGGCGGTCACAGCCTGAGCACGTCCCCCTCAGCATCGGCGGCCGTTTAGTGGAGAGAGTAGAGAACATCAAGTTCCTCGGAGTGCAGATCTCGCAGGACCTGACCTGGAGCAAGAATTCCTTGGAGATCAGGAAGCGAGCTCAGCAGAGACTACACTTCTTGAGGAAACTCAAACAGGCCTCTCTCCCCATCTGCATCCTCAGGACCTTCTACAGAGGTGTGGTGGAGAGTGTTCTGACGTACTGCATTGCTACATGGTACTCCAGCTGCAGTATGTCAGACAAAAAAGCCCTGCAGAGGATAGTCAAGGGGGCGGAGAGGGTAATTGGAGTCTCCCTCCCCTCTGTCCAAGAACTTTTTCAGAACCGTTGTAGGAGCAGGGCACTGAACATTGTCAAGGACCGTTCTCACCCTCTGCATAAACACTTTGAACTTCTTCCATCTGGTAAACGATTCCGGAGCATCAGAGGCAGAACCACCAGACTGATCAACAGCTTCCTCCCACAAGCTGTCAGGATGCTGAACAGCTGACCCGGAATCTCACATACACACTACTGCACCTATGGACATTTTGTATATTATAGTTAGTTATTCTTTTTCCCCAAGTATGTCTCAGGGATGTGTGAATGGATGGGGGGGTGGGAGCTATGTGGGAGTGTGTCTTAATCATGCTGCTTCTTATATGGATGCCGAGAGAAGCGCAATTTCATCTTGCCTGCAGTACAGTTGTATATACAGCAATATGACAATAAAGTTTGATTTGATTTGAAGAGCTTGAAATGATGAGGTGATTTGATATATAAACCAAAGTTTATTTATCAGCTCTCCTAACAAGTCTCATTCTAGTGCAGAGGTAGCAGAAGGAAAAGAGGCCGAATATCTCCGGCTCACTGACTTTATACTTGCACATAACAAAAGACATGCATAACAAAGGCTGACATCCCTCATTATCCTAATCCCCCCATTGTCTTGGTATTTCCTCTCCTCGCCCAGGGGGTGAGGGTAGCTCCTCCGGTCTCCACCGCAGTGTCTGGGAACGTCTTTGTTCTTCACTTGGTGGTTGAGAGCCTTTGTCCTTTCAGAGGTGTGAAGTTGCTTTACATATGTAATTACCAAACATTTCCACATGCTTCAACATATGTAGGTTATGGAATATATGATTAATATAGCCCACAGTCTAGTTCATTTAGAGCAGGGGTCTGCAACCTGTGGCTCTTTTTCCCATATTCAGTGGCTCCCTGTGGTTTTGGAAAAACTGACATACAGTGGTGTGAAAAAGTGTTTGCCTCCTTCCTGATTTCTCATTTTGTTGTATATTTGTCACACTTAAATGTTTCAGATCATCAAACAAATTTATAACACAAGTACAGTGGTACCTCTATTTACGAATTTAATTCGTTCCGGAAGAATTCTCGTAACGTGAAAAATTCTTAAGTAGAGGCGCGTTTTACATGTAAATGCCGTAATCCGTTCCAAGCCCCCAAAATTCGGGCATAAATTTTTTATAAATCGTAAAAACGCATCAAAACATGTAACAAATACATGTTACAATTAGATTACTGCACAATAAACATAAAATGAGAGTTTAAAATGAGAGAAAGAATAATAAAAGAGAAAGAATAATAAAAATTATGTTCATTTACCCTTTAACTGCTATTGTCGTCGACGTCGTCACCTTTTGCCTTCTTTGGTTCATGTTCTGATCCAAGGACGTTTGCTTTTGTCGGCTTGTAAGTGCTTCGTTTTGTTTTAATACCGTGCTGATCGTTGATGTATTACGGCCATATTCTTTGGCGAGATCAACCAAACGCATAAAGTTTTGGAAAAAAAAAAAAAAAAACTTCGTGGCCAATGGGATACCAGGAAGATGCTAGGCGATAGCCAATGGCAGAGCAGCTACAGGTATGTTTACGTTCGGTAAACTACGGAAGCTGCGAGGAGCGCGTACTTTTTTGCCTTTCGTATCCTGAAATTTCGTTCGTAACTAGAGGCAGTATTTTCCCGTTGAGGCGTCTCGTAACCTGAAAATTCCGTATGTAGAGACGTTCGTAAGTAGAGGTACCACTGTAAACACAAAATGCAGTTTTTGGTTGTTTTTTTTTAAATGAAGGTGTTTATTATTAAGAGAAAAAAATCCAAACCTACATGGCCCTATGTGAAAAAGTGATTGCCCCCTAAACCTAATAACTGGTTGGGCCACCCTGAGCAGCAACAACTGCAATCAGGCGTTTGCGATAACTGGCATTGAGTCTTTTACAGCACTGTTGAGGAATTTTGGCCCACTCATCTTTGCAGAATTGTTGTAATTCAGCCACATTGGAGGGTTTTCGAGCATGAACCGCCTTTTTAAGGTCATGCCACAGCATCGCAATTGGATTCAGGTCAGGAATTTGACTAGGCCACTCCAGAAGCAACAAAACAGCCCCAGACCATCACACTACCACCACCATATTTTACACTGTTGGTATGATGTTCCTTTTCTGAAATGCTGTGTTACTTTTACGTCAGATGTAATGGGACACACACCTTCCAAAAAGTTCAACTTTTGTCTCATCAGTCCACAGAGTATTTTCCCAAAAGTCTTGGGGATCATCAAGATGTTTTCTGGCCAAACTGAGATGAGCCTTTATGTTCTTTTTGCTCAGCAGTGGTTTTCGTCATGGAGCTCTGCCATGCAGGCCATTTTTGCCCAGTCTCTTTCTTATGGTGGAGTCATGAACACTGACCTTAACTGAGGCAAGTGAGGCCTGGGTTCTTTGGATGTTGTTGTGGGGTCTTTTGTGACCTCTTGGATGAGTCATCGCTGCGCTCTTGGGGTAATTTTATTCGGCCAGCCACTCCTGGGAAGGTTCACCACGATTCCATGTTTTCACCATTTGTGGATAATGGGTCTCACTGTGGTTCGCTGGAGTCCCAAAGCTTTAGAAGTGGCTTTATATCCTTTTCCAGACTTATAGATCTCAATTAGTTTGTTTCTCACTTGTTCCTGAATTCTTTGGATCACAGCATGATGTCTAGCTTTTGAGGATCTTTTGGTCTATTTCACTTTGTCAGGCAGGTCCTATTTAAGTGATTTCTTGATTGAGAACAGGTGTGGCAGTAATCAGGCCTGGGTGTGGCTCGAGAAATTGATCTCAGCTTTTCACAGATGTGGTAAACCACAGTTAATTTATGTTTTAACAAGGGGGGGGGCAATCACTTTTTCACACAGGGCCATGTAGGTTTGGATTTTTTTCCCCCTTAATAATAAACACCTTCATTTAAAAACTGTGTTTTGTGTTTATTTGCATTATCTTTGTCTAATATTTAAATTTGTTTGATGATCTGAAACATTTAAGTGTGACAAACACAAATGAGAAATCAAGAAGGGGGCAAACACTTTTTCACACCACTGTATTTACAGAAAAATGGTCACAAATTTATCACAGCATAAATTCACAAATGTACAAGAAATTTGAGAAAATAAGAAAAATCACCAAAAATGTGAGAAAATGATGCTTATTTATAATAACAAAATTGTGAATTTACAAGGAAAAGTTCCAGTTTAAAGAGGAAAAATGCAAATTGAAATAAAGAGTTGTAAAATTAAAAAATATGCACAAAAAAGCTACACATTTACAAGAAAATGGCCCAGATTTATGAACAAAAAAACTTGTCAATTTTTTTAAAGGTCACAAATTTATGTGAAAAAATATTGCAAATTTACAGCTAAAAAGCTGCAAATTAAAGAGTACAAGGTCACAAATTTGAGTGAAAAAAATGCACATTTGCAAGAAAAAAAAAGAAATTAATTAAAACTGTTTCAAATTTACCAGGGGAAAAAATACACAAATTCAGAAGAAAAAGTTGAAAATTTAAGAGAAAAATGTTGCAAATTTACAATAGAAAAAATTGTTAGTTTTTGGGAAATGAGTTATAAATTTATTTCATATCTGAGAGAAAAAAAAATCAGAACATGAGACCAAAAAAGCCTCAGACTTATAAGTTGCAAATTTACATGAAAATGGCTGATTTATCTTTAAAAAGTTGAAAATTAATTAAAAATGCAAATGTCCAAAAAAAATTAAAAAGCTTTTTATGAGAGAGCAATGATGCAGTTTTATTTGACTCTTTTACCTCGTTTTCAGGCTCAGATAAGTTTTGTGGCTTCATGCAGATTTTTTGGACAAAATATGCTTAAAATGGCTCTTTTGATGGTAGAGGTTGCTGACCCCTGGTTAAGAATGTGAAAGCAGTTTTCAGAAAGGTTTGGACTTTTGGACCAAAGACGGGAAGTTTAGGCAGCTAATAAAAATAAGCTGTGATAGCACTTGGCGAGAGGAAATATGGCTGTCAATAGTCACTCGAAAAAAACATTAAAATGCACAAACTTACCAGATATTTTCAGAGCGGATGCTCTCAACGAAGTCTCAACGAAGAAGAAAAATCAGGCTCATTGATTGACCAGGACTGAAAATGGAAATCCGTTCCCTTCAGCCGGGTTGTTTGTCCACCACAAACGAGACATTTTTTAACTGTTCTTCTCGGCTTTCTCCGGTAAAAGAATTTCTCAGATTCACGCGGTTGTCTTTATTATTATTTTCTACCCAAAATGCTCTACAGTAAACGTCACTTCCTCTTCTCGGACTACAGTGGGGTAAAAAAGTATTTAGTCAGCCACCAATTGTGCAAGTTCTCCCACTTAAAAGATGAGAGAGGTCTCCAATTTTCATCATAGGTATACCTCAACTATGAGAGACAAAATAAGAAAAAAAATCCAGAAAATCATATTGAAGGATTTTTAATGAATTAATTGGTAAATTCCTTGGTAAAATAAGTATTTGGTCAATAACAAAAGTTCATCTCAATACTTTGTTATATACCCTTTGTTGGCAATGACAGAGGTCAAACGTTTTCTGTAAGTCTTCACAAGGTTTTCACACACTGTTGCTAGTATTTTGGCCCATTCCTCCATGCAGATCTCCTCTAGAGCAGTGATGTTTTGGGGCTGTCGCTGGGCAACACAGACTTTCAACTCCCTCCAAAGATTTTCTACGGGGTTGAGATCTGGAGACTCCAGGACCTTGAAATGCTTCTTACGAAGCCACTCCTTCGTTGCCCGGGCGGTGTGTTTGGGATCATTGTCATGCTGAAAGACCCAGCCACGTTTCATCTTCAGTGCCCTTGCTGGTGGAAGGAGGTTTTCACTCAAAATCTCACGATACATGGCCCCTGTGGGGAGCGTGAAATAAAGAGACTGAATTATTTCTCAATTCAGGTTTAATGCAGAATTCACATCCCCAGCTTTCTCTCTAGACAAGAAGAGAATGAGCTGCATCAAAACCCCCACATTTATACATGACACATCAAAAGGCAGAATCACACATTGCTGTCAAACCCCCATTTGACAATAACTCTCCCCCCGAGTGCCTTGGTCCTCCGTCTGGCCCCAGGAGGTCAGGAAGTCCTTTCAGAGTTTTATCACGGCACCTCCTTCCTCCTGCCATTATCCACAGGCGATCCAGACGTATTGTCCCATCCAAGACGTGAGGTCAATCAACACATGCAGTCCTAAGCATCTCCTTGTGCTTATACATATGTAGGCAAAAATATATGAGCCACATAACCCCCCCCCCCCCCCAAAACGTCGAAGAATGGACAATAAAGCATAGTTCACACAACATGGTAAAATCAACAGCATAGTCTACACAACATGATAAAATCACACATTAGTCCATACGCCGTCTGGGCTTCAAACGTCTTCCAAATCTGCTGTAAGCAGGCTTCGCCATCCCTGCGACGCCATCCTGCAGAGAATCTGCTAACTGAGGAAGAGAATGGTTATTTGATCCCTGCGGGGGCTCCAGGACATGCTCCCTGGGGGTCTGCCACGTCGAGGGGCCCTCGCCACTGGTACAGACTAGTTGTTCATCACAAAAGCAGGCTTTAGTCTGTCAATACTAACTGTTTCCCTTCTGTCCCCCAAATCTAGCACAAAATGTTTATCACCTGTTTCCAGCACTCTAAATGGACCATCGTATGGTGGGAGGAGGCTTGGTCGCAGAGCCTCGTGCCTGACAAAAACAAACTTGGCATTTTTTAAAGCTTTGGGAACAAAAACACGCGGAAAAGTGTGATGAACGGGGCCCGGGAGCATGTCTGCTCCCGTGCCGATCAGTGGTCCCAGAGCCGCGGGGCGCCCAGGCGCCGGATGCTCTGGTAGGAACTCACCGGGCAGCCTGAGGGGTTGCGCAAAAACCAGCTCCGTTGGGGAGGCCTTTAAGTCCTCCTTGGGCGCAGAACGCAACCCCAATAAAACCCATGGTAGTTTGTTTACCCAATCTGCATCCGTAAGCGACGCTCTGAGGGCTGCCTTCAAAGACCTATGAAAACGCTCGCATAAACCATTAGCCTGGGGGTGGTAAGCGGTAGTGCGGTGAATTGTTGCCCCTAAGCTGCTGGCCATTGCTGACCAAAGCTCAGACACAAATTGAGGTCCCCTGTCGGACGTAATATCTGACGGAACCCCGAAACGCGCTACCCAAGCCGTCAAAAATGCGCGAGCCACCTCTGCAGCCGTGGTCGATGCTAGTGGTACCACTTCCGGCCAGCGAGTGGTTCGGTCCACCATTGTCAAAAGATGTGTGAACCCCTGCGACGACGGTAGGGGGCCCACAAGGTCGACATGCACATGATCGAATCTCTTGGCCAGAATGTGTAACGGTTCTAAGGGGGCTTTTGTGTGCTTGTGAATTTTGGCCCGCTGGCAAGCCATGCAGGTTCTTGCCCACTCTTTCACGTGCTTGCGCAGGCTTGGCCAAACAAACTTCTCCGCTACCATTTTCACAGAAGCGCGCACCCCCGGGTGCGCCAGGGAGTAAACCGAGTCAAAAACGCGGCGGCGCCACACGGCTGGTACTACCGGGCGCAGTCGCCTGGTAGATACATCGCAGATTGGGGGGGCATACCGGTTTGCAAACTCCTGCTCTCCAGCCTTAACCCTGTTGGTCCAGACTGGAGCGCGCACACGTCCGTATCTCTACCCTGTTCTGCTGCCATGGCTGCATAATCTATCCCCACGTGAACTGGGGCCACGTGCGCTTCCGCGCTGCTATTTTGCCCTGCGGCTGCGGTAGTATAATCTACCTCCGCGCTGACTGGTGCTGTTACCGTGCGAGAGAGGCAGTCTGCCACTACATCGAGTTTACCCGCTACGTGCTGAATATCAGTAGTAAATTCCGAAATTGCGGCCAGCTGCCTCTGCTGCCGGCCGGACCAAGGTTCTGAAATTTTGGCCATCGCAAAAGTGAGCGGCTTGTGGTCGACAAACGCGGTGAAACGCCGACCTTCCAGCCAGAACTGGAAATGGCGAATGGCTAAGTGGAGCGCTAACAGCTCCCTGTCAAACGTGCTGTATTTCCGCTCGGCTTCACGCAAGGATCTGCTGAAAAATGCCAGCGGCTGCCAAACCCCGGCAACCTGCTGTTCCACAACTGCTCCTATGGCCAAATCTGACGCATCAGTGGTGAGCGCTATGTGGGCCGTTGGGTCTGGGTGAGCCAGCAGCTCAGCGTCAGCAAGGGCTTTTTTAACCTCCGCGAATGCGCGCTCCCGCTCCGGGGACCACTCGATCGTATTGGAGGGTTTTTGCTTTTTAAGCGTGGCATATAATGGTTGCATGAGCTGCGCTGCGTGGGGTAGGAAACGGTTATAAAAATTTACCATTCCTAAAAACTCTTGTAATGCTTTGACCGTTTGTGGCGGGGGAAACTCTGCCACTGCGCGTACCTTGTCCGGTAGCGGAACTGCCCCCTCTGGGGAAACGCGGTGCCCCAAAAAATCGATCTGCGCCACGCCGAACTGGCACTTGGCTGGATTAATTATTAACCCGTGCTCTCCCAACCTCTGAAAAACTGCCGTGAGGTGTTTTTCTTGTTCCTCCTCGGAAGTGCTGGCGACTAAAATGTCGTTGAAGTAGACGAACACAAAAGGGAGATCGCGTAACACCGCATCCATCATGCGTTGGAAGGTTTGCACAGCGCCTTTAAGGCCAAACGGCATGCGTAAAAACTCGAAAAGTCCGAACGGGGTTATTACCGCTGTTTTGGGAACGTCCTCGGCTCAGACTGGGACCTGATGATAGCCGCGGACCAGGTCTATTTTAGAAAAAATGTGCGCCCCCGCCAGATGCACCGAAAAATCCTGGATGTGTGGGATTGGGTAGCGGTCATGCGCTGTGGCGTTGTTTAACCTGCGGTAATCACCACAAGGTCTCCACGAGCCGTCAGCTTTAGGGACCATATGCAGCGGTGAGGCCCATGGGCTGTTCGAACGGCGAATGATGCCCAGCCTTTCCAGGCTGGTGAACTCCTCGTGCGCTATGGAGAGTTTAGCTGCATCCAAGCGCCGACCTTTCGCCAAGACGGGAGGGCCAGCTGTAGTGATAAAATGCTCCACCCCGTGTTTCGCAACTGTTGCCGAAAATGTGGGAACTGTGAGCGCTGGAAACTGGGTGAGGAGTGTGTGAAACTTACCGCCTGCTGTGGCGACGTTGGTCTGCACTGGTGGTGGGGACACTCGAGCTGCACAAGGGATTGAATAAAAAGAGAGTGCATTAACCAGCCGCCTATTGGCAAGATCAACTAACAAACCATGTGAGCACAGAAAATCAGCACCTAACATGTTGAAACTCACCGCCGCTATAATAAAAGTCCATTCATAAGTGCGGCCGTGTAAGGACAGAAGCAGAGTCCTCTCTCCGAAGGTGTCGATGCTCGAGCCGTTCGCCGCCATCGCCCCGTTACCCCGGGGGCCTGCCAGCCGGTCAGCATAGGTCGGGGTGATGAAACTCACTTGGGCACCGGTGTCCACGAGGAAGTGTCACCCGGAGCTCGCATCTGTGATGTAGAGCAGCTTGTTTAGTTCGCCGAGAGCCGAGGCTGCTAACGACTCCCGGTCCTGGAGTTTCCCGAGCTCTTGAAGTGGCACGGCGGCACACATCTGTGCGCCTTCTCTGTGAAACGCCAATGATAAAAGCAGAGGCCATCTCCTCCGCTGCGTCGGGACCGCGCCGCTGCCATCGTTGGTGGGATTGGTTCCGCTGTCTCCGGCCCTTCGCTGCTCCCGGTCGCCGCACCGAGGTCTGCTGCTGCCGCGGTGGCCGTCTGCTCACCGCAGGAGTCGAGGAGCCGCTGCACCTCTCGGGCCAGCACACGGAAGTCCCGCTGGGTCACACAACGCATGCTGGACAGGGTCCCCCTCATCTGCATCGGGAGGTTTCTCAGGAAGATATGCTTAAATAGGAAATCGTCGTTGTCTGTGTCCCTCAGCTGCAGCATATCCTCCATCAGGTCGACTGGACTGCGTCCACCCCGGTCGTGCATAGCCAGGAGTCTCCTAGCCCTCTCCTCGGCTGAGGGCATAAAGCACTGGATGAGGGCAGCCTTCAGCTCGCCGTATTTGTCGTCAGCGGGCGGCTGCTGTACCAGGCTCCGTACGCATCGAGCTGTGCAGTTGTCGAGCTTGGCGATGACATGGTAGAACTTTGTGTCATCCGCCGTTATTCCCCCGAGTGCGAACTGTGCTTCAGCCTGAAGGAACCACGAGTCCGGGTTGTCCTGCCAGAACTCTGGTAGCTTGATTGAGACGGCGCTCGTTCGGGCGGTCTCTGACGAGTCTGGATCGGGGGAATCGTTTCTAGGCATTTTCACGTTCTTGGTCACCAATGTGGGGAGCGTGAAATAAAGAGACTGAATTTTTTCTCAATTCAGGTTTAATGTAGAATTCACATCCCCAGCTTTCTCTCTAGACAAGAAGAGAATGAGCTGCATCAAAACCCCCACATTTATACATGACACATCAAAAGGCAGAATCACACATTGCTGTCAAACCCCCATTTGACAGTAACTCTCCCCCCGAGTGCCTTAGTCCTCCGTCTGGCCCCAGGAGGTCAGGAAGTCCTTTCAGAGTCTTATCACGGCACCTCCGTCCTCCTGCCATTATCCACAGGCGATCCAGACGTATAGTCCCATCCAAGACGTGAGGTCAATCAACACATGCAGTCCTAAGCATCTCCTTGTGCTTATACATGTGTAGGCAAAAATATATGAGCCACAGCCCCATTCATTCTTTCCTTTACACGGATCAGTCGTCCTGGTCCCTTTGCAGAAAAACAGCCCCAAAGTATGATGTTTCCACCCCCATGCTTCACAGTAGGCATGGTGTTCTTTCTCCTCCAAACACGACAAGTTGAGTTTTTACCAAAAAGTTCTATTTTGGTTTCATCTGACCATATGACATTCTCCCAGTCTTCTTCTGGATCATCCAAATGCTCTCTAGCAAACTTCAGACGGGCCTGGACATGTACTGGCTTAAGCAGGGGGACACGTCTGGCACTGCAGGATTTGAGTCCCTGGTGGCATAGTGTGTTTCTGATGTAGCCTTTGTTACTTTGGTCCCAGCTCTCTGCAGGTCATTCACTAGGTCCCCCCATGTGGTTCTGGGATTTTTGCTCACCGTTCTCGTAATCATTTTGACCCCACGGGGTGAGACCTTGCGTGGAGCCCCAGATTGAGGGAGATTATCAGTGGTCTTGTATGTCTTCCATTTTCTAATAATTGCTCCCACAGTTGATTTCTTCACACCAAGCTGCTTACCTATTGCAGATTCAGTCTTCCCAGCCTGGTGCAGATCTACAATTTTGCTTTTGGTGTCCTTTGACAGCTCTTTGGTCTTGGCCATAGTGGAGTTTGGAGTCTGACTGTTTGAGGTTGTGGACAGGTGTGTTTTATACTGATAACGAGTTCAAACAGGTGCCATTAATACAGGTAACGAGTGGAGGACAGAGGAGCCTCTTAAAGAAGAAGTTACAGGTCTGTGAGAGCCAGAAATCTTGCTTGTTTGTACGTGACCAAATACTTATTTTACTGAGGAATTTACCAATTAATTCATTAAAATCCTTCAATGTGATTTTCTGGATTTTTTTTTCTCGTTTTGTCTCTCATAGTTGAGGTATACCTATGATGAAAATTGGAGACCTCTCTCATCTTTTAAGTGGGAGAACTTGCACAATTGGTGGCTGACTAAATACTTTTTTGCCCCACTGTATGTGTTGCTATGGTTACACAAACACCGAGGGACACTTCTGCCCTTTGGTCCACTAGATACTCCGTTTGGATTCACACTGCAAGCGAAGCGGCAAGTGAACCAAGACCCCCGTTTTCAGGGGGACCAGACTTCGCTTGTTTGGTGCGCACCAGAGTTCCAACACGCGTTCAGGCGGCACAAAATGAACCGAACTATCTGCGGAAGCCACTGTTTGGTCCTTTGGTCCGGGTAAAACAGTGGTCATCTGAATGCACCCTGAGTCTTCCCCAATGTGTCCTGAGCTACAGAAAACACCTTGGAGGATGAGTAGCATGTTTGCTAACTTCTGGTCTGTGCTAACAACACAAATGTCATCATGGCAAAAGGGCATCATCACGACACCAAGATAGAGGAGCATCACGTGAAATTGTTCAGTTCAATTGGATAAGGAGCAGTGTGAAACCAAACGCAGCCAGACCCAGTGTACATAACGTAGCAAAATTATGAAGCTTGGTGGGGACTTTCAGGTATGAAAACGACCTTAACTACTACTTATTGATAATGAATAAGCAAGTTGTTTGATGTAAATTATATTAATTAATTTTACATAAGGAGGGCTTTATTAGCAGAAGAGTAGAACAAAAGAAAACAACCAAATGTGTTAATGATATCCAAATAAATGAAGCTTTTCTTGCTCAGAATATTAACCTCATTCTAGAGTGTGGACTTGTTCATAATCAGCAAATAAGTAGTTGGATGTTTATTACCTAAAACCCAATCTAACAGCTTGTTTTGTTAATAAGTGTTTTATATGGCTTAATAAAGAGCTCATTGGCTGTTGATGAACATAATAATAAACATTCAGTTAACTTTTAATGTCCCACAAAGTGTGACCAAAGATTTTGTGAGGAAAAGACTAACGAAGAAAATTCCTGCTCTGACAACTGGAGAGCATTTTACATTTATTCTGGATGTTTTACAGAAAACCATAATGCTGTACAATTTAGCTCCACCCAATGCACAAAGCTTTACAGATAATGTCTTTGCTTTTGCTTTTAAATTACAGTCTAATCATTGAAAGAAAAAAGTGGAAAAATGAGAAAGAAAAACTACTCTTAATGATTCAACTTATAGAATATGTTTTAAATATTATTTAATTTTTTTCTTAGCAGTCCGGTTGTTTTCCTTAAAACTGATGAGAGAAACACACTCCTGCTCTGCCCTAATCTTACTCATTATAGATACTAGAGGTGTAATGGTGTTGTATTCTGACCTTTCGGTACGCTACCCACGGTACAGTACAGACACGTACTGAGGCACGACACGGGACTATACTGAGTGATGGACGGACAGTGTAACTGTCATATCACGCCCTCTCCTCCTCTCCATTCTGTCTCTGGGCACCTGCCAGTGGACCTGTGCAGTGCTCCGCCCCAGTGAAGAATGACTGCAGTTGGGCCACTTCTAAACACCACACCGGTAAGGTTAGCGAGTTTTAGTGAGTAACGTTAGTGTTTCTTATTTTCAGTGAGTGACTGTCTCAGCTTTAGAAAACTGATTAAACTGTTAGCATGTGCTAGCATTACCTGTCGGACAATAATCTCTCTTGGATGATGTCTGCTGACAGCCTAGCTGTTTCAGTTCTGCTGGTAATGTGTTAACTGCAGTAAATGAGTGAATTACAGGAGTAGCGTACTCTTTTTCATCTTCTCTATTATTTTTGCAGTAATATCAGCCCTCATTGTGAATATTAGTGCATCCTGGTACATGAGAATACCATGATTTGTAATTTAATTTTTAAAAAGATAACCATAATCATCACAAATAAATTAAAACAGCTTAAATATTTCACTGTATGTGTAGTGAAGACTCACTTTCCTCTACTGTAACTTAAAGCATTTGTAAACTGATAGTTCTTTTAATTTTCATCTGAAGCCTAATTAAATTTTTTTTTTTTTTTGTAACTTAGATTTTTATTCATTTTTCATCATATATAATGCATTCAGATCACATTCTACATTTAAAAAACAAAGGGGTTAGGGTAGGGAAAAATAAAAAAATTAAAAATTTAAAAAAAAAAAAAATTATAAAAAAATAAAAATAAAAGGGGGGGGGGGGCAAATGTTGGAGCATCAAGTTTTTAGTTTCCATCTCTTAATTCTTCTGGTTTTTTCAGTGTCTTTGGTTATTCTGTCAATTTCTGCCTCGTTGTTGCACTTTGTAGTGTGTCCATTTCCGCCATTTTTTCTCCCATATTCCTTCTTGCATTCTTCGTCGATATGTTAGTTTTTCCATCATACGTATGTCCTCAACAATGTCAGTCCATTGTTCTTGGTCAGGAAGAACTTCTGATCGCCATTTTTTTGTGATAGTTTTTTTACATGCAATCAACAAGATTTTAACTAGATATCTGTCCTCAGCCTGTATAACATTGTCTTTTTTAAGATCACATAAGTACATCAGGTTACAGTTCATTGGTATATTATATCCTAATATCCTCTGTATTGTCACATGCATAGATTTCCAAAATGATGATATTTTGTAGCATTTCCAAAACATATGTGAGTGGTCTGCATTTTGAGCCCCACATCCCCTCCAGCATAAAGATTGGGTATTTGTATATTTTCCTTGAATCTGTGGTGTAAAGAAAAAGCGAATCAGGTTTTTCCATCCAAATTCCCTCCATGCCCTTGAATTTGTTGATGTGTGTTGTGTTTTCCATATTTCCTGCCAGCTTTCTTCTGTTATGTTTAAATTGAGCTCTTTCTCCCATTTCTCCTTTATATAGTTACTTGTATGATTGTTTGTCATAAGTTTCTGATATAGTTTTGAAATAATTCTTATTTTATTTCCTGCATATGAGCTTAAAATAAGTTGTATAATCTCGTTCACATCTGTTTGGAGGTTATGCCTAATCTTCTTCATATAGTAATCTCTCATCTGCAGATATCTGAAAAATTCCGATCTTTCTAATTTAAATTTTCTCCTGATATTTACAAAGCTCCCGAGATCTTTTTTTCCGATATTGCCCCATGCTGTGATTCCCTTGTTCACCAGATTTTTGTATCCCCTATCTTGTTTTGCCGGTTCAAACTGACTGTCAAATGCTACCCATTTCAATAGTTTTATGTCTTCCCTTATATTATATTTTTGTACTATTTTATACCACAGTTCTAAAGTAAATTTAGTGATTGGGTCTATTTGTTTGATTTGCTTATATGCATCTTTATCCCCTATTATGCTTTGTACTGGGAGTCCCTCAATTTCCTTTTCCATTTCTTTCCATTTTGCCTCATATCCCTCGTCGCACCAACATATGATATATCTTATTTGTG
Organism: Pholidichthys leucotaenia; assembly: GCA_020510985.1. Taxonomy (NCBI): domain Eukaryota; kingdom Metazoa; phylum Chordata; class Actinopteri; order Cichliformes; family Pholidichthyidae; genus Pholidichthys; species Pholidichthys leucotaenia. The sequence goes on along the minus strand of CM035837.1, from coordinate 205,327,843 downwards.
CTGAGTAGTAATATTCCTTTAGACTCGGTAGGCCCATGCCTCCTTTCTCTTTTGGTAACTGGAGAGTTTTATATTTCACTCTTGGTTTTTTACCTCCCCAAACAAATCTCGATATCATCCTGTCCCACTTTGAGAATTGGGCATCTGGAATCTCTGTTGGTATAGCCTGGAAGAGGTAATCTAGGTTGTATGCTGATTTTGACTGTCTCAATTTTTGAATTCAGATCCATATTTAAGATTGACCATCTATCAATATCTTTTTTTATTTCTTGTTCCAACCTATCATAGTTTGCTTTATATATTTTGCTTAGGTCTTTAGGTATGTTCACTCCAAGGTATTTTATTTCTTTTTGGTTCCAGTTTAGTTTGATCTTATCAGTTATCTGGTTTAGAGGGTTATAGTGGAATGTCAGTATTTGTGTTTTTGTTATGTTTATCTTGTATCCTGATAATTTTCCAAAATTTTCTATCAAGTTCATCATTTCCATTATTGATTTATCTGGTTGTTCAAGGTAAACTATAATATCGTCTGCAAATAGCCCAATCTTGTGTTCCGCCCCCTTTATTGTTACACCTTTTAATTTCTTATTTTGTCCTATCACTTGAGCCAATGGTTCTATGAACAGAGCAAACAAGGTGGGCGATAAGCAGCATCCCTGCCTAGTTGATCTTTGTATATTTACTTTGTCTGTTAAGCTACCGTTTATCTTGATTCTTGCCACAGGTTCTTGATATAGCGTCCTTATGCATTGTACTGATTTTTCGTTAAATCCAAAGCGCTCCAGTACACTATATAGGAATTTCCAGTTAACCCTGTCAAATGCTTTTTCTGCGTCTAAACTCATTATTACTGCGCTTTTCTTTTCTTTATGTATTTGGTTAATTATATGTATTGTTCTCCTGATATTGTCATGTGTTTGGCGTCCCTCTATGAATCCAGTTTGATCATCTTCTATCAATTCCGTCAAGAATGTCTTTATTCGTTTACATATAATTGTTGTGTATATTTTATAATCTACATTTAATAAAGAGATTGGTCTATAGTTTCCGCATTGTTCTTTATCTTTCCCTGGTTTTAAAATAACTGAAATGATTGCTTCGTTCCATGATGGAGGTATTTTGTTGTTGTTCAGCGTCCAATTAAATGACTTTAGGAGTTGTGGCTTGAGTTCTTCTATAAACAGTTTATAAAACTCAGATGGGTATCCATCACTACCTGGTGATTTACCGTTTTTAAGTGACTTAATCACATCTCTGATCTCTTGTGTTGTTATTTCTGCTGTTAGTTTTTCATTTTGTTGATTTCCTATTGATGGCAAGTCCAATGTGTCTAGAAATTTTTTGATATCTTTAGTATTTGTTTCTTCAGGTTGCGAGTATAGTTCTTGGTAGAAATTATGGAAAATTTCTTCGATGTTTTCTGGGTTAACTGTGGTTTTATTTGTGGTGGGGTCTTTAATCTTGTATACATTATTCATTGTTTGTTGTTTTCTTAACCGTTTTGCCAGCAGTTTTGTGGCTTTTGGTCCCGTTTCATAATATTTTTGCTTTAGATATCTGTTTTTCCTTTCAATTTCATCCATTTGTGTTTCTTTTATCTTTGTTTTTTCTTCTTTAATTTCTTGATATATTTTTGGATCATTTGTGCTTTGATGTTTACGTTCTAATTCCCTCAGTCTCTCACATCTTTGTTCATACGCTTCCAGTTTAGTCTTATTTGCTTTTCCTGTTTCAACAATTAATTTACCCCTTAACACAGCTTTTAGTGTGTCCCATAGTATTGTTGGGTCCACTTCTTCATTGTCATTCTCTTGGATATATTCGTTTATGTTTATTTTTATTCTTTCTTTCATTTTCTCATCATTTAACAGTCCTACGTTAAGTTTCCATGTTGTTTGTCGTTTTCTATTGTTCAAATATATTTCCATGTATATAGGATTATGATCTGATATTTCTGCCCCTCCAATCCAACAATTTCTCACCCTGTGTCTGTCACCTTCATTCATAAGGAAGTAATCTATTCTAGAGTGTACTTTATGGACTGCTGAATAATGTGTATAGTCTTTTTCGAGTGGGTGCAGGTCCCTCCATATGTCTACCATACCCATTTCTGCCAGTGAGGTTCTTATGAACTTTGTTACATGTTTTTTTGTCTTCTTAACACTTGTTGTGTCAACTTCATGATCCATGACAGCATTTAAGTCTCCTCCACAAATTAGGACTCCTTCACTGTGTGTTGCTATGAGATCAAACAGATGTTGAAAAAAACCCTTGTCACTTTCTGGTGGGGCATAGATGTTCACTAATGTAATCTGCATACCATCTATTCTTCCCTTTATTATTATATACCTGCCTTCTTTATCCTGGATTTCCTGTTCACTTTCAAATTGTATTTTGTTTGAGATTAGTATCATAACCCCCCTTTTTGCTCCTCCCTTAAATGAACTGTAGTAGGAGTTCTTATAGCCAAATCTCTTTAGTTTCACATGTTCTGTCTTGCTCAAATGTGTCTCTTGCATAAATATAATTTCAGCTTTTTCCTTCTTGAATTTTCTTATTATTCTTTCCCTTTTAACAGGTGAGTTCAGACCATTCACGTTTAATGTCATTATCTTAAGATTTTTACCCATATTCATGTTTTTCCATTTTTTTTAACTTGTGCTCCTAGCCCCTTTAACAACAAAAATAACACATATTTATATAAAAACACATTAAAAAATCTCGACCTCCGTACTTTGGGCCTTTCTTCTGCCCACTGGTCCCTGTTGGTGGGTGGGGGGTTTGTCTTCACAGAGTGAAGGGCCCTCCCTAGACTTCTAATTACTATCAAAGTAATAGTCATAAGTCTAGAAATGTCCAACAAATATCACTTAAACCTCTCCTAGCCGTCTGTTTCTCTTTTACCTTGTCTTCTTGGCCTTCATTTCTTCTGTGCCTTTCTTAATCTTTGTTATGATCTAGGCTTTCAGTTGAAAGCCTTGTAGCTGTCCTGGGCCCGCTGCTCTACGTCTCTCCCCCTTCTTCCGCTGTTCACTCGTCTCCACTCCGTCTGTCGTGGTGCGTTCAGGGCCGCCGCTGCTCCAGCCGTCTCCTTCGGCACGCTCACCTCAAGGCCCCGCTCCATCATATCCCGCGCTGCCTCTTCGGCCGTGTTGTAGGTTCTTGTGCCTTCCTCCCAATGAATCCTCATTTTCGTTAGCGGCGTTTGGAATCTAATTTTTTTCTCTTTCAGCGTTTTTTTAATATTGGCATATTTCTTCCGCTGCTGCACGATTTCTGTCGGGTAGTCATGGTCAAAAAATACCTGTTTGTCGCCGATTCGTATCTTTTTTTTCCATGCTTGCGTCAGGATTCTTTCCTTTATGTCATATTTCACAAAGTTTGCCACAACTGACCTGGGTGGAGAGTTTGTTTTCGGGTTCTGTGCCGGTGTTCTGTGCGCCCGTTGAATCTGCAGATCCGTTTCTCCGGGTATTTCCAGTTCTTTTTTTAAGAACTGATCCATGAATTTTGTCATCGAGTTGCCTTCAATGCCCTCCGGAATTCCAAAGATGCGCATATTGCTTCGTCGGGATCTGCTCTCCAAGTCGTTTATTTTCTCCTGCATCCTCTGCGTTTGCGTCGTCAGGGTCTGTAGTTGTTCGTTTGCCTCGCTTTTCCAATCTTCTAGTTCCGAAATTCGGGTCTGCGCTTCTGTCATACACGCCCGCTGGGAGCGCAGCTCCTCCATGTTTTCCGTTAATTTACGCTCCATTTCTCTTCGGAGGTCCATGATTTCCTCCTTAATTTCTTTTTTCAGTTCCTCCTTAAGAGCCGCTAAATCCTGTTGTAGCTGTCGCTTGAATTCTCTTAACTCTTCACCCAAACTGGCGATGCCAGCGTTCATGTTGTCGAGTCTGGTGTCTTCCATTTTCTCTGCTGTAGACACCTCGTTTTTTTGGGCTTTGCGTACAGCGGTTTTTCCTGCGTTGTTGGAGAGGAATTCTTCAATTTTACCCTGTTTTTGTCCTTGTGCCCGGTTCCTTCGTGTTTTCATCCCTTAGTTTATTGATTCGTTTATGTCGAGTTGGCCATTTACCGATGATTTTTAATCCGGCTAGGGAGAGCTCTTTGTTTAAGTGTTATGTCTCTCCGCCATCTTCCCGGAAGTCCTAATTAAATTTTTAAACTTCTAGACCCAGCAAGGTTTCAAACAGGATGGACTAGTTTGTTATTTTCTTTCTGACTTTAATGGAGTTGACTATTATTCATATTATTGCTCCAGTTTGTTTTGAACAGTAGAGTTACAACAGCAGCTGCATCAGAAGCTGATATTTGAGTTTTATTTATTTAGTTTTTGGGTTAAAAGACCGAATTAATGTCTCTTATTTAATTGTGTTGCTACTAGGGATGCAAGTTATCAATTAATTCATTAATTGTTAATTGATTCATCTTATTGATCGATTAATGATCAACTGATAAGCAGCAATTTTCCTGAGAATCTGAATTTCCCTCAGTACAATATGGTCTTTCTGTCTGTAGCATACAAAAAGTTAATTACCATTTTTGCTATACTGAATAAAACATGGACATTATATTCCTCAATGATTTATTGTACCATTTGCATTCTTTAACTACAGACAATGACATTTTTTGTAGTTTAATAAATTTTGTACTCTGTAGTGCAGGGGTCTCCAACCTGGGGCTCCTGGAACGTTCAGGTTTCTGTGGGAAATTTTCTAATTTTACTTCTTAATTGGTCCAAAGATTTGCAAATAATTTGCTGTTGTTGTGCATGGGTGCAAGGGTGCCTACAAAACACATGCACAACAATGACAAATTATTTGTAGACTTGTAGACAAGACCAGACTTGAGACTGGTCTGCTTTCCTGTCTTACGGGGAGTTGAAGGCAGGGATGGGTTTTTGTGCTCATGTTGTCTTTTTCTTTGCGCCGGTCAGTTTCTCTGCTATGTTGAAGCAGGTGGACCTTCAAGCTCACATGATATTAGAACTTGTTGTGGCTCTCCGACGTAACCTGGAAGGGCGAGTTTTTTCGCTCTGCACAGTGCATGTACTCTGGAGGGGCTTGATGTCTTCTTCTGCTTTTTCGGTGGAAATGCGGCAGTGGGTGACCGCGTGCGCCCCCGTCTGGATGGCAACGCCACTACATTTCATAGAATAAGTTCCCATTGAAAAGGACTGCTCAGTTATCAGTTAATTGACAACTAATTTAATTTAGTTGACTAAATTCTTATCGACAGTTAATCAAAAGTCAATTAATCATTAACATCCCTAGTTGCTCCAAACTCTTTTGATTAAGCTGTCAAGTTCAAGTTTCAAACTTTTGTTTCATGGGTCATTATTTATTTAGCTATGGGAACTTTTTTATAAAGGCTGTTCAGATTTCTATTGTCTGCATCGTTCATTTCCTAAAAAGAGAATTTATTTCTTTTACTGTTATTTTGTTTATTTGAGAATATTTTATTTATTGGAGAATTTACTGCTGGCAGTTTGCGGGGGGGGGGGGTTGTCAATAAAGCTTTTCCCGCTTGTACAAAACAATAAGCAGTTTTATGTTTTGCATTTTGTTTACTTACTGTGCTGAAAATGAACCGAACTGTGACCTAAAACCAAGCTACAACCGAACCATGATTTTAGCTGTACTGTTATACCTATATTAATCATCCATTGCACTTATTTTGTCAGTGATTATCTGTGGTTTAATATACTCTAAATAACAGGGTTGTTGTTTTTTTCTAAATCTCATGCAGCATGCTTTGTTTAAATGCTGCCATGGGCAAATCTGAAACGTCTCTTTTGCTTGTTAAAATATTCTGCATGGAGTTTCTCTGTATTAATATAGTTTTCAGTTTAAATCAGAGATGAATCAGTCACCAAACAAGACAAAGCAGAAATTCCCCCACCTCCCTATATTGATGTTGCTCAAACCCCAAAGTGTTTTTGTTTTGACGAAGTGAAAACCACAGTGCATGTGCACGCTGGAACACGGTCCCGTTATACACTGGCTCACATATCACCTCAGGAAATATTTTGCAAATACAGAGTTCACAAGTGCTGACTAAACAATGTGTTCCTGAAAGGCTGAAATTAAAAGTAAATAACCAAGGCCATTTGTAGCAGGCCAGGAGGAGCGCGGTGAGTCAGGCGTGACTTACAGTAACTCCACTCTCCTCCGGGTGATAACCTCTTTCACTTTAAGTGTTACTTGGTCCTCCTGCCATTCACACGTTAAAAGGTGGATGCACGGAGGTAGACTTTTATTTCAACAGGTGCCGCTGAACTACCACCCCCAGTCCTACATATCCTTCAGAAAGTTGTCTTGTTTTTCTTCTCTTCGTTTCACTGCAGATGTCATAACACTCTCCTGTTTGGTGTCGGCCTGTGGGAGCCGGTCAACAAATTACAGTTTTTGCCACACGTCAAACTTTGCAAAGTGTGAAGTTTGGCCTTGCTTTTTCCTTTGTTCCTCCTTAAACGTTTGAAATAATATTAGGTTTGAGATACGACTTTTTCTGTAGATAATACTATCTAGAGCAGCTGTTATTTATGTAGGTCCCACAGCTGCTGGTAAACAATGATTTACTCCACACACGCTCGGGGAAACAAGCTGTGTTTGCTTTCTCATGACAGCGGTCCTGGTCACCGGTGCCTTCAAGAGAAGGAATGAGCAGCGTTTTCTGTTTCCCAGCCCTCCTCCCGCTCCTTCCTTAGCAGCAGTAAGACATTGGCTGGCACGCCGCTGCAGCTTATTCACTGGCTGCGTTAGGCTTTGCAATTGGAGCCGAGTCGTTATCTTTAACCGGAGTGGAGCAGCGCACAGGCCAGACCAGACATTAACTCATACTTTCACTCTAACTCAAGCAGGAAATGGGAGTATTTTATAATGTCATCCAGTCTGTCAGAGCACGATCGCTCGGTACTCTCTGTAAACTATCACAAGGGACGCCGTCTCAGGGCTCTGGGATATTGATGTTTCTCTCCGTGCACGGGAACACAAAAAAAAGAAGGGAATAAAAGAAAAATCTATATAGCATGTGTATCACATCGACACATGTGTAATTATTTTACATGGCACAAGCACAAAGGCAATGGATTAGAAAGACAGTGTGTGAGAGGAGAAGCTTGAACTGTGTGTCTGCTAAATTTATCATGAGGCCTTTGGGAGCGTTGAAATGAGAACAGTGGCCTATTACTGCTAAGAAGGTGTTTTATTGAGAATACGCCGACATGCCACCCCAGGGAGAGCGCCGGGGGAGACGAGTGTGGCCGTAGCCTAAACCAGTGTGTGTGTGTGTGTGTGTGTGTGTGTGTGTGTGTGAGCACACGCCTGCACATCACTGTGTGTGTGTGTGTGTGTGTGTGTGTGTGAGCCGTCTCGAGGATGTCAGATTGAAAATAAAAGCCCCTTTTTCTTCGACTTAATTATTCAGCGTGATATGTATTGGGATTGTCACTTTTGACACGTGCGGTGTCCCAGTCAATAACGTATATATAGGTCAGCGCAGCGCAGCTCAGTGGTAGTTATTAGCGGATGAGAGTGGTGGCTTGTTCCGCCGGCGCGCTGTTTGTTTTAGCAGCGTGTTTGAGGACTGGATCCATCCCACCAACATTCCTTCATCCTCGGCCAAGGGCTTTATAGCTGCTGATGTGAGCTGTGTTTCGGAGCGCTGTTATTTAGCGCCGTGTTTATTGTCATGATAATTAACAAAGCCAGGTGTTAATCTTGCCTCGTACTTTCCCTCTAATTCTTTGTTAAATGTGTTGCGTAACTTAGCCGTTTAAATGTCATTGCCTGACGTTGGACTGATTTGAAGTTTATTCCCATTTCTTTTGTTTAGCTGTACAATGGAGGGGAGTGAACGCTTCTAAAGGTTAGATTTGTTCAGACAAGAGTGTGACTGTGTTGAAGAGCCGCGGTTTTCAGCCTGCCCACCTCTGCCAGCGAGTTCAGTCAGATCTCCAGTAGGTGGCAGGGTCCTGTTTCCTTCTCCCCTCACTGAGAGCACATGGGCGTTAAAGAGTGTGATGATATCATGACAGCTAATTGCTCTCATTGGGATGGAGTTGGATGGATTGCCTGGTAGCTGGTGTAATGTTAGCTGTTAATGTAAGTGGTTTTAGCTTGTCTGGGGCCAAATTGTAGGATAAGTGTTTAAAAACTACAGGGGAGAAAAGTTTAATCTGCGCTTGATTTTTATGACTGAATTCACTTATATCTGACTCGTAAGTGCAGTTTAACATCACAGGAAACAGAAGGCAAAACAAATAATAACCTTATTTGACTTTAAAATAAAAAGGAAGGAGGGGATTTTTTTCAGCATTTTAAGTAAATTCTTCCTTTGTTCTGCAACGGTAAACAGTTCCATACAGCAGAACAATGAAGCAGCTGATAGTGGGTCCAGTTTTCTTTTTTCCCTCTGGATCGCTGTGTTTACTTATCTGCTGTTTAATTAAAGGGCCTCTCTTCTTTAAGTTCCCATTGTTTCAGTAGCGCGGCCCGAGGGGTCAAAGGGTTAACAGCCGTCAACTGTGCCTCTTTTTTCCTTCTTTTTTTTTTAATGGGGGGCCCCCACACAAAGGCGCAGTTTCACCTGCAGCTAAGCCCACGGCTCCCCATTGTGTGGCCCCATTTGAATTGATTATGTTTAGAAGGCTGGTTGTGATTGGTGGAGAAGGGCGTGGTTGATTGGATAGTTTTGTATCTTGTCAGCCAGGGAGCAACCTTGCGCGTGCAATCTGTCTGTATCCTGAGGAAGGTTGGAGACTGCGCGGCACAGCAGCGCCGGTTCTCAGCCTCCCCGCCTGCCAGCCTGTGCACCCCTGCCTCTCTCTCTCTCCCTCGCTCTCTGTCGCTCCCTTGCGCTCTCTCTCTCTCTCTCTCTCTCTCTCTCCCCCCATCGCTGCTGTGCTCTCCGCTCTGCTTCACTCCACACCGCGTGGCCCGGCGCTGTTTACCCTGCCAGCTAAATGGAGTTTGTCAGGTTTGTCAATATGATTGATTTCTGTGATTTTGCCGGCTTTCTTGTGTAGAAAACTTGACAATTTAATTTGACCAGGGAAAAAGAGGAACGGGGCTTTATTGTCTGGAGTTCACGCTCTCGCGTTGTAATCGTGTCAGTTTTGTCCTGCACTTTGTGTGAGAGAAGCAGTCAGCAAGGATTTACTCTGAAAGTTTGCAGACTCGCTCTGAGAGGAGGAACATGAATTTGTCGGCATTTACCATGTGTTGTTTTTGAATTGTTAACAAGACTGTAAGAATTAGGTGTGTGTGTGTGTGTGCACGTGGGTTTCAGAAATGTATCTCGTGAGTTGAAGTTTGTGCAGTATTTTGTTGTGGCGTGTTTGTTGCTCAGTTTTTAGTGTTTGTTTTGCTTGTTGACTCTGCAGACAGGACTCTAACCTGTTCAGCAGGACCCAGCATTTGATGTATGGAAAGTTGACGATAATTAAGCAGGCAAACCAGTCTCTTGTTTGTTTTCCCCCTCAAAAAAAAAATCCAAGCTGTTCTTTGTTCTTCTTCCTTGTTCGGAATGTTCAGAGGGCTGGCTCAGTTTTAGCCGTGTGTTTGGGTCCTGCGAGGTAGCGAGCGGCGGGCAGAGCTGCTCACTGGTGGCCCGGACTGATCCTCAGCCTCCTCATGGTGTCACAGTGAGTTAAGGGAGATGCTGACACCACTCTATATTTGACACCGTCCCCACAAACCACGTTGGACTCTGGCTGTCACTCCAAATGTCATCGCTCATATCGCTCTGAAAGGTTAGTTTGTGGGCCTGTGCTCGTGCACGTCTGCGTTTAGGGGGGAAAGCTGGGATCATTTTGCTCAGTTTTTCTATTGTGACAGTTTGGATTTTTTACTCAGAAGACGATTATTGAATTGTTCTTGTTTGTCTCGTGTGTTTTTACCACGACAATATTTTTTAAACCCTTACGTGTGCCTGGATGTTCTCATGTTACTTTTGTTTTTCGTGTTTGTACTTGGCACTGAAACTTCTTGCAGTTCATCGCATATGTGAACAGTGCGAGAGCAGAATGAAGGCGACGGATGGTTGAGGAGCCTAAACAGGGCCGTGTTTACCGTAATCTGCTGCAGCTGTGCAGCAGTTTGGGAGAGCTGGAGTGCGAGCTGATTGGGTTGACAGTTTGTAATCAAAGTTGATTTATTGTTCATTAGTAGTGCATTAGCCCTTTCAGGCTGGGGCATTATTTGTGCAGTGGCCTGTCAAGGCGAGGGGCTGCCAGCACCTGTCATTTCTAAACCATGACATAGGCAACCAGATATTAGCTGTGTACCCACAGAGGGGAGGCGGGGGGCAGGGGGCCAGCCTGCAGAGCCCCACGGCTCACAGGGATATCCTTTACAGGGACGCGCTTTGCTTTGTACTGGAGCAGGCAGGCAAGACAGAGGAGAGATGGGGGACAGTTCAGCAGTGATCTAGTGAGCCACCAGCTGCTCCCTCGCTCTTCCTGACTGAAAACCTGTTTTTACTTGAAGACGGGTTTTTAGGGCTATTACTGCTCAGAGGATGTGTCTCTCTTTCAAACAGAAAGATTAACATTACACTTGAGATGCCACGTGTTTGGAGAGGTTGAGATGGTGGGATAATGATGAGATTACACGGTGCCTTTTTCACCGCTAACCTCAGACACAGCCGAGAGTTTTACAACACTTAAGACTGAGCGTTCTGGATGCTGCTCCTACACAATAAAGGTGAGACTTCATTTTTGCCGAACAAGCTTTACATAATTTAATACAACTACTGAAGATTTTATGTGAATGACATAACAAAACAACATTAACAGTGCCAAGAACCGACAGTTTGTGTCCCTCTTGTCTGCCGTCATGGAAACGAGGATTAGCCTTGTGCAGAGAATAGAAACAATCTGTACGAGGATGTGTCAGCCATTGTCTTTTGAATACACTTTCATTTGAAAGGGATTTTAGGGGCTGTGATCTTAATTAAATCTAAACTGACTCAAATAATGCATCTGAGAATGTGCAGCGTTGTGGAACCGTGCACCAAAGATCACGCACACACAGCGTACCCCGATACTGACTGAGGAGGTGAGAGGTGGCGTTCAGGGCAGGACTCGTCTGTCAGCAGTGGCCCACATCCTAAATGCGTGGAGGAACGCTCACGCCCAGGTATTAAAGGCCATGAAGGGCCAGGACACAGAGTCACGCTCGGAGTCTGCTACACCTTTTTTTTTTTTCCTTTTTTTTGGAATTTCAGGAACTTTGTTTTTGAAGAAGTTGTTTAGTAGACTTAGATGTTAGAAATAGAAAGTGTGTGTGGACACCTGCAGCGGTAGGAAAGAGCATCCAGGTCGCAGCTTCTTCACCTCTTACTGTTGGGTGAGTCGCTCATGTTGGTGTGCAGCTTGTTTGTTTAAACTCAACACTGGGCCAGAAAAAAACAAAACAAACCCTGTTTGTTTGCATTTGGGCAGTTAATTAAAACGTAATCTTAACTTTTGTTTTTACAGTTGCTGCACATAATACATGTCCCACTACCCTCACACTTTCCTGCCCGGGATCCAGAGCATACAGTGCGTGGCGCGTGGAGACGAAATGTGGCTGTGATTTTCCTGTTTATCTCAGCTGTAAATATTTTTTAAACCACTTGATTGTGGATGACAAGAAAGGAATCATGGCCGCCTTAACACATGTTGGGATTATTTAGCAGCTCTGCTTATAGAACTGCTCTAAATAGGACATATAATATTATTTTGTTTCCTAAATGTATGGAATAATTATGTATTATTATTATTACGCTACAAATATGGAAATGTAGTTTTAATAGGAAAATAACTGCTCTCCACTTCAGCGATTTCAATCATCCTGAATGTGTAATGTGGAATTAGTCTTGACGACTAACTACGTTCCCCCATCACTTAAGCGGAATAGCTGCCATGAAATCCTCATTCCGGCGACATTTTCATGCTGGAGGTCTGAGTCGGGATGGGAAGTTGGTTTGTCTCTCACCGCAGTAGGCCGAGGTCAGACAACAGCATCACACAGACTAGTCTCTGATTTCTCCGGGGCTTGTTCCTTTTTATTTCTCCACTAAACAAGGCAACCCGAGGGAGCACAAATGAAAATTTAATAATTCTCCTCTATCCTTTTCTTCTAGCGTCAAGTTAGCAGTCGTTGAAGCATCTTGGACGTCTCTCTGACTTTCACCTCTCTGTCCCTCATTCCTGCTCCCCTTAATTGCCTGAGTGCAGCCTTATTCACCTTACTGCTTTTACCGAGCTTTGGCCTCTGACTCGGGGGGGGGGGGGGGGGTGTCTTCATTAACTCTGGATCAGTGACACTGTAACGTCAGATCTGCGGTGCATGCTCCCTCGTTAGTTCGTCTTATTTTTCACAGTTTTTCTCAGTTGTGCGGCCTTACAGCAATTTAATGGTGAACACTTCCTGCTCGCTGTGTGTGTTTGAGATGATACAAGGGGACAGTTTTACTTGATTTAGCGCTTTTGCTTTAAGTTTGCAAAATAATTATTACATTTATTGTTCTGAATATAATCTTGTTGAACTGGTGTTCATCAGTTTGTTTTCACGTTGATTTTTATTGTTTTGTCACAAACATACAACCTAAAGAAGAAACATTTTTAACAACATCCACTGCTCAGTTAAACAGTCCTTTTTTCCTCCTCAGAGTCCATATTTCTTTCTTTTGAAGTCCAGTTATTTGTCACCAGTTCGTCTTGTAAATTGTCCATTTTTTGTCCAGTTGTGCAGTTTTTCCGTTGTGTAGATGTCTTCTAGGATAGTTGCACATTGATCCCTGGTAGGTGGTTCTGTCTTCAACCATTTCCTTGTTGTAGCCTTTTTACTTGCTACTAACAGTACTCTGACAAGATAGCTATCGCTTCCCAACACGTTTTCATCTGTCACATCACAAAGATAAAGTATCTTATGGGGATCTTCTGTCCTAGTATTCTCCCTAACATTTCACATATCCTTTCCCAAAACACTCGTGTTCATCACTTTCTATTATTTTTATACCAGGTGCCTTTATAAACTGTTGGAACTGTACAAGTTTGTTTTTTTTTTGTGGGGGGGGGGGTGCTATGCTATATGAAAAATGTGGTTTTCTGCTTCCTATACTGTACTTTGTGTTAAGCTCTCCATATGTGCCTGTATGTACTTGTGGCAGCAGCGTGTGTGTGTGTGTGTGCGTGCGTGTTTGGCCAGCAGGCCCGTGCCGGTACAGTAAATCGCCTCCAGCCACTCTGCAGCTGTGTGAGAATGTTCCAGGTTTGAATGTTTATGTATCCGAGGCACCTGGAGAGCACCACACCTTCATGAAATTCATAAACGTCAGCTATTTCTGGCATGCTCAGAATGTCCTCTTTTTCACATCCTCGTACTGGTGGAGGAGATGAGAGCTGGGCTGAGTGGATCCCTCCAGTTATTAGCCCAGTACCAGGACTCCTTTTAGACTATCTTTAGATAGTGATATATTTTTGTGGCTCATCTGGAGTCATGATGTTATCCTGGAGATAAGGGAGTGCACCATATGGGAGTGCTCTAAATGGCGGCTGGCGTCCTGTGTTTGCGTTAAATGGGCACGATACAGCGGCCAGGGCAATATTTTTCAGTTAAAGTGCTCCTCCCGCCCTTCCACTTAATACGAGCCAGTCTTAGGCAGATTTTCACTCCTTCAGCACAGGATTAAATGGTAGTAGTTACATTGATCAATAGGTTAAGAAGCATACAATCCCTCTTGCTGCTAATGACCTCAGTAGTAATGGGCAATAAAACGGGGGTCTGTAATAGCCTCTTCACAGAGGAAGCAGCTCTAGATGTGGAGGCAGACGTCACTGACGAGGTAAAGTGTGAAACCAGGATGAGATGCACACCTCAGGTGTAAAGAATTAAGACAGTTGCATTCAAGGAAATCTGGGTGTAATTTGGAATATAATTGACAGTTATTGAGCTCCGGTTAAGTGTGTAAAACCTCTGTGTTAACTCCAGGTTTGCTCTCTTTTTTTCACATCACACTGCATAATATGGCATGACAAAATGATTATACATTTGAAAAGAAGACTTAATTTACAGCTTTTACACGGTCCTAAAAAAATAGAGCATGACAAATATGGGGTGCATTTTTTTTAATGTGCGTAGTAAAAGTTAAGGTGGAAAAAACGAGAAGCTGGCTGTGTTATTTATCCTCTGTGCACACGGGGGTCTAAATGTCACGGTTAGACTTGCGCCGTATATCACATCATGTGTGGGACTTGCATGTCAGCAAGAAGAAGCTGCACGGTTGACCTTCAGAATAGTTCATCAAAATTAGTGATGCCCAGAAAAAAGGACTTGGGTGGATAATGACTGTGAAATTAGGAAATGGGAGGCTGGGGCTATGCAAATGACAGGACAAGTCATGTGCAAAAGTCAAGATGAAGCGCGTATTAAGACATAATACAGAGGGGAATTAATATTGCATTTTCCTTCTCCTGCCCTTCGCCTGAGCAATGTGAAGTGTGTGTTAGTCCTGCGTGGGACTGAGGCTAAACGCAGTCCTGTTTAGTCTCAATCACGTTAACTTGAGGCCATCAGAGCTGCTCCATCCTGACATCACTGCCCTTTCCTCCGCATTTTCACTACGAGCTGTTCATTACGGCGGTGTTTTGTTTTTGTTTTATGCCACGGTGGGGAGAGTGAATAAGGTGGAGTGTGTGTGTGTGTGCGCGCACGCACGCGCGCGCGCATGAAGAAATCCTCGTAGTTACTGGACAAGATTTTAAACAACTAAATTGCATTCAGAGGAGCATGAAAGATTCAGAGGGGTGTCATTAGCTATAAGGTGGCCGTACAGTTTGGCTAACCTTGGGTAAGACGGACTGTCAGCGGTTATGTCTGCTGACCTCAGCCCACTTATGCACATACATTGTGGTGTATTGGTGCTCAGCCACAGCATGGTAACAGTTGCAGAATGCAGTAGCGTCAAGCACGTCTTTGTCACTGTTTGTCATCCAAATGTCAAGAAAAGGGGCTTTTTAATGGTGCTGCACTTCATAGCAGTGAGTGGCAGCATCCAGACACACTCCAAGTCTCCCATGTCACTGAAGCAATTAAGGCACCCTGACAACTGTGGGGGCTCTCTGTGTCACAACAAATCACTTGTTTTGAGGAGTCGTGCACTCACACCTTTCTGCAGGGAGGCCTGTGTGCTGCTCGCCGAGGCTCCTCCTCCTCCAGGCACTCTGTATCTTCAACATAATAGATCGCTGTTGACAGCGTCTCTAATGAAATATTCTCACATGACATGCCGTGCACGTGCGATGAGCCAACCACAGCATTTTGGGGGTAATCGTTCATGTCTTCAGGTGTGGTATATTTGCAGTGTTGTAGAAAGTGTGAGTTCCAGGAAGCGTCCCGCTTGTGTGTGAGAGACAGGAAGGGCAAGGGAGGGAAGCTTGTTGGCGTACGCTCACAGGGATGACCTCCGCCTGGCTCTCTGCTGTCCTTTAGTCTGCTGTGGTGTCATAATGGTTAGAGGGGCGACGTGTGTGTTGGTGTGTTTGTTGGAGGCCGTGAGCCGAAGTTAACACTTCAAGATGACACTCCAGATGAATTCCAAGAATCAAAGTGCCCTCTTAACTTGATCTCTTATTTTGAACATTCTATGTACTTCAGTGCTACAGGGTGCTGTTTATTTCTTTCCCTGCTTCTGGTCTAGATCTTTTCACAGCTGTCTGCTCGTTCTGTGTCTGTCTGCAGGTTCCAGTGTCAGTGGCTATGATGACACCTCAAGTGATAACTCCACAGCAGATGCAGCAGATTCTTCAGCAACAAGTCCTGAGCCCTCAGCAGCTCCAGGTTCTCCTCCAACAGCAGCAGGCCCTCATGTTACAGCAGGTAATGTGCAGCTTTGATGATAATGTTATTTGACATCCTGTCCAAATTTTGAAGATGTGCACATAACTGCGACTGACAGACTTTGGCTTATATGTCGCCTCCTTGTCTTTTCTGCAGCAGCAACTCCAAGAGTTCTACAAGAAGCAGCAGGAACAGCTCCACCTCCAGCTCCTCCAACAGCAGCAGCAGCAGTCGCAGCAGCAGCAGCAACATGCAGGCACCAAGCAGAGTAAAGAGGTAAGCTGACATCACTCCAGCCGCCTGCCATCACCAAACACTGGCCAGACAGAGTAGGGAAGGCATGTGCACTCCCTCCTTCAGCTCCATCTGCTTTCAGACTGTGGGGGGAATCAAGTGCACTCATGCTTCTGATTAGCGTGTCAGGCTGGCTGGATAAATGGTAATAACTGACTGACACTGTGCTCAGAATACAGTGTCTCTTTTCTTTGGACCTGTTTCCACATTAAATGTGTAATATTTTACAGACCCCCCCACTCTCCATCCACGCTTCTATTTTTTTCCAAGTAAACAAGTGTCCTATCCAACAAAGAGATGACCGTCCCTGTGAGCCTTGTGTAGGACATAATGAAAGGCAAAAGAGAGAAAGGCAGGAGCACAGAGCATATAAATCTGAGAGGCTTTTCTCGGTAATTAACATGGAAATGGCAGAGGAAACGAAGGCATGTAATTGTGAGATATCAGTGCAGAGAGCGCTCCCAGCTTTGTTGCCTATGTTGGGCTTTTTTTCTTCATTCACCATTTTTTCCCTTCTTGCTTTCGCTCCTTCACTCCCCATAGTGCAGCGAGGCTCGCTCATAGGCAGCAGCTTAATGCGTGTTAATGACAGGCGGATACCGGCATCACTGTGGACAAAGCATATTACTATTGTGCGGTCAGAAGAAGTTCAAAGACGAGCTGGGATTTTTCCTCTCGTCCCCGTTGAGTTCCATGTTTGGAGAGTAAAAGAAGCCCAGAAAATTAAGCCCAGTGTTAAAAGCAGACACACGCTCCTCTGCGCACACCCGGGCTCGCACGCACGTCCGTGTGCTGTCGAAGCTCCCAACTTCAAAGTCGTAGCTCCCTAATTAATGAACTGCGGGCTTCAGTTTGGACAAGTTGTGGCGTGATGCTCCCATAAATCAACATGACAGCAGAGCTCCTCGGCCTCAGATAGGGCCTGTCACCAAGTCGAATCTGATGTAAACACTCGAGGAGCAGGGGAGAACAGAGGCGGGGGTGTTGGGGGGGCAAGGAGGTGCAATTGATCAGTTGAATGGAGCACAAGAATAAAAGAAAAACTACTTCTGAAGCATATTATGTATGATCACAGGAAATGGATGCAGCCTCGAGAGGCTCTCCCTTCTGCCGATGTTTTCTTTCTCTTCCCATCGCTCCTTCTCAGCCGCGGTTCTAGCAGCCATCAAAAGACAGAAAAAGAATTACGCAGCGAATCCCCTGTGGCTGCCAGACAATAACCCCCTGTTGTTGCTTTGTGCCTCTTTTATTTTAAAGACATCAAAATTTAGTTTTTCAAAGATCTTTAACTTTATATTTGAAGCTTGACAATAAAGGCCTGCCAGTGCCACTCTTTATCATTTGTCAGGGACTGTATTTTTCTCTCCCTCGTGCCACTTCTTGTTAACCTCTTATTTGGTCTATTGGGTCGAGAGGTTTTTAATGTGTCTGCATGCTGGGAGCGCACAGGAGCTGCTGTCAGCTGATGGGACCAAGAGGAAGTAAAATTAATTTGCACTACGCGATTTTCTTTCTTCCCTTTTTTCCTAAAAAAAAACCGCCCTCTATTTATTTAGCATTTTGATGAAATACATTGTTCCCTGTGAACTTCCGCCCCCATGGCGCCATTATCTTTATCTGTGACTGTCAGGGAGGAGCAGCCAAACTGAGCCACGAGAAACTTGTGTGGCACTGATGGAGGGTGAAGAAGAAGCGACCTTCTGACACAGACGACCACGGCCGCCTGCATCCTGGAGCTCACGGAGATCTGCAGACCTCTCGGTTTCAGCTCATGCAGTGGCACCGCGTCTCTCATCCGGCCGTCTGTCCGTCCACATTTCACTGGAATCACTGCTCCTATGGCAGGGGTCTGCAACCTGCGGCTCCGGGGCTACACGTGGCTCTTTTGCAGATAGATGGTGGCTCCCTGAGACCTTAAGGGGGGGGGGGGGGACTCCTAAATTTCCAAGAAAGGAAGCAACAAATTATCATAAAAAAGGTTGCACATTCATGAGAAAAAGTCCTGATAAGCAGAAAATGATCAAATCTAAAGACTTAAGCAAAAAAGCACA
This sequence comes from Pholidichthys leucotaenia, assembly GCA_020510985.1. Lineage (NCBI taxonomy): Eukaryota > Metazoa > Chordata > Actinopteri > Cichliformes > Pholidichthyidae > Pholidichthys > Pholidichthys leucotaenia. The sequence goes on along the minus strand of CM035837.1, from coordinate 205,309,668 downwards.
AATTTATAGAGAAATCTTGCAATTTTCTGAGGAAAACATGCCCACAAATTCAAAAGGAAATAAATCAGATTTACTGGAAAAAGTTTTTTATGTGGAAAAATCTAGTAAATTTATGTAAGAAATGCTGCAGTTTTACCCATGAAAACTAATAAATTTACAAAGAAAAATACAATAGATTAATGAAAATAAGTGAAATTTTAATGGAAATGATGCAATTTTATGAGGGGAAAAAACAAACTGGTAAAAAAGTCACAAATTTTCCCCAAAAGGCTACAATTTTATTAGAAAACTGTTGCAAATTTGTATGAAAAAGGCAGCACTTTTATTTATTTTATTTGGAAAAATGTCATAAATTTACATGGAAAAAGTCTGGAATTTTACTCAAAGGTTTTAAACTTGCAAAGAAAAAAAGCAAAACACATTTATGCCAAAATACTGTATAACAGATTAAAAAAACATTGCAGTTTAATGAGGAAAACACCCACAAAGACACAAACCTTTTGCAAATAATCAAAAAAAAAAAAAAATGACCAGAAAAAGAATTTTGTGAGAAAAAGGTAACAAAGCAAAAACTCTTAATGGTGACGTTGTCAGGCCAGACTGTGGTTGTAGTTCTGCTGCGTCGCCTCGGTTTTTAGGATCAGATCATTTTGTGGCTCCATGCAGATTTTTTTTTATACAAAAGTCACTCACAGTGGCTCTTAGTGTAGTGCAGGTTGCCGACCCCTGCCCTGTGGTCACCAAACCCGCTCACAGTGATCCTCAGGTGGGCCTCGATCCAGGTTATGCTGAGGGTCTAAGGTCAGGAGATCCTGGCACTTATGTGATTTAATGAACATCCATACTCCTCCTCAGCAATTGTCCTAATCCTCAACAAATTCGAGCCAAATGAACCTCAGGTGGGGCTGCATCAGTGTTGTGCTCGTTTATATGGTTTTATAAAGTTGTTACTCCTCCCAGGCAATTGGCCTGATTCTCAAACTGACACACAGTGATGCTCAGGTTTGTCTTCGTCCACGTCTGGTCAAGGTCATTGTCAAAGGTCAGGAGATCTAGACATTTATGATTTCATGAAAATCTTTACTCCTCCTAGGCAACTGTCCCAATGTTCAACAAATTTCTGCACAATGATCCTCAAGTGAGTCTGCACCCAGGCTGGTCAAGGTCAGCGGTCAGGAGGTCAGAGCACATTCATCAGGCTGGAGTAAGCTACTCCGTCACTGACGCTCTGGTTCGTTTGATTACCCAGGAGCCTGTGAATGAATGTGGTTACTCTTCAATTAAGAAGCTTCGCTCCTGCTGTCAGAGCACCGTCTTCCTGTGATTGATCCAATGAGATGACCCTGCTGACTGTAACGGGCCAGCGCTGGGTGTGGGGGAAGAGGCAGAGGAAGGCTGCCAGAGCCTTGTGACGAGCTGAACAGCAGTGGGTGAAGGACACCCGTATTATCTGGCTGTTTCAGTGGTTTTAGACCTAACCGCCATGCTGCACTCAGACCTTTTTCTATGCGCTCCATTGTGAGAAGTAAACAAAGTGGTGTATCCTGTGTTTGGTAAAAGGGTGCGGTGCAGAGCTTGGCAGCCCCGTCATCACTTTTAGTGCCCCTCTCCTCCCGCCCCACTTGACAACTGGCCTTGTACACATGTAAACAGAGCTAGCATCCTGTTGAGTCTCCGGCACAGTTGTTACGTCCTTATCTGTCAGAAAAGGCAGAAAACATCGAGGCAGATTTGGTTTAATAGCTAACAACAGACATTTTTGCTCAGCTGAGTGCAAATTTATTGAGAGCATGGATTGGTGAAAGGGTTAAAACTTCTCCTCCTGCTATCTAAATAGCATCTCTCATTTGTTTTGACTCATAGGAGATTGGGGATATTAGATAATTTCCTTCTGTTTATTATTCTGACCCTTTCCTTTTCATTTTCTGCTGCACTCTCGTATCATTTTTTTCAATTTTTCAGATCTAAAATCCCCGACCCCTAAAATCACTGAAGACACGGCGGCATTTCATTAAATGTTTCTCTGTGAAACCGTAAGATCAACAAAGCAGCCATCTCTGCCAGTTTGTGATTGAACACAGCTTGCTGTGCTGGTTGGGGGAAGAGAGCATCCCTGAGCTCAGCGCCACGCCTGGGAGAGTCGGGAGAGTTGCTGGGGTGGTTATTAAGCACTTTGATTTAGTCACACGTTGTTTGCTGAATTATGAATGGCTGTAATTAAATTCCTGTGGCTCTTATTATGAATGATTAACTATGTTGTTTCATTGTTTGTCATTTGCCTCCCGACTCCTCGTTAATTAAGAGAGAGAGATGTATAGCGTACCTGTCTTAAGTTGGCCCAGACAAACCCACACTATAAGCAAAAATTAGCAAAGTTGCGCTGTGGCGTTGTGTGCTTGTTGACAATAAATCCATTAATAAGAGCTGTGTGTTTTTATGAATGACCATTTTCTTCTTAAGTGGTCGAGTTTACAACGTGCACTGGCTACTGTACCTCTGTGTTTGCTGATGAGATGCTTCTGTGTTTGTGTGCCTGGGCTCTCCTCCAGCAGCAGGTGTCGGCGCAGCAGTTGGCATTCCAGCAGCAGCTCCTGCAGGTCCAGCAGGTCCAGCAGCAGCACCTGCTCAATCTTCAAAGGCAAGGGCTGCTCAGCATCCAGCCTGGACAGACGGGCCTCCCTCTGCACTCCCTTACTCAGGGTCAGTACCTCGTTTTAGCCACATGGACTTCAGCATTAGAAATGAATCAGCCCATTATGTGCAACTTTGACTGATCTGTCATCTTTTTTATGTCAAGTAAGTGGGGCTGTAAACAAATGTTTAAATGTCTGGATATTTGGCTTTTAGAGTTGGTGTTCAGATGGTCACTTTTGCCTCCCGACTTCTCAATTTTACCTTTACCCAAAAAAAAAAAAAAAAATCCCCTGTAAGTTTTATAGAAAAATCACAACTTGATAATAGTCATAAACTTCCATGAATAAATTAGCAAATATATAAGAAAAATATGCAAATTTGCATCTTCTTTTGAATTCTTGGATGGAATATGGGTGGGCAATATAAGCTGCAGCTTCAGCCATCACCCATTTAGGATAACTTATGTTGAACTGTATAATCAGAGGAGTTATTGTCTAATTTGACCTTGTTGGATTTTTTTTCCCCCTTTGTTATATTCTTTCTTTTTTAATCTCTAAGTTTTTTTTTTTTAAAAAAGCTCAAAATGGGGGGAAAATACATTTTCAAAATTTTATATTTAGAAGGAAAATGTGAATTTATGAGAAAGTTAAGAAAAAAAAATCTGATGCAGTTCACTGATGGAGAACAAAGACTGTCCAGAATATCTGGATATTCACTGCGTCACTCTTGAATATTTAGATCACTAAAACTTGGATTCACCACCGCACGACGAGGAAGAATTGATTTGCACTTGTGAATTATTATGATATATTCAGCAGCTCATTCATTTTAAATGTTTCTGCATTACAGTAATGTTTAGCCAGGAGGATGATAATCAGCTGGTTTATATTTAAAAAAAAAAAAAAAAAAAATCTGTATTTTGAGATAAACATTTTCCCCAAATTGTCCCATTTATATTTATCCCAAACAAATCCAGTTTTACTGCAAAATAATCACATACTGTTTCATCTCCAAAATTAGTATATTGCGAGTAAGTAATTTTTCTTTTAAAAATTCTGTTCAGAAGCTTTAACTTTCATATTTTCTATATTCAGCATATTTAAGTGAACTATTTTAATTTTTTTGTTCAAATTTTTTATGATTATGTGTTAGCTCTTTGAATGTAATTACTGAATCATGATATTGTCATTTTTTTGAGATGCTCTAGTATCCTGTTGCAGAAAAGTAATGTCACTAGCTATACACTGATATATTGGCAGATATTTACCTTAGTGACTGATATCGGCTATCAGCAGATAAGATGATGGCAGTGCTGATATTTTTCTGTTGTGTCCCAGTTGCATCGATTTGGCCCTGAAACAGACAACAGTGAACTACAGCTGCAAATTCGGAAGCCATCCAGGACAGAACCATTTTAAAGTATTTCAATTCAGGGTTGTTGTGTTGTTTTTTTTTTTTTGTTTTTTTTTTTTTTTTTTACACACATTTCTGAGCCGATGCCAAAACACTGGGCCGATACTGAAACCACCAAAATTAATTAACTGGCCAACTTTTTATTTTTGACTTGGGTTGATACAGGAACAGTGTCCTCCAAGCCGATTAAAAGGAGGAAATTTACACTTCTGTTGAACATGTTACTAAAAACAAACATGTATTTTCATATTATAAGTTGAGGTAGTTGTCTTACTTTCAATGTCTTTATATGCCAGTTAATCATCACTGTAAGACAAAGGAGACGACAGGCTCACATCACACTGGTTTTAAAATCACTGCATTGGCTCCCCGTGTCCTTAAGGATCAATTTTAAGGTTTGTTTATTGGTTTATAAATGTTTGCATGGTCTTGGGCCTTCTTATTTATCAAAATTGCTTTTAACATACGGTGGTGTGAAAAAGTGTTTGCCCCCCTTCCTAATATCTCATTTTTTGTATGTTTGTCACACTTAAATGTTTCAGATCATCAAACAAATCTAAATATTAAAGATAACACAAGTAAACACAAAATGCGTTTTTTAAATGAAGGTGTTTATTATTAAGGGGGAAAAAATCCAAACCTACATGGCCCTGTGTGGAAAAAGTGATTTTCCCCCTAAACCTAATAACTGGTTGGGCCACCCTTACCAGCAACAACTGCAATCAAGCATTTGTGATAACTGGCAATGAGTCTTTTACAGTGCTGTGGAGGAATTTTGGCCCACTCATCTTTGCAGAATTGTTGTAATTCAGCCACATTGGAAGGTTTTTGAGCATGAACTGCCTTTTTAAGGTCATGCCACAGCATCTCAATCAGATTCAGGTCAGGACTTTGACTAGGCCACTCCAAAGTCTTCATTTTGTTTTTCTTAAGCCATTCAGAGGTGGACTTGCTGGTGTGTTTTGGATCATTGTCCTGCTGCAGAACCCAAATGTGCTTCAGCCTGAGGTCACAAACAGATGGTCGGACATTCTCCTTCAGGATTTTTTGGTAGACAGCAGAATTCATGGTTCCATTTACCACAGCAAGTCTTCCAGGTCCTGAAGCAACAAAACAGCCCCAGACCATCACACTGCCACCACCATATTTTACTGTTGGTATGATGTTCCTTTTCTGAAATGCTTTATTACTTTTATGCTGGATGTAATGGGACACACACCTTCCAAAAAGTTCAACTTTTGTCTCGTCAGTCCACAGAGTATTTTCCCAAAAGTCTTGGGGATCATCAAGATGTTTTCTGGCCAAACTGAGAAGAGCCTTTGTTCTTTTTGCTCAGCAATGGTTTTGGTCTTGGAACTCTGCCCTGCAGGCCATTATTGCCCAGTCTCTTTCTTATGGTGGAGTCATGAACACTGACCTTAACTGAGGCAAGTGAGGCCTGCAGTTCTTTGGATGTTGTTGTGGGGTCTTTTGTGACCTCTTGGATGAGTCGCCGCTGTGCTCGGGGTAATTTTAGTCGGCTGGCCACTCCTGGGAAGGTTCACCACTGTTCCATGTTTTTGCCATTTGTGGATAATGGCTCTCACTGTGGTTCGCTGCAGTCCCAAAGCTTTAGAAGTGGCATTATAACCTTTTCCAGACTGATAGATCTCAATTATTTTGTTTCTCATTTGTTCCTGAATTTCTTTGGATTGAAGCATGATGTCTAGCTTTTGAGGATCTTTTGGTCTACTTCACTTTGTCAGCCAGGTCCTATTTAAGCGATTTCTTGATTGAGAACAGGTGTGGCAGTAATCAGGCCTGGGTGTGGCTAGAGAAATTGAATTCAGCTTTCCAAAGACATGATAAATCAGTTAATTTATGTTTGAACGGGGGGTGGGGGGAGCTCACTTTTTCACACAGGGCCATGTAGGTTTGGATTTTTTTTTTTTTTTTTTACCCTTAATAATAAACACCTTAATTTAAAAACTGCATTCTGTGTTTATTTGTGTTATCTTTGTCTAATATTTAAATATGACAGACATACAAAAAATGAGGAAGGGGCAAACACTTTTTCACACCACTGTATGAGCCACCACAGTCCCTGAGGTCCTCTGGCACTGGTCTTTTAATTATCCCTACTGTCAGAACACGCACCCACGGTGAGGCAGCTTTTAGTTACTCAGAATCAGAATCCGAATCAGGTTTATTGCCATTGTTCATGTGATACACAAACTAGGAATTTGTCTCGGTGCCATGCTGCAACATTAAAAACATAATGAGAAAAAGGGATAAACTAAAAAACTAAAGGACTAGAAACGTGCAATAAGTGTAGAAAAATAAGTAATAAGTAATAATAATAATAATACTAGTAATAATGAGTAGTACTAGTCAAGGCAGTTAAAAAATTAGCATGTAGCAGATAATGTGAAGTACCACATAGTGCAGTCAATAATGCAACAGAAAAACAGTGATGAATGACATGAGTCTGGTTGAGCTGCTGTACATAGTGCACGAGAGTCAAAAGTCACTTAGTGTTCAGCAGTCTGATGGCAGAGGGGAAAAAGCTGTTCATGTGCCGGGAGGTTTTAGTCCGAATGGACCGAAGCCTTCTACCTGAGGGGAGGGGGGCAAACAGCACGTGACCAGGATGTGAAGGATCGGCTATGATCCAGCCAGCACGCCTCCGGGTCCTGGAGATGTACAGGTCCTGGAGAGATGGGAGCTTGCAGCCTATCACCTTCTCAGCAGTGCACACGACGCGCTGCAGCCTTAGTCTGTCCCTGGCAGTGGCTCCTGCGTACCACACAGTTATGGAGGAGGTGAGGATGGACTCGATGATGGCCGTGTAGAACTGCACTAACATCTTGGTGGGTAGCTTGAGCTTCCTCAGCTGCCGCAGAAAGAACATCCTCTGCTGGGCCTTTTTGATGAGGGAGCTGATGGTTGGCTCCCATTTGAGGTCTCGGGTGATGGTGGTGCCCAAGAAGCGGAAGGAATCTGCAAAGGTGATGGGAGAGCCTGTGATGGTGAGGGGGGGCAGGGGGGATGTGACTTTCCTGAAGTCCACAATCATCTCCGCTGTCTTCAGAGCATTCAGCTGCAGGTTGTTGTGGCTGCACCAGGACACCAGCTGGGCCACCTCTTCCCTGTAGGCGGACTCGTCACCGTTGGAGATGAGCCCGATGAGGGTGGTGTCGTCCGCAAACTTAATCAGCTTAACAGACTGGTGGGAGGAGGTGCAGGAGTTGGTATAAAGGGAGAAGAGTAGGGGGGAAAGTACACAGCCCTGGGGTGATCCAATGCTGATGCTAACAGAGTCTGAGACAGACTTCCCCAGCCGCACATGCTGTCTCTGGTCCGTCAGGAAGTCGGTGATCCACCTGCAGAGGGAGTCAGGCACGTTGAGCCCACATGGCCCACATCTGTGGAACAGCCTGCCAGAGAACATCAGGGCTGCCGAGAATGTCCATGTTTTTAAAAGCAGGCTCAAGACCTACTATTTTAACCATGCTTTTGATTAGTTTCCTATTTTAATACTTTTAATTTCTGATTTTAAATCTATTTTATGTCACAATCACTTATCTTACTGCAAATTATTATTTATGAATATACTTTGTCTCTTTGACTGTATTTAGGTGTTTTTATTTTTCTAGTCATCTTAACTGCCTCATCTTTTTATCAGCAATTTTTTTTTTTTTTTAATCACGCTGTCCAAGCTCTGGCGTTTCCTCATGGGGGGCCCCTCCCGTGCGGGTTGTGCCTGTTTTCTGGCTGCAGGGCGCTGGCCTGTGATTGTCCTGGTCTGCCCGACTGAGGGGGTCGTGTGCTGCGGCGCCGTGCCTGCAGTGTTGACCCCTCTGGTTGGACTTGGGCGGTCTCAGAGGTGGTGTTCCTGTAGCCTTGGACTTGGCACTTTCCCTGGTGGTGATGGCTCCCTAGTGATGGTGCTTCTACACTTAGATCTTTGGTGCCCAGCCTTAAGCCATAAGTTTTACACTGATGAAAGTTTCTTTGTGTGTGTGTGTGTGGGGGGGGTAAAATTGTTTTATTTCAATGTATTAAGCACTTTGCGTTGCATCTTTTTGTATGAAAAGTGCTATACAAATAAAGCTTTGACTGATAAATAGGAGGGAAAAATATAAGATAAGATAATCCTATATTTGTCCCACAGTATTGCAGCAGCAAAGGGATAGCAGCACTCAGAGCAACAATAAATAAGTTAAAAAAAATGGGGTAAAATATACAGACGTGGACAAAATTGTTGGTACCCCTGTTAATGAAAGAAAAACCCACAATGGTCACGGAAATAACTTGAATCTGACAAAAGTGGTAATAAATAAAAATTCTATGAAAATTAACCAATGAAAATCAGACAATGCTTTTGAATTGTGATTCAACAGAATTACTTTAAAAAACAAACTCATGAAACAGGCCTGGACAAAAATGATGGTACCCTTAACTTAATATTTTTTTGCACAACCTTTTGAGGCAATCACTGCAATCAAACGAATTCTGTAACTGTCAATGAGACTTCTGCACCTCTCAGCAGGTATTTTGGCCCACTCCTCATGAGCAAACTGCTCCAGTTGTCTCAGGTTTGAAGGGTGCCTTCTCCAGACGGCATGTTTCAGCTCCTTCCACAGATGTTCAATAGGATTTAGATCAGGGCTCACAGAAGGCCACTTTAGAGTAGTGCAATGTTTCGCTCTTAGCCATTCTTGGGTGTTTTTAGCTGTGTGTTTTGGGTCATTATCCTGTTGCAAGACCCATGACCTGCGACTGAGACCAAGTTGTTTGACACTGGGCAGCACATTTCTCTCTAGAATACCTTGATAGTCTTGAGATTTCATTGTACCCTGCACAGATTCAAGATACCCTGTGCCAGATGCAGCAAAGCAGCCCCAGAACATAACAGAACCTCCTCCATGTTTCACAGTAGGGACAGTGTTCTTTTCTTGGTATGCTTCATTTTTGCATCTGTGAACATAGAGCTGATGTGTCTTGCCAAAAAGTTCCAGTTTTGTCTCGTCTGTCCATAGGACATTCTCCCAGAAGCTTTGTGGCTTGTCAACTTGCAGTTTGGCAAATTCCAGTCTGGCTTTTTTAGGATTTGTTTTCAACAGTGGTGTCCTCCTTGGTCGTCTCCCATGAAGTCCACTTTGGCTCAAACAACGACGGATGGTGCAATCTGACACTGATGTACCTTGACCTTGGAGTTCACCATGAATGTGTTTAGAGGTTGTTCTGGGCTCTTTTGTTACCATTCGTATTATCCGTCTCCTCCTGTATCCACGTCCAGGGAGGTTGGCTACAGTCCCGTGGATCTTAAATTTCTGAATAATATGTGCAACTGTAGTCACAGGAACATCAAGCTGGTTGGACATGGTCTTATAGCCTTTACCTTTAACCTGCTTGTCTATAATTTTCTTTGTAATCTACTGAGACAACTCTCTCCTTTGCTTCCTCTGGTTCATGTTTAGTGTGGTACACACCATGTCAACAAACAGCACAGTGACTACTTGTCACCCTTTAAATAGGCCGACTGACTGATTATAAGTTTGTAGACACCTGTGATGTTAATTAGAGGAGACATCTTGGTTGAACATGTCCCTATGGTCACATTATTTTCAATCTTTTCTAGGGGTACCATCATTTTTGTCCAGGCCTGTTTCATGAGTTTGTTTTTTAAAATAATTCTGTTGAACCACAATTCAAAAGCATTGTCTGATTTTCATTGGTTAATTTTCATAGAATTTTTATTTATTACCACTTTTGTCAGATTCTAGTTATTTCTGTGACCATTGTGGGCTTTTCTTTCATTAACAGAGGGGTACCAGCAATTTTGTCCATGTCTGTATATACAGTGCAAGAGGTCAGAGAAAGAATAGTTTTTACAGTTAAAAAATGAGTAGCATTTACAGCATTAGTTAAATTAAAGCGTGCGTGCGTGCATGTATGGTATTGGCAATCGGCACAACTAATTTCAAAATAACGGCATATCAGTTGTCATTTAAAAAAAATCTGATATTCTGCATCCTTAAATGTCAGTTTCATTTTGGAGTCCATTTCCAGTCGTTACACATCGTGTTTTTGTGTTTTACACAGAGGAACCTGACGGTGGGGAAAGTAAGTATTGAACACATCAACATTTTTCTCATTAAACATATTTCTGATGGAGCTATTGACCTGAGATTTTCACTAGATATCATTAAAGAAATCAAGGCAACTGTGTTCACAAAACAAGTTATACTTAATAAAGTGGAATGACACAGGAAATAAGTATTGCACACATGAAGAAAGAGGTGCAAAAAGACATAGAAAGCCAAGAAACCAGCTGAAATCCATCAGAATTTAGGAAGCCATCTCATCCCCCATCAGTGCAAATTAATTTCAGCTGGTTAAGTCCTGACTGATAGTCTTTAAAAAGATCTGTGAATATCAGATTGTCACACCACAAAGAACTCACGATGAGTAGAAGCAAAGAGCTCTCTCTAGACTTGCACAAACTTATTGTCGCAAAACGTAATATAGCATTGGTTAGAGGTGCATTTCTAAACTGCCGAATGTTCCAATGAGCACTGTTGGAGCCATCATTCAGAACTGGAAAGAACATCATTTTACCATTAACTGGTCATAACCAGGAGCTACTTGCAAGATTTCTGACAGAGGAGTCAAAAGAATTATCAGAACAGTTATCAAAGAGCCAAAGACCACTCGTGGAGAGCTCCAGAAAGTCCTGGAGTTAGCAGGTACTGCTGATTCCATGAAAACAATAAGTAATGCACTCAACCGACGTGGGCTCTATGTCCGCTCACCTTGCAAGACTCCATTGCTAAAGAGAAAGCATGTTGAAGCTCGTTTAAAGTTTGCTGCACAACATTTGGGCAAGCCAGGAAAATACTGGGAGAGTATAGTCTGGTCAGATGAGACCGAAATTGAACTCTTTGGATTCCACAACACACAGCATGTTTGGAGAAGAAATGGAACTGCACATCAGCCCCAAAACACCATACCAACACTAAAGTTTGGAGGTGGGATTATCATGGTATGGGGGGGGGGGGTTGTTTTTCAGCATATGGTACAGACAGAATTCATATAATTGAAGGGAAGATGAATGGATAAATATACAGAGACATCCTTGATAAGAACCTGTTTCCATCTGCCAAGATGCTGAAGGTGAAATGAGGGTGGCCATTTCAGCAAGACAATGATCCCAAACACACAGCCAAGGAAACTCAACTGGCTCCAGAGAAGGAAAATAAAGCTGCTAGAATGGCCCAGTCAGTCACCTGACCTGAATCCAACTGAAAATCTATGGAACAAACTGAAGATCAGAGTTCATAGAAGACACCCATGAAACCTTCAAGATTTGAAGACGGTTTGTGTGGAAGAATGGGCTAAAATCACTCCTGAGCAATGCCTGCTCCTAGTTTGTCTATACAGGAGGCGTCTGGGAGCTGTTATTACCAACAAATGCTTTTCTACTAAATACCATTTTTTTTCCCCTTGTCCTGTCAAGCAGCTCAGTAAGCAGAACAGAAATCCGTTTCCCTTATTGTGCCAAACAGATTTACTGTGCAAAAGGAGCTTTATACAGCACATACAGTGGGGTAAAAAAGTATTTAGTCAGCCACCAATTGTGCACATTCTCCCACTTAAAAGATGAGAGAGGTCTCCAATTTTCATCATAGGTATACCTCAACTATGAGAGACAAAATGAGAAAAAAAAAAAAATCCAGAAAATCACATTGTCTGATTTTTAAAGAATTTATTTGCAAATTATGGCGGAAAATAAGTATTTGGTCAGTAACAAAAGTTCATCTCAATACTTTGTTATATACCCTTTGTTGGCAATGACAGAGGTCAAACGTTTTCTGTAAGTTTTCACAAGGTTTTCACACACTGTTGCTGGTATTTTGGCCCATTCCTCTATGCAGATCTCCTCTAGAGCAGTGATGTTTTGGGGCTGTTGCTGGGCTACACGGACTTTCAACTCCCTCCAAAGATTTTCTATGGGGTTGAGATCTGGAGACTGGCTAGGCCACTCCAGGACCTTGAAATGCTTCTTATGAAGCCACTCCTTCGTTGCCCGGGCGGTATATTTGGGATCATTGTCATGCTGAAAGACCCAGCCACGTTTCATCTTCAATGCCCTTGCTGGTGGAAGGAGGTTTTCACTCAAAATCTCACGATACATGACCTCATTCATTCTTTCCTTTACACGGATCAGTCGTCCTGGTCGCTTTGCAGAAAAACAGCTCCAAAGTATGATGTTTCCACCCCCATGCTTCACAGTAGGTATGGTGTTCTTTCTCCTCCAAACACGACAAGTTGAGTTTTTACCAAAAAGTTCTATTTTGGTTTCATCTGACCATATGACATTCTCTCGATTCTCTTCTGGATCATCCAAATGCTCTCTAGCAAACTTCAGATGGGCCTGGACATGTACTGGCTTAAGCAGGGGGACACGTCTGGCACTGCAGGATTTGAGTCCCTGGTGGCGTAGTGTGTTACTGATGGTAGCCTTTGTTACTTTGGTCCCAGCTCTCTGCAGGTCATTCACTAGGTCCCCTTGTGTGGTTCTGGGATTTTTGCTCACCGTTCTCGTGATCATTTTGATCCCACGGGGTGAGATCTTGCGTGGAGCCCCAGATCGAGGGTGATCATCAGTGGTCTTGTATGTCTTCCATTTTCTAGTAATTGCTCCCACAGTTGATTTTTTCACACCAAGCTGCTTACCTATTGCAGATTCAGTCTTCCCAGCCTGGTGCAGGTCTACAATTTTGTTTCTGGTGTCCTTTGACAGCTCTTTGGTCTTGGCCATAGTGGAGTTTGGAGTTTGACTGTTTGAGGTTGTGGACAGGTGTCTTTTATACTGATAACGAGTTCAAACAGGTGCCATTAATACAGGTAACGAGTGGAGGACAGAGGAGCCTCTTAAAGAAGTTGTTACAGGTCTGTGAGGGCCAGAAATCTTGCTTGTTTGTAGGTGACCAAATACTTATTTTCAACCATAATTTGCAAATAAATTCTTTAAAAATCAGACAATGTGATTTTCTGGATATTTTTTTTTTCTCATTTTGTCTCTCATAGTTGAGGTATACCTATGATGAGAATTGGAGACCAGTGGGAGAACTTACACAATTGGTTGCTGACTAAATACTTTTTTGCCCCACTGTATGTACTGTATATTATTTATAGACTCCTCTTGTAATAACTTTTAATACTTTGTTTAAATTGCTTTACCCATGATAGACCTGACGGGGGGAATGGGGGAAGGGAGGGGTGGGGAGGGAGTAAGAAAAGAGAGATGAACAAACAGAAAACACAAACTGACGCAACTGAAACAAACAGAAGACAAACTGTTTCATCTTCTGAAAAGGTCTCATCACAAGCCTGGTATCTGCACCTGTGAAAGGACGTGTGTGTGTGCATGCGTGTGTATAAGAGCGTGCACAAAGTGAGTGTGTGAGTGGTTTGCCAGGAAACATACGAAGAGGGCGGCAGGTCACAACAGCCCCCCCACTCCGAAATGCCAAGCAAGCAAGACAGCTCTACCAGCCACCCTGGGAGGGATGACTGAGGGAGGCCGGGCCGTGCAGGGCCGACACCCCCCCGACCCACACCCCAGGAACCTCCACGCTAAGGGAAGGCGGCAGAAAGGCGGCAGCCCCCCCCCCCCCCCCCAGGTCCAAGGAGCCAACGTGGAAGGGAGGCACCATCCACCCCAGTCCAGCACTCCCACCAGCACATACAGTCATGCTCACACACTCACACCCTCATACTCTCAACACACACTCACTCTCACTCACCCTGTCCTCCACACAATCTTACACTCACACTCCCACACTCAGACTCATTCACTCTCACCCACTCCCATACTTGTTCAGTCTCGCTCCCATTCCCACTCGCCCTCACAGTTGCTCGCACGCACACATGCTTCCTTCCACTCATGCTCGCTCATATATACACTCTCATTTTCACTCCAACTCACTCACATTTACTCGTGCACTCTCGTACACACTCACACTTCTTCACCCTCAACACTTGGGGTGGCCACGGCGCAGATGCAGTTGGTATGAATGTGCATGGATGCCCTGCAGCGGCCAGGGAGGCCGCCATCGCGAACCAGCAGCCACACCCCCACCAACCCGCCCCAGGGCAGCTGCGGCCACAGAAGCAGCCCACCGCTACCAATGCCCGCCCAGAGCAAATGACCAATGGGCCCACCTGAAGCATCCAGAGATGCCACCAGACATGCAAAGCACCACACAAATCCGACCCACCATCACTACTCATCACTCCCTCACTCTCACTTACTCACTTGCTCACTCACTTTCTCTCTCGCTCACTCCCTTGCTCGTACCTATTCACTCGCGGTAGCGCCTTGGGATGACGACAGCATGATGGGACACAGGTCACCAGCCAGGCCCCAGGCCCCCGGCAGAAAGAGGGCAGCAGAGGTGGAGGAAGAACCCCCACCCCCCATGTGCGAATCGTGATGGGTGAGTGTTATTTGTGTGATGTCATTGGATGCAGGTGTGTGAACTACCAAAGCGCAGTTAAAATTTTCTACTAAATATTAAATTAATTTCCCCAAGCATGTTCAATATTTATTCCCTGTGTCATTCCACTTTATTAAATATAACTTGTTTTGTGAACACAGTTGCCTTGATTTCTTTGTATGTGTGGATTACTTGGGTTGTTACTGATATCGGGTGAAAATCTCAGGTCATTGGCTCCATCAGAAATATGTTTAATGAGGAAAAATGATGGCATGCTCAACGCTCATTTTCCCTGCTGTATATGTAGAACATATTAGAATGGTGCTGTCACCTCAGTTTTTGGAAAGATTAAACTCACCAAGCCTGTCTCTCTTTTCTGTTGCTTAGCCGGTTTGACTGTTAACGCCTGCATTGTTTTATTAAATATTAATTTGATGTTTGAAGTATTCCGCTTTATACTGTTGTTGCAACATGAAATTAATTGGTTTACTGTTAGTTTTCTATTTAATATATGTTTGGTTTGGGATATTTTTTTCTTTATTGGACAGATACAGTTAAGAGGAGGCCAGGAATGGAATGAAGAGCAGGGAACAGATGTCTAAGAAAGATCGTTCAGGCTTTGAATTGAGCCACGGACCACTGAGGCTGAAAAGGCTCCTGTGATAATATTAGGCCGCTGGACACCTCAGATTGATTCAGTTTTTATCACACATCTAAACTGTGCATTACTGTGTACTCAGAGGTCTTAAACTGTCTCTCTTGCACACATGCTACCGTACTAGGGATGTACCGATAGTTTTTTTTTTTTTCTAATGCCCGATCCAATAGTTTAAAATTTGAGTATCGGCCAATACTGATACAAGCTTGTGTCCTGAATAAATTATGCATTCTCCTTTCCACGGTACAGTGCATCTGGAAAATATTCACAGCGCTTCACTTTTTCCACATTTTATGTTACAGCCTTATTCCAAAACGGAATAAATTCATTTTTTTCTCCTCAAAGTTCTACACACAATACCCCATAATGACTATGTGAAAAAACTTTGAGATTTTTGCAAATTTATTAAAAATAAAAACCTAAGAAATCACATGTACATACTGTAAGTATTCACAGCCTTTGCTCCATACTTTGTTGATGCACCTTTGGCAGCAATTACAGCCTCAAGTCTTTTTGAATATAATGCCACAAGCTTGGCACACCTATCTTTGGGCAGTTTGGCCCATTCCTCTTTGTAGCACCTCTCAAGCTCCATCAGGTTGGATGGAAAGCGTCGGTGCACAAACATCTTCAGATCCCTCTAGAGCTGTTCAATTGGATTCAAGTCTGGGCTCTGGCTGGGCCACTCAATGACATTCACAGAGTTGTCCTGAAGCCACTCCTTTGATATCTTGGCTGTGTGCTTAGGGTTGTTGTCCTGCTGAAAGATGAACCGTCACCCCAGTCTGAGGTCAAGAGCGTTCTGGAGTAGGTTTTCATCCAGGATGTCTCTGTACATTTCTGCATTCATCTTTTCCTCTATCCTGACTAGTCTCCCAGTTCCTGCTGCTGAAAAAATATCCCCACAGCATGAAGCTGCCACCACCATGCTTCACTGTAAGGGATGGTATTGGAGAATTTTGTTTCTCATGGTCTGAGAGTCCTTCAGGTGCCTTTTGGCAAACTCCGGGTGGGCTGCCATGTGTCTTTTACTAAGGAGTGGCTTCCATCCGGCCACTCTACCATACAGGCCTGATTGGTGGATTGCTGCAGAGATGGTTGTCCTTCTGGAAGGTTCTCCTTTCTCCATAGAGGAATGTTGGACCCCTGACAGTGACCATCGGGTTCTTGGTCATCTCCCTGACTAAGGCCATTCTCCCCCAATTACTCAGTTTAGACGGCCGGCCAGATCTTGGAAGAGTCCTGGTGGTTCCAAACTTTTTCCATTTATGGATGATGGAGGCCACTATCTCTCTCTCTCTCTTGAGAGAGAGAGAGATAGTGCCAAAGAGATAGTGCCAAAGAGAGTTCTACACACAATACCCCATAATGACTATGTGAAAAAACTTTGAGATTTTTGCAAATTTATTAAAAATAAAAACCTAAGAAATCACATGTACATACTGTAAGTATTCACAGCCTTTGCTCCATACTTTGTTGATGCACCTTTGGCAGCAATTACAGCCAAAGAGATTCTGGCAAACTGTTCGGCGGCTCAGGAGGGGAAAGCAGCTCCCCGTCCACACTGTGTATGGTGCGGATGGGACACTGTTGACTTCAACTGGGGATATCGTCGGGCGGTGGAAGGAATATTTCGAGGATCTCCTCAATCCCACTGATACGCCTTCCACAGAGGAAGCAGGGTTTGGGGACAAGGGGGATGACTCGCCTATCACAGGGGCTGAGGTCGCCAAGGTGGTTAAAAATCTCCTTGGTGGCCGGGCCCCGGGGGTGGACGAGATTCGCCCCGAATACCTCAAGGCCCTGGATGTTGTTGGGTTGTCATGGTTGACACGCCTCTGCAACATTGCGTGGAGGTCGGGGGCAGTGCCTTTGGCATGGCAAACCGGGGGTGGTGGTTCCTCTCTTCAAAAAAGGGGACCGGAGGGTGTGCTCCAACTTTAGAGGGATCACACTCCTCAGCCTCCCTGGGAAGGTCTATGCCAAGGTACTGGAGAGGAGAGTCCGGCCGTTGGTCGAACCTCGGATTCAGGAGGAGCAATGTGGTTTTCGTCCTGGCCGTGGCACATCGGACCAGCTCTTTACCCTCTCGAGAATTCTTGAGGGTTCGTGGGAGTTTGCCCAACCAGTTTACATGTGTTTTGTGGACTTGGAGAAGGCATTTGACCGCGTCCCTCGTGGATTTTTGTGGGGGGTGCTTCGGGAGTATGGGGTATCGGGCTTGTTGTTACGAGCTATTCGGTCTCTGTACGACCGTTGTGAGAGTTTAGTTCGTATTGCCAACACTCGGTCGGAGTCATTCCCAGTGAGAGTTGGACTCCGCCAGGGCTGCCCTTTGTCACCGGTCCTGTTCATAATTTTTATGGACAGGATTTCTAGGCGCAGCCAGGGAATGGAGGGTGTCATGCTTGGTAACCACAGGATCTCATCTCTGTTGTTTGCAGATGATGTTGTCCTGTTGGCTTCATCCAGCAATGACCTACAGCTCTTGCTGGGACGGTTTGCCGCTGAGTGTGAAGCGGCTGGGATGAGAATCAGCACCTCCAAGTCCGAGTCCATGGTCCTCAGCCGGAAAAAGGTGGATTGTCCTCTCCGGGTTGGGGACAGGCTCCTGCCCCAAGTGGAGGAGTTTAAGTATCTTGGGGTCTTGTTCACGAGTGAGGGGAAAATGGAGCGAGAGATCGACAGACGGATTGGAGCAGCATCTGCAGTGATGCGGACATTGTACCGGTCTGTTGTGGTGAAGAGGGAGCTTAGTTCTAAGGCAAAGCTGTCGATTTACCAGTCAATCTACGTTCCTACTCTCACCTATGGTCACGAGCTTTGGGTAATGACCGAAAGAACGAGATCGCGGATACAAGCGGCTGAAATGAGCTTTCTCCGTAGGATTGCTGGACTCACCCTCAGAGATAGGGTGAGGAGCTCAGTCATCCGGGAGAGGCTCAGAGTGGAACCGCTGCTCCTCCACATTGAAAGGAGTCAGTTGAGGTGGTATGGGCATCTGATTAGGATGCCTCCTGGACGTCTCCCACTTGAGGTGTTTCAGGCACGTCCCACTGGGAGGAGACCCCGGGGCAGACCCAGGACTCGGTGGAGAGACTATGTCTCCCAGCTAGTCTGGGAACGCCTTGGTGTCCCCTCTGAAGAGCTGGAGCAGGTGGCTGGGGAGAGGGAGGTCTGGGCTTCTCTGCTTGGGCTGCTGCCTCCGCGACCCGGACCTCCGGAAAAGCGGTAGAAGATGGATGGATGGATGGATGGATGGAGGCCACTATGCTCATTGGGACCTTCAAAGCAGCAGAAATTTTTCTGCACCCTTCCCCAGATTTGTGTCTCGACACAATCTTGTCTCAGAGGTCTACAGACAGTTCCTTTGACTTCATGCTTGGTTTGTGCTCTGATATGCACTGTCAGCTGTGGGACCTTATATAGACAGGTGTGTGCCTTTCCAAATCATGTCCAGTCAACTGAATTTCCCACAGGTGGACTCCAGTTAAGCTCTAGAAACATCTCAAGGATGATCAGTGGAAACGGGATGCACCTGAGCTCAATTTTGAGCTTAATGGCAAAGGCTGTGAATACTTATGTGCATGTGATTTCTTAGTTTTTTGTTTAATAAATTTACAAAAAAATCTAAAAAAAACAAAAAAAAAACACCTTTTTTCATGTTGTCATTATGGGGTATTGTGTGTAGAATTTTTATGAAAAAAAATAATTTAATCCATTTTGGAATAAGGCTGTAACTTAAAATGCACAAAGTGAAGCACTGTGAAGACTTTCCAGATGCACTGTATATCAGCATAAGATTTTTAACAGCAGAAAGGTTGTGTTCATTTTAATCCCACCAAACAGCAGCATTAATGTAACTGATTAAAATTTCGATCATAAGAACACATGTAAGATGGAAATTAGTATAAATAATATCTAATAAACTGTTATTTTAAAAAAATCAGTCAAATTGCAAAGAACAGTCTGAACTCTATGTTCAGACTCTATGTTCTCTATGTTCAGACTGTAAATGTATAAAAGTTGCGAGTTTATGTAAAGTATGACTTTGAGTCTGATATGAAGGCCTAATTAACAGTCACACGTCTGTCCTTGTTGCAGCGCAAATATAAACTGTAATGTAAAGTTTTTGTCATTTTCTGTAACATTTAATTATGATTGTGGAAATATCTATGGAGAAAAGCCTGCTGTATTAAACCTGAACACCGACATAAACACTTTTTTAGAAGAACTGAATAATTTCTTCATCACAGCCGCAGGAGACGTGTAAACTTCGTTTGAATTAATTTGTTTCAAATGACTTCAGAGTGTTTCAGACAAAATTTAGAGCCACCGGGTGTTGAGTTGTGGCTGTACCGGTGCAAGCCAACAAAGATCTTCATTACAGCAAGAGCGTCATTCTGTTAGTATAGAACAGGGGTTGGCAACCTGTGCTACACAAAGAGCCAATTTGAGTGATTTTTGTCTAAAATGGAGCCATAAAAATATTTGCGCCTAAAAACTCGAATTACAGCTACAATCTGGCCGGACAGCATCATAATTGAGTTTTCCACTAAATTTGCAGCATTTTTTAAAGTCCAAGTTTGTTACTTTTTCTCAAAAAATCGCTACTTTTTCCCGGTACATTTTTGATTATTTGTGACCTGTGCTGGCAAAATGAGTCACTTTGAGGAAATGATCAAAACTAAGGTAATATTTTTTTTTCTTCCATATTCTGTATTGAAAGACCTTCAAAATGATATTTACTTTGTAGGAAGTGCACAAAAACGGATCCAGAAAAAGACGATTTGTTTATATTTTGGCTAGGTTTAAAACTCGCATTCGATCAGTCAGGAGTTATGTCTTCTGCCAAAACACATGTATTTTTAGAAAGTACGATTTCTAAGCTCTCCAATGATACCAGGCACTCAGGGGGGTTTTCCCGGGACTTGCCGCTAGCAAACAAGGAAAGAGTCATGATTTATGACTTCTCGTAACGAGCGCATTCCGACTCACTTTGCACCACGGGTCACATTTGGAAAAAGTTTGTCCTTTTTTTCTTGCAAAATTGTGTGGGTGTTTTCCTCATTAAACTTTAAACTGGTGGCCTAGAGGTAGAGCATCCGCCCCACCACTGAGAGGCCGAGGTTCAAGTCCCAGCCGGGTCATGCCAAAGACCATATAAAAGTGGAACTTCCTGCTGTCCAGCTTGGTGCTCAGCAGCAATGGAACGGAGGAGGGAAATGTTGGTGACCCAGCCACACTGGGTGCACAAGCCAGCGTAGTCCCTGTGCTGGTCCCAGCTCGGTTAAAAATGGGCAGGGTTGCGTCAGGTGGGCATCCAGTGTTAAAAAAACAAAACTCTGCTTCAAAAACTAAGACTCTGGCAGATACGTCGATGTTTGCCGTAGCGACCTGTCCAACCCACTTGGTCGTGGAAAAACGGACGTTAAAAGAATAAAAAAATAAATAAATGTGCTTTGCTTTTTTCCCTTAAATTTGGCACATTTTTCTTTGCAAATTTAATACCTTTATCATGTAAAAATATGACTTTTTCTGTGTCAGTTTGACATTTTTCCCAATAAGGTTTATAAGCTATTTTCATAAATTGTTTTTGTAACCCAAGATTATCCTTTTTCAGGTAAAAATGCTGCCTTTTTCATATAAATTTGCAACCTTTTTCTAATTAAATTGTAGTTTTTTTGGTTGTGACTTTTCTCACCAAATTGTTTTTCCCCCTCATAAAACTGCAACTTTTCCCTTAAATTTTAACAATATTTTTATAATAAATTTATTATTTTTCTTTGTAAAAGTATTAACTTTTATAGGCAAAACTGCAGCATTTCTTACATAAAATTTTACATTTTTCTGAAAACTCCTAACTTTTTCCACTAAATTTGATTTCTTTTCCAGTAAATTTTGACTTTTTCTTCCAAATTTGTGGATGTTTCCCTGAGAAAATTGATATTTTTTTCAGTAAACTTGTGAGATTTTGTGTTTTTTTGCACAAGTTTACAGATTTTCTTATTTTCTGCTTTTTAGCAAATTTGTCTCATGAATGTGGAGCATTTTTTCTTGTAAATTTATTGCTTCTTTTCTTGGAAATGTCTGATTTGTTGTTTCTTTCCAAGGCCTTAGGGAGCCACTGTCTATGGGCAAAAGAGCCACATGTGGCCCTAGAGCTGCAGGTTGCAGACCTCTGGTTTAGAACGATTTTATCCAGAGCAAATATGCAGTTATGTTTTTCTGTAAGTCTTCTATTTCATTGATTTATTTATTTTAATGGCATTTTTGTTTGTAATGTTTTATTTGGTTTTCATCTGTCTGTACTGTATGTGTGCAGCACGTAACCACTACGCAGAATATACAATGTTGAAATCTTCAATCTATAGTCATTACATTACTGTCCATCTTCCAACTCTGGTTTTTCTGCTCCGCCAAACATCATGGCAGACTTGAAGAGTAACATATCCTCGTGTACAGAAGTAGATGTGTGATCAGCAGCCTGCAGGAAGACTGCACCTATTGTTCCTAAACTGCCTGTGAACTTGTCATCGTAAAACTGCCTGCAACTTGATATAGAGTCAGTACTTTCTGTTTGCCCAGGAAGTTTATACCTTTATTTATTCTTTACTGTGATGCTAAGGAGCGGCCCCTGTGCCACAAAGACGCCATCATAAGAGTTTTTGAACATGACATTGACTATTCATCCACAGCTAAGACAAACAGTTTTGAAATAACAAGATAAAAAATGGGAGGGGTTCGGGGGGGGGGTGCTTAGGTAATAGGCAAACACAAACAGGGTTTGTACAGTGGTGTTATTGTTTGGACTGAGTTTGGGATCACTCATCCACTCGTAGACGATTGCCGTGGGCGCAGGCGTGGAGCGGCGCTGTGCTGCGAGCCAGCTCTGTGGGGCTGCTGTGTCGGATGTCTGGCAAACACTCACACTCCTTGAGTAAAGCATTATGTGAGTGACGGGGCTCAGTGCTGAAACTTTTGATATATTTCACAACAAGCTCAGAACATCCTGTTTACTCTGTTTCATCATCAAAATACCTCAGAGGCGTCTCATCTTATCAAGTTTAACGCTTCAATAATCTTGCAAAAACCATGACATAGATGCGATTACCGTGCAGATTTTAGCATAAAAGCAGCAATAAAAATCCATTTCTCCTAAAGCAATTGTTTGCATCAACATCACTATGAGGAACTGCCCCCCCCCCCCCCCCCCCATATGATTAGTGCTGTGTTTCAGTTGTACAACCAGTCAGACGTGGTTAGCTCGCCCTGAAGCTTAACTTTACACCTCTGGCAGCTGTTAGTACATTTAGGCTGCCGCTGCTGGCTCCCAGTTTGTCTTCTTATTCTACACATTTTCTGCTTGACTGTCTGAAGTTATTGATGACCTTTCTGTTTTCCACATCACTAAACTCTTTCATGCATCAGCGGGCCAGGCCCATCGTGCTCAGATCTAATCTGCAATATTCAGCCAGCTCTGCATCAGAAGTGGAGAGTTGATCTGCTCTGTTTGGCTGCCAGTGATTAGGCCATTCAGACTCAGGGCAGTAAATTAGCACAACTTTTGAACTGATGATTTTTGCTTTCTTTGTAAAGATGCAGATATTTTGGGTGACTGTTTTAAAGGTTGCTATCACACGCATCATATTCTACATTTTTTTCATTTACACTAGGCCATTATCGCTAACCACTTCCAAGCTACAGCTTTTTGAATTCTTGATGTCTAAATTGAATATTTTCTTTAAAAAAAAAACCTGGGTGGTTAAAGTGCATCTTTTTTTATGTGAGGAGATATTGAGCTTTCAGATAGCAAGGTAATTAAAGAAAAGGTGTGCTATAGTCCAATAATGCACTTTACAACGTAGTTTTATCTCAGCCTTCTGCCAAGTGCGTTACATTGTTGACAGAGACGTATTACAGTCTTTGTTCTGCCAAAAGGACAGACTGAAGGAATGGACTGAATTAGCTTTTGGTGAAAAATAAAAATGATGGCACTAATTAAGTGTAAACTTGTAGATAACAGTTGTGAGTGAAAAACCATCACTCACATTATCTTGAGTGTAATTTGTTTCTCTTGTCATAAATTCTTTTGACATTAATGTTCAAAGTCTTGGAAGAAGCCAGGCGGTATCGGTTATAAATTGCAAGTTTGTTTGGTGAAGATATGACTCTTAAATATAAATTTTGACCCCCCCCCTCCAAAAAAAACCAGCCTTTTAAAAAAAAAAAGTGTCTGTTCTCTTGACCTGATAAGTGAGTTGGTGGTTACAGCTGTGTCTTTGCATGCTGTGTGTGTGTGTGGGGTGTGGGGGGGGGGGGCACGCCCGAGTGAAAATGAACTCTCACCCTCCGAGGGCGCTCTGTGAGAGCATGAGCTCTCCTGGCTGCAGAACATCATTTAAACTGTCTCAGAGAGGCCGGTGGGACAGTGACAAGACAAATTTGTGGGTAATATGAAAGCAAAGAATGTGGTGAGCCATGAAGTGCTCACAGAAGAGCAGCACATCAGGGACGGCGGCGGGTAACGCCGCTGACCTGTCAGTGATTGATACGTCCAGTGGTGGGCTGCTGGTAATAGTTCCTGCAGCATTAGGACAGGACATATTTCAGGCCCGGTGGGGGGGGGGGGGGTGTATCAGCAAGCCGGTGATTACGGCAACATAAACAGGGGTGCAGTAAAGGTCCCCTGTCTGACGGAACAATAAACTAATAGCGATGTCACACCGGCTCTGTGTGTGAGGAGTAGCAGCACGGTTTAAAGAGCCCCGAGCGTTGGGGGCCATTTTTTATTTGGGGGGGATGATGGCCTACAACTGATGTCATTATGAACCTTAAATCAACTTTCTGCTTGCTTGAACATGGTCACCTGGGTACGGGGGGACAAGGACAGGAAAAGGTTGAAGAGCTCGGCCTGTCTTGGTGCCAGAGCTACCTGCCGAGGTAAAATTGAGTTGGGAGGCTGGTGATCAATCAAGTGTCCCAACAACATACATTTTTTAAAGTGCCTGTCCGTGTTTCCCCGCTGTAATGAGGGGGGAGAGTTGTGTTGAAAAATGGAAAGAGGAAAGATAAACCAATCGGGCATTTAAAGGATGGACCCCAGAAAAGGGACTTCCAGATCAATGTCATTATGTGTCCCCCAGTAATCAGATGGAGAGGAAGGGAATGCGTTTTGTCCAAATCCCCACTGAGACATTTGTGTAACGACATTTTATTGTCATTTATGTGGAATCATGAGCCGTAGCTGTTGTTGAGTCTGCAGAGGTGAGGGTGCGATCGGAGCGATAAAACTAGCGGGTAGTTCCAGAAGGAGACAGGTTGGTCCCAGTCCGTTACCCCTCTCATCAGAGTGCTCTATCCGCCGTGGTTTCATCTGAGTAAACAGTGGTGTTGGGGTCACTGGGACTGCTGGGTAATTGAGCCGGTGTGGGCTGCCCTGTCAAGCACGTCGGCTAAAAATACATCGCCCACTGTCACCGGGCACCAAGTGGGGGGAAAATGATGGTTCCTGCTGTCGGAGCGCAGGACACTCGCATCACCAGTGACCTTCCCCTTCTAAACCATAAAAAACAACTTTTTCTTAGAAGTGCTGTTATTCTGTGGTTCATATCGATAGCTGATCATATGGATCTAAACGAGCCTTGGATTAGGATGCCGTAACCACGGCTGCTGTGGACTTCAATTAGGACGCATCAAGGCGTTGCCGGGAATAAGAGAGAATACGGGCGGACAGAATGGAGCACGCATGCTGAAATATCCGAATGAGGAAAGACGCTCCTTGGAACGTGGAAAGGTTATTGATTTGTCCTGCAATCATTTCCTGCTCTTTGATATGCAAACGATCTAGTGTGAATTTACAGCAATCCTATCAGACTCATTTCACAGTTCTTAGCCCTCGCGTCTCTCTGGAGTCCTCCGCCTCATTAGGCCAATGTTCTCTATTACCAGCATAATTAAAATCTTTAGTAGCTTATCAAATTAAAAATATTTTTGCTGATCGCATTGAGATCTTCACCTCACAGTTATTTTCCACAACAGGAATAAATTAAGACTAAGCATTTTGCACACAATGTGTTACAATCTGGTGCTTGAAAGGGGCACTTCTGGTATCTGTAGAGCTGGTGATGAGAAACGGGGGGGAAGGATCCGGAGAGTATAAACCCAAGCAGATAAGCATGTGCAAATCATCTTTCATTTGCCAGTGCTCATTTTGAGAATGGATTTAATTAATTGTAATGTTAAACGAGTGGTCCTGCCATTTGCTCTGTGGTTAAACTCACCACATGTCCAGAGGCTTCTTTTGCCGCGCTTAAAACATGCAGCTCATTGAAGCACGAATTTGAATCCCTGTTACAAATGCATATATATATATATATATATTCAGCTAGTATGTTTTTTTTTTCAGTGCTGTTAAAATCAGGCTTCCCCAGATGCACCGTGTTTTGACTGGAAACACATGCCCACGAAGTTTAATCTTATTTTACAAACTGGCATTGCCCTCATTTGTGCCAAGTGAAAGCAGACTTTTCAGACGGACGCACAACATATTGTGTGCCAACAAAGGCTCTCTTGTCTGAGACATGAAAAGTGGGGTGCACAAACACTGCATTATCCTTCCTCATCCCAGACCGGCCCTGAACGTCGGCATCGCTGTCACTCATCTGCGGTAAAAACATACACTCTGAATCTGTTTCCAGCACACGGAAAAAATGTCTTCTGTCTTCAAGGGATTTTTTTCAAAGAGCTCTGTGAGCTGCAGTGTGCTTGACTTGTTAAATGAGGTTTAAGTCTTCTGTGTCAATTGGAGGCGGTGCAGAGCTTTAAGTGTTTTGCACATTAATGTGCTTTTGAGAATATTACCCCAGGGTAGCGTTTCTCAAACACACAGAGGTGGGGAGTATTCTAGTGTTGCTATTGTAAACTTTTTGTTTTGTGTTTGGGAAAAAATGATGGTGATTATTCAGATTTCATGCCATGTCTGAATGTTAATTATTTACTCTGGGCATGAAAATTGTGTGAATGCCAGCGATTTGTGTATACAAACATGCTTCAGATCACAGCGAAAGCAGGAGGAGCAGAGAGGAGCAGGGGAGCTCTCTGTGCATTCCCCTGTAGTGGAATATTTTCTAATTAATACTCAGCTTTGTTTACACACGCTTTGATTTAATTAAGTGATGAAGAAGAGAGTTGGATTAGCTGTTAATTGATTTAATTATCCAATTTGTTTGTCTCAGGCTTGATTCCAGCAGAGCTGCAACAACTGTGGAAGGAGGTGACGAACGCCCACGTGAAGGAGGAGCACAACAACGGCAGCAGCAACAGCCACCGGGGCCTGGACCTGGCACTGCCCAAGAACCCGCTCCTCAACCAGCACGCCTCCACCAACGGCCAGTACTTGAGTCACAAGAGAGAAGGGTGAGTCCTGTTCTCGTGTGTCTTGCTGGTCTTTCACCAGTGACACTGCAGTTCAGTGAAGGGGCCTTTATAACCTGTTATAGTGGCTTTCCGTCATTCACCAAATAAACCTGTGCATTTATATTTTCATTTCAGTGATAATTTTTTCTCAGTGCCTCAGGTGAAGAAAATGTCCCTGTAGATATTAATTTATAGCATCCATTCGGGCCATCACCATCACGTTTCAGTATAGCTGCTTGCACAGGGGGACTTTGCTGGGGTCCCACCGATCTGGAGCCAGCCTGCACGTTCACAGCCAAAATAAATCACTTCAGAACTTGAAAACTTGCTTCTCAGCTCAAATCTCAGATGGAAGCAAACGTTAGCTTCATCCATCGCAGTGCACAAGCTGCATGTTTAACCCAGCAAAGAGAAACTGATTCACTTAATTTCTGACCTTTTTGCTTTTTTGAATCACTTGTTCCAGTTTGTTCCATCCCCAAAAAGTTTGAGGATGGAACAACAGACCTGGAGATGCTGGAGAAGTCACTGACCTATGAGAACTTTGTGGAGTGGACAGAGAAGATGGTTGAAGCTGAGGTAGAAGTAGGTCTCCTGAAATTCAAGTTGGAGGAGAAATGACATGAAGAAGGTGCTGGTCAGCATGGGAATGGTGGACGCCTTTGACATGGTGAAGTGTGACTTCTCTGGCATGTCTTCCAAAGACCTGGTGCTTTCAGAAGTCGTGCACAAGGCTTTTGTTGAGGTCACTGAAGAGGGAACAGAGGCTGCTGCTGTCACCGTTCCTTTCATGGTGGCTTACTGTCTCCCCATTATTCATAACTTCATCGCTGACCACCCCTTCCTCTTCTTCATCCACCATAATCCCTCCAAGAGTGTACTCATCACTGGCTGATACTGCAGCTCTGAGTGAGACGGCGTGCTTTAGAGCAGAGGTTCGCAGCTGTGGAAGGTCCCCACAGTGATATCAATGTTTGTTTGGAGGCACTGCAGAAATGTGGAGGACAGCTGCTCTAATCACACCCTGATTTCCTGTCCTCTTATCGGTTCTGTGGTGTCCTTTTTGAGCAGATCAGGGAAATTTTATCCAGGAAGAGCCCGGCCACCGTTACAGGTGCTGTCTCCATTTCTGTGAAGCCTGTCGATCATTTATGGCTACTTTCATTGTTTCTGCAGATCCTCCATATTGCCACTGCTTGCTTCTGCCTGCCTTGTGCTTTGAGCAACGCCCTCCATCAGTGAAGGAAGGGTGGCGGAACTTTGGTTCCACATAAACTGCTATGAACCCAGGCTAATTCACCAGAAAGCACCAAGGTTCTGAGTCTCTGGATCTAGAACCTTGCTGCTCTGAAAAGGCTTTTGAAGATGTGCACACTTTCACAATCTCTAAAACAATCCTGTTAATGAGGCGGTCACTGTATTTCTCCTGTTTCATTATTAAGATGTGCAACTGTGACCGATTTCCTTAAGCAGTGTTTGCTTGTATTCTGGGAACTCTTGGAGCCGACCGGCCAGTTTAGAAATACAGCATTACACAGAACAACAACTGGGCGTATTGCATTTTCAAAACCAGCATGAATCATCCACGACAGCCTCCGTGAACTCTGTGTGTGTGTGCGCATGTTTTAAGGAAGGAATTAATTTGGCATCTTACACATTTGCTTGTTTTCTTGCACCAAAGCCTGATCTTTGAACTGCTTGTGAGGAGCCTCCAGGCACCGTGAGCTCACTGCATAACATCTGACTTGTGTTTCTGTGATCAAAACCTACGCGTCATTATAAAAGCAGTTCCGATGAAAACATGTTTAGCACAGTAAACCGAGCAGGCCTTCAGAGGTGAAGAGGGGCTGCTAGTGGGGGGGGGGGGGGGTGATGTAGAGAAGATCTGAGTGACTCCAAGAGGATATGATGGAATATTGCTGTTACTGCTATATAGATTTATGACATAGTACGTCTGCAGACATGCCATCTTTACAGTATTTCAGACTTATCTTCTGTGGAGAAAAATAAAACACTCTCCCAGGCTTCCAGTCCTTCATCCAGCATCGGGCTGAACGTCTGGTTTTCATGCCGTTAAAGATGAGTCGCAGTGGATGATATTGACTCGGTGTTCACTCCATCTCGTATTGTCGTGAGCGAGCAAACGAGGTGAGCATCGATGGCAGGAAAAAGGCTCCCAACCAGACTGTGCTGAGGGCTCCACGAAACATCAGAGAAGACAGAACACCAGAGCTGGGAGCACCTCTGCCTCGTGCTGACTGTCAGAGATTAAAGAAGTTGTCAGCAGCAGTTTAACACGAGCTTAAGTGAAGCAGGCAGCCTCAGTCTGAATATTCCCGCCAGTATCTTAGATGTGTCAGAAAACCAAGCAGGTGATTCTCATCCACCCCATCTGCTCAAGGAAGTGGATTACCTATCAAGTTTTTGAAATGTGCAATTACTAAGAAAGATGGCTGATAGAGAGCGAACACAAAACATTCCTTATT
Source organism: Pholidichthys leucotaenia (assembly GCA_020510985.1). Taxonomy (NCBI): domain Eukaryota; kingdom Metazoa; phylum Chordata; class Actinopteri; order Cichliformes; family Pholidichthyidae; genus Pholidichthys; species Pholidichthys leucotaenia. Next base: position 205,280,572 of record CM035837.1, on the reverse strand, counting down.
AAATGCTGAATGATGCTAATTTAGATTCACTCCACCAATAATCCTTCCTCGTGTTAATTTTGGAAAATAGCACCACTATCAAAAGCATTATTCCCCTCTTTTGATGATGCAGACTCAATTCTAATCAGACTCCATGGGAAGAAAAATGAAATATTAAGTATGATTATTCTAAGCAAGACTCTGAGAAAATGTCGGTGTTATAATCCAGGGATTTGAATAATCAGGTTGAAGATAATGGGCTGGGCCGGCCTGGGCGTAAATAGAGAGCATCCACTCATCCTCCCAGCGCTGAACTTAATGAACTTTTAATTGATGCGGTTTTGCGAGTCCTTTTGTCATGCAACAGAAACAAGCCTCTCTGCTGATGGGCCTGTTTTCCCGACTGGCTTCAGATTGGTTTACAGCAGGCCCTAAGTACCATGTAGTTAGTTTCATGTGTCATATAAAATCTGCCCAGGCACAACGACGCCTGCAACTAAAACCTTAAGTGCATCCACAGGAATCACTCACCGGCTTTGCACTTCCGTCTTAAGGAAGGAGGAGAAATTCAATCACTGCTGGCTTGACACAGCGAAGACGAGGCACATGTTCCTGCTTTTAGTTGTTTCAGAGAACACTCTGGCAAGGCGGGCTGGGATTTCTGTTTGTCTGAATAGCATCCCTGATGCTGCATGACCAGATCCTGAGTCACTCAATCTGTCAGCCCGGGTTGTTTCCCCGCCCGCGAGCTGCGATGCACAGATTGAGATATACCCCTGTGAGCCAGGTCATCTTTATTCAATGATGTGCTTATTTAAATCAAGTGTGCATGATCTGTATCTGACACAAATTCCCAATACATTGCTGCATCAGCTTTGGGGGGGGGGCATCCCTTCACAAAGCACTTGGCCCACTTTACCTCCCAACAACCATCAGCAACCACAGCTCAGGGACTGTAACACGGCAATCTGTTAAGGAGATAAATAATCAGATTTGGCACGGCACTCCCATCGCTCTCTTGCCTTTCATTTGTCTTATGCAAGAAAAAAATCCTGATAATTAAATAATTTAGGGTAAAGCATGTAGATGGAAGGAGAGGGATCCTAAGAGAGTCTGGGGGGAGGTGAGAAAATGGGCTAATATTAGTACCTACAACGAGGGGGAGACTTGTGACTCTGACCCAGCAAGGTGGAAGTCAGTCCGCCTCCCTTCTCTGCTCATAGATGCCACAGATCACGCCTCGTTTATGGCCCAGAGCATCTCGTCAAAACAAGTGAGCTAGAAAACAACTGGCTCACAGCTGTCAGAATCACCTTTGTGTGCAGTTGCTCCTGATACGCATAAAGCCAGTGCCACACCTGGACGGCTCGTGCTGCGTTCTGGCCGGGTCCGCAGGCATGTGAACGTGGACGTTCCTCTGAAGGAAGCTGACGACACGGTTTCCTTCATGGCTGTTACCGTGTCATTAGCGTGTTCCTCCACAGGGCTGGCTGACAGTGGTAACCCCTGACAGACCTGTTGTGGGTGCCAGTCAAAGGTGACGCAGCGCGGGGAGCTGCTGGTGGCTTCCCTGTTTTCACACTAGAACGTGCTCTTAAATGGGAGAAAACCCCATGAATGCCGCACTCTTCTCTTGTTACCCTAATGTAGCTCATTTGATATAAATTCTGTCATTTACTAGTGTTTAGCCGTCTACCGTTGAAAAGGGCCCTTCTGAAGCCAGCCCCTCATAGTGCTTTGTGCTCACTGATTCCCTGTGCACTCCGCATTTCAATATCTTATTAATGCAGAATTAACCAACAAGCCTCCTTGCAAAGAATTAAAAAAAGGATCCCTTTAAATTAAAAAGCGGCGTTACCTTCAGCAGTCCACACATTTCCTTGTTAAGAACTCATTATAACGGGTCTTCTGCCATCTATTTATTAGCTGTATCAAAACAGAGGTCTTAATGTGAATACATAATTCATAATTGAATAAAAAACATTCAGACTTTTGAAAGAGGCTGGAAAAAAGCTGCTAACCACATTCATGAATGCTTGACTGCTCCCTAATTGCAATGCAATTATCGCATGTTATGAACAATGTGAACTCTTAAGCAAGTAATTATAACACAAGGAAACCTGTGACGACCTTTAAAATTTCCTACTTGAGGTACAGCTTTACTAACATCGATACAAATGAGATTTTAATCTGAACATCAGCCTCTTTAATCCTCCAAAACTGGCAAATGGTTTTTAGATTAGGTTTTTTTTTTCTTTTTTTTTGTAATGCATTTATTCTTACATTTTTAATCGGAGCAGGTGGATGCTGGGTTAACGACTCAAAATGCAACTGTTTATTTTCTGCTTAAAAAGAAGTAGAAGTTGGCATCATCTCCTGTTACTGATTCTGTGTGTGAATGAGATTTCCGTGGCTGGGCTTATTCCCATGTGACGCCACAACAGTTCTCCGTCCTGTTGTATTAGAGAGCACACTGGAGGAGCAGCAGCAGCACGGTGCTCAGGAGCCGCCAGCAGCACAGGTGGTAGCGATATAGGCCAGTCCCCCAGGCTCTTGTAGCTGAAAGTTGTGTGTCTTGTATGGTGCCTGTGTCCATATGGCTGCTTGTCTTGCTTTTAGCAGACACTGCTGCCTCCATACAGGTCTCTCTCTCTCTCTCTCTCTCTCTCTCTCTCTCTCTCTCTCTCTCTCTCTCTCTCTCTCTCTCTCTCTCTCTCTCTCTCTCTCTCTCTCTCTCTCTCTCTCTCTCTCTCTCTCTCTCTCTCTCTCTCTCTCTCTCTCTCTCTCTCTCTCTCTCTCTCTCTCTCTCTCTCTCTCTCTCTCTCTCTCTCTCTCTCTCTCTCTCTCTCTCTCTCTCTCTCTCTGGTAAGCTAGGCTTCTGCGCCTCTTGCCATATGGAAGATGTTGTAAAGTTTGTTTTTCAGGGATGTGCCTCCTGCTATTTAGACTGATTGTGCAACGCCGCTCCCCATAGATGCATGTTTGTCAGCCCCCCGGTGACATGGACTGGTCAGTAGATGAATTGATAGCAGCCGGGGATGTTTACAGTTTGTGCTTGGTGTGAATGTAGAGAGTGCTCCAGGTGGGTTCTGTGATGCGGCAGAGGAAAGGGAGAGCGCCCCCACCAGTCTGAGACTAGAAGACTTGCAGCAAGGCTCAGCGGTGCTAAACAAATACACAGTGATTTGGTTCTCAGGGAGAGCAGCCTCCTCTCAGGGTCCCATTTTATGCATTTTCCAGAGAACAGTTTTAAGTTTAGACATCCACAAGTATGTAGAGTGCTGTGAAAAAGTTTTTGCCTCCTTCCTGTCACACTTAAATGGTTCAGATCAAACAAATTTTAATATTAGACAAAGATAATCCAAGTAAATACAAAGTGCAGTTTTTAAATGAAAGCCCCAAGGTGCTGATGCCTCGGTGCCTGTGGCATGGAGGGCTGTAAAAAAGTCACGCTGCTACTTCTAGTGGCCCGGCATAGTTATTACAATACCTTTCTTTGCAGCTGCATTGATGGTAAAGGTGAGTTAAATTTGTTTTTATTTTGAAAACAAAGCCTCATCTGGAAATTCTGGCAAATTAAAAGTGGAGAAAATATGGCGATACAATGATACCAGCATTTAGTTCCAGCTGATTTTGAGTGGGTGAGCTGAAAAGCTGCTAACAGACACATGGAGTGATTACTGTATGCCTACGTTGCCTTTGCGCCGAGGTATAAAAGTACAGAAGCACAATAATAAAATTAGGATCACAAAGAAAAATGCTGGAGTAACAGATTTTATTAATCAGTGCATGTGTAGTTACACAATGCCGTACAATAGCTGGACAAAATTTCCAGAAGTAAAAGCATAATTATGAATATTAAATCAGAACAGTTTGGAATGTTTCACACTGATGTATAATGAATATTGAGAGTTTCTTAAATAATCTTGTTAAAAATACTGAGTTTGTCCAAAGATTAATTAATTGAAATACAGCAGCAGTTTGTGGTCTAAACAGTAAAGATGTAATCTTCTTATTTAGCTTTCAGCCTGTTGTCGTCACACCTGCTCTGACTGCTGACCCTCAGCTTCACCACTGTGGACCTCAGAGAGACAAGGAGGAAAGAAAAACGGAATAAAAATGTGATTATTGTCACAGCTATAAAAACTACAGATGTCATGGTTCTCCTCAGCTTAATAAATTGCTTGGTTTAGTGAGTGAGTCATTTTAAAGTGAGTGAATGAAGCATGTCACACTGTGGTGTTTTTATGTTACTGACATTAGTATTAAGACTTAAAAAAATCAGCTGAACTTTAGAGAAAACTATTTAACAGGTTGAATTAATGGAACCAAGCAGTACCCATATGGGGAAAAAAAAATCAGACATTGGAAAAAAAATGTGACGTAACTTAAGCTTTAAGAATCAAATATTGGAGTTGTAGGAGTTATTAGTGTTTTAATGTTGAAATCGCTGCATAATTTAAGCCCAGAACTTACTTTTAAGTTTTTCCTTTTTTGCTGTGTTCAGCAGTCTGCTGTGGTCCGCCATGTTTCTGACCCGAGGAATGTTGGGACTTCAGTTTTTTTAGTGATGAACTGAAAACTCCAGGAAGAAAATACCTCATCTTTCCTTTGCAAAACTAAACAGCAAAACCAGTGTGAAAACAATCGATGTGATGAATAAATGGTGTAGTTGCTGAATATGTGGTTTTTTTTTTTTTTCCGTTTTCCAGCTATTTTAAAACACTTCAGCGTGCCAACAGGAAACGGAGATGGTGGACATGACAGAAATAATCATGATTAATGACTAACAGTAGTTTATAGAGTTGGTGTCCGTTTGTCCACTCCCACCATCTAAAAGCTGGAAAATGCTGGAAAACAGACGAGAAACAAAAACCCAGAAGAACATCTAAAGAACTGCAGGCCTCACTTGCCTCAGTTTGGACACTGGTCCATGATTCAACAATAAGAACGAGACTGGGCAAAAATGTCATCTATGGGAGACTTCCAAGGTGAAAACCACTGCTGACCAAAAAGAACACAGACTCGTCTCACATTTACCAAAAACCATCTTGATGACCCATAAGACTTTTGGGAAAATATTCTGTGGACTGATGAGACAAAAGTTGAACTTTATGGTAAATGGCGTTCACTTATATAGCGCTTTCTTTTTTCATCTCTAGATGACCAAAGAGGAAGGTGTGTATCCTGTTACATCTGGCATAAAACTAACACAGCATTTTGTAAAAAGATCTTAGCAACAGTCAAACATGGTGGTGGTAGTGTGATGGTCTGGGGCTGCTTTGCTGCTTCATTAATTATGCCTCGGTGAAAACGGAGGCATACAGTAATCAGTTGACGTGTGTGTGTCTGTCTGTCTGTTACCAGCTTTTTCAGTTCGCCCAGTCACAATTAAGTGCAACTAAAAGCTTGTATCATTGTATTGCCATATTTTCTTGACTTTTAATTTGCCAGAATTAAAGGCTTTGTTTTTGAAATAAATGCAAATTTAACTCACCTTTGACATCAATGGAGCCGGAGAAAATTGTATTGTAATAACTATGCCAGGCCACTAGAGACAGCAGTGTGACTTTTTTACAGCATGTGGAGTTGAACTGTTCAGTTTGGTGGCTCTTGGCTGCCGCTGACAGTGTGGGCATGTGAACTGCAGATTATTTTCACTGCACATGCATGTACTCCAAAACTACTGGGCGGATTTGGATGAAATTTTTACCAGAGGTGGTCCTTGGGCTAGAGAGGAACCCATAACATTTTGGTGATGATCCCAGAACGCATGCCCCCATCAAGGCTCTGGCACCGAGGCATCAGCACCTTGGTGCTTTCATTAAAACAGTTCTGCAAAGAAGAATGGGCCAAAATTCGTCAACAACGATGTAAAAGACTCATGGCCAGTTATCACAGACACATGATTGCAGTTGTTGCTGCCAAGGGTGGCACAACCAGTTATGAGATTTAGGGGCAATGACCTTTTCATACAGGGCCAGGCAGGTTTGGTTAGCTGTTTTCCTTTAATAAATCATTTAAAAAACTGCATTTTGTATTTACTTTGATTATCTTTGTTGAATGTTAAAATTTGTTTGATTTGAAAGATTTAAATGTGACATATATGCAAAAATGTAAGAATCTCACAAAGTGGTGAATGCTGACAAATGTGATTTTTGAATTTCATCAGGGCTCCGAATTGTTTGGCAACTGTTTCTTGTCGCCAAAAATTTGCTCAAATTGTCCAAATGTTCAAACAAATTTTTGCACATGTATTTTCCCGCAAACAGTTGCAAATGTTTGCAAAATAACTGTAAGCGTTTACAAACGGTTGTAACACGTGATGCCAAAGGGTTTTTTTTGTTTGGTTCACCAAGAAGTGAACACTAGCCAGAGTCGATAATATACACTACCGTTCAAAAGTTTGGGGTCACTTAGAAATTTCCTTATTTTTTGAAAGAAAAGCACTTTTTTTCAATGAAGATAACTTTAAACTAATCAGAAATACACTCTATACATTGCTAATGTGGTAAATGACTATTCTAGCTGCAAATGTCTGGTTTTTGGTGCAATATCTACATAGGTGTATAGAGGCCCATTTCCAGCAACTATCACTCCAGTGTTCTAATGGTACAATGTGTTGCTCATTGCATCAGAAGGCTAATGGATGATTAGAAAACCCTTGTGCAGTCATGTTAGGTCTGCAATGCTGTAATTGCTGCAAATGGAGGATTCTTTGACGAAAGCAAAGTTTGAAGGAAAAAATTATTTCAAATACAAATCATTATTTCTAACCTTGTCAATGTCTTGACTATATTTTCTATTCATTTTACAACTCATGGTGGTAAATAAGTGTGATTTTTCATGGAAAACACAAAATGGTCTGAGGTGACCCCAAACTTTTGAACGGTAGTGTATCTCGAGCCATTCTGGCTTATTTTGTTATATTTTCACTGTGGTGCTACATTGAACTGTTCGACTTAGCTTGGCTGTGTGGTCAGAGTCGGTGTGGCCAACCCCATTAGAGCTTGCATCAGTGGTAGACAGACAGGCCGCCTGGTGTTAGTTTACGAACCATCTGAATAATGGGGAGGGTTTGCGCACCCATTTTATAGGGTTGGGTCCAAGATTCACCTGGCAGAGCCCTGGTATTTTACCTGGAGTTGGCAAAAGGTCCCGAATGTTCCTAGGCGGTGGCAAAAGAGTGGAAAATAGTTGCTAATTGTCACCAGCTGTCTCTTACAAACACTTTCGTAAAGATTTGCAAAAATGTTACTAAACACTGCTAAATGTCGCCAATGATGGAGGCAAACCACGGAGATATAATAGGCTAGAGTGCTCACGGCTAGCAAATTTAGGCACCATATTGGTACTCAATATGGTCCTGTTCACATCTCCTGCAGCATTGTGATAACAGGGTATCCAAATAATGGTTCCTTGTATTTATCATATAAGTAAGCTACACATATAGAACGTTACGAACACAAATTTTAATGATATGTCCTGATTTAAAGTTGATTTTATTCTTTTCGTTGTGTCCAGCTGCAGAAAGCTTCCTGATCAGAATGCTGTTGTGATTATTATGTGTTCAGTGTATAACATGCAGATGTGATTAACTTCCCTCATTGTGTTTGGAGACATTTCAGTAAGAATTTCTTGGGCCCTATTTTGATGGTCATCTGCACACTTTTCCAACAGACTTTCTGTTGTGCGCCAGTTTTTGTTAGTTTCTGTCAGTGCATTGTCTGTTTTTTACACCTTGCATCACACCACCAAATTACCAGTAGACAGTGCTGGGAGGAGGAGAGTCATTTCCAAGAGGTGTGGTAGCACGCAATCTAATACGCATTACTATTATAGTGCATTCCATAAGAATCCACTTTTGATCAGGAAAAAGGAGGTCTATCATCAGAAGCGCATTGTTTAATGACATTTCAGTGGCATGTTTTGAAATTGTGTGGCTCTGGAGCTCAGGAGGAAGCGGCAGCACTGGGATCTTATTTTAATAGAATTGTAACAGTCATATAATCGCCCATCATTTTAATTATATGATGATCACGTACTAGTTTTTTCTTATTCCATCCACAATCTCATTTTAATTATGGACTTACTGTTGGAGTTTATACATTAGGCATTAATCTAGAATTTTTTTTAGGGGAATGAATGAATGAACAAGGAGTGTGCAGCGTTTTACTTTTCACTGTAACTCCCCACAGAGAAAGGAGATGTGTCCGCATTTACCTTGGCCATGCGCCCCAGGTTTCTAGCCTAGCAAGTTCCTCGACAGCCACCCGGCAGCCCCCGACAGAGGCTGCTGAGAGCAGGCTCACTTCGTGGTGGGGTCCAGAGGCGGAAGGAAAGCTGCACCAGATCATCTCCTTCCCTCCTACCCAGGAGGGATAGCAGGAGACCCTTGGTTGGCAAAACCAACAGGAGTGGGAGCCCTCCATCTCCCCACAGGAGTGACTTCCACGGCATCGTTAATGAACATTTGCACAGGCATCATCCTCTTTTCCTGAAGTGTCAAACCCATTCATGTCTGTGTGTGTACATATACCATATATCTGCCTCAGCCGCACGCCCTTGGTTTCCAGCTGGGCTGAGGCTGCCTGCACCATGCCTAGGGTTGTGGTTGTCCACCAACAAGCTCCCCGACTGCCACCAAAAGTGGGCTTGCTTCGTGGCTGGAGTTGCCGCAGACAGGAAGCTGTGCCAAAGCTCCTCTTTCCCTCCCAGCCGGGAGGAACTGGTACAGAGAGCCGCAAACTTTGGCAGACCCCCGCACAAGATGGGGGAGACCCTTGGTCAGCGAAAGCAGCAGGAGAGGGAGCCCTCCATCTCCCCATGGCCGGAAGTGACTTCCACGGCATTGTTAATGAAAGTTTGCACAGGCATCATTCTCTTTTCTTCAAGTGTCAAACCCATTCATGTCTGTGTGTTGCATCCGTATACACTACATTAAACCATTCAGCTGATTTTTCAGTTCAGCATTCTTCGCCGTTTGTTTTTTCTAACATAACTGGGCATCAGCTGTCATTGATGTCTTCCTCATTACCAAGCAGCATTACTATCATGTGCATTTTGGCTCACACACACAGGCTTTAGTCAGTGCAAAACCTGTCATGGTCACAATTCACTTTAGATAATGCACCTCTTTGCATTAAAGAGATGGGAAGGAGCACTTTGGAATGGATTATCCAAAACACACCTCTGAATGATTAGACAGGCCTCTTTCCGTCATGCGCCGGCGGAAAGTTCGTTTTTACGCTGTCGTGATGAGGAAATGAACTTGGAAATGCCCATAAACGTGTTATGCGTCTGTGACAACTGATCAACCGACCCCCGTTGTTGTAAGACGGCCCCTTGTGTTGTAGATGCTAAATAATGTATGAAGTTACACAGATAAAGCAGCGGACTGGTTTCTGCTGAACATTACAACTGTACAGTATTGTGCTGTGTGACTGTGATTAAGGAATAAACATCACATAAAAAAACATATGAACTGAAAATATTCTTTTTAACCTTCCCGTCAGTTCTCAGATACTTCAGTGTAGTGTAGTTGTTTTTTTTTTCCACAATATCTTTATTGAACCTTTTTTTTTAACAAACATGATACAAACAATCAAACACTAACACTAAAGTACTACAAAAAAAAAAAAAATGCACTAAAAACACCAACAACCACCAACAAAATCAAATCTTCAACAATGCTCCTCTGTTTAGTCTAGACAATCCAATACATAAGTATACATATTATGTTCACCAGTTTGGAATTTACAAGGTCCACACACATCATTCACCTTCTTCTTCAAGAGTTATGTTTAAATTTTTTACATAATCAATAAAAGGTCTCCATATATTCTCAAACACAATTTCCTTTGATTTCAGTATATATGTTATTCTTTCTAATGGAAGGTTTGTTAACACCTGTCTTAACCACAGAGTCACATCTGGTCTGAGTCTTTTTCCATAATAGTGCAATACATTTTTTGGCATTAAGCAAACTGAGGTCTATGAATGTTCTTTCACTTTTATTAAAATTATGCTTTTCTGGGTACAGACCCAACAAAAACAGTTTAGAATTCAATATGATTTGTTTTGAGATTATTTTTTCAATTGTTACCCTCACCTCTTCCCAAAACATTCTTATTAATCTACATTCCCATACACAATGAAATAGGGTTCCTTTACTTTCCATGCATTTTGTGCATGTATCTGGTATATTTTTGTTATATCTATTTAACTCCTCCGGTGTAACATACATCCGCATTAACCATTTGAAATGTATCAATTTAAGGCGTACATTTATTGATTTGGTTTGAGCTTCTGTACAAGTCAATTCCCATTGTTCCTCTGAAATTTCAGTTTGCAGATCTTCTTTCCAGTAGTTTAATCTTTTCAGTGAATTTTCACTTGAAGATAGTGTCAATGAGTTATAAAACTCTGAAATAATACCCTTTCTTTTACTATCTTTCATCAACATTTTTTCCAAGGATGAATAAATAGGTCGAGTGAGAGCTTTATTTTGATTTGATCGAATAAAGTTTCTAAGTTGAAGATATTTAAAAAAATGTGTTCTATTAAGATTAAATTTGATCCTCAGCTCTTCAAAAGACATTACGTTATCTGCACATGGCAAATATAAATCCTGAATCTTTTGTATCCCTTTTAAATTCCATACTTTAAATACAGCGTCCGCTCTCCCTGGTTTAAAATATTGATTACCCCATATTGGACTAAATTGTGACAATAACTGTGGTTCTTTTAAATAGTTTTTAGCTTCACACCATATTTTGATCATATGCTTTACAAATGGATTTTTAACTTGTTTTTGTAATTTTTTTGCCGAATCTGAGTATATGAATATGGGAAGAGGTAAAGGTAAATTGTATGATTCCATTTCAGTCCAGTGAGGGAGATCATTTGATGAAAAATAATATGTCATAGACCTCAGTTGTGCCGACCAATAATAAAACATAAAATTTGGACATTTCAGACCTCCACGATCAAATGGTAAATATAATAAAGACAGACTTAATCTAGCCCTCCTGTTGTTCCATATAAATTCCACTAACTTTTTTTTAATTCTTGAGAATAAATCTAAAGGTGGTGATAAGGGAATGTATTGAAATAAATAAAGTATTTTAGGTAAAATATTACTTTTAAGTATATTGATTCTCCCGATCATCGACATGGTAGTGACATCCATCTCTGAGTTAACTCATTGATATCTGACATTAAGGCTTCATAGTTGACACTGGCGACTGATTCTAGCTTAGGCACAATTTGGATTCCTAAATATTTAAACTGATTTACAACATTGAATTGATTTACCTCAGGGGCTGGGTAATTTCTCTGGGTCTCATTTAGCATTAATATTGAAGATTTAGTTTTATTTATTTTATATCCTGATATTTCCCCCAAATTCTTTATTAAATTCAACAAGGTCGGAATTGATTTTTTTAGATTCAACATAAACAAAATTATGTCATCGGCGTACAGGGAGATTTTATGTTCTGTTGGTCCAACTTTAATTCCATATATTTGTGAATGTAAACGTATCGCTAAAGGTTCAATTGCCATAGTAAACAGTAAAGGTGAAAGTGGACAGCCTTGTCGACATCCTCTATTGATTTTTATTGGTTTTGAAATATTGTTATTTTTTAGGATTTCTGCTGTAGCATTATTGTATATTATTTGAACCCATTTTATGAAATTATTTCCAAGTCCAAACCTTTGTAGGACTTCAAAAAGGGCCATTCAACTCAATCAAAGGCCTTTTCGGCGTCCAGTGATAGGAGAGCTGTATCCAGTGCTTCTTTATTAAAATAAATAATATTAAATAGTCTTCTTACATTATGGAAGCCTTGTCTTCCCTTTATAAGATAAGATAAGATAAGATAAGCCTTTATTAGTCCCACAACGGGGAAATTCCAGGATTGCAACAGCACAGGGATAGCAACACTCAGAGCAACAATCAGAAGGCAAGAAAAAAAACAAGCAAGCAAGAGCAGCTAATATACATATGTACGTATTACTATAAAATATATATATATACACACACACACAGACACACAGTGCAGAGCATTGTAGCTGGATGGAATAAATATATGAATATATGAACACACAGTGCAGAGCATTGTAGCTAGATGGAATAAATATGTAAATATATAAACACCCACAGTACGGAGCATTGCAGCTAGGTGGAATAAATATGCAAGTATATAAACACACACAGTGCGGAGCAATGTAGCTAGATGGAATAGTATGTAGATATATAAATATATAAACACACCCAGTGCTGAGCATTGTAGCTAGATGGAATAAATATGTAAATATATAAACACACACAGTGCAGAGCATTGTTGCTAGATGGAATGAAACAGCATAACCGTCTACTTAGTTATCCTACATGGTATGATTATGTGCCCATACATATTCTCACCCTCCATAGCGACCGGTATGTTCCTAGTTGTATGCCGGAGGGGACCATTGTGTAAGTCTATTGCATCTTTTGCATTCAAAAAACTATTAGTTTGTTACGTCTTTTTGCTATCTCTGCGAGCAGCCCTGCTTAGGTTGTACAGTCTGACAGCCGTTGGTAGGAAGGACCTACGAAACCTCTCGGTTGTGCACCTGGGATGATGTAGTCTGCTGCTAAATGAGCTCCTCAGTGCATTCAGTATGTCCTGCATAGGGTGGAACTCGGACTCCAGCAGAGATGACAGTTTAGCCACCGTCCTTCTCTCTCCTATCTCCTCCATCGGATCAAGGCGCTGCCCCAGGACAGAGCTAGCTTTCTTAATCAGTTTGTTCATTCTCTTCCTATCGGCTGCAGTAATGCCACTGCCCCAGCAGACCACTCCAAAAGTGATGGCTGATGCCACCACCGTGTCATAGAATGACTTCAGCAGCGCCCCTTGTACACCAAAAGACCTGAGTCTCCTCAGCAGGAACAGCCTGCGCTGTCCCTTCTTGTAGAGTGCATCAGTATTGTGTGACCAGTCTAGTTTATTGTTCAGATGAATACCCAGGTACTTATAGGATGTCACCATCTCGATGTCTGTTCCCTGTATATTTACTGGTACTGTGAGGGGCTGCCCATGCCTGCGGCAGTCCACCACCAGCTCCTTAGTTTTCCTCGCGTTGATCTGGAGGCAGTTCCGATGGCACCAGTCCACGAAGTCCTGGATAAGCCCTCTGTACTCAGCTTCATCTCCATTGGAGATGAGGCCAACGATCGCAGAGTCATCAGAGAACTTCTGTAGATGGCAGTGTGTTGTGTTGTGTGAGAAGTCCGCAGTATAAAGAGTGAACAGGAAGGGAGCCAGCACCGTTCCCTGGGGGGCCCCCGTGCTACTGATGATCGTGTCGGACACACAGTCCCGGGTTCTCACAAACTGAGGCCGGTTCGTGAGGTAGTCCAGGATCCATGATGACAGGTGCTGGTCCACCCCTGCGCGCAGCAGCTTGTCCTTCAGGATCATCGGTTGGATGGTGTTGAAAGCACTGGAGAAGTCAAAGAACATGATCCTCACCATATTCCCGGGCTTCTCCAGGTGGGACAGAGAACGGTGAAGGAGGAAGATCACCGCATCCTCCACCCCAATGCCATGCTGGTAGGCGAACTGGAGTGGATCCATCGCTGGTTCCACCAGGGGGCGGAGGTGAGCAAGGAGCAGTCTCTCCAGGGTCTTCATCAAGTGGGACGTCAAGGCCACCGGTCTGTAGCTGTTCAGGTCTTTGGGGTGGGAAGTTTTTGGTACAGGTACCACACAAGATGTTTTCCACAGCTGTGGTACCCTCCCCAGTTTCAGGCTCATGTTGAAGATATACGTCACAATCCCACACAGCTGGTCTGCACAGGACTTGAGGAGCTTTGCGCTGATGCCGTCCGGTCCCGGCGCCTTCCTCGCCTTGATCTTCCTCAGCTCCGTCCTCACCTGGGTCCTGGTCAGGGTCAGGATGGGGGGCTGTGTGTTGGGAGTGGGGGGGTGTTGGTGGAGTGGGGAGTGGGCAGCAGGACTTGATTTCTTTAGAGGCAGCAGTGGTTGTTGTGCAGTCAGGGGGGAGGGCGGTTGGTCAAATCTATTGAAAAACAGATTCAGGTTGTTCGCCCACTCCCTGCCCCCTGTGGCCTGGGGGGAGGTATTCTGGAGCCCCGAGATGGTTTTGAGGTTTCTCCAGACCCCGCTGATGTCGCTCTGTTGCAGCTTGTCCTCCATCTTCTTCCTGAAGCTGTCCTTGCCTTCTCTGATCTTTCTCCTCAGCTCCCTCTGTACGGACTTCAGCATCTCCCTGTTCCCTGACCTGAAGATCCTCTTCTTCTCTCTCAGAAGTGTTTTTATCTCAGGGTTGATCCAGGGTTTGTTGTTTGAGTGACGCCGTATGGTCTTGGTGGGAACGGATTTGTCCACACAGAAGCTGAGGTAGCCCGTGAAGGTGTGAATGAGGCCATCGATGTCCTCACCATGTGGATCGCAGAGCTGCTTCCAGGCGGTGGCTTCAAAACAGCCCTTTAGGGTGTCCATTGTCTCCTCAGACCATAACTCCACAGTGTGCATGGCCGGAGGTTGTCTGTGCACTAGGGGTTTGTACACCGGCCGGAGATGAACCAAGTTGTGATCCGATCTCCCGAGTGGGGGGAGTTGTGATGAGGTGTACGCCTCCTTAGTGTTTGCGTAGAATAAATCCAGTGTTTTATTGTCTCTAGTGTGGCATGTGACATACTGGGTGAACGTGGGTAGAATGGGAGACAGTGAAACATGGTTGAAATCGCCTGAGATGAGGAGAAGAGCATCTGGGTGTTCTGTCTGCAGCCTGCTGGTTACTGAATGGATGACGTCACGTATAAAGCCATTCTGATCTCGATTAATAATATTTGGTAAAATTTCTTGTATTCGTCTTGCTAAAATTTTACAGATTATCTTAAGGTCGGCATTTAATAGGCTTATTGGTCTCATATTTTCACATTTATTAGAGGGCTTACCTGGTTTTGGCAGCAGTATAATTAAGGCATTATTTATGTATGATGGTAAATTATTATTTTGAAATGCTTCTAAAACCATTTCCAAAAAAGGTTTTATTAATTTATTCTTAAATTTTTTATAAAGGTCAACTGGAAGACCATCTGATCCTGCACTTTTTCCTGATTTCATATTATCAATGGCTAGCCCAACTTCTTCTTGACTAATTTTAGACTCCAATATCTCCCTGTTTTCATTTGGAATACACGGTATAGATAGTTCGTTCAAAAACCCATTTAGTTTTGTTAAATCAGATTCATTTTTGGTATCATATAATTTTTCATAGTAATCTCTAAAGGCTCTGTTAATTTCTAAAGGATCTATAACTACCTGTCCGTTACTTATAATACTGGTAATTGGTGTTTTAATTCCATATATTTGTGGATGTAAACGCACTGCCATCGCCAAAGGTTCAATTGCCATAGTAAACAGTAAAGGCGAAAGTGGGCAGCCTTGTCGACAACCTCTATTAATTTTTATTGATTTTGAGATATTGCTATTTGTTAGGATTTCTGCTGTAGCATTATTGTATATTATCTGAACCCATTTTATGAAATTCTTTCCAAGTCCAAACCTTTGTAAAACTTCAAAAAAGGGCCATTCGACCCTATCAAAGGCCTTTTCAGCATCCAATGATAGGAGAGCTGTATCCGGTGCTTCTTTATTAGAATAAATTATATTAAATAATCTTCTTACATTATGGAAGCCTTGTCTTCCCATTATAAAGCCATTCTGATCTCGGTTAATTATATTTGGTAATATTTCTTGTAGTCGTCTTGCTAAAATTTTACAGATTATCTTGAGGTCTGCATTTAATAGGCTTATTGGTCTCATGTTTTCACATTTATTAGAAGGTTTACCTGGTTTTGGCAACAGTATAATTAAGGCATTATTTATATATGGCGGTAATTTACTATTTTGAAATGCTTCTAAAACCATTTCCAAAAATGGTTTTATTAATTTATTCTTAAATTTTTTATAGAGGTCAACTGGAAGACCGTCAGGTCCCGCACTTTTTCCTGATTTCATATTATCAATGGCTAGCCCAACTTCTTCTTGACTAATTTTTGACTCCAGTATCTCCCTGTTTTCATTTGGAATACATGGTATAGATAATCCGTCCAAAAACCCATTTAGTTTTGTTAAGTCAGTTTCATTTTTTGTATCATATAGTTTTTCATAATAATCTCTAAAGGCACTGTTAATTTCTAAAGGATCTACGACTGCCTGTCCGTTACTTATAATACTGGTAATTGGTGTTTTAAATTCTAATTGTTTAATCTGCCATGCCAATAATTTTCCTGATTTTTCACCTTGTTCATAAAAAGATTGTTTCAATCTTAGAAGACTTGAGGCAGCTCTATTCGCTGATTTTTTTTGTCGTATTCAGCTCTCAAAATCAGTAATTCATTCTCCAACCTTGGATCACTTCCTGCATACACTTTTTCCTGAAGACTTTTTATTTTATGTTCCAATTTAGCTCTCTCCTCTCGAGTCTTCTTAGATTTTGATCCTATATAACTAATAATATGTCCCCTAATAAAAGCTTTGAAAGCCTCCCACTTTACACATGCTGATGTTTGTGTAGTATTGATGTCAAAGAACTCATCTATCTGTTTTTCTATATACTTGACAAATTCCTCATCCTGAAGCCATTTATGCTGAAATTGCCATCTACCTGATTCCTTTGTCAATTTTTTATCTACATATATTAGACAACAGGGTGCATGATCAGAGATCACGATGTTATCATAAAAGCAGTTTTGAATCTTGGACCTTAATTCTGTGGAAATCAAAAAATAATCAATACGTGAGAATGTCTTGTAGGTACTGGAATAACAAGAATAGGCTTTAACTTGTGGTTTCATTTCTCTCCATATATCTAACAATCTCAATTCTTTCATAAAATGATTAATAGTCATCCTACATCCATTGTGTGTACAATCCAGTCCTGTTGATCTATCTATACCTGGATTCAATGTACAATTAAAATCCCCTGCTATTATATGTTGCCCTGTAAGTGATGATAAGATAAGAAATAAATTAGCAAAGAACTTTTGATCATCTATATTGGGACCATATAAGTTCACAAGATTTATATTTTCTAATAGCAAAGAACCTTGAATGATTACATATCTTCCAAATTTGTCTCCAATTACATTTTTCACTTGAAAAGGGACTGATTTATGTATGAGAGTCATAACTCCCCTGGCCCGGGATGAGAATGATGAGGTGAAGACACTTCCTTGCCATCTACTCCTAATTCTTTTTATATCCTCCTCTATTAGATGAGTTTCTTGTAAAAACACAATTTTTGAACCCATGTCTTTTATTTTATTCATAACTTGTTTAAGTTTTTTTAAATTTTGTAGACCTCTGCAATTCCATGAAGTTAAATTAAGATTAACGCTTTGGTTTATGATCAATAGAGAGTTTGGGATTACCTTGCAGTGTAAACATGCTCATACAGAGAAGCAAAAAAATGAGTGGTTGAACATTCATCCTACAAACTACACACAAACAAATTTCCCCTTCCCACACTTGTGGCAAACCCCCCAAAATCAAAAGAAAAATTCCGTCTCCCGATATAGCCATCGACCTCTCCACACCCACGGGGAACAGCCTAAGCCACTCCTTCTTCATCCTCCCAATCACCCTAACTCTACTGCTTTTAATGACGTAACATTAACTCTCCTCTGTAGTTTTCCAACTTAACTCCAAAATTTTTAGCAACTTTGTACATCATAGTTTTTTTGTTTGTTTTGTTTGTATTATATATTAAAAAAAAAAAATCTATATTTTGTAAACTTGCTATTTACTTCAAGTCAGTCAGATGCCTGTGCAAATGCTTAATTATTCTACCTTATATTTTGTTCATGCTTAGCTCCCACCAGTCTCTTCTTGATGAACTCCTGCGCTTCCTCTGGGGTCTTGAAGATGTGGGTTCTGCCCTCATACGTGGTCAACAGTCTCGCAGGATAGATTACACCATGACGAATCCCAAGGTTGCGCAGCTCCTTACGTATGGGATCAAACTGCTTCCTCAATTGTTGGATTCCTGTGGCCAAATCTGGGTAGAACCGCACCTGCTGATCCTGGTGTTTAATCTCTCCTTTAGCTCGTGCAGCGTTGAAGATCTTCATCCTGTCTCTGTTGCTGAGAAACTTCATAATTAAGGTCCTCGGCGGTCCCTTATCTCTCCGTGGGCCAATACGATGTGCATTTTCCAGAACCACTGCTGATTGCAACTTCTCGCTGCCCAGCACCTCCGGAATCCACTTTTCCAGAAAGGAACATACGTCCCGACCTTCTGATTCCTCTGGAAGACCCACCAGCCTCAAGTTATTCTGTCTCGACCGAGATTCCAAATCCAAAATATTATCTTCCAGACATTTATTTTTTTTTTCCAAAGTGCGCACCTTTAATTGAAGACGGGTGACGTCATCTTCAGCACTAGAGAGACGGAGCTCCATCTGCGCCATTCGTTCTACACAGTCACCCAATTCCTTTCTCATTCCTTCCAACGCTGCCATAATCCCATCAAATCTAGAGGAAAAGTCCGCTCTCATTGAACTCATGGCAGCCATCAGCGCATCTGCGCCGCTCCCCGCAGACATCGCACCGTTGCCAGCCTCCTCCGCCATATATGGAGTTTTATTTGCTGCGTCACAGACCTGAAAGTCCGTTAATTTGGACTGTTTCGGGGGCTCGCTTTTTCCTCTACCTGGTTTTCCAGCCTTAGGCTTCGCCGACATATCCTCGCCCAAACGCTGGGATACGTTCTGTCCCAAATGAGAGAGTTATTTGCCGATTTTTTTTTTTCTCCAGGAGCAGAGCAGAGTGAGACACGTCCGTCTTACGTGGCAGCCATAACCGGAAGTCTCAGTGTAGTTGTTTATACTGGTACTTACAGTGAGCAACAGAGTTACTGAGTCTAGAGATCTTCAGTATTTGTTATAGGTTAAACACTATAAGTATCAGTTCAATATTCTTTCTTTTTCTATTGGCAAAGAATGAGAAGACAACAAAAAACCAAAAGAAACGCTTACATATACAGGAGACAATCTTGAAAAGTTACTATATTTGTTATTGTCATCATCACCATTATTATTATTATTGCTAATAGTAGTAGTATTTCTTATTATTATGCCTCGGTGAATGGAGGCATATGGTAATCACTCAATGCATCTGTGTGTGGATCTGTCCGCCTGTCTGTTTCAGCTTGTCCGGTCAAAATTAAGTGGAACTAAATGCTTGTATCATTGTATCGCCATATTTTCTCGACTTGTAATTTACCAGAATTACCAGATGAGGCTTTGTTTTCGAAATAAACACAAATTTAACTCACCTTTACCATCAATGCAGCTGTGAAAACAGGTATTGTAATAACTATGCCGGGCCGCTAGAAGTGGCAGTCTGACTTTTTTACAGCCCTCCATGCCACAGGCACCGAGGCATCAGCGCCTTGGGGCTTTCATTTAAAAACTGCATTTTGTATTTACTTGGATTATCTTTGTCTAATGTTAAATGGTTCAGATCAAACAAATTTTAAGTGTGACAGGAAGGAGGCAAAAACTTTTTCACAGCACTGGCTTTGTTTTCAAAATAAACACAAATTTAACTCCCTTTTACCATCAATGGAGCTGGAAACAAAGGTATTGTAATAATTATTCAGGGTCACTAGAGGTGGCAGTGCAACATTTTTACAGCACATGGATGACTTCCTGTCATAGTCGATTAGGGCTGGGTGATATACCGAATATATTCATTGTATTGATACATTTGGCCCCCCGCGATACATAAATCCATTATCTCGTGGATAATCGAATATTTATCATGTTAAAATGAGCTGCTGCTGCAAGACAGGTTTGTCTGCAGCTTGGCTGCTGAAGTCTGAAAGCGGAAGCTCTTTAGGATTACCGCGGCTGTCCCGCCCCCCTGCATGCTCATAGAGAAATCTAAACTGCAGTGAGCTGTTATGATTACTAATGCTAGGATCCAGGTGCGAGAACGGCCACAGAGGGAGACGGAGACCAACAAACAATTTAACAAAATTTATTGTACAAAATGAATGAGGAGCCTCAAGTCATTCAACCTCACCACCGGGAGACAGCCGAGGGAAGAGAGAAATGATGAGTTGGGCAAGAAGGGGACAATAAGCAATTTGGCAAGGAGATGAATAACTTACTGTGATAGAACAGCTCCTGGCAGGTGAGGTAAACAAACAAACTGCCTCCAGCAGGTGAGAGAGCAGCAGGATGGAGTCCGGGAGCCTCAGGTTGAAGACACCTGTACCACTAGCCACTGTGGCTGAACTTCAGAGACAAGAGGGTGCTGTCCGGAGGAGTTAATCCAAGCCAGATCAAAACTGAGATGAGGACAACTTTTCCAGACTTACAGAATCCAACCATGGAGGCTGAGGGGTGACATGAATGGAGGAAAGAGGAGCCCAGGTTGGTGAGGTGGTGGTGCAGGCGTGTGAGCGTGCAGAACCGGGGTGACCCACAGACAGACAAGGCAGGCAGCTTAACCAGGAGCAGAGCAAAAATTCAGGTCGAGACAAAACACCACAATATTCAGGCAAAGTTTCTAGGAGCACGATAATCAGCAGCTTTACCAATTTAATCACCCTTTATTGTCATTCAACTGTACAACCAATCATGTACAGTAGAACAAGATTGTGTTTTACCTAACTACTGTGTTAATCACACACACCCCAAGTGTAGAATCAGAGGGCCGCTGCCATGCAAGTCGCCGCCACAAATTTCCCTCCTCCATTCCATTATTGCTGAGCACCAAGCTGGACGGCAGGAAGTTCCACTTTTTATATGGTCTTCGGCATGACCCGACCGGGATTTGAACCCCTGCCTCCCGGGTGTGGGGTGGATGCTCTACCAACAGTTGGTCCGGCGCTGGTCTGCTCTCCACTGCTCCTACTTAAGCGCCTCACACAAACAGGAGCAGGTGGAGACAATTAGGCCAACGGTCACCAATTAGAGCCACCCCGGTCTGCAAAAGAAATAAGGAATGGTTAGCAGCAGCTCACCTTGGAACCACCAGAGGGCTCACTCACCGGACTTCACACGAGCAGAGATGAAAAGGAAGATACCAGAATAAACATAGGCTCACTTTAAGGACAGGAAACGGGGGGTGGATAAACATTTCAAGTCTGAACTGTGCACGTTCGTTCGCTAAGTGAACGAACCTAGCAAATGAACTTTCAAAATAAGAGCTCCTATCTGGTCTTGCAGCCCTTGAAAATAAGAGTGAGTGGCTCACCAAATAAACAACTGATGGAATGTAGACACATTTTTAAAAAGCAATAAATTATACTTCTGTCACTTATTAGACCAAGCATTAACTGTGTGGTAAACTGAAACATTTCTGCCCATGTCGATAAACTTGATGCGAGTTCAAAGGAAAAAAGACACTTTGCTCAGTGACCTATTGTTCTGAAGAATTTTCTGACACAAGTTTTCATTTTACTGTTCAACTTTTTCATAAGTGAAATGAATATATACATGTATTTCTAATAAAAATGTAAGTGAAACAAAATTTTAAAGAATGAACCAGGAAATGTGTAGGAGGAGGCAGAGCGGACCAATCACAGCTCTTGCAATTTACATCACCGCAATGTGTAGTTGTATTTCTGCAAGTAGTGGGGTACAATGTAGCGATTGCATTGGGTACACCAGTGTTTTGACGCAGAAGCATAAGGGGGCGTGTCCACCAAACATGTTTTTTCTCCTGTGAGCGTATTTTCTATTCATTCTATACATACAGTGGGGCAAAAAAGTATTTAGTCAGCCACCAATTGTGCAAGTTCTCCCACTTAAAAGATGAGAGGTCTCCAATTTTCATCATAGGTATACCTCAACTATGAGAGACAAAATGAGAAAAAAAAAAAAAATCCAGAAAATCACATTGAAGGATTTTTAATGAATTAATTGGTAAATTCCTCGGTAAAATAAGTATTTGGTCACCTACAAACAAGCAAGATTTCTGGCTCTCACAGACCTGTAACTACTTCTTTGAGAGGCTCCTCTGTCCTCCACTCGTTACCTGTATTAATGGCACCTGTTTGAACTCGTTATCAGTATAAAAGACACCTGTCCACAACCTCAGTCAGACTCCAAACTCCACTATGGCCAAGACCAAAGAGCTGTCAAAGGACATCAGAAACAAAATTGTAGACCTGCACCAGGCTGGGAAGACTGAATCTGCAATAGGTAAGCAGCTTGGTGTGAAGAAATCAACTGTGGGAGCAATTATTAGAAAATGGAAGACATACAAGACCACTGATAATCTCCCTCGATCTGGGGCTCCACACAAGATCTCACCCCGTGGGGTCAAAATGATCACGAGAACGGTGAGCAAAAATCCCAGAACCACACAGGGGGACCTAGTGAATGACCTGCAGAGAGCTGGGACCAAAGTAAGAAAGGCTACATCAGTAACACACTACGCCGCCAGGGATTCAAATCCTGCAGTGCCAGACGTGTTCCCCTGCTTAAGCCAGTACATGTCCAGGCCCGTCTGAAGTTTGCTAGAGAGCATTTGGATGATCCAGAAGAGGATTGGGAGAATGTCATATGGTCAGATGAAACCAAAATAGAACTTTTTGATGAAAACTCAACTTGTCGTGTTTGGAGGAGAAAGAACACCATACCTACTGTGAAGCATGGGGGTGGAAACAACATACTTTGGGGCTGTTTTTCTGCAAAGGGACCAGGACGACTGATCTGTGTAAAGGAAAGAATGAATGGGGCCATGTATCGTGAGATTTTGAGTGAAAACCTCCTTCCATCAGCAAGGGCACTGAAGATGAAACGTGGCTGGGTCTTTCAGCATGACAATGATCCCAAACACACCGCCCGGGCAACGAAGGAGTGGCTTCGTAAGAAGCATTTCAAGGTCCTGGAGTGGCCTAGCCAGTCTCCAGATCTCAACCGCATAGAAAATCTTTGGAGGGAGTTGAAAGTCCGTGTTGCCCAGCGACAGCCCCAAAACATCACTGCTCTAGAGGAGATCTGCATGAAGGAATGGGTCAAAATACCAGCAACAGTGTGTGAAAACCTTGTGAAGACTTACAGAAAACGTTTGACCTCTGTCATTGCCAACAAAGGGTATATAACAAAGCATTGAGATGAACTTTTGTTATTGACCAAATACTTATTTTACCGAGGAATTTACCAATTAATTCATTAAAAATTCTTCAATGTGATTTTCTGGATTTTTTTTTTCTCATTTTGTCTCTCATAGTTGAGGTATACCTATGATGAAAATTGGAGACCTCTCTCATCTTTTAAGTGGGAGAACTTGCACAATTGGTGGCTGACTAAATACTTTTTTGCCCCACTGTATTTTCTCGACTTATAAGTTGCCACCATTTCCAGACAAGGTCTTGTTTTCAAAATAAACACAAATTTAGCTCACCTTTACCATCAATGCAGCTGTGAAAAAAGGTAATAACTATTCCTGCCCACTAGAAATTCTCATGTTCTCCCCGTGCCTGCGTGGGTTTACCCTGGGATTTCTCCGGTTTCCTCCCACATGCCAAAAACATGCAAGTTAGGTTAATTGGCATCAAAACTGGGGATTCTAAATTGTCCTTAGGTATGAATGTGAGAGTGAGTGGTTGTCTGTCTCTCTGTGATGGCCCTGCAATGGACTGGCGATCTGTCCAGGGTGGACCCTGCCTCTCGCCCAAAGATGCTGGGATAGGCTCCAGCCCCCCCGCGACCCGAAAAGGATTAAGCGGAAGAAGATGGATGAATGAATGAATGAACTTATTATTAGTACCGGAGTGGTGGCCTAGTTGGTAGAGCAGCCGCCTCACAACCAGGAGGTAGTGGGTTCAAATCCTGGCTGGGTCATACCAAAGACCATATAAAAATGGTACTTTTCTCCTTCTAGCTTGGTGCTCAGCATGATGGAATGGGGAAAGAAAAGCTAACGCACAGAGCTATCAGAGGACTGACGCCCCCCAACCCCACTGTAGCTTGCACTACTCACAGTAGCTGTGTGGCCTAGGGTCAGTGAAACAGAGATAGGCACTGCCCCATACAGCACATGGTGTCCCACCTGCTGTGGAAGGGATTAACTTAATTTATTAGTAGTAGTAGTATTTGTTATTAATATTAGTAATATTAACTCTTATTATTATTACTATTACTTATCATCATGACATTATTCCAATAGCAGGGGAGGATGCCATTCAGACCCAGTAGACCTAAACGTACAGTGAGGTTGTGCTGGGAATGTCTGGCTGAGGTCTCTGTCCGGGATATCTTCATCTCCCACCTCCGGAAGAACTTCAACCACATTCCAAGGGAGTCTGGAGACATGGAGTCTGAATGGGCCATGTTCTCCACCTCTATTGTTGAAGCGGCTGCCCAGAGCTGCGGCCACAAGGTCATTGGTACAGCTTGTGGTGGCAACCCCCGAACCAAATGGTGGACACCAGTGGTGAGGGGGGCCATCAAGTTGAAGGAGTCCTATCGAGCTTGGTTGGCTTGTGGGACTCCCGAAGCAGTTGAGGTGTACCGGCTGGCCAAGCGGAGTGCAGCTCAGGTGGTCGCTGAAGCAAAAACTCGGGTGTGGGAGGAGTTCGGTGAGGCCATGGAACAAGACTTTCGGTCAGCCTCAAAGATTATGGCAAACTGTCCAGCGACTCAGGAGGGGGAAGCAGCTCCCTGTCCACACTGTGTATGGTGTGGATGGGGCGCTGTTGACTTTGACTGGGCATATCGTCGGGTGGTAGAAGGAATACTTTGACGATCTCCTCAATCCCACTGACATGCCTTCCAAAGAGGTAGCAGGGCTTCTGGACGAGGGGGATTACTCGCCCATCACAGGGATCGAGGTCATCGAAGGGGTTAAAAAACTCTTTGATGGCCGGGCCCCAGGGGTGGACAAGATTTGCCTTGAGTACCTCAAGGCCCTGGCTGTTGTAGAGCTGTCATGGTTGACACGCCTCTGCAACATTGCATGGAGGTCGGGGACAGTGTCTTTGGCATGGCAAACCAGGGTGGTGGTTCCTTTCTTCAAGAAGGGGGACTGGAGGGTTTCCAACTTTAGAGGGATCACACTCCTTGGCCTCCCTGGGAAGGTCTATGCTGAGGTACTGGAGAGGAGAGTCTGGCTGTTGGTCCACCCTCGGACTCAGGAGGAGCATTGTGGTTTTCGGCCTGGTCGTGGCACATCGGACCAACTCTTTACCCTCTCGAGAATCCTTGAGGGTTCATGGGAGTTTGCCCAACCAGTTTACATGTGATTTGTGGACTTGGAGAAGGCATTTGACCACGTCCCTTGTGGGTTTTTTGTGTAGGTTTCGGGCTCATTGTTACGAGCTATCTGGTCTCTATATGACCGTTGTGAGAGTTTGGTTCGTACTGCCAACACTCGGACTCATTCCCAGTGAGAGTTGGACTCCGCCTGGGCTGCCCTTTGTCACTGATCCTGTTCATAATCTTTATGGACAGGATTTCTAGGCGCAGCCAGGGAATGGAGGGTGTCATGCTTGGTGACCACAGGATCTAATCTCTGCCGTTTGCAGATGATGTTGTCCTGTTGGCTTCATCCAGCAGTGACCTACTGGTCTTACTGGGATGGTTTGCTGCAGAGTGTGAAGCAGCTGGGATGAGAATCAGCACCTCCAAGTCCGAGTCCATGGTCCTCAGCCAGAAAAAGGTGGATTGTCCTCTCCGGGTTGGGGACAAGCTCCTGCCCCAAGTGGAGGAGTTTAAGCATCTTGAAGTCTTATTCACGAGTGAGGGAAGAATGGAGCCAAAGATTGACAGATGGATCAGAGCAGCATTTGCAGTGATGCAGACGTTTAAGCTCTAAGGCAAAGCTGTTGATTTATCGGTCAATATATGTTCCTACCCTCACCTATGGTCACAAGCTTTGGATAATGACCAAAAGAATGAGATTGCAGACACAAGTGGCTGAAATGAGCTTTCTTCGTAGGATTGCTGGACTCACCCTCAGAGATGGGGTGAGGAGCTCAGTCATCCGGGAGAGGCTCAGAGTAGAACCGCTGCTCCTCCACATTGAAAGGAGCCAGTTGAGGTGGTTTGGGCATCTGATCAGGATGCCTCCTGAATGCCTCCCACTTGAGGTGTTTTGTGCACATCCCACTTGGAGGAGACCCTGGGGCAGACCCAGGACTGGCTGGAGAGACTACGTCTCCCAGCTGGTCTGGGAACGTCTTGGTATCCTCTCTGAAGAGCTGGAGCAGGTGGCTGGGGAGAGGGAAGTCAGAGCTTCTTTGCTTGAACTGCTGCCTCCGTGACCCGGGCCTCTGGAAAAGCGGTAGAAGATGGATGGATGGATGGATCATTATTTCTATTAGTAGTAGCTGTTGTTGTTCTTATTATTATTACTATTATTAGTAGTAGTAGTAGTATTTATTACTATTATTAGATGGAATAGTAGTAGTACTAGTAATAGCAGTAATTGCGCAGTGGTTAGCACCGCGGCAGCACAGTTTACCCTCGGCCGGGGGATCGCGGGGATCATGAGATTGTGGGTTCGATCCCTGCCCCCGGCCAACAGTGATCTGTGTGGAGTTTGCATGTTCTCCCCGTGTTTGCGTGGGTTTACTCCGGGATTTCTCCGGTTTCCTCCCACATGCCAAAAACATGCAGGTTAGGGAGTTAAGGGGCGCTTGCGCACGCAGCGACCGGCAGCTGGTGGCTTGTCACCGGACTGCAGAACAAATCTACCTACGGGTACAAAATAAGTCAAAAAAAAAAATAGATTGTTTTTTATTAGTAGTAGCAGTGGTATTAATTAGTTATTATTATTATTATTATTATTAAAAATAAGTTCTTCTAAAATTACTTACCAGATGTGTTTGGACTTGCCATCCTCACAACTACAATTGTATGAATGAGCATCACGATAAAAAGCAGATGAACAGAAGAAAAACAAAATTTCTTGCATAAACAGGAGACGGTCTTGAAAAGTTGATACGAGTGCTGAAAACAGTCACATCAGTGTTTAAATCATTTAATAACATTATTAAAACTGAACATTTTATATTTTTATTAATTTTCTGCCATGATCAGGCATTGTCCATGACAATAAATACTGTTTAGTTCATATAATATTCAGCTTCTTCAGCCAAAATGAAGAAAATGCAGTCCATGCCTATGTGGTTCAGTGGCTTGTTTGTGTTTCTTATCAGCACCTAAAACTAGCCTGGTGGCTAGTGATGGGCACTCTAGCCTGTTATGTCTCTGAGGGGAAACCCTGAACATTCGTCAGAAAAGTTGGCAAATCCAAAAATTGCAGCGTTCGTCAGCATCCATCGCTCCGTCAGATACTATCCTCAAGACAAAAAAAAACATGAAACATGATGTCATGAAAGCTCATGACATCATAAAACCCAGGAAATGCTGTCTGGGTCTTTAAAGTTTAAATAGAAGCACTGTTTATTTCTTTTTGAAGTGTCTTTTTTAATATTTTAATGGCTTACATGTAACCTATGATCATATTATATAAAGTTAAAACACAAATTTTTTTTGCACATTATGGTACCTTTTAAAGCAGAGCAAGTGAGGACCATGAAGTCCATAGGCCACTGGAAACGAGAGACAAAATACGGAGGAAGGTGTGAACCATCTTTAGGGGAAGAACTGTGATCCCTGACTTCTCATCACATGACATGAATCAGGGCAAACCTCTGATCTGTTTGGACTGATGATTCTCTCTCTGAACCTCTTCCCCAGATCCACGTTAGAAGAGCCTTCCCCCCACACTCACCCGCTGTACGCCCACGGCGTCTGCAAGTGGCCTGGATGTGAGGCAGTCTTTGATGATTTCCAATCATTTCTCAAGTAAGTAAAAGTCACAGTGGGTGAAGCGTTTCCATCACAGTTTGTTTGTCCTCTCGTTGGGTCGATTACACGTTTTTGCGACTCAAAGGCGCTGCAGGTGAAACCAGTTATTATTCCCAGTCTGGGCTGGTGCACCCTCGTGACAAGGGTACTGTGGTCGGTGGGGTCTCCTTCTGGAACAGCATGGGCCTCTAATTCCTGTGATAAGTGCAGTTCCCATGGAGATAGGGGCCCGTTTTTCCCAAACAAACAACAGGAGAATGTTTATCTGTGGCAGCTCACACTTTGGGTGCTCTGCATGTTTGTCCTTGTCACTGGACAGGAGAAACGCTCTGCGTGTCTTTCAATGCCTTACTCCATTTTTTTCCTGCCCTTCTCCTTGTTGACTTCCATTTCAGTTCACAGTGCTATTTCTCTAATTTGTTCTCCATACATTAGACATACTAGTGCATACCCATGCATGTCTGTAGAAAGCAACTATAAGCAAGCATTTCTGCATGCCCATAGAAAGTTAATTGTTACCATGGCAACAGTAACCATGGTGAAACCTGCCTTTGATCTTTGACGTCACCACTCGTTCAGTGACGCCTGCTTTGATCTTTGATGTGTCTGCCTGGCAACAGTAACCATGGTGATGCCTGCCTTTGATCTATGACATCACAGTAACCATGGTGACTATGACGCCCATAAGCGCCCCCCCCCCCCCCCCCAGACGCTCAATAAAGATTTCCCCTCCTAAACTTCCGCATATTTGGGGAGGCTGAAATTTGGGGATGCACACCCTCGTAACCTCAGCAAAACGTGTATGAAATCTAAGGCCAGTCTGACATATGGTTTGGGAGATGCGCACAGAACACAGACAGAAACACACACAGATTTCTTGCATTATAATATGATGTTAAACTGGAGAGTCTGGAGTGTCACCTGCTGTGCTCAGTGTGTCTGGACTGACTATCTGTCCTGACACACACCACTGTTTTGCTCCCCGATTCCCCAGTCTGAGTCAGACCCCAGTTTACTAATCAACCCTGTGTGCAGCACGCTCTAGGTAATCCACCACATAACGGTGCCATGGTTACTGAGAGGATGAAAACATCTGCGTCGTGGCAGCAGATCAATGGCTCACTGTCACCCCGGATTAGTCGCACTTTAAACAAGATATGACACAATTCCATTATCCTAAAACAAGCACTCAAGGAGCACACAGTTTCCCCGAGAGAAAGGTGCCGCCTCACAGTCTCTCAGAAGTTTGAATCCTCCTTTAATTGCATACATGAATCCACTTTGCGCCAGTGTGCGTTTCACTATATTTCAATGTAGGGCTGGGCGATACAATGAATATATTCATTATAGATAGATGTACTTTATTGATCCCAAACTGGGAAATTGCAGATTATATTGATACATTCTACTATGCGCGATACATAAAATGTCTTTTTCGCCGAGCTCGAGCATTGTCGCTGCAGTGTAAGTTGTTAGCTTCTCTCTCCTCTCTCTCGCAGCTGCACTCAGGTGCCCTGTACTGTGTTTCATTTCAGGGTCGTTGCCAGGTCTGTTTTTCCTGCATTTTTTTCCTTTAGAACAGGGGTGGGCAATCGTGTGCCATGGAGGGCCATTCCACTGCAGGTTTTCTATTCCACTCAGTCTCTTCAGCAGGTGCTTTCACTGATTAGTAATCCTTGACACTGATCAGTGCAAACACCTGCTGAAGAGACTGGGTAGAACAGAAAACCTGCAGTGGAATGGTCCTCGCTGCCCACCCCTGCTTTAGAAGCTGCTTCTTTTGAGCCTGTTTTCATGGAGTAGAGACACTTGTTTTTATGCACAATCTGGCAACACTGGCAGAGTGCAGGGAAAGGAGGAAAAATGAAATGACACACATACCGGCTGCAGTGGAAGCAGACTTGAATGAAAGGAGAAAAAAGCACCGGCTCCATTCTCTGGCAGTAGTTCGGACCTCAGAAGGTAGATACTGAACAAAATGCAGTTTTGTGCTAATTATGTTGCACTACCACTAATTTGTTTCACCATTTGAGATTTCATCCACTATAATATGAAGAATGCATTAAAATCTGCTCTCAACACCCCAGGTAGCCTCTACAGAAAAATAAAATAAAGGGACCAGCCCTAAGAAAATGACTATATGGCTTCTTCATTTGGAAAATTTATTCCATACAACAAAAGTGCAAAATGGAAAGATCACAACTGCAGTCACAAATTATACTGCCAAAGACATGGCCCTTATTGTTTAAAACATAACCAAACAGAAAATGTGGACTTTAATTTATATGGTTTTAAAATGTCTTTCTCTAGAATTCTTGCTTAATGCACTTTTTATTGTGTTGAGTCCTTTTGTTTTGTTTTTAATGGTTTTATTACAGATCATAATAGGAAGGCCTATTTTATTCTGATTTGTTGCAAATTTATGAGTGGGATTTTCCGACTGATTCAATAAAAATTGCTAAATTTAACTTAATTTTATCCTCCCCCACCCTCCCCTTTGTATGCTGTTTTAAAAAAAATGCAATACATGGGTCTGTTTTTGTTATCATGCTGGTCATTTCATGCAAAGGTTTTACATTTACACAGCGGTCGGAGGAGATCTTAAGATATCGTGATATATATCGTGTATCGTGAAAAAACCCTAAATGTATTGCAGTACATGTTAAAAGCCATGTCGCCCAGCCCTATTTATTTTCTGTGTGACTTAAAAAGGAATTGTGGCCCAAACATCCTTTGACCTAAAATTAATAAGGCATGTATCACACACGCACACACACACACACACTTTCACACACATATTTCAGCGTTGGGAGCGGCCCTTAAATCTATCACTATTTATTGTATTCTGACATGGCCTCACCCTTTGTTTATAGAACAGTGGGGAATTAAATTCGGCGTGCCCGCTAGAGCTCTGCCTTAAAACGTCTCTAAGTGCACTCTGCTGTGTTTTTACAAGTGTTTTTATCATGGCAACATCTTGTTTACTTTAGTTGCCTGTTGAAACTGCTTGGAACATGTTAAGAAAACATTGGGGGAGAGTCTCCACAAAGCTGCCTTTGTTTAACAGCAGGCAGGAGTGCGAGCAGCTCACCAAGGTGTTAACTCTCAAACGCTTAAGCACTTCCACATGAAACCAGGCAACTGATACTACAGGCCTCCGAAAGGAATCAAAAATAAAAACAGAGAATACTTCAGGCTTTATAAAGGAGGGGGAAAGTGTGCGTCTGGCAGTGTGTAGTCAGCAGAACACGGCGTACCAGAGAGAGGCAGAAGAAAGGTGAGGAGGACTCTAACGTCAACCAGATTTCAGCCCCACACGCCAACAACAACAACTAACACGGCACTGAAGTGTTGTTTTAAACTCTGGGCCTGTTTGTTTTAGCTTTGAAAGACAACATCGCATACCTACACGCACTATCTCAGTAAATACAAAGCACAGAGTCCTGTTTTGTTGGGGGGGGGGGGGGGGTCTGGCACGCTGAAAGGGTGGGGTTCATCACAGAGCATGGCGGTTTTTAGTGGGGTCAGGACCCCGCTCTTCAGTGTCCACTCAGAGGTCAGCGCCACTGAAACACGGCAGTGCCCTCTAGTGCTGCGCCGTCCTACAAGCCCAGCTTCTCACACGTGATGTTGGGCCACAATCTTTCTGACTGTAAATAATTACCATGAGAAAATTGTAAAAAATATAGATGAAACTGTTATTAAAAATCCAAAATAAACACTGAAGTTTTCAGTGCATTTTACTGATTATTTAAATGTGGCAACCTTAAACTGTAGCTCCTGTTTGTATAATTAGAAAGTGCAAAGGGAAAAAAAAGGGCAAACTGACTGATCTGTAAAAAGGTGAATGTGTGAATATCTGTTTAACTTGTTTTATTATGGCAATTTACATTAGGCTCTGTCTTGCTGGCGGAGAGCTTTTAAAGCGGCTTCATTTGAAGTGCAGAAAGTGACACATGCCAGCGTTCATAGTCTGTCTGGACGTCAATCCCCCGTACGCCCTGCTCCCATGTCCAGACACTCCTCTCAAGGCTGCATTAGGGCCATTTGAATATTTCATTTCCTATTAATTATGCACTGTGACTCTCCATGTCATTAGAAGAAATAAAGTGGAATGTAACAAAGGATGAAAAGAAGCAGGGCACATGTCTCCTCTGAACAGAGAAATTCCAAAGCTGCTCACGTAGGCCAGCCTTCATTGAAAATTCAGTCTGTGCTGGTTAAATTGGAGCTGAAACGTCTTTACCTATTATTTTCTCCTTTGAAATTTAGTAAGATGTCCTGAAATGTTTACCAGTTTCATTTTACGACCTACTTAATTAAATGGGCATTTACTCGACTCAAATGGAAAACCCACAGAGGTCTGAATTGATTTCCAAAAGAGTCCACACTTTTCTTTAAATATGCTTTTTTTAATTTATTTTTTTGTCACAATAATTAACTTGGAAGTGCCGATTGTACATCATGGTCTTTTTTTTTTTTTTGAAATGTCTTATCAAAGCACAATAGGGAGACCTGGGGGGACCGCGTTTCCCATAAAGGTTTAAATCATTCACCTCAAGGTTGGAAATACTGCAGCTGAACAGTAGCCTTCATATTTCAAGGGGAGCTCTATCAATTTCCCTCCCTTCCATATGTCTGTTTTTGTGAGTGTAAATGTGGTGTTTAATGCACAAATGTGTTGTCTGCACATGAAGCAGTGGCTACAAAATTTATTGGGCTATCAGAGCGCCGGCGCTGTGCCACCGTGCCGTCGCAGGTTGACTCTGGCTATTTTTGATTTGCAGTAAATGGCAGGGAAAAAAAAGTGCGTATGAAAAGACAGGCGCACCTTCCCTGTCCCCACGTCTGCCGGCGCCACTCTGTGCACCCGCAGACACGCCTTGGTGACAGTGACCTACATGGTCACTGAAGATGTGATATAATTTATGATATATATATAATATATTGGATCCATTAGCGAGCATAATGAAGTAGTGAAATGAAAGGGTATTTGTGAAATCAGTTCAAACATCCTGCTCGGATTATGATTAAATGATTAATGAAATGCCCCTGCATAAGCATTTTCAAACAGTAATTCATGCGGCAGCTGATAAAATTCCTCCAATCATATTTCCTTCACTCATGAACCTTATCTCCACCATTTTATATAAATCACAGAAAAAATCCTGTCTGCTACCCGGCAAGCTACTTATTTAGATTAGTTATAAACGTACAGGAAAAGAGAACATCTTCCCTGTGTAAAATAATCACGCATAATTATATCCATAATTCAAGTTTGTGACAGATCCCATCTCCTTGTCCTGTCCTCTAAATCTGCTCCGTCCTATTTTTTTTTTTATTCTTTTAATTTCAATGATAGAATTAACAATCAAAACTCCCGAAAGGATGAAAAAAAAAAATCAACCTGACGGAGGGAGGCTGTGGTTAGAAGAAATGGCATCAGGGCACTGGTGCATAATTTAACAAACGGAGCCCAAGCTGAAATTCTTCAATCACTGCTCTTATCTGTGAGCCGTCGTTGGCGAAGACGTGGCCGTCATGAAATACTGACTCTCCTTCCCTGTGTTAGGATTTCCTCTTGTTCTGCACACACTGCAGGTGTATTCAGTTTTATGTTGAGCAGGTACACACATAATCTATGTAATTAACAGATTGCTTTATTAACCCTTTGATGCGCCGTCACAATAGTTACGTTAATGTCCCTTCACACAAAAACATGCTCATAAAAAATTCAAGCTATAAAAATTTCAAAAATTATTTTTTTAAACCAGCATCACTCCTAACCATACATATCAAATATTAATTAATTTCTTAAACTGCCCAGTTTTTGTCACGATGCAACTCTGTTTTATGGTCCAAAAACACAATAAATTATTTATTTTCAATATACTTTCTGTAAACTGGATTGTTTATGGTTTGATTATTGCAGGCTGGTATATGTGAAAGATTAATGCCTCGCAGCTTGTCTGGAGACAGGAGGGGCTACAGTGCAAGACCCTGTAGCAAAAAAAGTTATTTTTGCCATATATGGTAAAAATGACATCCGGAAAGAAATCCCTCAGAGCACACACAGTGCTGTGAAAAAGTATTTGCCCCCTTCCTGATTTCTTATATTTGTCACACTTCAATGTTTCAGATCATCAAACAAATTTTAATATCAGACAAAGATAACCTGAATAAATACAAAACAGTTTTCAAATGATGATTTCATTTATTAAAGGGAAAAAAACTATCCAAACCTACCTGGCCTTATGTGAAAAAGTAATTACATCATGAATTAACTGTGATTAACCCTATTTTTTGAAAGCACAGTTCAGTTTCAGTAACTACACCCAAGCCTGATTACTACCAGACTTGTTGAATCAAGAAATCACTTAAAGAGAACCTGTCTGACAACCTGAAGTAGGCTAAAAGATCTCAAAAAGCACCATCCCACTGTGATCTAAAGAAATTCAAGAACATATGAGAAACAAAAACCCAGAACAACGTCTAAAGAACTGCAGGACTCACTTGCCTGAGTTTGGACACTGGTCCACGATGGATTGATCCATAAGAAAGAGACTGGGCAAAAATTGCATCCAAGTCAAAAACCACTGCTGGACAAAAAGAACACAAAGCCTTGTCTCACATTTGCCAGAAAACATCTAGATGATCCTCAAGACTTTTGTGAAAATATTCTAGGGACTGATGAGACAAAAGTTGAACTTTTTGGAAGACGTGTCCTGTTTTATTTGGCATAAAACTAACAGAATTTCATAAAAAAAGAATATTGTATCAACAGTCAAACATGGTTGTGGTAGTGTCATGATCTGGGGCTGCTTTAGGACCTGAACAGCTTGCCCTAATTGACAGAACCATGAATTCTGCTCTCTACCAGAAAATCCTGAAGGAGAATGTCCGGCCATCAGTTCATGAAGCCCTCCAGTGTGACTGAATTTAAACAATTCTGCACAGAAGAGTGGGTCAAAATTCCTCAACAGCAATGGAAAAGACTCATTGCCAGCTGTTGGCACCAATGGTGGCACAACCAGTTATTAGGATTAGGGGGCAATTACTTTTTCCACATATGGCCAGGTAGGTTTAGATAGCCTTTTTCCCTTAATAAATGAAATCATCTAAAAACTGCATTTTGTATTTGCTCGGGTTATCTTTGTCTCATATTAAAATTTGTTTGATCTGAAACATTTAGGTGTAACAAATATGCAAAAATATAAGAAATCAGGAAGGGGCAAATACTTTTTCACACCACTGTATAGCCACAGGCTTCAAATGAAGTGGAGAAATGAGAAGATGCATGTTTTATACAGTTTATTTGAGCAGGAGCAAACAGTAATATGGATGGGTTTCAGTGTGCACATTTTTGGGCAAAGGGACAGTAATGTTTCTATTTCAGACTAGGGATGAGCCGATCCGATATGCCGTATCGGTATTGGGTTTGAGCCAGGCAAAATGGCTGGATCGGTGTCGGTAAGGAATAAAAGTAATTTACTGATTTGATACATTAATAATAATAAAATAAAGGCGCAATCCTGTTCTCAGCTGCACTGCGTATGGCTTCTGTAAAGAGTTACTGAGTGTCACCTCACTGGAGCCTGTCTGTGGGACTGGCCTCAGTATGTTGCTGTGTGGTACCAGCATTTACAATTTTACACCACCAACTTGACATAACACTTGCAAAAGTATCATGGCAAAGAAGTATGCTGAATTCTGTCAAGAGCCGAGCAGAACCGTGTGTTGTGCAGCAGCAGCCACTGTTTGACTGCTGGAATACGTTAAAAGTGAAACTGAAAGTAAAAACCAGCAGAGCGGACTTCCGGTTATGGCTGCCACGTAGGACGGACGTGTCTCGCTCTGCTCTGCTCCTGGAAAAAAAAAATCGGCAAATAACTCTCTCATTTGGGACAGAACGTATCCCAGCATTTGGGCGAGGATATGTCGGCGAAGCCTAAGGCTGGAAAACCAGGAAAAGGAAAAAGCGAGCCGCCGAAACAGTCCAAATTAACGGACTTTCAGGTCTGTGACGCAGCAAACAAAACTCCATATATGGCGGAGGAGGCTGGCAATGCTGCGATTTCTGCGGGGAATGGCGCAGATGCGCTGATGGCAGCCATGAGTTCAATGAGAGCGGACTTTTCCTCTAGATTTGATGGGATTATGACAGCGTTGGAAGGAATAAGAAAGGAATTGGGTGACTGTGTAGAACGAACGGCGCAGATGGAGCTCCGTCTCGCTAGTGCTGAAGATGACGTCACCCGTCTTCAATTAAAGGTGCGCACTTTGGAAAAAAAAAAATAAATCTCTGGAAGATAATATTTTGGATTTGGAATCTCGGTCGAGACAGAATAATTTGAGGCTGGTGGGTCTTCCAGAGGAATCAGAAGGTCGGGACGTATGTTCCTTTCTGGAAAAGTGGATTCCGGAGGTGCTGGGCAGCGAGGAGTTGCAATCAGCAGTGGTTCTGGAAAAAGCACATCGTATTGGCCCACGGAGAGATAAGGGACCGCCGAGGACCTTAATTATGAAGTTTCTTAGCAACAGAGACAGGATGAAGATCTTCAACGCTGCACGTGCTAAAGGAGAGATTAAACACCAGGACCAGCAGGTGCGGTTCTACCCAGATTTGGCCACAGGAATCCAGCAATTGAGGAAGCAGTTTGATCCCGTACGTAAGGAGCTGCGCAACCTTGGGATTCGTCATGGTGTAATCTATCCTGCGAGACTGCTGACCACGTATGAGGGCAGAACCCACATCTTCAAGACCCCAGAGGAGGCGCAGGAGTTCATCAAGAAGATCAAAGAAGAAGAGGAGACTGGTGGGAGCTAAGCATGAACAAAATATAAGGTAGAATAATTAAGCATTTGCACAGGCATCTGACTGACTTGAAGTAAATAGTAAGTTTACAAAATATAGATTGTATTATATATTAAAAAAACAAAACAAAAACAAAACAAACCAAAAAAAACAAAAAAAAAACTATGATGTACAAAGTTGTTAAAAATTTTGGAGTTAAGTTGGAAAACTACAGAGGAGAGTTAATGTTACGTCATTAAAAGCAGTAGAGTTAGGGTGATTGGGAGGATGAAGAAGGAGTGGC
Source organism: Pholidichthys leucotaenia (assembly GCA_020510985.1). Lineage (NCBI taxonomy): Eukaryota > Metazoa > Chordata > Actinopteri > Cichliformes > Pholidichthyidae > Pholidichthys > Pholidichthys leucotaenia. The sequence goes on along the minus strand of CM035837.1, from coordinate 205,243,639 downwards.
TTAGGCTGTTCCCCGTGGGTGTGGAACGGTCGATGGCTATATCGGGAGACAGAATTTTTCTTTTGATTTTGGGGGGTTTGCCACAAGTGTGGGAAGGGGAAATTTGTTTGTGTGTAGTTTGTAGGATGAATGTTCAACCACTCATGTTTTTGCTTCTCTGTATGAGCATGTTTACACTGCAAGGTAATCCCAAACTCTCTATTGATCATGGACCAAAGTGTTAATCTTAATTTAACTTCATGGAATTGCAGAGGTCTACAAAATTTAAAAAAACTTAAACAAGTTATGAATAAAATAAAGGACATGGGTTCAAGAATTGTGTTTTTACAAGAAACTCATCTGATAGAGGAGGATGTTAAAAGAATTAGGAGTAGATGGCAGGGAAGTGTATTCACCTCTTCATTTTCATCCCGAGCCAGGGGAGTTATGACTCTCATACATAAATCAGTTCCTTTTCAAGTGAAAAATGTAATTGGAGACAAATTTGGAAGATATGTAATCATTCAAGGTTCTTTGCTATTAGAAAATATAAATCTTGTGAACTTATATGGTCCCAATATAGATGATCAGAAGTTCTTTGCTAATTTATTTCTCATCTTATCATCACTTACAGGGCAACATATAATAGCAGGGGATTTTAATTGTACATTGAATCCAGGTGTGGATAGATCAACAGGACTGGATTGTACGCACATTGGATGTAGGATGACTATTAATCATTTTATGAAAGAATTGAGATTGTTAGATATATGGAGAGAAATGAAACCACAAGTTAAAGCCTATTCTTGTTATTCCAGTACCTACAAGACATTCTCACGTATTGATTATTTTTTGATTTCCACAGAATTAAGGTCCAAGATTCAAAACTGCTTTTATGATAACATCGTGATCTCTGATCATGCACCCTGTTGTCTAATATATGTAGATAAAAAATTGACAAAGGAATCAGGTAGATGGCAATTTCAGGATGAGGAATTTGTCAAGTATATAGAAAAACAGATAGACGAGTTCTTTGACATCAATACTACACAAACATCAGCATGTGTAAAGTGGGAGGCTTTCAAAGCTTTTATTAGGGGACATATTATTAGTTATACAGGATCAAAATCTAAGAAGACTCGAGAGGAGAGAGCTAAATTGGAACATAAAATAAAAAATCTTCAGGAAAAAGTGTATGCAGGAAGTGACCCAAGGTTGGAGAATGAATTACTGATTTTGAGAGCTGAATACGACAAAAAATCAGCGAATAGAGCTGCCTCGAGTCTTCTAAGATTGAAACAATCTTTTTATGAACAAGGTGAAAAATCAGGAAAATTATTAGCATGGCAGATTAAACAATTGGAAATTAAAACACCAATTACCAGTATTATAAGTAATGGACAGGTAGTTATAGATCCTTTAGAAATTAATAGAGCCTTTAGAGATTACTATGAAAAATTATATGATACCAAAAATGAACCTGATTTAACAAAACTAAATGGGTTTTTGAACGAACTATCTATACCGTGTATTCCAAATGAAAACAGGGAGATATTGGAGTCTAAAATTAGTCAAGAAGAAGTTGGGCTAGCCATTGATAATATGAAATCAGGAAAAAGTGCAGGACCAGATGGTCTTCCAGTTGACCTTTATAAAAAATTTAAGAATAAATTAATAAAACCTTTTTTGGAAATGGTTTTAGAAGCATTTCAAAATAATAATTTACCATCATACATAAATAATGCCTTAATTATACTGCTGCCAAAACCAGGTAAGCCCTCTAATAAATGTGAAAATATGAGACCAATAAGCCTATTAAACGCCGACCTTAAGATAATCTGTAAAATTTTAGCAAGACGAATACAAGAAATTTTACCAAATATTATTAATCGAGATCAGAATGGCTTTATAAAGGGTAGACAAGGCTTCCATAATGTAAGAAGACTATTTAATATTATTTATTTTAATAAAGAAGCACCGGATACAGCTCTCCTATCATTGGACGCCGAAAAGGCCTTTGATAGAGTTGAATGGCCCTTTCTTTTTGAAGTCCTACAAAGGTTTGGACTTGGAAATAATTTCATAAAATGGGTTCAAATAATATACAATAATGCTACAGCAGAAATCCTAACAAATAACAATATTTCAAAACCAATAAAAATCAATAGAGGATGTCGACAAGGCTGTCCACTTTCACCTTTACTGTTTACTATGGCAATTGAACCTTTAGCGATAGCGATACGTTTACATTCACAAATATATGGAATTAAAGTTGGACCAACAGAACATAAAATCTCCCTGTACGCCGATGATATAATTTTGTTTATGTCGAATCTAAAAAAATCAATTCCAACCTTGTTGAATTTAATAAAGAATTTTGGGGAAATATCAGGATATAAAATAAATAAAACTAAATCTTCAATATTAATGCTAAATGAGACCCAGAGAAATTACCCAGCCCCTGAGGTAAATCAATTCAATGTTGTAAATCAGTTTAAATATTTAGGAATCCAAATTATGCCTAAGCTAGAATCAGTCGCCAGTGTCAACTATGAAGCCTTAATGTCAGATATCAGTGAGTTAACTCAGAGATGGATGTCACTACCAATGTCGATGATCGGGAGAATCAGTATACTTAAAAGTAATATTTTACCTAAAATACTTTATTTATTTCAATACATTCCCTTATCACCACCTTTAGATCTATTCTCAAGAATAAAAAAAAAGTTAGTGGAATTTATATGGAACAACAGGAGGGCTAGATTACGTTTGTCTTTATTATATTTACCATTTGATCGTGGAGGTCTGAAATGTCCAAATTTTATGTTGTATTATTGGTCGGCACAACTGAGGTCTATGACATATTATTTTTCATCAAATGATCTCCCTCACTGGACTGAAATGGAATCATACAATTTACCTTTACCTCTTCCCATATTCATATACTCAGATTCGGCAAAAAAATTACAAAAACAAGTTAAAAATCCATTTGTAAAGCATATGATCAAAATATGGTGTGAAGCTAAAAACTATTTAAAAGAACCACAGTTATTGTCACAATTTAGTCCAATATGGGGTAATCAATATTTTAAACCAGGGAGAGCGGACGCTGTATTTAAAGTATGGAATTTAAAAGGGATACAAAAGATTCAGGATTTATATTTGCCATGTGCAGACAACATAATGTCTTTTGAAGAGCTGAGGATCAAATTTAATCTCAATAGAACACATTTTTTTAAATATCTTCAACTTAGAAACTTTATTCGATCAAATCAAAATAAAGCTCTCACTCGACCTATTTATTCATCCTTGGAAAAAATGATGATGAAAGATAGTAAAAGAAAGGGTATTATTTCAGAGTTTTATAACTCATTGACACTATCTTCAAGTGAAAATTCACTGAAAAGATTAAACTACTGGAAAGAAGATCTGCAAATTGAAATTTCAGAGGAACAATGGGAATTGGCTTGTACAGAAGCTCAAACCAAATCAATAAATGCACGCCTTAAATTGATACATTTCAAATGGTTAATGCGGATGTATGTTACACCGGAGGAGTTAAATAGATATAACAAAAATATACCAGATACATGCACAAAATGCATGGAAAGTAAAGGAACCCTATTTCATTGTTTATGGGAATGTAGATTAATAAGAATGTTTTGGGAAGAGGTGAGGGTAACAGTTGAAAAAATAATCTCAAAACAAATCATATTGAATCCTAAACTGTTTTTGTTGGGTCTGTACCCAGAAAAGCATAATTTTAATAAAAGTGAAAGAACATTCATAGACCTCAGTTTGCTTAATGCCAAAAAATGTATTGCACTATTATGGAAAAAGACTTATAGACCAGATGTGACTCAGTGGTTAAGACAGATGTTAACAAACCTTCCATTAGAAAGAATAACATATATACTAAAATCAAAGGAAATTGTGTTTGAGAATATATGGAGACCTTTTATTGATTATGTAAAAAATTTAAACATAACTCTTGAAGAAGAAGGTGAATGATGTGTGTGGACCTTGTAAATTCCAAACTGGTGAACATAATATGTATACTTATGTATTGGATTGTCTAGACTAAACAGAGGAGCATTGTTGAAGATTTGATTTTGTTGGTGGTTGTTGGTGTTTTTAGTGCATTTTTTTTTTTTTGTAGTACTTTAGTGTTAGTGTTTGATTGTTTGTATCATGTTTGTTAAAAAAAAAAAAAAAAGGTTCAATAAAGATATTGTGGAAAAAAAAAAACCCAGCAGAGCAGGAATGAAGACATAACATGGGCTTACCTTTAGATGGACAGTTACAGCTGATGAGAGGTAGGTGACACAAACATAAATAGCAAATTATAAACGGTGAACTGGAAGCAGGACTAACAAGGCTACATGAAATGAAACAGGGATGACTTCAAAATAAGAGCAAGCCTAAAAACTATGAACAGAGAATACAGTACTAAATAAACTGAGCACCAGGGGAATACTTGTGATAATAATAATACTAATCATAATGGATGTCAAAAATACAACTTAAAGGGTTAGTTCCTTTATTTTCAGATCTACAGCATTTTTTACCTCATGCATGAAGTGGCACTTTGAATTTCCTCTGAATGTTTACTTAAATACTCAGCTTTAAAGTTCTGTAATAAACTTGCACTTAAAACTTCAGAATGCTTGTTTACATAGTGCCGACCAGTGAAATGCTTCCAATGTTGCCAAGTTTAAAATTTTAAAAAAAGCAGCAGCATTGCTGAACTGAGTCAAATTTGTAATATATTCTTTGACTTTTAGATTTTGTTTATATGTGTGCAAAATGCAACCAGTCATTACCAAAGTGTGTTCTGTACTGTTGTTTTAAATAAATAACCCAGCTCAACACAACCATGAGAACTATAACTGGAACAATCCGCTCAACACCACTCCCCTGGCTCTCTGTACTGTCAAACATAGCCCCTCCACACATCCGGCGAGCAGCATTAACTCAAAGGATGCTCCAAAAAGTTAAAGATTCTCCTCACTTACCAATCCATGCAGATATCTACACTCCACCCACTGCCCGACTTTCATCCAGACGGCCGATTTGGAAAAACCCTCCCCCAGCTGACTTTACCATCCAGACAGCTTGGCAAGAGGAATGGGAGACCAAGGAGGTCCCAAACAAACAGCTGGTGATAAACCCCAACCAACAGGTCCCGGGCACCAACCTCCCAAGGAGACAGTGGTCTACACTCAATCGCTTCAGGACTGGACATGGCCCCTGCTTGGCCAGCCTTTACAGATGGGGCAGTAGCCCTAGCCCTCTGTGCGCATGTGGAGAGGAGCAAACAATGGAACACATCATAGAGGCTTGCCCGCTCCAAAGACTGGAAGGAGGATTACACACCCTCCATACAGCAAACCAGGAGGCAACTGCTTGGCTTAAGGACTTTGCATTCGCTAAATAAATAAATAAATAAATAACCGTATTGGGTTTGGATTGGTATCGACCGATACTCAAAGTCATAGTATCAGTATCGGTCTTGAAAAAGTGGTATCGGCTCATCCCTATTTCAGACCACATTGTTTACAGTAAGATACAAATTAAAAATACATGAAAAAATTGAAAACACTCAAATAATCAACAGTATTTTTCTGAAATTTAACCTTTATTTATACAGGGTAGTTTCATTGAGAGGCAACCTCTCTTTTTCAAGGACGCCCTGTTCACACTCACACCAGGAAGCTGCCCAGTCCGACCACAGACTGACCTGTGGCCCCTGAGCAGCTCCACCACAGCAGCTGGGGTTAAGGGCCTTGCTCAAGGGCACCATAGTGGGGTTAAGGAGGGTGGGGCAAACACTGCTATGTTGTCTGTCCCACCCAGATCTGATCCTGCCGGTCCATGGATCGAACCTGCGACCCTTCGCTCACCAGTCCACATCCCTAACCATGAGGCCACCATGCATGATACATGGCATGAAGAAAGGATAAACTATGCTAGAAAGTAAAATCCAAAAACACCGAAATGTGCTTGGGTGCATCAAAGGGTTAAACCAGAAAGTATCCGTATTTTGAATCCTGTATCTACAAAGCTGCAGTCGTTTTCTAATGTGTGGGTTTTTTGCTCTTCAGGCATCTCAACAATGAGCACGCCCTGGATGACAGGAGCACGGCCCAGTGTCGGGTCCAGATGCAGGTCGTACAACAGCTGGAGCTGCAGGTATTGTCCCAGTGGTTGTTTGGTCCAAATATTTACGTGTCCTCTTCCTCAGTGTCTGCCCAACGCCTCCCTGTCTGACGGATATCAGCCACGGGGTCGCTGGTGAGGGGGGAGGGGGCAGCAAAAGGAAATAATTTTGTCCATTTGCTAGTAACCAGTCATTAAAAATGTGTTATGTATGCATGACAGGCAGGAAAAGATATATGCTGCGCCCGGGGCCAAGTAGAGGAGATAATTACATTTTGAATTTTACTGGGTTTTAAAGTTATTTATGACTTTTAACTGTTTGGCAGCAACAATAAAACACTCTGTGGAACGGCTCAGCGTGGACAGACAGAAGAGAAAGTTTATTGTTGGCCCGCACAGAAAACTGTTGATGCACTAATAAGGAACTTTAGCAGCATTTCCTTTGATTGATCTTTAGTCTTAGTTTCTGTTTTTTGCGAGAAAGCAAAGTCAGCATTTAGACTGAAAACAATACTAATCACCTGAAGCTGTGAATGAAGCGATGTTCCCCTGTGGTTCAATGTTCAGTTTTGCTTCACGTCTTATCCTGTCAAACTGACTGAAGATGAGTTTCCAGGACGAAACGGCGAGGCCTCAGTTGCTCAGCCGTTGCACCACGCCGGTGTCCTGTTAGTTCTGTTCTGCTGTAATACCCAGAGGGTTGGAGTGAAGGTTCATCAGACACGGGCTTCCTCTGCGTGCAGCCTGTCACCATAACGTAAACTGGCAGCTGAGACGGTGCCGGCTTTTAGACAGGTAGAGGGGCCTGGGCTTGTGATTGGCCACAATGAGCAGTCTGCTTTAACCGTGACTGTGTCTGAAATGCAGACTTGTTGATAGCTTCCAAAATAAAGAATTACAATCTGTGTGTTAATATGTGCACATTTATTTATTGAATTCAGTTAAAAGCTGCCATCTTGATACATTTAAGAAGAATTTGACTATTTTGTGTGTATGTGTTGCCCTTTTCTCATTACAGCTAGCGAAAGACAAAGAGCGTCTCCAAGCTATGATGACGCACCTTCATGTCAAGTCCACAGAGCCCAAAGCAACCCCCCAGCCGGTGAGCAGCAACCCCGTCACGCACATCCACGCCTGCCGTCCCTCCGCCCCCCTCCTCTTGTTTCTCTTAATTGGCACATGTATTCATTAATGCCTCCCCCCATCTTCGTATTTATCTGCTAAATAAAAACAGCTGTTCTCCTGGGGGTGGCAGTAAATATAGTTTGGAGCACATCTGCTGACATCCAGGATTCAATTTGGCGCCGGTGATGAACTGGATGCTCAGTCTGTAATGGGCCCCGTCTCTGCGCACAGAGCTGCTGTTTAGCCCGGAAAACACCAGAAAACAGGAACCATGCATTCACTTACAGTTCATGAACTGATGAAATGTAAAAACGTTTTAACTTGCTTTCCTGCCATAATAGTGACAGATGTTTTCACACGTATCAACAGCAGAGAAATGCTAGGATGTGTAAGATAAAAATATATAAATGGTGGCAGTTTTAAAAATGCTTTAAATGAACACTTTATTAAAATTAATTTCTGAGCAGAGCTAAATAATGATGTTTGCTGTATTAATTGTGTACTAATGTAAAGTGTGGCTGTTGGCAGCATTTGATTTTTTAATTTTCTTGTGCTGTGATAAAGCTGCTTCCCCGAGGACGTTTCAGTCCCCATTACTGGGGTTAAAAAGCAGTGATGCTTTACAGTCAGGCCTCCCCAATAATTACAGTAATTAGTAATCTCCAATCTGAGCACAGGCTAATCCAGGGTGGAGATTAAATTGATTTCAACAGCAACTTTTTTTCATTTTTTAAATGTCTTTAAATGGTGTTTGGATGTCCTAATTATCCCAACGCTTCAAGATTTACATGAGTTGTTTTGAATTATTTTTAAATTTGGAATTTCAGAAAATTTGTTCCAAGAGAGTAAAAAAATTTAGTGTAAATGTCAGAATATTTCTTTCTGTTGACACATTTAAATAGAAGTCTGTGTTGTATAGGAGCGCAGGCTTAACATATGGCGTTTAAGTGTGTGCACCATGTAGTGACGTTTAAGGGGAGGGCCTCGCCGATGCATTTCTCCCTGCACGACAGTTCATTCAGAGCCAAATGAGCAGAGATGATTTTACTGCAGGGCGTGAATGTGAAGTCATGCACACGCAGGGGAACAATGTACACGCAGGAGTGCCGTCCCTGGGCACGCTCTGCAGCTCGGATCATTTATTTACCGTCAGAGAGGTGGCTATCGACATGCGGAGGCTGCGTGCGCGCCCCGTACACCGCAGCCAGTCAACATGAAGCGCCTGGAGATGCTGAATGACAATAAGCTGCGCCTGTGTCACACACTCCTGATCGTGTAGATTAGAGTGCAGAAGGGGTTTCTGACACGGGGACATTTGTATATGAAAAGTGGTCGGGGCTGCAGATAGCATCTTCAGCTCAGTGGCTGCGCTCTCTCCCCGGGGCCCACGAGGATGGCTGTGTCAGAGCTCAGCGCCAACGCTCTGGAGGGGGCAGGCTGAGATTTTGATTCAAATGAAGACTCCCGTTCTCCAGCGCCGCTCTGCCTGCCGAGAGCTGCCGTAATAAATACGCGAGTAGTGGACTCGCATGGGTCAGGGCCCGTGGTCCCACCGAGGCGTCACAAGAGTCCTCAGCTCTGGAGAACAAAGATGTCTTCTTCCAGTAACTGCTGTTTCTGCTTTTTATGTTGCTGCATATGAAGAAGGCATGCGTCAGCAGCAGTGCTGCAGCGATGAGTCGACTAGTCGATCGTTAATCAACAACTAATTTGATAGTCAACTAATTGCCTGTGTGCTCTTTTCCAGGAAAAATTCTAATAAATATGAATGTTTTAGGCTCTAAAACATGAAAAATTGACATGTTTCTTGCTTGTGCATTATGAGTTACATAAATTCTGGTTTTGTGACGTCTGACAGTTGCGTTGCTACAAACATTTTTGATTAATCTGTCAAGAGAGCTTTTATAGAACATATTAAAGGCAGAGACTGAGAACAAGCTGGTATTCTCAGGTGGGTGGACTTGACCCTTAGCATTTCAGTCAATGTCCCTAAATTTAGCGTACGCAACGAAAATCGATAATTCTTTCTTCACTGAGTGGCAGTAGAGAATCTGAAACATCCCGCTGGTGGAACACTGGAATTTAAGTGGTTAACCTCTTAAATCCAGCTGGAGCCCCGAACAGGAACCGTGCCAGCAGAGATGGCGGACATGACAGAAATAATCGTAGTTAGTCGACTAATCAAAAAAACAGTCGTTAGATTAGTCGACTACCAAAATAATGGTTAGCTGCAGCCCGAGTAAGCAGCCAGCTGTCACCGCAGAGAAGCTCAGAAGAACTTTCTGCTTTACATTTAGCTCTAATTAAAGACAAACAACTGATACTGTGGATCCACAGCGACCAATGAACAGGATTCATTTTTATGCTGGTGGTGTGGGTGGGGGGTTGAGGGAAGATCAAACCAAAATGTGCCACATTAGCAATGCGTGTGTGTGTGCGTGTTTGTATTTGTACGTGGGTGGGTGTCTGCACACGGTGTCACTAGGCATTCTTGTCAGAAATCTGACCTTTTACGCCATACATAATTAAGGAGGGACTTTTTGTTTATTTTCTTTAGCAGCCTGCCGAGTCAAAGCCGGTATAATTAGATCACCAATTACCATTTAATTAATTTCAGTCTGAAGTCTCATTTTGTCTCGGCACTGGAGTGAGCCCAAATGGTGAGGCAAACAAAGGCGAGGCTATTACCAGCCTGTCTGGCCTATTGTTGAAGCCTCTCTGTGTTTATGGCCAGGGAATATGGATGAAACATGAAACAAAGCCCGCTAATCCACAGCAAGAGAAGTCAACACCGCAGCCTCCTTCTGTCGATAGCATTGTGTCAGAAACACGCAAACCCAAGTGTAATTTATTTTGTTCGTGATTTAGACCAACACGTCTTCAGCTGCTGCTGGTGAGGATGGAGCCCACATGGAGAGCCAGGTTATTTGTGCCAAAAAAAAAGGCAGAGTTGAGCCTGACATTGTGAGGATGTCTGTTAAAACGAGGTGAAGAAGCAAGATTTTTGTGTAAAAGACAAAAAAAAGTTATGCGATCTAGTGTGTGTAACGCTGCTCTTCCACACAGTAGCGTGTAACAGGGGAGTGCATCTGTGTTTGTGTGTTGAGAAGCATCATCACGTCTGTCATCATCGGCAGAAATCGCACCTCTGACGTCGTCCTCACACCGTCCCCATTCATCCAGCTCCCTATTTATATCCTCCGTATTTTCCCTGATTTTCTTCACAGTCTGAAGTCGTGTTTAATTTGGAGAGTGGTCTCCTTTGGCAAATTAGCAATTAGAACAATTTTGTGGGAATATGTATATGTGTCATTAGTTTTCCTGCCAATTAATAGCTGGAGCGGGGGGTCAGGCTAGAATTTTCCACTTGACTGCTGCTCCAGTGTGGAGCCTTGGCTCCTGGCTCATAGCTGCCACAGCTGCTGGAAGCTAGGCTATACCTTTGGAGCGGCGCTGTAATTAGTTTACCTTGTAGCCATTATTACTTAAGTCCCTTCTTCGACTCAGCCCGGCCCGCTAATTCACGTCGCAGACTTGGGTGTTGAAAGCAGAGCTGTCTGTGCACATGCTGAAGCCCCTGCCTTACACTGGCCATCATGGCCCTGATAATGGAGGTCAGTCAGCTACAGCAGTTAATCATCAGATCACCTCCATAAGCAGCTCCTAATTAGAGTCCTCACAATACAATTTCAGCTTGTAATTAGCCCAGATTGGCTTCTTCCTCCGGCTGCTTTATTAGCAGGGCGGCTCAGCGGTGGGTGAGAGTCACACCGCCATTTTTCAGAGCTGTACGGGCCCATCTTTTCTTCTCAAGCTCAACCTGCACGGGTCACCATGCCGGTGACCCCTAAGTGGGCAGAGATGGGGCGGTTGGCCAAATGGGGCAAAAGATCTAACAAAGGAGGTGAAGCAGAGAGAGAGGGGGGTAGAGTCCTGGGCTCCAGGGTTGTTTTGCAAACATTTATCAAACCGTCACGGATCATCTCAGGGCCCGCCTGCAATTACAGAGGAGATCTGCTTAGTCAATGAGGCGTCTGAATCACAGGGGTAATTAGAAGACTGACGAGCTCAGCCTGTCTCTGTTTTTATTTGTCCTCCCAGCTCAACCTCGTCTCCAACGTCACTTTGTCCAAGTCGGCCCCCGAGGCCTCTCCTCCTCTGAGCCTTCCCCAGACCCCCACCACGCCCACGGCCCCCCTCACACCCCTGTCCCAGACCCACTCCGTCATCACTGCCAACAGCCTCCACAGTGTGGGTCCCATGCGACGGCGCTATTCAGAAAAATACAACATGCCCATCTCTCCAGGTAGGACACACACACACACACACACACACACAGAGAGGTCAGCAACGCTGTAGTAACGGACATGTCCACCGTGTGATCAGGTTGTAACTGGGTCTTACCAGCCTCTGATGGCATCACTTCAGTCCATGTTTGTCTGTCCCGTGTGCAGATATCAGTCAGAACAAAGAGTTCTACATGAATGCTGATGTCAGACCGCCGTTCACGTACGCCTCACTAATAAGACAGGTAAGGAGCAACAGTTTGGCTTCCCCTGCTTCTGACTGACTGCACGAACCTTGAGCCCTTTCCATTTCTAAGCACAGTCTTGTGAAGTCGTTCCTTTCTTGTTCCATTTTAACTCAGTTTAGACAGAGCCCAGATAAACTGTCCTCACAGGACTGAGAATGTGTTCAGGACTGAAAACCCTGCCACACAATGTTTGATTAAGCATTTCAGTGACTGTAATTATTGCCAAAATTCATTTCACACAACAGTAGGGATGAACCTGTTTTAAGATGGCCAGTCAATTATCGCTGGACCACGCTAATCTGGGATCTCAGGAATTAATCTGAGCCCTCCATAATTGCTGCCCTGTAATCTGCCTGAGAACTGTTTTCGCTTGCACTTCATTTACACGCTGAAGAAAATATATTCAAATCTGCTGCTTGAAAGGACAAAAAGTGCTTTACAATTCTGGAAAGAGTTTCTCTTCTGTTGTCTGTTTTCTCTACGTTTCTGTGAATTATTAATCACTCTGTGAGGGGAGCAAAGTTGTGAATGTTTGTTTCTGTCGCCGTTCCTCATCCAGGCAATCCTCGAATCTCCAGAAAAGCAGCTAACACTAAACGAAATCTACAACTGGTTCACACGAATGTTTGCATATTTTAGGCGCAACGCAGCGACGTGGAAGGTAATTTGTTTTTTGATTCCTCCTTTTACCAGCAGAAGAGAGTAAGGAGACACTGTTGATGCTAGTCAGGCGCAGGAGCTGAACCACACAGAGCAGGGTCTGCAACCTGCGGCTCTGGGGCCACATGTGGCTCTTCTGCCTATAGACAACAAATCCCAGAGGCCTTGAAAAAAACAACTCAAACATTTCCAAGAAAAGAAGGTTCCACATTCATGAGAAAAATATCCTTAAAAAGCAGGAAATGAGCAAACCTGAAAATTCATGCAAAAATCTGGGGAAATTTTTGTAATTTTGAGGAAAACATCAAACTCAAAAAAAAAAGTCACAAAATTTCTGTAAAAAGTTTAAGAAAAATGTCAAATTTACGTAAGAAATGCTGCAGTTTTACACATGAAAATTGTGAGAATAGCTGAAAAATTGTGCCAAAAATTCTCAAAATTTAGGAGAAAAAGTTGCAATTTTATGAGGACAAAAAGCACAAATTAGTAAGAAAAAAGTCACAAATTTACCAGAAAAAGGTGGAAGTTTATTAGAAAACAGTTTATATGAAAAAGGCAGCATTTTTACCTGAAAAGGGTAACAGTCAGATAAGACAAACTTAGGAGAAAAGCAGAAGATTATGAAAAGAGCTTATAACATTATTGGGGAAAATGTCAGAAATTTACATTGGAAAAAGTCTTGAATTAAAGGTATTAAATTTGAAAAAAATATGCTGAATTTGGGGAAAAAGCAGAACACACCAAAAATATAACAAATTTTAGGGGGAAAATACAGTTTAATGAAACAGTTTTGCAAGAACAAAAACTTCTTACAAAATAAAAAAAATTACCAGAAAAAGTTGTAATTTTGTGAGAAAAAAGTAACAAATTTACAATTTAAACTAAGATGCAAATTGATATGAAAGAGTTGATGGTGATGTCAGGCCAGACTGACGTAATTCTGCTGTTTTACTTTACTTTTTAGGCTCACATGCTTTTGTGGCTCCGTGCAGATTTTTTTATACAAAAGTCACTCAGAGTGGCTCTGCGTGCAGAACAGGTTGCCAACCCCTGAACACACACACACACACACACACACACACGAACAGCAACGACTGGAGACGGGGATGGTGAGACTCGAGCGAGAACAGCGACGCCTCTCTCATCAGTCACACGGAGCTGTCGCAGAGCCGCAGCTCCTGTCCCCAGTCAGCTGCGGGGTAACACGCTGACCACGCACACACACATCACAGCATGGGGACACACCAAACCAGAGCGACCCCGTCACTTCCTACCCAGCTAGAAGACCGTTGTTGTTGTTCATGCATGTTGTTATAATTGCTGTGATTGATCAGAAATAGCAGTTTTTGAACAATAAGAAATGTGTGTCATTGACTTTAAGGCTGTTGTCATGGAAACCAGTCAATATTTACATGCTGTTTAAGTTACTTGAAACTCTGGTCCATCTACTGCCGGTAACATTCTGCTTCATTTCCTGTTTTCATGTGAGTTTTATCCAGAGTCTGTCAGAGTTTCTCCTGTCAAATGAAGCTTTTCTTTCCCATGCAGACGTGTTTACTGTTCTGATAGAATCTCTCTCTCTCTCTCTCTCTCTCTCTCTCTCTCTCTCTCTCTCTCTCTCTCTCTCTCTCTCTCTCTCTCTCTCTCTCTCTCTCTCTCTCTCTCTCTCTCTCTCTCTCTCTCTCTCTCTCTCTCTCTCTCTCTCTCTCTCTCTCTCTCTCTCTCTCTCTCTCTCTCTCTCTCTCTCTCTCTCTCTCTCTCTGTTTTCACACCAACTGCAGAATGCAGTGCGGCATAATCTTAGTCTTCACAAGTGTTTTGTGCGAGTAGAAAACGTAAAAGGGGCTGTGTGGACAGTGGACGAAATAGAGTTCCAAAAGAGACGGCCTCAGAAGATCAGTGGGTAGGTTTGGCCTGTGTGAGCGCCGCCTGGCGTCTGTCTCGCTGCTGGCTGATGGGAAGACGCTGCTGCTGCTGCTCCATCTCATTGTCTGTGTGCCATAACGTCCAAAGTCGCTGCTTGCTTTGGCGTGCCCCCCTCCCCCATGCTCTCAGATGCCTTTTGGTGATGCTTCATAACCCACGATGGCTTATTTTCATTTTGATCCTCTCCCCTCCTCCCTCTGTCTGTCTCTGTGTATGTGTGTCCGTCCCACGTGCGTCCTGTCGATCACTGCACCTGCATCTGGCTGTCCCGCCCCTCCTTTCCCCCACCTTCCCAGGGTGCCATTCGCACCAACCTTTCCCTGCATAAGTGCTTTGTGAGAGTAGAGGATGAGTTTGGGTCCTTTTGGACAGTTGATGAGGAGGAGTTTAAGCGCGGCCGCCACATACAGCGAGGTCGCCCTCGGAAATACGCCGCCGCTGATGAGAACTTTGATGAGCTGCTCGTACAGTAAGCACTTCCGCCTGCCCTGCAAACCCCAGTGGACCCCACATGCATGCCCTCCCCCTCCTCCTCCCCCCCCACTGTGTTTCCGTCATGCTTTCTGTGTTAAGCTCACCATCCATCATGCTTTCACAAGTTCTGCCTCCATCAGTCTGCTCTTGCGCCCATGTCATGTGAGGTGTTGAAGACAGTTGTGTGGTGTTGTCAAGTGACTGAACATCTCAGAACTGTAGCCTTCCTCTCCACATTACTACACCAGTAAATCTGTTAAGCCCTTATACAAAGTGCATTGATTTCTTTTTTATGAAATTAGACCCTGCCTCTGAAGAATGCATGTGAGCTGAGACATGGCTCTGTGGTTGTAATTGAATTTCTCTGTTTGCAGAAGTCCAGCCTTAGTGAAGAACATTCAGACCAGCTTGGGTTATGGTCCCACCCTCTCCGCTGCCTTCCAGGTAAGAAGAATAAGTGACTTCATCTTTAGCTGAATGAAGTCAGCCTTTTTCTGCCTCCCATGCCCAGTTACTTGGTTTTCTTTTAAAAGGAAGATGCACTTGTATGAACAGAATGATGGGCAGCCGAGAAAGTGCTGACAACCCACTTCCGTTCCACATTTAAGGCTTCGGGCTTTGCTTTTCAGGCTTCAATGGCAGAAAACAACATACCTCTATACACTACTGCTTCCATTGGAAGTCCCACCCTCAATTCCCTGGCCAACGCCATCCGTGAGGAGATGAATGGAGCGATGGACCATGGAAACAGCAACGGCAGTGACAGCAGCCCGGGACGCTCACCGCTGCCAGCTATGTGAGTGGCACGTGCTTTCTATCAGCACCACCGTCTGTGTAAAGAAGTGGGCAGAGGAAAAGATTTCTGGCTGCTTATTCCACTGAAATTACCCACCTAAAAGGCTCAAAAAATACTGTGCAATAGATCAAAGAGAAACAGAGCCAGAGGGGTACTAAATGGGGGATGATACTGGAGCGGTGTGTAGGGTCATGGCCAGTTCTGTGGCAGGAAACTCCACCATTGCAAAGCTTCCATTGCCACACTGGCCCAGCAAAGAGAAGCCCGAAGCCCCTCCGTTATTGTAACAAGTCTATGAACTCCCCTTTATGCGTCCCGCCGTCTGTCCTCGTCCCCGCTGTGATTGACATTCCAGTTTGTTAGAATATTTACGAAATGTCAGCGCGCAGTGACAGAGCTGCTGGCTCCGACAAGGTGCAACATGAGCCGCAACACACTTGAGAAACGCCTGTGAAAGAAAAACGACACAAAAAAATGGTAATTAGTCTGGGGGACATCATCCAACATTCTCATGCAGGAAAGTTGTGGTCGGCGTGGAAACCGCAGCTCCCCGTCCGCTTGTTGTATAGGAGTGTCTGCTAAGTTGTTTGGAGCCTAAAATAATACAGCACACGCTGCATGGTTTCCAGATGTGCAGGAGACCGCCGATGTGCAGCTCTGGTAGACTCAGGGATGGCCTCCTGAAATGTCTGAGCTCGGGGGGGAAATTCTGCGTGAAAACAAAAAAAAAAAAAAAAAGGGTGCAGTAATGAGCTCCTGGCCAAATGGAGGGAAGTGCCATCCCTAATCACTGTGAACGTAGCTGTGAGCGTGGCTGTGGAACAGGAAAGGCAGAGACAGGATGGGTGTGCTGGCCCAGAGGCAGCCCGCTCCTCCTCCTGCCCCTCTGCTTCTGTCTTTAGGCTGATAGAGCTCACCACTCCTCCTCCCTAATTATGTCTATAAGCTTTGTGCAAGTACAGAGAGTAAAATCTGTTTTCTTCTGCCTTTAAAGACGTCTATATGCTCTCTTTAACAAAACACACCTGCTGTTTTAGGCAGACATGTGGATCAGTTAATGTTAGACGATGGAACAGCTGAAAGGGACCTGGAGTCCATCTCCAGTGGAGCTGCCACACACACACACGGAGCAGAGAAACCAGAGCGCGCTCTTAAAACAGGCAGCAAGAGTGGGGCATCCAGAGAAAGCTAATTATAAGCAAAGTGTGGAATCAGCATGCAGTTTAATAGCATAATAATAACAATTTCATGTCTGCCCCGCAGCCACACAGTCAGACCTGAGGCGGCGCCACTTGTGGAGTTACTTTGATGTGAAAATGATAGAAAAGCTGACTTTACTTTTCCCCACCAAAATATGTCAGCTCATTAGCATATAGGAGCGCCTCCATCACGCAAGAAGTCCTGGTGTGAATAAATCAAAGTTTTTCTGCTGGGGAGGACTGTGCCACTTGTCCCTTGTTGTTGTAGTAAATGAGCCTGGCGCTTCATCCTGACACCACTCTGCCTCTGCTACAGCAGCCTGGCACTGCAGGTTAGAGCGGCAGGTCCCCCGCAGCTGCTCCTAATGTTTTTTCCATTCCCCCCCCCCCCCCCCCCCCCCCCGTGCTTTATTCCGGCTCTGTTTCTGTAATGAGAAATTTGGCAGATCTCATCTCTTTAGTGGCTCTTTTGCCCGGGCTGTGAGCTGGAGGGAGGGGAGGTGGAGGGCTCATGTTTTCCGCCTTGTTTACAAGTGACAGCGTTATTATTCTCATAAGGGCTCTGTTTCTTATCGCCGTGTTCTGCCGAGTGCGCCGGTGCCGCTCGCCTCGCTCACCTCCCCCTGCCAGGCGCTTTTCTTTTTTTTTTTATTGACACTTGCTTGAAAATATGCATTAATTCTGGAGTTTAAAGCATGTATGGCGGTGTCTGGTCGCTGTGTTTTGCTTGAAGTTGATTAATGATAGAAGCCGGCTCGGGGTCGTCCTCTGGAGACCCGCCTTGCAGGTTGTGCATGTTAACGAGCAGGAAGGGGAACACACAGCGCGCCGCTGATCCTCCGCCACCAGGAGGCTGACAACGGCAGAGTCCATTCTCTCCTCCGCGCGTCTCATGTTGTTAATCTTCCTCATTTATCAATTCTAAGTGAATACTCTGTTGTCGGTTGCCATGAAAATAAAAAGCCCGCAGCTTTGCCGGCATTGGAATACCTCAAAAGAAAGCTGAAATTATCATGGGCACCAGTGAGGATCGCCGCTCGCAGCCTCACAGAAGCCAGACATTTGTTTTTGTTCCCCTGCCTCCTCTTTTATAAACAGTGAGCACAGGCGCGTACCGCTGTGAGCCCGATTGTGTGAAAGGTTATAAAAGAATATTTAAGTAAAGTTTAAAGATAGCAGCGCCAAACCCACATTTTCTCCCCTCCTTCCTCCTGCAGGCATAACATCAGCGTCAAGGAGGAGCCGATGGACCCCGACGACCACGACGGGCCCCTCTCCCTGGTAACGACCGCCAATCACAGTCCGGATTTTGATCACCACAGAGATTACGATGACGAGCAGGGCCACGACGACATGCTGTAAGGAGAGCGCCGCCCCCCTCCCTCCCTCCACAGTCTCAGAGGCCGAGGCAGTGGGGGGGTCAACTGGGAGACGCTCGGCAGATCACAAACACTGAAGTGCAGTCTCAGCCACTGATGACAGCTCTCAAATGTTGACTTTTTAGTGCCATTACAATACATAGCAAGAACACGCGTGGAAAAAAGCCCCTCCACACAAGCCCCCCGCCCACCCAAGTTATTCCTACTTTTGATTTAAGCTTAAAAAGTCAAACTTTCTACTCATGTGTCAGATGGACTTTTTTTGGTACCGGGGGGGGGGAGGGGGTGCATCGTTTTTGGGATCCCCCTCACCACGCAGCCAGGATGGACTGCACTCAGCGGACTGCGGGGGGGGGGGGGGTCTGTCTGTCCCCCAGCCTCCCCCAACTCTCTCTGTGACCATAAACTGAAGAAAAAGAGAGCGAGTGACTGACGTTTAATTTACACCGTGTGTGTGTGTGTGTGTGTGTGTGTGTGTGTTCATTGTCACTGCCTTCAGCACTTCTCATTGGGTTAATTCCATCTTGGGTGGGTTGTTGGTTTCCAGCTGTTTTTTTTTTTTTTTTTTACTGTTTTGTTGTGGGGGGGTTAAAGGCTGTCAGATCTCAACGTAACGAGTCTTCTCATTCATCCAATGCTGTTTTCCTTTGTTTTTTTTCCTTGAAACTGATGACCTCATTCATGCCCATGCTGTGGAGCTTCCTGTGCTCAGCTCTCCATGGTGAATGTTCCTGTTGCAGAATGTCACCCACCAAGCAGTATTTTTCTGTCATTTATTCCAGTCTGCTAAAACAGTTTTTTTGTAGTCCGCCCCTCCTCCTCTTCTTCACTCCCCGCCCCACCCTCCTCCTGCTCATGAAGTCCATTGGCGATGCACTACTCATAATGAAGGCTCTTTCCACGCATCAATGAAGTTTAATTTAAGATGCGAATGAATGACAGAGAAATCATGCAGGTTATGATTTATCCTTATGAAATTATACTTTAAAACAGCCCCTCACGGCCGAGCATGTTGAGCCGCAACAGAATTTCTGATCGCCGCCGCGCCCCGGGCTTTCTGGAAGCAAAAAGAGGGGAAAAAAAGAAAAAAAATTAAAATGTCAGGTGTGCACCAGTGAGATAATGATTTAGACCAACTAATTGTGATTCCTGAACACAACCGTCACTGTTAATCAGACGCGTCTGCTTTTTTCCCGCGGCGTAATTCCATCCAGGGCACAGAGATAAACGTGCGTTCCCTGTAGTTTTATTTGTATCGTGCACATGACTGGTTTTGAGTTTTGACTGTTAATAATTGCATGTCGGACGAAAAGCTCATTCTCTTTCATTAAGAGAACAATCCAGAGACCTGCAATAAGACCTGAGCACCGCACATTCCGCCGTTCGACAGGCATCAGAACCGGGCCCAAACACACACCCACGTGTGTCTTTGCAGCCTTGTGAGGACCACATTTTCCCCTGTAGTTGTGAGGGCCCCCCCCCCCCCCCCCACACACACACACACAGAGTACATGGCATTGGAGGCGTGAGGGGAGCACGGCGTTCGGTGACACCCAGCAGCTACAGTCCACCATATTGAACCGTGGATCCACATTCATTCACACCATGAATTTCAAGACTGCAATCAACCACTTTTAACTTGTTTTATTTATTACTAGTTTTATGACAATTTTATGTTTTATTTGGCTCTTTGTTTTGTTGATGTTTTAATATCTGTGACTACCAAAGATGAAACTACAAAGTCGATGTTGTGTTTTCCATGCAATAGCAGATCAGGCCAAATATCCCTCCTCCGTTCTCTCAGCAGCCGCGGTCGAGCCGGTGGCGGATGGAATCGAAGGGAAACTGCTTCTCAAGCTCATGTGTTCGTTCACTTTTATTTAAAAAAATAAAGTTTTGTTTTTTTTTTAAGCCAAAGGGGGTGTTGGACAGGACAGCTGCAGTAATGTTTCGCAGTGACCAAAACTGATGGGATGCACTTGACAGTCTGACTGCATGACGACCAAATTCGGGGTCTTTTCCTTTTTTGTCTTTGGGCCAGTGGGGGGGGGGGCAGATTTGTGTGCAACATTAAAGGGTTTGAGGAAATCTATAATACATATACTGGTAAATGGGAAAAGCTTTGCAGAGAACAATGTGAAACGGATTCTGTGCTTTTAACTGGACCACAATAATTCAGTGTTTCTTTTATTCCTCATCTGTGTTTCCTTTGCAATGATTGTAAGCCACTGTGTCGGGGGTTTCTTTTTGAAGATTGGCAGTACTTTATGATTGTGTTTAGCTTCTGTCATCTTACTTTTTATATTAAAAAACACTCCTGTCAACTAATAAGCTGGGTACAAGGTACTTTATGGCAGTTATTATTTTTCTTTTTATAACTGCAGTGCTTAATAACTAAAAAGATGGGGCAGAAGATGTATTTAATACTCAGGCAGCTGTGGGACGGGTCAGTTACAGTCAGGCTGAGAGGCCGTGAGAAACGGGGGGTCCGAGTTCACCCAAGAAAACCCCGAGTCAGCTGGCTTTGCTTGGTATTCAGCTCCTCAGCATGCATAATGCCACATTACTAAAGATAACAGCATGAGAAAAACGGTTAGGACGCATACCTCAGCTTCAGACCTGTAGGGAATGATTCAATTAAAAGAGAGAAAATAAACATTTCCACTCAGTTGAACTTAGCTGTATGTCTTGCATGTGTAGGACTGTACTATACTGTAGAAAGAAAATCACCCCAGAGAAAATGGTTTGATCTGAGAAGTTTCATCCTGTTTTATTTTTTGCCAAACCAACCCAAACCTCAGGCCTTTCACTGACGGGAATCTGACTCAGCTGCGCGTGGCGTCCTGTTACCGGTGTGGTGACGATGGCTTGTTTGAAGAGCGCTCCCATGTTAGGGTGTACATGCATGTCAGAGTAGCCTTCCACCCTCGTTTCACTCCTTGTTTTTGTTTTTCAGATCAAAAAATACATTTGTTATGTTTGCTTTATAGCTTCGTATGAACTATGAGAAAAACTGCTGTATGTATCGGAATAGCAAACTGTGTTGCAAATGTATTTTACTTAGTAATCTTTGCTTTAAGAAAAAAGGAAAAGTCACACCATCCTTGCATACGTTTGGTTGAGCTGGACACTGGGGGGGGGGGGTATAATCCCCTGATTTTAGATATTAAACTGTAATATAGAAGACTTTTCTCTGTTCTCACTGACCGGAGAGTTTTGTACAGATTTCTCTCCCCCTCTTTGTGTTGAGCTGTTTTTGATACTTCCATTTGATGCTCTGACCATGAGGCGGCGGGTCGGAGATTCCCTGCTCTGACGGGTGGGGTGAATAAGTATATATTTCCTCTACGAGCAGAGACGGAGATATGATGCATGACTAATCCCAGGGTCACAGAGATTTGGGAGGGAAGGGGAGGGTGATTTCAGTGGTCAGTAATAATATAAGGGTGTATCAATTTAATGATATTTTATATGAAATTAATAGGGGAAAAACGAGAAAATATGCAGTGCCAAGATGTAAAGAATATTGTTAAATGCTGTCTTTTTATTTTTTATTAATTCATTTCAGTCATCCACGTTCTGCAGGCCTAACGCACGTTTCTGTTCAGCATCCAGATGTTTATATTTTTATCATGTCACTGTAAAGGGGTCCGACCCAGCACAGCAGGTGGTTAAAGGTCAGATCGGTGCCCACGTCCCAGCGCCCTGGTTATATGGCATCGGATCCTCTGAGCGCCCGGGCTGGGAAAAAAAGCCATTGTTTCATCCATCGCCATCCAGCCTGCTGTCGTTCGGTCCCCACCCGACTGGAGGGGGTGCAGCCCAGGAGCTGTCACGGTGCTCTCATCCCGCAGCAGCTTTTTTCTCCTCCTCCTTTTCTTTGAAGATGTACTCTGTTGATTTCTTTTTTGCTGTTTTATTTTTTATAGAGAACTATGATTGCTCATCACTTCCATCGGTCTGTAACCTGCTCATCATTCCTCGTCTGTCTGAGGCAGACCACTCTGTAGTCAGTGGCCATGACTGACGTGAGCATTCAAAACATGCAATAAAATGCTGGCTGTTCAAACCGTTTCCTCAGACTCTCCCTTTCTAAGCAGCATTATTTCAGTGTTTTGAATAAAAAAAAAAATTACAATGGAATCATTGTCTAAAGATGCACCTCTACTTTCTTCTGTGCAGTTCTTCCACACTTTTCTAGACTGTTTGGTACAGACCTGTTTCTCATCTGCTGCCCACCTCTCATCCTGGCATAAAACATTAAATTATATCATAATTAAACAGCGACAGTTAAACTGTCTTTTCCTAACAGCAATTTAGGCAGCTGCATTTGAGAAAAGCCATAAATTGTAGCGGCATTAAAATTTCCAGAAATAATAGCGATGACAGGAGCTAATGCTGATGACCAGGACTCGGGGTGAGCGGGTCATGCTGGCCACTAAACAGGAGACAGGGATCAAGCCTAAGCACTTTTAATCTTGTGAAACAAGCAATTACAAATAGTTGCATTGATTTGTTAAAAAGCTTTAGGTGACATAAATCGTTTCTTGCTTAGCTTATTGCAGGATAACATAAATGTCAAGAGTATTATTAATTAAGGCCTTTGAAAGACAAGATTTAATGGAAACGATATAAAATCACCAGCAATCTCTCTGCAGGTTATATTTCACCAAATATATCGAAGCGTTGGTGTTGTTTTCCTGACTGATCACAAACTGGGTCAGTTTCATCAAAGGAGCACAGAGTGAATGTGTGTTGAGTTTTTAAAAAAAAATCATCCAGAGCAGAAATATTCAAGCAAATTAATCACTTATAGAGCAGCATTAACATATGATATTATTATAGCCCATAAAGATGAATGAAATATGGGGTGAGATATCCTGTAGGGAAATGATGAGCCAATACTAATCATTCATACATAAATGAGAACTTCTCTGCAGACCACTGACAACACATCAGCCTGACTTGATATTTTCAATCCCATAATAATTATATAAGAGGGTGTATTAAGTGTGTAAACTGTTTTGCTTACCTCACTTGTCATGCAACTTCTGTTTTTATCCACACAGAACTATACATTTGTCATGGAAATGGTTACACTAAATAAAAATACCTGCACATACAAACAGTGTAAGCACTTAATGCATGAGAAGTAATTGTTAGAGCATCCAAAATGGACTGACTCACTTAAGTCAATTCCATATTAAAATGCCCCACATGTTAAAAATGTGTAAACAGTTTTTTTACACTCAATAGCCAAGCTGGATCCCTGCTATAAGTCAATAAAGCTGGATTCACGCTGCACCTCCGATGTCCATGTACGTGCGACCAGAAACCTTGTGTGACAAAATTTACGTCATTGTCTCCACTCCACTAGTGTATACGGGGCTGTACTGCGGACGACCGCGTGCACCCCAAATTTTATGACCGCGCGGCCTGCCCATGATCTGAACGCGTTGGCAGAGCATGCGCAAGACTGAACGTCCCATTAACGAGGTGGCACTACCAACATAGCACCTCAGTAAAATATTACTACAGTAGATGCCTCTCAGATGATGCCGTTACCAAATTTATGCAGATTGTTTCCTCTATGCCATGTGTCAACACAACGGAAATAAGCTATAGACAGCTTGCTCCTTCTGTAACTGATAACATGGTAGATAGCGTTACAGCTTCTCTGCATCAGACTCTAGATTTTTTTTTTTTTTTTTATATGCATCTTATAGATATGGTGGCCCCTTTAAAAAAGAAAAAGTCTAATCAGAGATTTCTAACTCATTGGTTCAACACAGAAACTCGTAGCTTAAAACAGAAGACTCGTCAATTAGAAAGAAAATGGCGCTCCACTAATTTAGATGAAATCTATTTAGCTTGGAGAAATCATCTTTTAATTTATAAAAATCTCTTAGAAAAGCTAGAACAAGCTATTATTCTGCATGAATAGAAGACAACAAGAATAATCCCAGGTTTTTTTTCAGCACTGTCGCCAGGCTGACAAAGAGTCAGGACTCTGTCAATCCTAGCATTCCCTTAGAGCTTACTAGTCAGGACTTTATGAACTTTTTCAATAATAAAATTTCATCTATCAGAGATAAAATCAGTCAGATTCTTCCCACCGTTAACTTAAATACAGTAACTACTACAACTCCTTCAATTGATATCTGTTTGGATCAGTTTACTCCAATTGATCTTTTAGAGTTGGATAAAATAATTTACTCATCCAAGCCTTCAACTTGTCTTTTAGACCCTATTCCTACCAGGTTAATTAAAGAAGTCTTCCCATTTATTGGTAGCTCTATTCTTGAAATAATCAATTCTTCATTAACATTAGGCCATGTAACACAGGCTTTTAAAACTGCTGTAATTAAACCCTTACTCAAAAAGCCAACGCTGGATCCAGGAGTTTTAGCTAACTATAGACCAATCTCTAATCTCGCTTTCATTTCAAAAATCTTAGAGTTGTTGCTACGCAATTATTTGACCACTTGCAGGGAAATGGTTTATTTGAAGAGTTTCAATCTGGGTTTAGAATCCATCATAGTACTGAAACAGCCTTAGTGAAGGTCACTAATGACCTCATCACATCTGATAATGGACTTGTTTCAGTCGTTTCCTTTTAGACCTTAGTGCAGCTTTTGATACTACCGATCATAATATTCTACTTGATAGATTAGAACACCATGTTGGACTTAATGGAACTTCGTTGCAGCGGTTTAGATCTTATTTATCTGATAGGTTCTAGTTTGTTCATGTCAATAATGAGTTTTCTTTCAACTCAAAGCTCAGTCGTGGAGTTCCACAGGGATCTGTGCTTGGCCTTACTCTTTAGTTTATATATGCTTCCGTTAGGCAACATTATTAGAAAGCACTGTACAGTGGTACCTCTACTTACGAAATTAATTCGTTCCGGAAGTATTCTCGTAACGTGAAAATTCCGTAAGTAGAGGCGCGTTTTACATGTAAATGCCGTAATCCGTTCCAAGCCCCCCAAAATTCGGGCATAAATTTTTTATAAATCATAAAAACGCATCAAAACATGTAACAAATACATGTTACAATTAGATTACTGCACAATAAACATAAAATGAGAGTTTAAAATGAGAGAAAGAATAATAAAAGAGAATAATAAAAGAGAGAATAATAAAAATTATGTTCATTTACCTTTTAACTGCTATCGTCGTCGACGTCGTCACCTTTTGCCTTCTTTGGTTCATGTTCTGATCCAAGGACGTTTGCTTTTGTCGGCTTGTAAGTGCTTCCTTTTGTTTTAATACCGTGCTGATCGTTGATGTATTACGGCCATATTCTTTGGCGAGATCAACCAAACGCATCCCCTTTTCATACCTTTCGATTATCTCCTTCTTTGTATGGACAAAAAAACTCTCTTCTTCTTTTCTCCTTTTCCACTTATCTCCGTCACTTTCTTGGGGCCCATAGCGAATAAATGTTAATTCTGTACTGTACACACACGTAAAACTTTCACCTTGTTCTTAATAAAGTTTTTGAAAAAAAAAAAAACTTCGTGGCCAATGGGATACCAGGAAGATGCTAGGCGATAGCCAATGGCAGAGCAGCTACAGGTATGTTTACGTTCGGTAAACTACGGGAGCTGCGAGGAGCGCGTACTTTTTTGCCTTTCGTATCCTGAAATTTCGTTCGTAACATGAGGCAATATTTTCCCGTTGAGGCGTCTCGTAACCTGAAAATTCCGTATGTAGAGACGTTCGTAAGTAGAGGTACCACTGTATACATTTTCATTGTTATGCAGATGACACACAATTATACCTGTCAATGAAGCCAGATGATAGTAATCAATTAGCCAAGTTAGAAGCCTGTGTTAAGAAAATCAAAGCTTGGATGACTTGTAATTTCCTGCTATTAAATTCAGATAAGACTAAAGTCATTCTTGTTGGTCCAAAAAACCTTAGAAATACCTTTCCAAATCAAACTCTTAGTTTGGATGCTGTTACACTTTCTCTTAATAGTTCTGTGAGGAACCTTGGAGTTATTTTTGATCGAGATCTGTTTTTCAATTCATATATTAAATTCGTTTCTAAGACTGCCTTCTATCATTTGCGTAATATTGCCAAGATTAGGAGCATCTTGTCTCAGAGTGATGCTGAGAAAATGATCCACACTTTTGTTAGCTCTAGATTAGATTATTGTAATTCTTTATTATCAGGTTGTCCTAAAATATCTTTAAAAAGTCTTCAATTGATTCAAAATGCAGCAGCTAGAGTTTTAACAGGTACTAGAAAGAGATCATATCTCTCTGGTTCTAGCCTGCCTTCATTGGCTTCCCACAGAGTTTAGAATTAAGTTTAAAATCCTTCTTCTTACTTACAAAGCTCTAAACAGTCAGGCCCCTTTTTATTTAAAAGATCTGATACTACCCTATTATCCAAACAAAGCACTATGCTCCCAAAATGCTGGATTACTTGTAATACGTAGAATCTCCAAAAGTACAATGGGAGGCAGAGCCTTCAGTTATCAAGCTCCTCTCCTGTGGAACCAGCTGCCAATCTGGATTCAGGAGTGAAACTCGATCTGTTTTAAAGAATAGGGTTAAAACCTTCCTTTTTGATATAGCCTACAATTAGGGAGGGATCATGTGTCTCTGAACCCTCCCTTAGTTATGCTGCTAATAGGTTTAGACAGCCGGGGGACCTCCAGTAATGCACTGGGCTTTACTCCTTTCTTCACTCTCAATTAATTTTTTTTTTTTTTTTTTTTTGCTGGTCAACACTAGGTTAACATCTGTTTGTTCTCTTCCATAGATTGAGTCCCCACTGTGCTGTTTGTTCTCTACATGTCTGTTCTTTTCATCTTCTCTGTCCCCTCACCCCCCAGCCAGTCACAGCAGATGACTGCCCCTCCCTGAGCCTGGTTCTGCTGGAGGTTTCTTCCTGTTAAAAGGGAGTTTTTCCTCTCCACCGTCGCCAAGCACTGCTCACAGGGGGATCGCCTGATTGCTGGGGTTTTTCTGCAATTGTGGGGGTTTCCCCTACAGTTGAAAGTGCTATGAGATGACTGTTGTTGTGAAATGGCGCTATATAAATAAAGTTGAATAGCATACAAAGACAACGTAGACGAGGAAGATCAAGAGGAGGCGGAAGAGGAGAATAAACATACATGAAACCTTTTGCAGCAGCAGCAGCTTGAGCGGAGAAGAGCACTGGAAAATGGTAATTCCTCCCTTTGCTTGAAACGATGGCATTGTTGTTGCTACAAAAAAAGTGTACGTCACTCTTGTGTTTTATAGCCGGTGAGCAAACTGGTGTGTTAGCACATTTGCGCTCCCCAAAGGCCTTGGGTGAAACTACAAATAACAGTTGTGGGCATGCATCAACTGCTTGGCCTGGTAGACGAAAAAGTGAGCATGTACAACACCGCATGTGCACCGGGCTTGTCCAAAGCGCACGCAGACCAAAGGGAAAATGCAGCATGAATAAAGCCTAAGACTGCATTCAGACCAGGATAGTCTGAGGGTCTCAGTTCAATTGGGCAGAGAATGCCAAGAATTTTCACACCTTCATTTGGTTTGCATTCACACTGCAGCAGACCAAACTGCCTGGACAACGTCACGCAGTTACAACAACTGCTCATTTGGGGTGCTGTAGCCGAAACCACCACTGACCAAGAAGAAAAAATCTTGGCGAAGAAGAAAAATCAGGCTTGTGGCGGTTTGGGAAAACCCCCACAAACAGACTAAGGACAGACAACTCGCTACTCCTGGTTTTTTCCGCTACACTACTGTGATAATGTCACCTTTCATGCATTGTGTTCATGTGTCCTGTCCTTACTGTGACCTAGAGACTCAGATCAATATGTAGATGTGCCTGTTAACCTCTTTGTTCTGCAGCTGGAGCCGAATCTAGCAAATCTGCCTATTGTGATGTATGTCTCACAAATGCAAATATCTCATGCCTGTTCTGCAGTCCCTTTGATCAGACAAACTGCTGTGAATCTGTTTTGATGTATTGTTTGAGTTGGGTATAAATACTGCACAGGTTCTGTAACACTTCCCCTCACTCACACTTCAACCTCTGCTGCAGGACACAAACTTTGTGTCCCCTCTCCTTCTCTGAGAGCCAGAGGATCCCCATCCAGCCTGCACACACTTGGGCTGGAGAGGGGATCCCATGACGGCGGTATGATATAATAAACTCTACTTAAAACCTCCAACAACGCCGCTTTATTTCATGCCGCCGCACTGGTGACCCGACGCTGAAACGAACACGCTGCCAGCGAACGCAACGCCCGGCGGTGATTCTCCGACGACCAGTGAACGCGGCAGCCTGACTGATCTGCCCTCCCTTCTGCTTCAGGGAGACCTCAACGCGGAGTTTCCAGGCGAAACTCGTTGGAGAACACCCACGACCGGGAAAGCTGAGCAACGTTTCATGGTGAGATCTGCACGCCTAGATCGGCACATCCACGCTGGACTGGCCGCGCTCACAGCCCCTCCACAAGAGAGCGCATGCACCTCGTCCCCTCTCCACGACGGCGATCCCCATGGCCGACGGAGCACACGTGGACCTGAACGCACCATGACCGAGCGAGTGACAGAGCGTCTACTTCCCTTCACCGCTCCAACACGCTGAACAGGGATGATCAAGCTCCCTGACCCTGGTTCTCCTCTCCAGCTGGCCCACCCATCACGGAACCCCGGCGCACGCACCGGGGAGTTACGAGGACAGCGCACACCACGCACGGGACAAATACGGCTTTTCTGACCGCCTTCCTTCTGCTGCACACTGGCCCTTCAGGCTTGCTCGTTCACCTGAGGCATGCAGCTTGCTCACTGGATTTTATGGTCTTAGCCACGGCACACAAGGGGAATTCAGCGGTTTGCGGTTCCCGAGAGCTTTAAGGTTGTGCCCGCACCTAAAGCCAACACGCCAGTCCCTCTGCTCTCATCACAGCCGCCACGCAGCCTCGTCTTTTCTTCATGGCCGCTATTAATCCTTGCAGGACTTAATCGCGGGAGGAGCCAGTGACTAATTTTTCTTCTTGTGGACCTCTGCACGTTCAACGGGACCAGCCCTTCGACATCGCGGACCCACAAGCAATTTTTGCGCGGCCCGGACGTTTTCATCGTCTCCGGCCGGCTTTTACTACCCCCACCCCCCTCCACCCCCTCCTGCACAGAGCTTTTCCCTGCTCGCTGCCCAAGCTGCACTATCGAGGTCTCGACCACCTGCCGAGCCCTCTGGGGGGGAGCTGTGGCGGTTTGGGAAAACCCCCACAAACAAACTAAGGACAGACAACTCGCTACTCCTGGTTTTTTCCGCTACACTACTGTGATAATGTCACCTTTCATGCATTGTGTTCATGCGTCCTGTCCTTACTGTGACCTAGAGACTCAGATCAATATGTAGATGTGCCTGTTAACCTCTTTGTTCTGCAGCTGGAGCAGAGTCTAGCAAATCTGCCTATTGTGATGTATGTCTCACAAATGCAAATATCTCATGCCTGTTCTGCAGTCCCTTTGATCAGACAAACTGCTGTGAATCTGCTTTGATGTATTGTTTGAGTTGGGTATAAATACTGCACAGGTTCTGTAACACTTCCCCTCACTCACACTTCAACCTCTGCTGCAGGACACAAACTTTGTGTCCCCTCTCCTTCTCTGAGAGCCAGAGGATCCCCATCCAGCCTGCACACACTTGGGCTGGAGAGGGGATCCCGTGACGGCGGTATGATATAATAAACTCTACTTAAAACCTCCAACAACGCTGCTTTATTTCATGCTGCCGCAGGCTGATCAATTGGCCAGGATCGAAAACAAAAATCCATTCCTTTCAGCCACGTTGTCTGTCTGCCACAAACAAGACATTTTTTTTAAACTTTTCTCCTCCGCTTTCTTTGGTAAAAGGATTTCTTGGATCTGCGCAGCTGTCTTGTCATTTTCTACCCAAAATGTACTACGGTAAACATCACTCCCTTTTCACAGACTACGTGTTGCTATGGTTACACAAATGCTGAGGGGCACTTCCGCCATTTGGTCCTTTTTTTTTTTTTTTTTTTTTTTTTGTTACTTATTTGTACCCGTAGGTAGACTTGGTTTGCAGTCTGGTGACAAGTCACTGGCTGCTGGTCGCTGCGTGCGCGAGCGCCCTAAACCTACATGTTTTTGGTGTGCGGGAGGAAACCGGAGAAATCCCGGAGTAAACCCGTGCAACACGGGGAGAACATGCAAACTCCACACAGCTCACTGTTGGTCGGGGGCTGGGATCGAACCCACGATCTCATGATCCCCGCGATCCCCCGGCCGAGGGTAAAACTGTGCTGCCACAGTGCTAAACCACTGCGCCACCGTGCAGCCATTTGGTCCTTTGGATAGTCCGTTTGCATTCACACTGCAAGCGAAGCGCACCAGACTTCGTTTGCAAGTGAACCAAGACCCCCCGTTTTCAGGGGGACCAGACTTCACTTGTTTGGTGTGCACCAGAGTCCGAACGCGTGTTCAGACGGCACCAAACAAACCGAACTATCCCCAGATAGTCCTTTGGTCCAGACCAAACAGTGGCCATGGGAATGTGCCCTAAGAGTCAACCATGTCCCAAGTTAAGCTACAGTCACAAAGATTCTTACGACTGATGGGGTCATAAGTATCTCCCAGTTCCTAAGAATTCTGGAGTTCGCAGGCATTCGTGGAGGGGGGCATAGTTTCTTACAGCTGCCATTCTGACGTGCTTTTCTGTCATACAATGGCCCTAAAATTCTTATGTTCTTCGTAAGGGCGCCTTGGGATCTTCTTACGGCATCCTTACTGCCATCTTACGAAAATTTTTGTGCAACTCATGCTACTCTCAAGTCGTTGATAGGAAGATCTTACAGCTTTCAGCACATTTTGTTGGCACAAATGTCACACGAATGACATACACTACTCTCAAAAAGTTAGGGATATTCTGCTTTCTGGCGAAATTTCAGGATGCACCTAAAATGCACTACAACCTTTACAGGTGAACTTAATTTGACCTTGTGTAATCTTTCAATGTTTCAGTACTTTTTGCATAACTTGCTGTTCCCTAACACGCTGCTTAATGACAAAATTCACAACAGGTGTTTGATCCAAGAATCGACCAATAAATGTTCTGGTTCAATTAAAATTGGTATTTAAACATTCCTCTTCATCATGCTGTTCACATTTTGCCACGATGAGACCAAGGCGACAACTAACAATTGATCAACAGTACCTTGCCACTGCAAGGCTTCAAACAAGATGTTCTCAGAGGGAAGTGGCCACTGAGCTTAGAGTGTCACAGAGTGTCATCAGCAGGTTGCAACAGAGATACAGAGAGACTGGAAAAGTCACAGAAAGGCACAGAAGTGGACGTCCTTTGGCCGCATCCCACACTGATGACCGCTTCATTGTGAACAGTGCCCTGCGGAACCAGATGATGAATGCCACTCAATTCCAGGAACATTTAAGGGAGGTAAGAGGCACCCAAGTGTCACGTCAGACCATTCAAAATCATTTACATCAGCGTGGTCTCCATGCTAGACGACCTGCAAGGGTACCTGACCACACCACCAGGCACAGGCGTCATCGTCTTGCATGGGCCAGGGAGCATTTACGCTAGACAAGGGACCAGTGGGCCTCTGTGCTGTTCTCTGATGAAAGTCTATTCACACTGAGCAGAAATGATGGCCGCCAACGATGTTGGAGACGTCAAGGAGAGTGCTATGCATCAGCCACTGTTGTCACCAGATAAGCCTTTGGTGATGGTGGTGTTACAGTTGGGGCAGTTGTGTCTAGTCAGTACAGAACTGCCCTACACCTTGTGAATGGTACAGTGATGAGCCGATACTACCTGAATGACATCATTAATCCAGTCATTGTACCCTTGCATGAACAGTACAGGCCTAATTTCATCTTCATGGACAACAATGCTTCAGCTGCTGCAGGCTGGGGTACCTCAAATGGAGTGGCCTGCACTTTCTCCAGACCTGAATCTCATAGAAAACCTATGGAATCAGCTGAGTCGCCATGTAGAGGCTCGTAACCCTGCATCCCATAACCTCAATGACCTGAGGGCCGCCCTTCAAGAAGAGTGGAATGCCATGCCTCAGCAGACAATTAGT
Source organism: Pholidichthys leucotaenia (assembly GCA_020510985.1). NCBI lineage: Eukaryota > Metazoa > Chordata > Actinopteri > Cichliformes > Pholidichthyidae > Pholidichthys > Pholidichthys leucotaenia. The sequence goes on along the minus strand of CM035837.1, from coordinate 205,211,317 downwards.
CGATTCATGAACAGCATGAGACGTCATTGTCAAGCTGTAACTGATGCTCTGTGACAAGTTATTTGAGACACTGACATTTTTTGTTGTGGTATACCCACCACTGTTTTTGGTTTTTGTTTCAACAAATTGCTTAAGATGAGGAAATCACCATTGCATGCTTCTACTTAAATGCCCTAATTTCATGATATAATATCACTGTAGCATGAACTTTTTACATTTTCCATAAATTTCCACCCGAAAGCCAAATGTCCCCAACTTTTTGTGAGTAGTATACTTCCGCAATATGCGCGCTTCACTACCGCCTTGCGCATGCTGCACAAATCTCCATACGAACATTGATTCATATGCTGTTTCTTACAACCACTGTAAGGGCATACTTACGGCCAACACCTTATGTAGTTCTTACGTTGCTCCTACGGTATTCGTACGGCCACCTTACAATGAGGGGTTTTTGTGGGGTGTCCGTAGAAATTTCGGACAAGACCATCGACCTTGTCACAAACTTACGAATGGTCTACGAATGCTGGATTCTCCTACGACCGCCTTAAGCAAGCCATATGAAATGGTCCAAAAATCGTTCTTACGGTGTTTGCAGCTGTTCGTAAGGGTATTTGTGACTGTAGCTTTACAGTATGTCATGAGATTTTGTTCTCAGCAGATTTTTGTTCACATTATGGTCAGCAGCAGAAATCTAAAAGCTCTTACCTTTTTTTTTTTTTTTTTTTTTAAATAAAAAATATCCATGATTGATCAAACATCATCCCAGTCACACCCTTCTAATTCAGCAGCATATTTAGACAGCAGAACTTCTTCCGTCTCCCGCTCTGAGTTGGTGTGACACTGTCCTGCACTGCTGTCTACTGTTCAAACCCCTCCAGCATCCATCCGTCTCCTGGGTGGGGTTACACATTTACCATTGTACCCTTATCACGGGACACTTCTTGATTGTGAGAAGTGATGACTCGAGTCTTCATGTCGAATCAAAATATATATATATATATATATATATATATATATATATATATATATATATATAGTATATATCTGTGAAAAAATGTGTTCTAAAAATAATTTATTTCTCTCTTTTTAGAGATTTTATTTTGGGGAAATTTCTGATTTCTTATGAGTGTTCTATTCAACTGGTTTATACAGAGGGGCATGATCTGATACAATTTCACGAACAACAAACATCACTGAAGTTCTTGTGATTTAGAAACACACAAATATTTAAAATCATTCAAGTCTAAGTCAAGTATAAAGCCATGAATAAAAAAAGTAAAGTCTCAAATTCCCCACTTCTTCAGCATTTTTGCCTCTTCTTCTCAGCTAGCATTAGTCCATCTTACCACTTTTCTCTCCCTTCTCAATATGGTCAAGCCAACTGAACAACACAGCATTTTGGCAGCCAAAAGTCTAGTGCTGAAGCTTCATCAATGGCTGATGTCATGGCAGCATACACTCTAACCCTACTATTGTTACCATAGAACTGTTTTGTTTTTCTGGCAGGCTTTAAATGTTTTCACATAACAGATTAAAGCTACCGTCACAAATACCCTTTCAAACAGCTGCCAACACCATACGAATGATTTTTGAACCATTTCATACGGCCTTCTTAAGGCGGAGAATCCAGCATTTGTTGACCATTCGCAAGTTCGTGGCCAAGTCGATGGTCTTGTCCAAGATTTCTACAAACGCCTCATGAAAACCCCTCACTGTAGGGTGGCCGTACGAATGCCATAGGAACAACGTAAGAACTACGCAAAATGTTGGCTGTAAGTATGCCTCAAGAACACCTCAAGTTGTTCTTGAGGGCCCCTTACAGCATAAGGCAGTAGTGAGGCACTCATAAGGTGGAAGTACGTCATTCATGCAACATTTGTGCCGTTAAAATGTGCTGAAAGTCGTAAGATCTTCCTACCAACGACTTGAGAGTGCTGTGAGTTGCACAAAAATGTTTGTAAGATGGCAGTAAGTATGCCGTAGGAAGATCCCAAGGCACCCTTATGGAGAATGTAAGAACTCTGGGGCCATTGTACGATAGAAAAGCACCTCATTTGTCATGAATGTCTCAAGTTGCTCTTGGGAATTGAAAGGCAGCTGTAAGAAACTATGGCCCCCTCCACAAATGTCTGCAAACTCCAGAATTCATAGGAACTGGGAGATTCTTACGAACCCATCGTTCGTAAGAATCTTTGTGACCATAGCTTTAGTTAATCATCTTAATAAGGTGGAGATTCACTACTGGATTAAGCCTCAAGTGGTGACCCAGAAAACTGCAGCCATTTCTATTTCACTTTGGCCTCATTTTTCAGCTCTGCTGCTGACGGGGTTAAACTTGTTCACCAAAATCCACATTTCACAACTGATGACTGAGACATATTCAGAATATACCTCGGTATTTCCTTTATTACCCTGGTCACATTTTAACCATGTCACAGTTGGATTTATCACTTTTATCACCACACTTAGATTTATACCTTTTTTGTATTTCTTTTACGTTTGAACCGGATAAATCACAAGTGAATTCCATGAATAATGAATGTAGAATATGTATAGAATCCTAGGAGGCGACAAATCAGAAAATGTCCCCTTTCATGATGATTGACTCTGAAACCTAATTAACAGATTACTGTTAATTTTCCTCCTTAATCACATTCATCAGATGATGCTGTTTAACCCCAGAGACATGCTCTGTTGCTCCATCCTGCCCCGCAGACAGCTACGCTGATCAGTCACATTGTTTAGCACCCTTAGATCGTGGAAAACAAACGTGGATGTCTGCTGTTCACTTTATTCTAATTACAGCCTCCAAATAGTCAAAGCTGGCAAACTCCCAACATTGCAGTGAGGCAATTAGCAGTCCTGCAGTGTTTGTTATTCATGGTTTGATGTAGAAATTTGTTTATTAAGATGGGCTGCAGGCGCTGGTGTGCAATAGACCTGCTTGTAATTAGATTCCAATTATTTGTCTGTTTCTGATATTGTAAACTGGCACTTACCACATCAGTTAAATTGACACACTGCACTGCTTGGTTTACTCGGTAATTAAAATGTGTTCTGTTAATTAGATGATGACCACTTTATTCCAGGGCTCTTGTGTTTGGGCTCCTCGGCGGCTCACTGTTTGGATCATGAGTTGCCAGACGCTTCCCTAATCAGCCCTTGTTTTGTTTCAATTACCACCTGCTGTTCAAAAGACACGCCTCGCTGCCCCCCACCCTTACACACAGGCGTACACAATACCGCCAGGCCTGCCTCACCACCAGCTCCGAAACAACAAACCGTAAATCACAGCTGGGCCTGCTTTCGCCTTTATTAGAAGGCACCACTCGGTTTCTAAGTGAGTATTAGCAATTAAAACGGGAACTAAAGGAAGATGAAAGTATAAAGGTGCTTATCACACCAGTTAGCCGTCTGTGAGTAGCCAGTGATAATTATGCTCACTGAGTTAACCGCACAGATGTCTCCTTCGCTTTTAAACTTAAGGTTAAAGGTGGGGAAGATGCTACATCTGCTAACTGAAGATGATCCACCAATATGGGATAAGATAAGCCTTTATTAGTCCCACAATGGGGAAATTCCAGGATTACAGCAGCAAAGGGACGGCAGCACTCAGAGCGATAGTTAATACGATAATAAGAACTGGTTAGCCAAAGCAGTAAATTAATAAATATACGTATATACAGTGGTGTGAAAAAGTGTTTGCCCCCTTCCTGATTTCTCATTTTTTGTACGTTTGTCACACTTAAATGTTTCACATCATCAAACAAATTTAAATATTAGACAAATATAACACAAGTAAACACAAAATGCAGTTTTTAAATGAAGGTGTTTATTACAGTATTAAGGGAAAAAAAATCCAAACCTACATGGCCCTGTGTGAAAAAGTGAGTGCCCCCTAAGCCTAATAACTGGTTGGGCCACCCTTAGCAGCAACAACTGCAATCAAGTGTTTGCAATAACTGACACTGAGTCTTTTACTTGAACGTCACTTGTGGTAACGTATCGTCACTTTCTGTATTGCTGTCTGTCCCTGTGGTTAGCTCTCCTCACTCTCCTGAGGTTTTTGCTTTTAATTGTATTTTAACCACTTTTTTCCATCTACCGTTAGTTCTCATTTCTGTTTATCAAGCCTCTTGCACCTGTGTGTGCACTCAGTGTCACCTAATCACCCTCTTTAGCCTTCTGTTCACCTTTCATCGGTGTTTGTGTTAGCTTCGGGTTAGCCACTAGCTATGGCTACTAGCTCTCCTTCCTCTCCTCGTCTGGTGTGCTCTCTCTGTCAGATGTTTAGCTACACCTCTGCCTCTTTTAGTGATAACGGTAAATGTAATAAATGTTGTCTTTTTAAGGTGCTCGAGGCGAGGTTGTCTGATTTGGAATCCCGGCTCTGCTGTATTGAAACACCATCTGCGCCAGTTAATCTTGACGGGCATCCCCTAGCTGCAGCGGAGCTAGCTAGCATAGGGCGACCTGTCAGCGGTCCTCCGGCTCTCCTCTGCAGCGAGGAGACTGGGTGAGTGACGGTGAGAAGGAAGCCTAGTCGCAAAGCCCCGGTTCACCACCAACCTGTTCACGTTTCTAATCGTTTTTCCCCGCTCAGTGACACACCCGCTGAGGAAAAAACTCTGATCATTGGCGACTCTGTAGTCAGAAACGTGAACCTAGAGACTCCAGCGGCCATAGTCAAATGCATTCCTGGGGCCAGAGCAGGCGCCATCGAGTCAAATTTGAAAATGCTGGCTAAAAGTAACTGTAAATACTCCACAATTGTTATCCACGCTGGCATTAATGACATCCGTCTCCGGCAGTCGGAAGTCACGAAACTTAATGTAGAATCGGTGTGTGACTTTGCCAAAACAATGTCTGCCTCTGTAGTATTCTCTGGGCCCCTCCCCAATCTGACCAGTGATGACATGTTTAGCTGCTCGTCATCCTTGAACCGCTGGCTGTCTGTGTGGTGTCCTAAAAATGACGTGGGCTAAATTGACAATTGGAGCTCATTTTGGGGAAAACCTGGTCTTATGAGACAAGACAGCGTCCATCCCACTTTGGATGGTGCGTCTCATTTATCTAACAATCTGGCATCTTTTTTACCCAAATTTCCAAAATCTTGACTACTCAGAGTTGGGACCAGGAAGCAGAGTCGCAGTCTTACAAGCCTCTCTGCAGCTCCTCTTCATCCGCCACCCCTCAACTTAGCCCCTGTCTTCCCCATCAGAGAATCACTGTCTGCTCCCTCCAAAGTAAATAAAAATATAATATATAAGCATCCCAAAGTGATTAAGCAAAAAGTTGGTAAAACTCAAATTAAACATGAAGCCTCTAAATTGAATGATTTGGCCTCTGTTCCTCCTCATAATTTAAAAATTAAATGCGGTTTGTTAAATATTAGGTCTCTAACTCCCAAGTCTCTGTTAGTCCATGATCTGTTAATTGATCATCAGGTTGATTTAATATCCCTTACAGAGACTTGGTTAGGGCAAGAGGATTATGTTGGTTTAAATGAATCAACTCCCTCTGGTTATTTAAACTGTCAAAATCCCAGAAGTTCTGGTCGTGGAGGAGAAGTAGCAACAATTTACCATTCCAAATTACTAGTTAATGTAAAGCAAAAAACATGTTATAATTCCTTTGAGGGCCTGGTCCTCAGTATTGGGCATTTTAGCAATTTTAGGCTAAACCCAATTTTATTTGCCATAGTTTATCGTCCTCCATCAACCTACTCAGAATTTTTATCCGAATTTGCTGATTTCTTAGCTAATTTAGTGCTGAAATCAGATAGAATAATTATAGTAGGGGACTTTAATATACATGTGGATGTAGATAGTGACTGCCTTAATGTGGCATTTAATTCAATATTAGACTTGATTGGGTTTTCTCAGAAAGTAGGAAATTCTACTCATTATCTCCACCATACGTTGGACCTTGTTCTGACATATGGCACAGAAATAGAAAATCTGGTAGTGTCTCCTCATAACCCTGTACTGTCAGACCATTGTCTGTTAACCTTTGATTTTACTATTTCTGACTATTTGGCTCCTAAAGAAAAATATTGCTACAGTAGATGCCTCTCAGATGATGCTGTTACCAAATTTATGCAGATTGTTTCCTCTATGCCATGTGTCAACACAACGGAAATAAGCTATAGACAGCTTGCTCCTTCTGTAATTGATAGCATGGTGGATAGTGTTTCAGCTTCTCTGCATCAGACTCTAGACTTGGTGGCCCCCTTAAAAAAGAAAAAGTCTAATCAGAGATTTCTAACTCCTTGGTTCAACACAGAAACTCGTAGCTTAGAACAGCAGACTTGTCAATTAGAAAGAAAATGGCGCTCCACTAATTTAGACGAAATCTATTTAGCTTGGAGAAATCATCTTTTAATTTATAAAAAAAATATCTTAGAAAAGCTAGAACGAGTTATTATTCTGCATTAATAGAAGAGAACAAGAATAATCCCAGGTTTCTTTTCAGTACTGTAGCCAGGTTGACAAAGAGTCAGGACTCTGTCAATCCTAGCATTCCCTTAGAGCTTACTAGTCAGGACTTTATGAACTTTTTCAATAATAAAATTTCATCCATCAGAGATAAAATCAATCAGATTCTTCCCACAGGTAACTTAAATACAATAACTACTACAACTCCTTCAATTGATGTCTGTCTTGATGAGTTTACTCCAGTCGACCTTTGTGAGTTAGACAAAATAGTTTCCTCATCCAAACCTTCAACTTGTCTTTTAGACCCTATTCCTACCAGGTTATTTAAAGAAGTCTTCCCACTGATTGGTAGCTTTATTCTTCATATAATCAATTCTTCATTAACTTTAGGCCATGTACCCCAGGCTTTTAAAATGGCTGTAATTAAACCCTTACTCAAAAAGCCAACGCTAGATCCAGAAGCTTTAGCTAACTACAGACCAATCTCTAATCTCCCTTTCATTTCAAAAATCTTAGAAAGAGTTGTTGCTTCACAATTATTTGACCACCTGCAGGGAAATGGTTTACTTGAAGAGTTTCAATCTGGGTTTAGAATCCATCATAGTACTGAAACAGCCTTAGCGAAGGTCACTAACGGCCTCCTCATCACATCTGATAATGGACTGGTTTCTGTACTTGTCCTTTTAGACCTTAGTGCAGGTTTTAATACTATCGATCATAATATTCTACTTGATAGATTAGAACACTATGTTGGACTTAATGGAACTTCATTGCAGTGGTTTAGAGCTTATTTATCTGATAGGTTCTAGTTTGTTCATGTCAATAATGAATTTTCTTTCAACTCAAAGCTCAGTCATGGAGTTCCACAGGGATCTGTGCTAGGCCCTACTCTTTTTAGTTTATATATGCTTCCGTTAGGCAACATTATTAGAAAGCACTTTATACATTTTCATTGTTATGCAGATGATACACAGTTATACCTGTCAATGAAGCCAGATGATAGTAATCAATTAGCCAAGTTGGAAGCCTTTCTTAAGGAAATCAAAGCTTGGATGACTTGTAATTTCCTGCTATTAGATTCTGATAAGACTGAAGTCATTCTTGTTGGTCCAAAAAACCTTAGAAATACCTTTCCAAATCAAACTTTTAGTTTGGATGCGGTTACTCTTTCTCTTAATAGCTCTGTGAGGAACCTTGGAATTATTTTTGATCAAGATCTGTCCTTCAATTCACATATTAAAATTGTTTCTAAGACTGCCTTTTATCATTTGCACAATATTGCCAAGATTAGGAGCATCTTGTCTCAGAGTGATGCTGAGAAACTGATCCATGCTTTTGTTAGCTCAAGATTAGATTATTGTAATTCTTTATTATCAGGTTGTCCTAAAACATCTTTAAAAAGTCTTCAGCTGATCCAAAATGCTGCAGCAAGAGTTTTAACAGGTACTAGAAAGAGAGATCATATCTCTCCGGTTCTGGCCTCCCTTCATTGGCTTCACATAGAGTTTAGAATTAAGTTTAAAATCCTTCTTCTTACTTACCAAGCTCTAAACAATCAGGCTCCTTTTTATTTAAGAGATCTGATACTACCGTATTATCCTAACAGAGCACTACGCTCCCAAACTGCAGGATTACTTGTAATACCTAGAATCTCCGAAAGTACAATGGGAGGCAGAGCCTTCAGTTATCAAGCTCCTCTCCTGTGGAACCAGCTGCCAATCTGGATTCGGGAGTCAGACTCGATCTCTGTTTTTAAGAATAGGGTTAAAACCTACCTTTTTGATATAGCCTACAATTAGGGAGGGATCATGTGTCTCTGAACAAAGTTCAGAAGTTATGCTGCTAATAGGTTTAGTCAGCCGGGGGACCTCCAATAATGCACTGGGCCTCATTCCTTTCTTCACTCTCAATGAAATATTTTTTTTTTGCTGGTCATTAACATCTGTTTGTTCTCTCCCATAGATTGAGTCCCCATCGTGCTGTTTGCTCTCTACATGTCTGCTCTTTTCATCTTCTCTGTCCCCTCACCCCCCAGCCAGTCGCAGCAGATGACTGCCCCTCCCTGAGCCTGGTTCTGCTGGAGGTTTCTTCCTGTTAAAAGGGAGTTTTTCCTCTCCACCGTTGCCAAGTGCTTGCTCACAGGGGATCGCCTGATTGCTGGGGTCTTTCTACAGTTGAAAGTGCTATGAGATGACTGTTGTGAAATAGCGCTATATAAATAAAGTTGAAGTGAACTGAATTGAATTGAATTTTACAGCGCTGTGGAGGAATTTTGGCCCACTCATCTTTGCAGAATTGTTGTAATTCAGCCACATTGGAGGGTTTTCAAGCATGAACCCCCTTTTTAAGGTCATGCCACAGTATGTCAATCAGAGTCAGGTCAGGACTCTGATTAGACCACTCCAAAGTCTTTACTTTGTTTTTCTTGAGCCATTCAGAGGTGGACTTGCTGGTGTGTTTTGGATCATTGTCCTGCTGCAGAAATGAAGCGTGCTTCAGCTTGAGGTCACAAACAGTTAGCCAATCATTCTCCTTTGGGATTTTTTTGGTAGACAGCAGAATTCATGGTTCCATTTACCACAGCAAGTCTTCCAGGTCCTGAAGCAGCAAAACAACCCCAGACCGTCACACTACCACCACCATATTTTACTGTTGGTATGGTGTTCCTTTTCTGAAATGCTGCATTACTTTTACGCCAGATGTAATGGGACACACCCCTTCCAAAAAGTTCAATTTTTGTTTCATCAGTCCACAGACTATTTTCCCAAAAGTCTTGGGGATCATCAAGATGTTTCTGACAAAATTGAGATGAGCCTTTGTTCTTTTTTGCTCAGCAGTGGTTTTTGTATTGGAACTGTGCCATGCAGGCCATTTTTGCCCCGTCTCTTTCTTATGGTGGAGTCATGAACACTGACCTTAACAGAGACAAGTGAGGCCTGCAGTTCTTTGGATGTTGTTGTGTTGTCTTTTGTGACCGCTTGGATGAGTCGTCGCTGTGCTCTTGGGGTAATTTTGGTCAGCCGGCTACGCATGGGAAGGATCACCACTGTTCCATGTTTTTGCCATTTGTGGATAATGGCTCTCACTGTGGTTCGCTGGAGTCCCAAAACTTTAGAAATGGCTTTATAACCTTTTCCAGACTGATGGATCTCAATTACTTTGTTTCTCATTTGTTCCTGAATTTCTTTGGATTGCAGCATGATGTCTAGTTTTTGAGGATCTTTTGGTCTACTTCACTTTGTTAGAGGCAGGTCCTATTTAAGTTATTTCTTGATTGAGAACAGGTGTGGCAGTAATCAGGCCTAGGTGTGGCTGGAGAAATTGAACTCATCTTTCCATCATCATCATAGCAGTCCATCATGGGCGACAATGACTGTTTCATTTAGGTCTGATCAGATTCCGCCACGCAGCTCTGTCCTTAGCCTTCCGCTGCCAGGAACTCCTGTTTATATCCAACTTCTTCAAGTTTCTTTTTACAGTGTCTTTAAATCTTAGCCTTGGTCTACCCTGATTGCATTTGCCCTTGCATAACTGTGAGTAGAGTATCTGTTGAGGGAGACGCTGGTGGTCCATCCTCTCAACATGTCCGAGCCATCTCAGGTTCATCTGTATTAGCATGTCCTCTATTGATGGTAGACCAGCTCGTTTCAACACTTCTATGTTGGTTATCTTGTCTTTCCATGAGATGTTCACTATGGCTCGAAGGTGTCTCATCATGTATGCATGGAGTTTCTTTACCTGCGCTCTGCAGACAGTCCAAGTTTCAGCACCGTATAATAGAGTAGCCAGTACTGTCGCTCTGTACGCTTTGCATTTCACACAGACACGTCAATTGTTCCAGTCTCTCCCTCAAGTTTCCAAACACCACGCTTGCTCTTCCCATTCTGAGAGATAGTTCATCCTCCAGCCTAGCATTCTCTGAAACCGTACACCTGAGATACGTGAAAGTCTTACACTTGACTAGTGGCTCTGCACCAGTGCTGATCTCTTCTGGTAGTGATGTTGATAACTGGAACTTTGGTGGTTGATAAAGGCACTCTGTCTTCTTGATGTTGATTTTGAGGCTGAATTGGCTAGCTGCTCTTGCAAATTTTCCACCAAAGATTGCATATCTTCCGCACCATGTGCAACTAGAGCACTGTTGTCTGCAAAGAGCATTTCTTTTACCACCTTTATCGATGTCTTACTCTTGGCTTTAAACTGTGCCACATTGAACAAATCTGCTTCTTTCCTTGTTTTAATGTGTACTCCTTCTGAAGTGTCTTTGAAGGCCACCTCAAGCATGGCTGCCAGATATAGCAAGAAGAGTGTAGGCGCCAGCACACACCCTTGTTTCACCCCGTTGCTTACTGAAAAGTCTTTAGACACTGAACCACTCATTGCCACGTTTGCTTGCATACCTGTATGGAGTGTTTTGATCAGGCTGACAAACTTCTCTTCTCTGTACAGCCATATTTCTTGAGTACCTGCCAAAGTCCTTGTCACAATACAGTATCAAAGGCTTTGCTGAAGTCAATGAAGACTACATAAAGCGGCATGTTCTGTTCGATACACTTTTCTTGAACCTGTTTCAAGCAGAAAATCATGTCCATTATGCTTCTTCCACTTCTAAAGCAGCACTGGGTTTCCGATAGCACATTCTGCGAGATGTGTTCATTGAGTCTGTTCAGTAGTACATGTGAGAATCTTACCAACAGTGGCCAGCAGTGATATACCTCAGTAATTTCCACAATCTTTCCTGTCACCTTTCTTGAACAAAGGCACAATACTTGCATCCTTCCATTCTTGGGGTACTTTCTGGGCATCCCATATCTCTTGGATGAGCTTGTGCAGGCAGTTGGTCAGCTAAACACCACCAAATTTCCACACTTCTGCTGGAATTCCATCCCCTCCTGGAGCTTTACCATCCTGTGTTGTCCTGATAGCTGCCATTAGTTCATCAAGATTTGGTGGTTCATCCAGACTTGATACAGCTGGTCGTTGCACCAGAGCTTCTTTAGCCTCTTCAGTGAGAGCTCCAGGGTTGTTCAGTAGTTGGTCAAAGTGGTCTGCAGATCTGTTCAGGATCTTGTCTTTCTCCTGCAAAACCGTTTCACCATCCATAGCCTTTAGTTGGATCAATCCTCTTGGTTTAGGGCCGTAGATTTCTCTCAAACCTGTGAAGAATGTTTTCATGTCCTTCCTGTCTGCTGCAGTTTGAAGTTCCTCCGCTTTTTCATCCCACCAGTTGGATTTCATCTCTCTGGTGTACTTCTGTAGCTCACTCTGAGCCTTTCAGTATTTCTTCTTCTTCGACCTTGTGTTACACTGTAGGTTTTCCTGCCTAGCTGTATTCCTTGCTTCTAGTAGTTTCTTCAGGTGTTCATCATGCTCATCAAACCAATCTTGATGTTTCCTCTCAGGGTGGCCTAAAACATCACTCGCAGTCTGATACACCGTATCCTTCAGTGTTGCCCATTTCTCTCTCTGTCATTCTCTTAGTTCTTGCTGTCCCAGTCTTTCACGTTTTCATTCATTTCCTGTGTAAGTTCTTACTGCTTCTTTTGGCCTTTCAGTGCACTAGTGTTTAGCTTCCGTGGTGACTTTGCACCCATCCTGCAGTGCTGTTTTCGTCTGCAAATCCTTAATCTAGATCTCAGCATAACATGATCAGTACCACAGTCCGCACCTCTCACTGCTCTGGTGTCCAATACATCCCTTATATCTCTCTGCCTGACTATAATGTAGTCTAACAAGTGTCAGTGCTTGGATCTTGGGTACATCCATGTCTTCTTGTGTGTGTCCTTGTGCTTAAATAAGAGTATTGGTTATCGCAAGGTTCTACTCTGAACATAGTGCAAGTAGAAATTCTCCATTGGCATTGCACTTGCCTACTCCATGACTGCCTAGCACTCCTTTCCATTTCTCAGTGTCCAAACCAACTCTAGCATTAAAATCTCCAAAGCGTATCAGCCTGTCGGTACACGCCTGATAGTCTCACGTAAATCACTGTAGAACTCTTCCTTCGCCTCCTCTGTGTTAGTCATTGTTGGGGCATACACACTGATGAGCGTGGCATACATCTTCCGCTGTAGTGGGAGTCTCAGTCATTATCCTGTCATTGACTGGCACCGGTTCCTCATCAAGCATTGCTGCTATCTCCTTCCTAACTGCAAAGCCAACTCCTTCTTCTCTCCTTTCTTGAGTTGATTTCCCACTCCAAAAGAAGATGTACCCATGGTCTTCCAAGCTGTCATATCCAGGCAATCTTGTTTCACTAAGTGCAGCTATGTCTACATTGTACCTGCTCATTTCCAGGGCCACAAGCAACGTCTGTCTTTCTGGGCGCTGTGATGTTGATCTGTCCAACGGAGTGCGTACATTCCATTCTGCTACACACAAGGTTGCCGTTTTCTCTTCCTGCTCCTAACTTACTTTTCACTGCTTGTCGGAGTGTGAACAGATCAGCGCGGACCTTGTTAACCCAGGCGACGTCCGAGCCAGTATGAGTTGCTTTCTGACTGACCAGTTCATGAAACTGCTTGCAAAGTATTTGAGTACCACTAGTTTTTGCTGGACTAGCAGCACATTCTTGGCCGATAGAGTATTATCAGTGGCAAGGACAAGCCAAGACAAACTGACTCCAGTATCTGTTGCAGTGACTGACCAGATAATAGGTTTGTTTATCTCTACTCTTTGTGTAGTGCATGTCACGATGCACCAACTGGCACAGTCCGCCACAGACCTTGCGACAGATGTGTTCATCTGCCAGGATGTCCAGTCTCACCCCGTGTAACTGGGAGTGGTCCACCACAGACCTGTGGCAGATATTGTTTTTAGTTCTGCCAGGGTGCCCCGTTTCATCCTCCACACCCTCAGAAGGGCGGGGTTGCTGGTTGAGTCACCGATGGCCTGACTCATGAGACAGGTAGCACCGGTTTTCATGGTTATCCGGTAGCAAGCAAACCAATGCCTGACCTGACATCTGCTCATCTTTCCAAAGATGTGATAAACCACAGTTAATTTATGTTTTAACAGGGGGGCAATCACTTTTTCCACACAGGGTCATGTAGGTTTTTGTTTTGAGGTTTTTTTTACCCTTATTAATAAGCGCTTTCATTTAAAAACTGCATTTTGTGTTTACTTGTGTTACTTTTGTCTAATATTTACATTTGTTTGATGATCTGAAACATTTAAGTGTGACAAACATACAAAAAAGAGAAACTAGGAATGGGGCAAACACTTTTCACACCACTGTATGTACACAGATTTATACACAGTGCAGGAGCATTGCAGCTAGATGGAATAAACAGCATTACAGTTTGTTAAATTACCCTACAGAATATGAATATGCACCCAGACAGTACATTTTGCATTTGAATCAACAGTGTTGTTGCCACCCTCAGTAATGATTGCACAACATAACAAAAATAATTTTTTTGTAGGCTGTCTGTGTTTTTTCAACTGATTTAAGACAATTTTGCACCGCTGAATCTGAAAATGACATCCGTTTCTCTCGATCAGGCCAGGATTTTATGCCAAGTTGTAAGCAATTGTACAGTTGTACTGTAAATTGAATAGTAGACATTGATAAAGGTAAGTACATGTAAATTGAATATTACGTCGTCATTGTTGAAAATTCAGAGAATTTCAAGAAATAAAGAATTTTGCATCTTATAAAGGGAAAATACCCGTACATGTAAACAAAAACGTAAAAAACATGGCCATAGTTCAAAAAGTTGACCTGGTTGAGCAAAACCAATGTGATTTTTGGATTCAGCACATCAAAATTGTCCTAAAATCAGCTAAAAAGAACTTCAACAATAAATTTGGTGTTGACCAGTGTTGTTATTGTCCTAGTTGTGTATTGGAGGGGACGATCTCTATTACGCAAAGTTGTGCCATTTAGTACATACAGTTCGGTTATAAAGTCTGACAGCCGTAGGTAGGAAGGACCTGTGGAACCTCTCTGTCGTGCACCTAGGATGGCACAGCCTACTGCTAAACGAGCTCCTCAGTGCGTTCAGTGTGTCCTGCATGGGGTGGGACTCGGACTCCAGCAGAGATGACAGCTTAGCCACCATCCTCCTCTCTCCTATCTCCTCCACTGGGTTGAGGCGTCGCCCCAGAAGAGAGCTAGCTTTTTTGATCAGCCTGTTCAGTCTCTTCCTGTCATCTGCCGTGATCAGGGATGAGAATGGGGTTTGGGAAAAAAAAGAGGAAACTAAGCCGGGGGTCTTGGGGGACGCATGCCCCCAAGCCGGATCCAAGGCGGAGCCTTGGCGGATGCATGCATTTATAGTTTACCTTTTTAATCTGCTGCTGCATCACATGTGTAAATTTATGATATCTGAATGGTATGTTGATGTAATAATACTAAATTATATTTTACTACTATTTAATATGTTTAGAATGGTAAATGGCGTTCACTTATATAGCGCTTTTTCTCATCTCTGGATGACCAAAGCGCTTTACAGATCCTGCTATCCACCCATTCACGCACACATTCACACACTGATGGCGGCAGAGCTGCCATACACACACAGGCACTAGCCTGGCCACCAGGAGCAACTGGGGGTTCAGTGTCTTGCTCAAGGACACTTTGACATGCAGACTTCAGACAGAGTGGGAATCGAACCCATGACCCTCCGATCAGTAGTCGGTCACACTACACCTGCGCCACAGCCGCCCCCTAAACTGCCGCCCCTAGAACTGACACAGAATTACATTTACATAGTTCTAGAACAGACAAAATAATTTAACCAAGTAAAATAAATTATAAATATTAACAAAATTCCATCACCAAGTCCATCACCCATTTATTAAAATATACTGACATTCTGCAAACATTTTGATTTATTAATGTGTGCATTTGTTAGTGTTACTAGGAATATAAAAAAGTTGCATATTAGTATATTTTAATATTTGAAAGATAATCTAAGAAAGTAAGTAAAACCTAAAAGATGTTTAATTAGTGTTTCAAATTATCAGTGTTTCAAAACAGGCGTGACGTCACAACTTACACATGCTATTTCATAACAAATTCATTACAAATTCATACAAATACAAATTCATACAAATTCATTACAAATTTCATAACAAATTCATATATTTATAGTAATATGTACATATGTATATTAGCTGCTCTTGCTTTTTTTTTCTTGCCTTCTGATTGTTGCTCTGAGGGTTGCTATCCCTGTGCTGTTGCAATCCTGGAATTTCCCCGTTGTGGGACTAATAAAGGCTTATCTTATCTTATTACGCGAAAATTCTCAAGTACATTACTTATAACGAGAAAAAAAATCTTACCTCGGAATGTGTCTTCCGATCACTAACTGCTGTAATCGGGGCCGATTGTGATGAACTTTGATCGACTGACATCTGAATTTGACCATGCCCATCGATCGTTTTGAACGTAGCACGAGCGAGTAATTCGATCTCCTTGTAGCCACAATTTTGAGATGTTTCTGTTTTGAACAGTGCTCAACTAAGGCAACACAACCACGAGATCCATAACTCAAGAAATCATTACAATAAACACACTGGGCTTTCCCTGGTACTTTGCATTTCGCTATGAAGTCAGCCATTTTTTCAACCACAACTTCGGTATTTTTACCGATCTTTACAGTCATTGTCACAGTTTTTTCGAGCCATTCCCAACGAAACTTATTCCTTATCCCTTTGTCGATTTCTAAAATTCTTGCTTTGTTGTCTTTCGTGAGTTTTAGGTTCACCATTTTCACGAAATCGGGAAAACTTGGTTGAACTGTATGCCATTTGCATTTCGCTCCGCGTGTTGGATATGACAAAGGAATAACAAAATCATCGATTGGTTGCTTCAATAAGTATCAGCCAATCAGTGGCCTTGTTACATTACATTACTGATCTCGCTGGGTAGCGCGTTCTGCATGGTGGATTTGAGCAGCCGATCGAAAATACGACTCGCCGCTCATAACAGACCTCACCCCCCCCCTAAAATTTTCTCCTCGAATTTAGACGATTCACGAGAATGACCCTAGACATGATCAAATCCGAGGAATTCCGCGGATCCGCGGAGGATTCTTATCCCTGTGTGATGCCACTGCCCCAGCAGACCACACCAAACATGATGGCTGATGCCACCACAGAATCGTAGAAGGTCTTCAGGAGTGCTCCTTGCACTCCAAAAGACCAGAGGCTCCTCAAGAGGAACAGCCTGCACTGTCCCTTCTTGTAGAGCACGTTAGTGTTGCGTGACCAGTCCAGTTTATTGTTCAGGTGAACACCCAGGTACTTGTAAGACGTCACCATCTCAATGTCTGTTCCCTGGATGTTTACTGGTGCTGTGGGGGGTTGTCCTCACCTGTGGCAGTCCACCACCAATTCCTTAGTTTTCCTCGCATTGGTCTGGAGGCAGTTCCATAGGCGCCAGTCCACGAAGTCCTGGATAAGCCCTCTGTACTCTGCATCATCCCCCATCAGAGATGAGGCCAATGATCGCAGAGTCATCATAGGACTTCAGTAGATGGCAGTGTGGTGTGTTGTGTGAAAGTCAGCAGTATAGAGGGTGAACAGGAAGGGAGCCAGAACTGTTCCCTGGGGGGGCCCCATGCTTCAGATGATGGTATCAACACACAGTCCTGTGTTTTTCACAAACTGTGGTCGGTTTGTGAGGTAGTCCAGGATCCATGAGGACAGGTGTTGGTCCACCCCTGCGCACAGCAGCTTGTCCCTCAGGATCACTGGTTGGATGGTGTTGAAAGCACTGGAGAAATCAAAGAACATGATCCTCACAGTGCTCCTAGACTTCTCCAGGTGGGACAGGGAACGATGTAGCAGGAAGATCACTGCATCCTCCACCCCGATGCCATGCTGGTCGGCAAACTGAAGTGGATCCATTGCTGGTCCCACCAGGGGGCAGAGGTGGGTGAGGAACAGCCTCTCCAGGGTCTTCATTAGGTGTGATATGAGGGCCACTGGTCTGTAACTGTTCAGGTCCTTGGGGTGTGGGGTTTTCGGTACAGGTACCACACAGGATGTTTTCCACAGCTTAGAATGATGGTATACGATCCCAATTCAGGTGATGTTGGAATGATGTGGAAAACGTAAATCAAAACACAGTACAATGATTTAAAGAGGTCATTGACTGCACTTTTTACACATTTTAACAGCTCACACGTCTTAATGAAATGTTTGTGACATATTTTGTTCACATTTTCTTTAATTTTTTTAATTATTGAAGCAATTTTGTTTTGTATTTTTCCTGGCTTCCTTGAAATGCTCTGATTTAATGCCTGTTACTTCATGAAACATCCTTTCCCTACTCAACTCCACCCTCCTCCTTATATTAGTTAGCCATTAGCTGACTAGCTTATAGCCTCCTAGCTCAGCTGAGCGGCTCTGGTTCACTGATTCACACTCGAAGGTGCATCTCGTATCACTCCGGCCTGTCTCCCAATAATTTTGCTGTGATTCCACAACAAATTGCAAGCACCGTGCACCAGACGTCCCCCCCCAATCACTCTGTGACTCCACTCTGGTCCCACGGCCAGCCAGGGGACCCTCTGTCATGAGACAGCTCTCCTACGCTGCCCATTAGGTCTTTTCCACCAAACCGGTTCCAGTGCTTAACTGGAGCCAGAGCCTGATTAGCATCAGTTCTTTGGTTTTCCACCGACTAAAGCACCATTCCCAGGCTCTCAAAAGTGGGGCTATTGTGGCCCCAACTCCTAGCTGGGCCAGCGGCAGCACCAGTTTACGTTGGTTACGTCCACAGCCATGTAACTGGCCAGCTTCAAAACATTGCTGACCGCCATGTTGCTTTCCAAACAGCGGCGTAAGCAACGGATTACAAAACCAAACAGATTTAAAGCGAAGAGGAGACACATTTCTTGGCTCTATGGACATACGCAGAAGTACAAGATAAGCTGGAGGGGGCCACTCATGTGATGAACTGTTTTGGGGGATAAGCCAGCCAGCTGGATCATCGTCACTGCTGTGGATTAGTCCGTACAGCAAACTGCTCAAAACACACTGGGAAATGTATTGTCTTTAAAATGCCAAACGTCAACGAATATATACGTATATATACATATACTATATCCGCTTGTATTGATATGTAACGGCCAAAGTGCAGATATTTTTTTTAGTCACTCTTGTGCCTATAGTATTTTC
Source organism: Pholidichthys leucotaenia (assembly GCA_020510985.1). Classification (NCBI taxonomy): domain Eukaryota; kingdom Metazoa; phylum Chordata; class Actinopteri; order Cichliformes; family Pholidichthyidae; genus Pholidichthys; species Pholidichthys leucotaenia. Next base: position 205,192,748 of record CM035837.1, on the reverse strand, counting down.
AGTTAGCTATGCTAACAAGCTAACAGTGTTTTTACCACAAATGTTTCTCCTCGCCATGCACTTTTGAGAAACTAGAACAAAAATCTTAGCGTCTTACAGAATACCTTTTTTTTTTTTTTTTTTTTTTATAAAGACATCCAGTACAAAATATGCTTTTTGTGGTATCAATACTGCATATGAATGGGTGCCTTGTGTTGTGTTATGGGAGATTTTTCTACCAAAGACACGAGTAACGTCGTCTTTTTTACTATTTTGGTAATATCCAAATTCCATAATCTTGGGCCATTTTGTTATAAATTTCACTCGTTTAATTGTGTGTTGTGTAACCGTGTTTTATCTAATCCTTCTCTTTATTGCGCAGTAGCCTGATGGAGCACCTACAATGTCATTGTACTGTACAACTATACAGCGATAATGAAGCCTATTGTATTCCTATTCTTATATTCCATAATCAGACATGTAAGCTTTGCTCACACTGATACTGAATAAAATTGCCTTCTATGTCTGTACATTTAATGGAAGGCTTAAGTTGGACACTGCACAAACTAAAACACTTTTTTTGTATTTCCAGATTTATCACAGCTGGATGATGAGGGAGAACCCGCCAGACCTGTGGTGTCCAGCTCACCTTCACCAGCACCAAGCTTGTCCTCCTCCTGCTCTTCCTCCTCTTCTCATCAGACCAGATTAGGTCATATACTGTATGTTCAGATCATGACCCATTCACACAAAGGAGGGAGTGAATTAAACCAATTATACACTTGAATTGAATATTGTGATGCCACTAACAGGAAATGGATGTTGAATAGACACATTCAATCTTGGATTGACGATTCCTGCATTTTTCAATGTGGTTATTTTATATTGCTTCTTATTTTTGTACTTTAAAACAGGGAAACAGAAGTGGGACACAAACATGGACCTCCTTCTTGACTACCTGGAGAGGTCAGAGGAGAGCCAGCAGGAGCAGAGCAGGAGGGAGGAGCAGCTGACCTCCGCTTTGCTGCAAAGCATCCAGAAGATGGAGGACAGGACCAATACCCTTGTTGGACTGATGGGACACGTTGTGTCTGTGCTTGAGGGACTGCAAACAAAATAACTATCGCAGCATTGATATTTTTGGCTGTGTGTACATAATATTTCATATGTAGCAGTCTTAAGTTTTTGAACATTTTGTAAATAAAAGCTTTCTTTCCTTAAGTGTTTTTCTGCTTCTACATTAATTGTTATCCTCACACCAAACATATGCATGAAATGTAAAGCTATTTAGGACAAACAATGCAAATCACTATAACATTGTAGTGGTGGGAAGTGAAAGTACAAGAACTGAATTACTGCACTTAAGTTCATTTTTTCAGGTATTGGACAATATATCAGGTACAGTGGGGGAAAAAGTATTTAGTCAGCCACCCATTGTGCACGTTCTCCCACTTAAAAGATGAGAGGTCTCCAATTTTCATCATAGGTATACCTCAACTATGAGAGACAAAATGAGAAAAAAAATATCCAGAAAATCACATTGTCTGATTTTTAAAGAATTTATTTGCAAATTATGGTGGAAAATAAGTATTTGGTCAATAACAAAAGTTCATCTCAATACTTTATGTACCCTTTGTTGGCAATGACAGAGGTCAAACGTTTTCTGTAAGTCTTCACAAGGTTTTCACACACTGTTGCTGGCATTTTGGCCCATTCCTCCATGCAGATCTCCTCTAGAGCAGTGATGTTTTGGGGCTGTCACTGGGCAACACGGACTTTCAACTCCCTCCAAAGATTTTCTATGGGGTTGAGATCTGGAGACTGGCTAGGCCACTCCAGGACCTTGAAATGCTTCTTACGAAGCCACTCCTTCGTTGCCCGGGCGGTGTGTTTGGGATCATTGTCATGCTGAAAGACCCAGCCACGTTTCATCTTCAATGCCCTTGCTGATGGAAGGAGGTTTTTACTCAAAATCTCATGATACATGGCCCCATTCATTCTTTCCTTTACACGGATCAGTCGTCCTGGTCCCTTTGCAGAAAAACAGCCCCAAAGCATGATGTTTCCACCCCCATGCTTCACAGTAGGTATGGTGTTCTTTGGATGCAACTCAGCATTCTTTCTCCTCCAAACATGACAAGTTGAGTTTTTACCAAAAAGTTCTATTTTGGTTTCATCTGACCATATGACATTCTCCCAATCCTCTTCTGGATCAACCAGATGCTCTCTAGCAAACTTCAGATGGGCCTGGACATGTACTGGCTTAAGCAGGGGGACACGTCTGGCACTGCAGGATTTGAGTCCCTGGCGGCGTAGTGTGTTACTGATGGTAGCCTCTGTTACTTTGGTCCCAGCTCTCTGCAGGTCATTCACTAGGTCCCCCTGTGTGGTTCTGGGATTTTTGCTCACCGTTCTCGTGATCATTTTGACCCCACAGGGTGAGATCTTGCGTGGAGCCCCAGATCGAGGGAGATCATCAGTGGTCTTGTATGTCTTCCATTTTCTAATAATTGCTCCCACAGTTGATTTCTTCACACCAAGCTGCCTACCTATTGCAGATTCAGTCTTCCCAGCTTGGTGCAGGTCTACAATTTTGTTTCTGGGGTCCTTTGACAGCTCTTTAGTCTTGGCCATAGTGGAGTTTGGAGTCTGACTGTTTGAGGTTGTGGACAGGTGTCTTTTATACTGATAGCGAGTTCAAACAGGTGCCATTAATATAGATAACGAATGGAGGACAGAGGAGCCTCTTAAAGAAGTTGTTACAGGTCTGTGAGAGACAGAAATCTTGCTTGTTTGTAGGTGACCAAATACTTATTTTCCACCATAATTTGCAAATAAATTCTTTAAAAATCAGATAATGTGATTTTCTGGATTTTTTTTTCCTCATTTTGTCTCTCATAGTTGAGGTATACCTATGATGAAAATTGGAGACCTCTCTCATCTTTTAACTGGGAGAACTTGCACAATTGGTGGCTGACTAAATACTTTTTTGCCCCACTGTATTTGTGGACTTACTCATACTGTATTTTTGACAACTTTTTTCACATTTTCTAAAGAACAAGCAGCAACAAACTTTAAATCTATGCACTTTTTGTGTGGAAAATGTTCTAAGATGCCAACTAGTTTTTTGACAACGTACCACATGACATTCTATCAGCTCTGGACAAGATCATTTCTGGGGAAAATACTTTTAACTTGTACACTTTAGAGTCTGTCTCCTGTTACCCCTACATGAATAAAAACTGAAATCAGTACTTTAACCAGAATAGATGACATACAAGTACAGAAGGGTATACCTTTAACAACTCTGTAAATGTGCCTATAAAATATATAAATACTTTAAAACGGAGTACACTGAGGACTGAGTGTCAGCTGAAAGTTTTATTCATTAATTATTTTGAACTACTTCACATGTTATATTTTGTAAATGACATGGCAGGCATTAAACAGGTTACTGCTCCCCACTGTTAAAATCCTCCATTAAAGCTGCCCTAATGTCATTCTACACTGGCATGGTCAGGTAGTGGTTGAACTGGAGGCCGACTGTGATCATGTGTGTCTGGGAGTCCAAACTTGTCACCATGTTCCTCACAAATAATATCAAGTATGCAGCAGCTGAGCACCATTTTCTTGCTCAGCTCCAGTCTGCAGTCATTCCTTGTCAGGAGGGATCTCCATTGTCCTTTCAAGCCGCCAAAAGCCATTTCCACAACTGAACGTGCACGGCTCAACAGCAGTTGTAGTTACGTTGTTCAGGGGTAAGTCTGCCTGTGTCCGAAAAGGCTTTCATCAGCCACTTCAGCATGGGGTCGGCTGGGTGGTGAAATCCGGTGTCGTGCCAAAAAGTGATCACCGTCTACAGGAGCCAGGAGCACCCGCTTGTTAAAGGTCGACTGCCTGGTCTCAGTCCACCTACAGCAGGGGTGTCCAACCATGTGCCATGGAGAGCCAAGACCCTGCAGGTTTTACCTCCAACCAGTGTCTTCAACAGCAGATTTCTGTGAACTTCTTCCCACTGATTGCTGATAAGTGAAAACACCTGCTGAAGAGACTGGGTAGAAGAGAAAACCTGCAGGGTCTTGGCTCTCCATGGCACATGGTTGGACACCCCTGACCTACAGTATGTCTGTAAATGTTTTGAGGTTTTATCATATCTGAAAAATTATAGTGTTGGCCAAAGTGTTGCAGTTTGGGAAACAATGTATAGAATTTATCCATCCATCCATCCATCTTCTTCCACTTAATCCTTTTTCGGGTCGCGGGGGGGGGGGGGCGGCTGGAGCCTATCCCAGCAACTTTGGGCGAGAGGCAGGGTACACCCTGAACAGATCGCCAGTCCATCGCAGGGCCAACACAGAGAGACAGACAACCATTCACTCTCACAGTCATACCTAAGGACAATTTAGAATCCCCAGCTTAATGCCAATTAACCTAACTGATTGCAATATTTATATGCAAAAATACTGTTGTTTGGAGGTACATAGAATATGTATTTATACAGTATCTTCATGTATATATACAGTAAATCTATGCATTTTTCGATGTAACCTTGTGACTGCATTATTTTAATTGCTTTTAATCCTAGATCAAGTTTGTTTAGGGTTCAACATGCATCATAAGTGTTAAATATATCTTTATATCTTGTTATACCTAACTAAGTACTGTTTATCTGATGAAATATATATATTTAACGGCTAATATAAACCCATAACAATATGGCCCCTGGCGATCATTTTTTGGGCAGCTGATCACTTTTTGGCAGGACAGAACAGGCGTAATGCGTAATGCGCCGTAACATCACCTATTACAGAACTGACATAAATATTACGTTTAAAAGTGTAGTCAATGCTTGCGCTACTGACTTGATCTAACAACGGCTGATAACTGAAATATTGATAATTACCGGTCTCCTTAAACATAGCCGCCGTTCTCTGCCATTAAGAATAAAACTGTTTTTGGATGGTAATACAGGTTTGGCGTAATAAAAGCAGCACTCCCAAAGAGACAACAAAATCCTACATGTTGACAAGCTGTTGACAAGCTAGCGCTGCTACTTCTTCTTCTTCTCTCGGTTACTGGCGGATAGCAAACAACTGAAAGGTGAAAACTGCCACCTACTGTACAAGAGTGTGTACTGTGGTTTTCTGCGGGGTTGCATAAAGGTGCTTCATACTATGCAATGACATAGCCTTGACGTAATCTCCGACTAGCTCCATATCAGTGGAAAACCAACTGGTTCTTATGAGGCACTACAGTTGAACTGGTTAAGCACTGACACCAGTCCCAGAACCAAACTAGTACTGGCTCTTACTTTGGTGGAATGAGCCCCATGAGAGCAAAGCAGAGTCATGCGGAGCCCCAGAGGACGGGGGGGGGGGGGGGGGGAGGCTGCCCTCCAAGTTATTTAGCACTGGGTTCTCCATGAATATATGTCCATGATTTGGGAGGGGCGGCCACCTTCCAGCCGTCCCCCTAGCCAAGTCGCGAGAGGTGTTCCATCACCAGCCAGGGCCGGCTATCCGAGGCCAACCGGAGATCCGCAGTACTACGGTATCGCTACGTCTTGGCAGGATTCTGATTTAGAGGCGTTCAGTCATAATCCTACAGATGGTAGTTTCACACCAGTAGCTACTCAGCCAAGCACATACACCAAATGCAGGGTCGGTGGCGGGCCGCCTCGAGAGAAAATTTACCGCCTCGCTAAGACGGAGATATGAATTTAAGAAAAATATATGAAGCAATGACTTTCCACAAGCGGACACACGAACAATGCACGTGGCTGTCATCCGCACGGAGTTTAGAAGCGCCCCACCCATGCGAGCTTTCCAGTCAGCAGGCAGTGTCTCGCTAGAGGCAGCAGCATCTTCGTGGAAAAGGAGTGAAAACCGGGAAGTAAAACAGCAGAAATGGACTCTATTTGAAGAGAAATTTTGTGAAGAAGTCGGCCGTTTCTTCGTTGATGAAAATCCTGGCGCGTCAGTGCCTTGGCGCTACCTATCGGGCAGGAGTGAAACTACAAATGATGGTTGTGTGCATGCGTCAACCACTTGGCCTGGGTAGATGAAAAAAGTGAGCATGTACAGCGCCATGTATGTGCTGGGCTTGTTCAAAGCGTACGCTGACCAAGGCGGACTAGAGGGGAAATGCAGCATGAATAAGGCTTGGCTGTCTGACAAACATGAGTTTATTAAAGTACTTTAAATGCGGAAAAAAAAAATCAGAAGATGTATGTAAACACTGGTGTTTATCATGGTTTTAACCTGCTGGAAACTGGAGCAATAACGGAAGAGTCGCTTAGCTAAGAGATGTGGTTAGAATTCAAATGCAGCCGGCTTCATATGAAGGGAAAGGCAAGGGGGACTGATGAATTGCTGAGGATATATTTCACCAGCCACTACAATATTAAGCCATGTTCCCAATTACGTACCTGGCAAGGTAAGATGACCGAAATTCACCAAGTCAATGACTTTAATCCGTCAGCAGCCTTCAGACAAAATAAACGTGGTATGGGGGACCCATGCTATGGTATTCATCTCAGACTGAAAAACATGAAGATGCAGTAATTTCCTCTGACGGAAGAGCATGGGGATTAAAGGGCTGGGGGACAAAAAGAATTATCATGCGAGAATGAATTGTAATGCAGGACCTCGGGTAGCAGGGACACGTGAGTGTTGTGATATAAAAGAGAGTCCCTGCGACATGAGGTTAATGTTTTCTGATTCTGGAAGATGTGAGAGAGTGAATAAAGTTCATCTGCTCTAACGCTCGGCCTGGTTATTCCTCTCTCCACACTGGTGACCCTTGACAAATAATGGAACACGAGGCGAACACCCCGGAGATGACCTGGAAGGGAAGCCCCAGCAATGCGTGCGCTGTTTCGGTCAAACTACCAGACTTTTGGCTGCATGACTGGAAGTCTTGGTTCCTCCACACCGAGGCCCAGTTCGCAGTCCAGGGAACAACAGCAGATGACACCAGATATTACTACGTGGTCGCAGCGCTGGACGCTCACACGACTCAGCAAGTACCAAGCCTGCTCCAACAGCCCCCAGCCTGCGACAAATACAGGGCTCTCAAAACCGCGCTGACCCGGCGCTACACGCTCTCGGACTGCGAGAGAGTGGAGAGGCTCCTGACGCACTCCGAGTTAGGAGACGGGTCAGCAGTCGAACTGATGGAGAAGATGTTGGCGTTGATGGGCACGGATGACGGGCATTTTCTATTTGCCCACCTTTTCTTCCGGAACCTCCCAACGGTGGCCAGAGCGGTCCTTGCCAACTCGCCATTGCTGGCCACGCGTGACTACCGTGCGCAAGACCAGGAGGCAGATCGGCTCATCCTCACCACCAGAGCCCTCACAGTGAACGCAGCAGCGTCGGAACCCAGCGAGACGGCCAGCGGAAGCAAGGAGCCAGCGATGGTAGCGGCAGCGGGGATCAGAAAGCGCCAGAGAGACATGCTCTGCTCCTACTACTGCCGTTTTGGAGAGGACACACGCCGACGCATGCCACCGTGCCAATTCGAGTGTTCGGGAAACGCCAGGACCGGCAGTCGGTAGCGGCTGCGACCGCCAATGAAGAAAGCAAGCTGCTCTACGTGACAGACTCACGCTTGGGGAGATAGTTCCTCGTGGACTCCGGCTCCCAAAAGAGCCTCATCCTGCCATCCTACGCCGACTGGCTAGCGGGAACTAGCGGCTCCAAGCTGACGGCCGCAAACGGCTCAGACAACCTAACGGTAACGTACGCGATGGCCAAGGTTTCGGAACCATGGTCGGGCTGGCAGCAGAGACAGCTGGCCGCGATCTCGGAGCTTACGACTGACATTCAGCATGTGGCCGGTAAACTCAATGTGGTGGTGGACTGCCTCTCGTGCGCATTAGTGGCCCCAGTCTACGTAGGGATAGATTACACGGCCATGGCCGTGGAGCAGATCGGCGATGCGGACGTGTGCGCGCTCCAGTCTGGACCAACAGGGTTAAGGCTGGAGAGCAGGGTACCGCAAGACGGGGGGGCCCCCCTAATCTGTGACGTCTCCACAGGATGCCCATGCCCAGTGGTCCCACGCGCTTGGTGCCGCCACGTTTTTGAGTCGGTTCACTCCCTGGCGCACCCAGGAATGCGCGCGTCAGTCAAAATGGTGGGAGCGAAGTTCGTCTGGCCGAGCCTGCGCAAACAGGTGACAGATTGGGCTGCAGCCTGCGTAGCGTGCCAACAAGCCAAAGTGCACAGGCACACAAAGGCCCCCTTGGAGCCGTTCCATAACCCGGCTAAGAGGTTCGACCATGTTCATGTGGACCTCGTGGGCCCCCTCCCGCCATCGCAGGGGTTCACGCACCTCCTGACAGTGGTGGACTGCACCACACGATGGCCAGAAGCAGTCCCACTAGCTTCCACCGTGTCCGCAGACGTGGCACGCGCTTTTTTGACAACATGGGTGGCACGTTTTGGCACCCCTTTGGACATCACGTCCGATCTGGGCCCTTAGTTCGTTTCTGACCTCTGGTACACGATGGCCCGGAGCCTGGGCATCTCAATTCATCGCACGACCGCGTACAACCCAGGCTAATGGTTATGCAAGCGTTTCCATAGGTCATTGAAAGCAGCGCTCAGGGCTTCGCTGACGGATGCAAATTGGGTGGACTGGTTGCCGTGGGTTCTATTAGGGTTGCGTTCCGCACCGAAAGAGAATTTGGCGGCTTCCCCAGCAGAGCTGGTTTCTTCTCAGCCGCTGCGGCTCCCCGGGGAATTTTTACCAGATAACCCCGCGCTGAACACCCATCCGTCCCCGCGTTCATGGCATAGCGCAGATGCAGGGACGCTACCTGTCCCGGCCCACCACTGTTTTCCCCACGCTTTTGTGCCAAAAACCTTGAAGGACGCAGCGTTCGTGTTTGTCAGGCACGATACCCACCGGCCCCCATTGCGCCCACCCTACGATGGCCCGTTTAGAGTGCTGGAACCCGGGGACAAACATTTTGTGTTAGACTTGGGGGGTTGCCGGGAGAGAATCTGTATAGATAGGCTTAAGCCCGCCTATGTGGTGGCAGACGAGCAGATGGTACTGGCCCGAGCTCCTCGGCGTGGAAGACCCCCCCCCCCCCCGAGAACTCCCCAGGTAAACAATTCATCAGAACAGTCACACGAGCATGCTGAATGTCCCCCCCCCCCATTGTCCACCCATAGATGGACACACTCCCAGGAACCCCCCACCGGCACAGCAGCACCGCGGAGCCGAAGACCCCTCGTTACAGCAGCTGTGGGCGGAGGCTGAAGCCGAGAAGACATGAGGGTTAACACTCAGTCTGAGACTCTGGGGGCGGGGGGGGGCGGTATGGGGGACCCATGCTGTGGTATTCATCTCAGACTGAAAGACATGGAGATGCAGTAATTTCCTCTGACTGAAGAGCATGGGGATTAAAGGGCTGGGGGACAACAGGAATTGTCATGCGAGAATGAACTGTAATGCAGGACCTCGGGTAGCAGGGACGTGTGAGTGTTGTGAGATAAAAGAGTCCCTGCTACATGAGGTTAATGTTTTCTGATTCTGGAAGATGTGAGAGTGTGAATTAAGTTCATCTGCTCTGAACGCTCGGCCTGGTTATTCCTCTCTCCACAGTGCCAGCATTTGGACTTCAAAATAAGGGAGGTTTTTCTTGGCGGTGAGGAGATTTCTAAAAAAACTATAAATGTATACAAATATTATAACAGAAATAATGGCGTCCTTGGTCATTTAAGTTAATTTAAATCATTAAATACAATTTTATTTTTTTTCTTTGTAATGAGAGTTTTGAATTGAATTGAATTTATTTTATTTGGTAATAATAATAATAAACACACACAATACAATAAGAACACACAAAAGAACAACCGAAAGGGTTTAGGCTGAAGCTAGTGCTTATACATATAGTGCCTACCCCATTACAATTTTAAAATCAATAACATAAAAATTTAAGTCTTACCCAAAATCAACAAAGAAAATCAAATAGAACAAGTAGACAAAAAAAAAAACAAAAAAAACAACAACCTTGAAGTTATTACAAATTTATCTCCCAGCATTTACAGTGAGATACTGGGAGATTTTCTCATCTTTGTACAATTTTTTGAATTGCTTCAGAGTTGAACATGTTTTAATATTTTCAGAGCAACAGTTCCACAGTTTAACTCCAGTGACAGACATGCAATGATACTTTGTATTTGTTCTAACCTTTGGCTTATTAAAAACAGAGTTACCTCTTAGCTCATATTTGCTTTCCCTTTTTTTAAACAGTCTCTGAATATTTACAGGTAATTGGTTATTATTTGCTTTGTACATGATTTGAATGACATTATAATTTACCAGTTCTCTAAATTTAAGAGTATGTAATTGAATGAATATTGGATTTGTTGGTTCATGGTAAGGTTTCATTGATACAATGGCTTTTTTCTGTAGTAAAAAGATTAAGTTTGTGTTTGTTTTATATGTGTTTCCCCAGATCTCCACACAGTATGTCATAAAAGAAACCATCAGTGAATTATATAAAATGCAAAGAGATTTCTGACACTGGAGATCCTTAACTTTATACAGTACGGCAATGGATTTAGACATTTTAGTTCTGACATAATTAATGTGTGATTTCCAGTTTAGTTTGTTATCAACAATGACCCCTAGGAACTTGGTTTCGAAAACTGTGTCAGTTTCAACATTGTTTATTTTAATTTTTCTGTGATTATATAATTTGCGGTTTCCAAATATTATACATTTTGTTTTTCCAAGGTGAATAGATAATTTATTGGCAGTGAACCATTGACTGATTTAAGTTCATTTTCTACTGAATCCAGAAGCTGCTTAAGATTTTCTCCACTGCAAAAAAAAAGTTGTGTCATCTGCAAATAAAATACACTTGAGCAATTTAGACACAGAACATAAATCATTAATATACAAAATAAACAGCAATGGACCAAGCACAGAAGCCTGTGGTACTCCACACGTCATCTTCAGCAACTCAGAGTCTGTATTATTCACATGAACATATTGATATCTGTCTTCTAAATAGCTGTGTAACCAGTCAAAAGCAATTCCTTTGATGCCATACCTATAAGATAAGATAAGAAGATAAGATAAGCCTTTACCAGTCCCACAATGGGGAAATTCCAGGATTGCAACAGCACAGGGATAGCAACACTCAGAGCAACAATCAGAAGGCAAGAAAAAACAAGAACAGCTAGTATACATATGTACATATTACTATAAATAAATATATTTATTAACCGGTTCCGGTTCCGCCGGACCGGTGGCGCCACACGAGTAGGCTGCCCGTTGCAACAGCCTTTTTTTTTTTTTTTTATCTTCCTTCTTCTTTCTACACCTTTCACTCTGTATATATATCACGGACACACGGATCGCCCCGGGGGTCTCCCGGGTTGGCGGACGGAGCCACGGTTTGCAGCGGGAGACGCTACAGCGGGGAGGAGCTAGTGCTAGCTAGCACTTGGCCGCCGCCCGGTGCTAATGGGAAACTCGACATACCGGGAGCTGTAGCGAAAACGATGCGGGTGCCGGGCTGGAGTTTAGGCGGCGTGAAAGAAATATAAGACAGAATAATAAAGAGCGATGGCAAGAACCAAGCAGACCGCCTGTAAAATCTACTGGAGGAAGAAGCCCCCCAGGAGACAGCTAGCCACCAGGGCTGCTCGGAGAGGCGCTCCGGCCACCGGCAGAGTGAAGAGGCCTCGCCGTTACAGGCCCGTGGCTCTGAGAGAGATCCGTCGCTGCCAGAAATCCACGGAGCTGCTCATCCGTAAGCTGCCCGTCCAGCGCCTGGTGAGGGAGATCGCTCAGGACTTCAAGACCGTCCTGTGTTTCCTGAGCTTCGCCGTCATGGCTCTGCAGGAGACCAGCGAGGCCCACCTGGTGGTCTCTTCTTCGCTAAGGGGGTCACCATCATGCCCAAAGACTTCCAGCTGGCCCGCCGCATCCGCGGAGAGAGAGCTTAGACTTTCTGCTGCACATTCACCAACCAACCATAATGCTCTGCATTGTGTGTCTATATACTATATACATTTATAGTAATATGGACATATGTTAAATGGAGAGGCACCCTGACCAGACAGCTCAAGGCAGGTGAAGAGAGACTGACTGCTGCAGCAGATGAAAAAAGGACCCGCAGGAAGAACCGCCACAGACCCAGCAGCACGGAGACCACCCACAAGTGTGACCTGTGTGACAGGGACTGTCATTCGCGCATCGGCCTGTTCAGCCACAGGCGGTGCTGTTCCAGCAGAGTAGACGTTTAGGATTCTCTTCCATGGTCATCATAGACCGACGGAGGCCGACGACGGACATATGTTTACTAGATGTTGTTTTTTCTTGCCTTCTGATTGTTGCTCTGAGTGTTGCTATCCCTGTGCTGTTGCAATCCTGGAATTTTCCCATTGTGGGACTAATAAAGGCTTATCTTATCTTATCTTATATACTGTATATATATATATAGACACACAGTGCGGATCATTGTGGTTGGTGAATGTGCAGCAGAAAGTCTAAGCTCTCTCTCCACGGATGCGGCGGGCCAGCTCGATGTCTTTGGGCATGATGGTGACCCTCTTGGCGTGGATGGCGCACAGGTTGGTGTCCACGAAGAAACCCACCAGGTAGGCCTCGCTGGCCTCCTGCAGAGCCATGACGGCGGAGCTCTGGAAGCGCAGGTCGGTCTTGAAGTCCTGAGCGATCTCCCTCACCAGGCGCTGGAAGGGCAGCTTACGGATGAGCAGCTCCATGGATTTCTGGTAGCGACAGATCTCTCTCAGAGCCATGGTACCAGGCCTGTAACGGTAAGGCTTCTTCACTCCGCCGGTGGCCGGAGTGCTTTTTCCGAGCAGCCTTGGTGGCTAGCTGCTTCCTGGGGGGCTTTTTCCTCCAGTAGATTTACGGGCGGTCTGCTTGGTTCTTGCCATCGCTCTTTATTATTCTGTCTTATATTTTTTGCACGCCGCCTAAACTCCAGCCCGGCACCCGCGTCGTTTTCGCTACAGTTCCTCGGTATGTCGAGTTTCTCCGTTAGCACCGGGTGGCGGTTGAGTGCTAGCTAGCTCTTCCCTGCTGTATTGTCTCCTGCTGTAAACAGAGGCTCCGTCCGCTGACTCGGGAGACCTTTGGGGCGATCTGTGTGTCCGTGATATACAGTATATATATATATATATATACTTATGTAATTTACTGAGGAGTAATTTATGGTCAACTGTATCAAATGCCTTTTGTAAGTCCAGAAATATTCCAACTGTGTATTCTCTTCTATCTGTTGCATCCGTAATCTGTTCAACAAAGTCCATGAGTGCCAGTGAGGTGGTCCGGTTCTTCCTGAATCCATACTGTTGTTCACAGAGTATATTGTGCTTATCAATGAAATCATTTAGTCTCTTAAATATTTTTTCCAGTATTTTGGAGAACTGAGGTAACAAGGAGATCGGTCTGTAGTTTGACAATGAGTGTTTGTCACCAGTCTTATACAGAGGAATGACTTGCTATTTTCATTTTCTTTGGAAATTTACCAGCAGTAAGTGACATGTTGCATATGAAAGTGAAGTGTTTAACAATACAATCAATAATACATTTAACCAAGAACATACTGAAATCATTACAATCAGTTGATTTTTTGTCTTTGAATTTGTTAACAATGTCAAGAATTTCTTTTTCATCTGTTTCTTTCATAAACATTGAGTAAGTGTTTATGTTGACGACATTGTCAGCACCACTTGTATTTGCTGTTGATACAGTGGAGTTGGCCATCTTTTTTCCTCTATTAACAAAATATTCATTAAATGTGTTAGAGATTGGGACTTCCGGGAAGATGGCAGAAAGACATAACGCTTAAACAGAGAACTCTCCCTAGTCGGATTAAAAATCTTTGGTAAATGGCCAACTTGACATAAATGGATCAATAAACCAAGGGATGAAAACACGAAGAAGCCGGGCACACGGACAAAAGCAGGGTAAAACTAAAGAATCCCTCTTCAACAACGCAGGAGAAATCGCTGAACACGAGGCCCAAAAAAACGAGGTGACTACAGCAGAGAAAATGGAGGACGCCAAACTCGATATTATGAACAATGGCTTCGCCAATATAAGTAAAGACATAAAAGACTTCAAGCGGCAACTCCAACAGGATTTAACGGCTCTTAAGGAAGAACTGAAAAAAGAGATGAAGGAGGAAATTATGGGTCTCCGAAAAGAAATGGAACGCAAGCTAGCTGAAACCATGGAGGAACTGTGCACTCAATGGGCGTGTATGGCAGAAGCACAGGCTCGAATATCAGATTTGGAAGACTGGAAGACCGAGGCAAGCGAGCGGCTGCAGACCCTGACGGCACAAATACAGAGGATGCAGGAAAAAATAACCGACCTGGAGAGCAGGTCCAGGCGGAGCAATATACGCATCTTCGGGATTCTGGAGGGCATTGAAGGCAACTCGATGATGAAATTCATAGATCAATTCTTAAAAAAAGAGCTTGAGCTGCCCGAGGAAACAGACCTGCAGATCCAACGAGCGCACAGAGCCTTGGCACAGAACCCAAATCCAAACTCTACCCCCAGGTCAGTTGTGGTAAACTTTCTAAAATACGACGTAAAGGAAAGAATCCTGACACAAACGTGGAAAAAAAAGATACGAGTCGGCGACAAACAGATGTTCTTTGACCATGACTACCCGACAGAAATTGTGCAGCAGCGAAAGAAATATGCCAACATTAAAAAAATGCTGAAAGAGAAAAAAAATTAGATTCTAAATGCCGCTAACGAAGATGAGAATTAATTGGGATGACGGCGTGAAAACCTACAACACGGCCAGAGAGGCAGCGCGGGACATGACGGAGCGAGGCTTTGTGGTGAGCGTACCGGAGGAAGCGGCTGGAGCAGTGGCGGCACGGAACGCATCGCGACAGCCGGAGTGGAGGCGAGTGAGCGGCAGAGGGCGGGAGACGGACGTGGCGCACCGGGCCCAAGAAAAACTGCAAAGCTTTCAACGGAAAGCTTAGATTATAACAAAGATTAAGAAGGGCATAGAAGAAATGAAGGCCAAGAAGACGAGGTAAAAGAGAAACAAACGGCTAGGAGAGGTTTAAGTGATTTTTGTTGGACATTTCTAGACTAATGACTATTACTTGGATAGTAACTACAGGTCTAGGGAGGGCCCCTCACTCGGTGAGGACATTCCCTCCACCCACCAACAGGGACCAGTGGGCAGAAGAAAGGCCCAAAGTACGGAGGTCGAGATTCGTTAATGCGTTTTTGTACAAATATGTGTTAGTTTTGTTGTTAAAGGGGTTAGTAGCACAAGTTAAAAAAATGGAAAAACATGAATATGGTTAAAAATCTTAAGTTAATGACATTAAACGTGAATGGTCTGAACTCACCTGTTAAAAGGGAAAGAATAATAAGAAAATTCAAGAAGGAAAAAGCCGAAATTATATTTATGCAAGAGACACAT
This sequence comes from Pholidichthys leucotaenia, assembly GCA_020510985.1. Taxonomy (NCBI): domain Eukaryota; kingdom Metazoa; phylum Chordata; class Actinopteri; order Cichliformes; family Pholidichthyidae; genus Pholidichthys; species Pholidichthys leucotaenia. The sequence goes on along the minus strand of CM035837.1, from coordinate 205,177,309 downwards.
TTGAACAAGACAGAACATGAGAAACTAAAGAGATTTGGCTATAAGAACTCCTACTACAGTTCATTTAAAGGAGGAACTAAAAGGGGGGTTATGATACTAATTTCAAATAAAATACAATTTGAATGTGAACAAGAAATCCAGGATAAAGAAGGCAGATATGTAATAATAAAGGGAAGAATAGATGGTATGCAGATCACATTAGTGAACATCTATGCCCCACCAGAAAGTGACAAGGGTTTTTTTCAACAACTGTTTGATCTCATAGCAACACACAGTGAAGGAGTCCTAATTTGTGGAGGAGACTTAAATGCCGTCATGGATCATGAAGTTGACACAACAAGTGTTAAGAAGACAAAAAAAACATGTAACAAAGTTCATAAGAACCTCACTGGCAGAAATGGGTATGGTAGACATATGGAGGGACCTGTACCCACTCGAAAAAGACTATACACATTATTCAGCAGTCCATAAAGTACACTCTAGAATAGATTACTTCCTTATGAATGAAGGTGACAGACACAGGGTGAGAAATTGTCGGATTGGAGGGGCAGAAATATCAGATCATAATCCTATATACATGGAAATATATTTAAACAGAAAACGACAAACAACATGGAAACTTAATGTAGGACTATTAAATGATGAGAAAATGAAAGAAAGAATAAAGGTAAACATAAATGAGTATATCGAGGAGAATGATAATGGAGAAGTGGACCCAACAATACTATGGGATGCACTAAAAGCCGTGTTAAGAGGTAAATTAATTGTTGAATCAGGAAAAGCAAAAAAGTCTAAACTAGAATCATATGAACAAAGATGTGAGAGACTGAGGGAATTAGAACGTAAACATCAAAACACACATGACCCAAAAATATATCAAGAAATTAAGGAAGAAAAAATAAAGATAAAAGAAATACAAATAGATGAAATTGAAAGGAAAAATAGATATTTAAAACAAAAATATTATGAAACGGGGCCAAAGGCCACAAAACTGCTGGCAAAACGGTTAAGAAAACAACAAACAGTGAATAATGTATATAAGATTAAGGACCCCATCACAAATAAAACCACAGTTACCCCAGAAAACATCGAAGAAATATTCCATAAATTCTATCAAGAACTATACTCGCGACTTCCGGTTATGGCTGCCACGTAAGACGGACGTGTCTCACTCTGCTCTGCTCCTGGAGAAAAAAATCGGCAAATAACTCTCTCATTTGGGACAGAACGTATCCCAGCGTTTGGGCGAGGATATGTCGGCGAAGCCTAAGGCTGGAAAACCAGGTAAAGGAAAAAGCGAGCCGCCGAAACAGTCCAAATTAACGGACTTTCAGGTCTGTGACGCAGCAAACAAAACTCCATATATGGCGGAGGAGGCTGGCAACGGTGCGATATCTGCAGGGAGCGGCGCAGATGTGCTGATGGCTGCCATGAGTTCAATGAGAGCGGACTTTTCCTCTAGATTTGATGGGATTATGACAGCGTTGGAAGGAATAAGAAAGGAATTGGGTGACTGTGTAGAACAGGGGTGTCCAACCATGTGCCATGGAGAGCCAAGACCCTGCAGGTTTTACCTCCAACCAGTGTCTTCAACAGCAGATTTCAGTGAACTTCTTCCCACTGATTGCTGATAAGTGAAAACAACTGCTGAAGAGACTGGGTAGAAGAGAAAACCTGCAGGGTCTTGGCTCTCCATGGCACATGGTTGGACACCCCTGGTGTAGAACGAACGGCGCAGATGGAGCTCCGTCTCGCTAGTGCTGAAGATGACGTCACCCGTCTTCAATTAAAGGTGCGCACTTTGGAAAAAAAAAAAAATGTCTAGAAGATAATATTTTGGATTTGGAATCTCGGTCGAGACAGAATAACTTGAGGCTGGTGGGTCTTCCAGAGGAATCAGAAGGTCGGGACGTATATTCCTTTCTGGAAAAGTGGATTCCGGAGGTGCTGGGCAGCGAGGAGTTGCAATCAGCAGTGGTTCTGGAAAAAGCACATCGTATTGGCCCACGGAGAGATAAGGGACCGCCGAGGACCTTAATTATGAAGTTTCTTAGCAACAGAGACAGGATGAAGATCTTCAACGCTGCACGAGCTAAAGGAGAGATTAAACACCAGGATCAGCAGGTGCGGTTCTACCCAGATTTGGCCACAGGAATCCAACAATTGAGGAAGCAGTTTGATCCCATACGTAAGGAGCTGCGCAACCTTGGGATTCGTCATGGTGTAATCTATCCTGCGAGACTGCTGACCACGTATAAGGGCAGAACCCACATCTTCAAGACCCCAGAGGAGGCGCAGGAGTTCATCAAGAAGATCAAAGAAGAAGAAGAGACTGGTGGGAGCTAAGCATGAACAAAATATAAGGTAGAATAATTAAGCATTTGCACAGGCATCTGACTGACTTGAAGTAAATAGCAAGTTTACAAAATATAGATTGTATTATATATTAAAAAAAACAAAAACAAAACAAACAAAAAAAACTATGATGTACAAAGTTGTTAAAAATTTTGGAGTTAAGTTGGAAAACTACAGAGGAGAGTTAATGTTATGTCATTAAAAGCAGTAGAGTTAGGGTGATTGGGAGGATGATGAAGGAGTGGCTTAGGCTGTTCCCCGTGGGTGTGGAGCGGTCGATGGCTATATCGGGAGACAGAATTTTTCTTTTGATTTTGGGGGGTTCGCCACAAGTGTGGGAAGGGGGAATTTGTTTGTGTGTAGTTTGTAGGATGAATGTTCAACCACTCATGTTTTTGCTTCTCTGTATGAGCATGTTTACACTGCAAGGTAATCCCAAACTCTCTATTGATCATAAACCAAAGTGTTAATCTTAATTTAACTTCATGGAATTGCAGAGGTCTACAAAATTTAAAAAAACTTAAACAAGTTATGAATAAAATAAAAGACATGGGTTCAAAAATTGTGTTTTTACAAGAAACTCATCTAATAGAGGAGGATATAAAAAGAATTAGGAGTAGATGGCAAGGAAGTGTCTTCACCTCATCATTCTCATCCCGGGCCAGGGGAGTTATGACTCTCATACATAAATCAGTCCCTTTTCAAGTGAAAAATGTAATTTTTTTTTTTTTTTTTTTTTTTTTTTTGTTACTTATTTGTACCCGTAGGTAGACTTGGTTTGCAGTCTGGTGACAAGCCACTGGCTGCTGGTCGCTGCGTGCGCGAGCGCCCTAAACCTACATGTTTTTGGTATGCGGGAGGAAACCGGAGAAATCCCGGAGTAAACCCACGCAACACGGGGAGAACATGCAAACTCCACACAGCTCACTGTTGGTCGGGGGCTGGAATCGAACCCACGATCTCATGATCCCCGCGATCCCCCGGCCAAGGGTAAAACTGTGCTGCCACAGTGCTAAACCACTGCGCCACCGTGCAGCCCCAATTGGAGACAAACTTGGAAGATATGTAATCATTCAAGGTTCTTTGCTATTAGAAAATATAAATCTTGTGAACTTATATGGTCCCAATATAGATGACCAAAAGTTCTTTGCTAATTTATTTCTTATTTTATCATCACTTACAGGGCAACATATAATAGCAGGGGATTTTAATTGTACATTTAATCCAGGTATAGATAGATCAACAGGACTGGATTGTACGCACAATGGATGTAGGATGACTATTAATCATTTTATGAAAGAATTGAGCTTGTTAGATATATGGAGAGAAATGAAACCACAAGTTAAAGCCTATTCTTGTTATTCCAGTACCTACAAGACATTCTCACGTATTGATTATTTTTTGATTTCCACAGAATTAAGATCCAAGATTCAAAACTGCTTTTATGATAACATCGTGATCTCTGATCATGCACCCTGTTGTCTAATATATGTAGATAAAAAATTGACAAAGGAATCAGGTAGATGGCAATTTCAGCATAAATGGCTTCAGGATGAGGAATTTGTCAAGTATATAGAAAAACAGATAGACGAGTACTTTGACATCAATACTACACAAACATCAGCATGTGTAAAGTGGGAGGCTTTCAAAGCTTTTATTAGGGGACATTATTAGTTATACAGGATCAAAATCTAAGAAGACTCGAGAGGAGAGAGCTAAATTGGAACATAAAATGAAAAGTCTTCAGGAAAAAGTGTATGCAGGAAGTGATCCAACGTTGGAGAATGAATTACTGATTTTGAGAGCTGAATACGACAAAAAATCAGCGAATAGAGCTGCCTCGAGTCTTCTAAGATTGAAACAATCTTTTTATGAACAAGGTGAAAAATCAGGAAAATTATTGGCATGGCAGATTAAACAATTAGAAATTAAAACACCAATTACTAGTATTATAAGTAATGGACAGGTAGTTATAGATCCTTTAGAAATTAACAGAGCCTTTAGAGATTACTATGAAAAATTATATGATACTAAAAATGAATTTGATTTAACAAAACTAAATGGGTTTTTGAACGAACTATCTATACCATGTATTCCAAATGAAAACAGGGAGATATTGGAGTCTAAAATTAGTCAAGAAGAAGTTGGGCTAGCCATTGATAATATGAAATCAGGAAAAAGTGCAGGACCAGATGGTCTTCCAGTTGACCTTTATAAAAAATTTAAGAATAAATTAATAAAACCTTTTTTGGAAATGGTTTTAGAAGCATTTCAAAATAATAATTTACCATCATACATAAATAATGCCTTAATTATACTGCTGCCAAAACCAGGTAAGCCCTCTAATAAATGTGAAAATATGAGACCAATAAGCCTATTAAACGCCGACCTTAAGATAATCTGTAAAATTTTAGCAAGACGAATACAAGAAATTTTACCAAATATTATTAATCGAGATCAGAATGGCTTTATAAAGGGAAGACAAGGCTTCCATAATGTAAGAAGACTATTTAATATTATTTATTTTAATAAAGAAGCACCGGATACAGCTCTCCTATCACTGGACGCCGAAAAGGCCTTTGATAGAGTTGAATGGCCCTTTCTTTTTGAAGTCCTACAAAGGTTTGGACTTGGAAATAATTTCATAAAATGGGTTCAAATAATATACAATAATGCTACAGCAGAAATCCTAACAAATAACAATATTTCAAAACCAATAAAAATCAATAGAGGATGTCAACAAGGCTGTCCACTTTCACCTTTACTGTTTACTATGGCAATTGAACCTTTAGCGATAGCGATACGTTTACATTCACAAATATATGGAATTAAAGTTGGACCAACAGAACATAAAATCTCCCTGTACGCCGATGACATAATTTTGTTTATGTCGAATCTAAAAAAATCAATTCCAACCTTGTTGAATTTAATAAAGAATTTTGGGGAAATATCAGGATATAAAATAAATAAAACTAAATCTTCAATATTAATGCTAAATGAGACCCAGAGAAATTACCCAGCCCCTGAGGTAAATCAATTCAATGTTGTAAATCAGTTTAAATATTTAGGAATCCAAATTGTGCCTAAGCTAGAATCAGTCGCCAGTGTCAACTATGAAGCCTTAATGTCAGATATCAATGAGTTAACTCAGAGATGGATGTCACTACCAATGTCGATGATCGGGAGAATCAATATACTTAAAAGTAATATTTTACCTAAAATACTTTATTTATTTCAATACATTCCCTTATCACCACCTTTAGATTTATTCTCAAGAATAAAAAAAAGTTAGTGGAATTTATATGGAACAACAGGAGGGCTAGATTACGTCTGTCTTTATTATATTTACCATTTGATCGTGGAGGTCTGAAATGTCCAAATTTTATGTTGTATTATTGGTCGGCACAACTGAGGTCTATGACATATTATTTTTCATCAAATGATCTCCCTCACTGGACTGAAATGGAATCATACAATTTGCCTTTACCTCTTCCCATATTCATATACTCAGATTCGGCAAAAAAAATTACAAAAACAAGTTAAAAATCCATTTGTAAAGCATATGATCAAAATATGGTGTGAAGCTAAAAACTATTTAAAAGAACCACAGTTATTGTCACAATTTAGTCCAATATGGGGTAATCAATATTTTAAACTAGGGAGAGAGGACGCTGTATTTAAAGTATGGAATTTAAAAGGGATACAAAAGATTCAGGATTTATATTTGCCATGTGCAGATAACATAATGTCTTTTGAAGAGCTGAGGATCAAATTTAATCTCAATAGAACACATTTTTTTAAATATCTTCAACTTAGAAACTTTATTCGATCAAATCAAAATAAAGCTCTCACTCGACCTATTTATTCATCTTTGGAAAAAATGATGATGAAAGATAGTAAAAGAAAGGGTATTATTTCAGAGTTTTATAACTCATTGACACTATCTTCAAGTGAAAATTCACTGAAAAGATTAAACTACTGGAAAGAAGATCTGCAAACTGAAATTTCAGAGGAACAATGGGAATTGGCTTGTACAGAAGCTCAAACCAAATCAATAAATGTATGCCTTAAATTGATACATTTCAAATGGTTAATGCGGATGTATGTTACACCGGAGGAGTTAAATAAATATAACAAAAATATACCAGATACATGCACAAAATGCATGGAAAGTAAAGGAACTCTATTTCATTGTGTATGGGAATGTAGATTAATAAGAATGTTTTGGGAAGAGGTGAGGGTAACAATTGAAAAAATAATCTCAAAACAAATCATATTGAATCCTAAATTGTTTTTGTTGGGTCTGTACCCAGAAAAGCATAATTTTAATAAAAGTGAAAGAACATTCATAGACCTCAGTTTGCTTAATGCCAAAAAATGTATTGCACTATTATGGAAAAAGACTCATAGACCAGATGTGACTCAGTGGTTAAGACAGATGTTAACAAACCTTCCATTAGAAAGAATAACATATATACTGAAATCAAAGGAAATTGTGTTTGAGAATATATGGAGACCTTTTTATTGATTATGTAAAAAATTTAAACATAACTTTTGAAGAAAAAGGTGAATGATGTGTGTGGACCCTGTAAATTCCAAACTGGTGAACATAATATGTATACTTATGTATTGGATTGTCTAGACTAAACAGAGGAGCATTGTTGAATATTTGATTTTGCTGGTGGTTGTTGGTGTTTTTAGTGCATCTTTTTTTTTTTTTTTTTTTTTGTAGTACTTTAGTGTTAGTGTTTGATTGTTTGTATCATGTTTGTTAAAAAAAAAGGTTCAATAAAGATATTGTGGAAAAAAAAAAGAACTATACTCGCAACCTGAAGAGACAAATGTAAAGGATATTAAAAAATTTCTATGCACATTGGACTTGCCATCAATAGGAAACCAACAAAATGAAAAGCTAACAGCAGAAATAACAACACAAGAGATTAAAGATGTGATTAAGTCACTTAAAAACAGTAAATCACTAGGTAGTGATTGATACCCATCTGAGTTTTATAAACTGTTTATAGAAGAACTCAGGCCACAGCTCCTAAAGTCATTTAATTGGACATTAAACAACAACAAAATACCTCCATCATGGAACGAAGCCATTATTTCAGTTATTTTAAAGCCAGGAAAAGATGGGGAACAATGCGGAAACTATAGGCCAATCTCTTTATTAAATGTGGATTATAAAATATATACAACAATTATCTGTAAACGAACTGACAGAGGATGATCAAACTAGTTTCATAGAGGGATGCCAAACACATGATAATATCAGGAGAACAATACATATAATTAATCAAATACATAAAGAAAAGAAAAGCGCAGTAATAATGAGTTTAGATGCAGAAAAAGCATTTGATAGGATTAATTGGATGTTCCTATATAATGTGCTGGAACGCTTTGGGTTTAACGAAAAATCAGTACAATGCATAAAGACACTATCAAAAACCTGTGGCAAGAATCAAGATAAACGGTAGCTTAACAGACAAAGTAAATATACAAAGATCAACTAGGCAGGGATGCTGCCTATCACCCACCTTGTTTGCTCTGTTCATAGAGCCACTGGCTCAAGAGATGCGACAAATAAGAAATTAAAAGGTGTAACAATAAAGGGAGCGGAACACAAGATTGGGCTATTTGCAGATGATATTATAGTTTGCCTTGAACAACCAGATGAATCAATAATGGAAATGATGGACTTGATAGAAAATTTTGGAAAATTATCAGGATACAAGATAAACATAACAAAAACACAGATACTGACATTCCACTATAACCCTTTAAACCAGATAACTGATAAGATCAAACTAAACTGGAAACAAAAAGAAATAAAATACCTTGGAGTGAACATACCTAAAGATTTAAGCAAAATCTATAAAGCAAACTATGACAGGTTAGAACAAGAAATAAAAAAAGATATTGATAGATGGTCAATCTTAAACATGGATCTGAATTCAAAAATTAAGACAGTCAAAATCAGCATACAACCTAGACTGCTTTACCTCTTCCAGGCTCTACCAACAGAGATTCCTGGTGCCCAGTTCTCAAAGTGGGACAGGATGATATCGAGATTTGTTTGGGGAGGTAAAAAGCCAAGAGTGAAATATAAAACTCTCCAATTACCAAAAGAGAAAGGAGGCATGGGTCTACCGAGTCTAAAGGAATATTACTACTCAGCACAAATAAGATATATCATATGTTGGTGCGACGGAGGATATGAGGCAAAATGGAAAGAAATGGAAAAGGAAATTGAGGGACTCCCAGTACAAAGCATAATAGGAGATAAGGATGCATATAAGCAAATCAAACAAATAGACCCAATCACTAAATTTACGTTGGAACTGTGGTATAAAATAGTACAAAAGTATAATATAAAGGAGGACATAAAACTATTGAAATGGGTAGCATTTGACAGCCAGTTTGAACCGGCAAAGCAAGATAGGGATACAAAAATCTAGTGAACAAGGGAATCACAGCATGGGGCAATATCGGAAAAAAAGATTTCGGGAGTTTTGTAAACATGAGAAGAAAATTTAAACTAGAAAAATCTGAATTCTTCAGATATCTGCAGATGAGACATTATTATATGAGGAAGATTAGGCATAACCTCCACACAGATGTGAGCAAGATTATACAATTCATTTTAAGCTCGTATGCAGGAAATAAAATAAGAATTATTTCAAAACTATATCAGAAACTTACGGCAAACAAACATTCAAGTAACTATATAAAGGAGAAATGGGAGAAAGAGCTAAATTTAAACATAACAGAAGAAAACTGGCAAGAAATATGGAAAACACAACACACATCAACAATTTCAAGGACATGGAGGGAATTTGGATGGAAAAACCTGATTCGCTATTTCATTACACCACAGATTCAAAGAAAATATACAAATACCCAATCTATATGCTGGAGGGGCTGTGGGGCTCAAAATGCAGACCACTCACATATGTTTTGGAAATGCTGCAAAATCTCATCATTCTGGAAATCTATACATGTGACAATACAGAGGATATTAGGATATAATATACCAATGAACTGTAACTTGATGTATTTATGTGATCTTAAAAGAGACAATGTAATACAGGCTGAGGACAGAAATCTAGTTAAAATCTTGCTGATTGCATGTAAAAAAACAATCACAAGAAAATGGCGATCAGAAGTTCTTCCTGACCAAGAGCAATGGACTGACATTGTTGAGGATATACGTTTAATGGAAAAACTAACATATCGACAAAGAATGCAAGAAGGACAATATGAAAAAAAATGGTGGAAATGGACACACTACAAAGTGCAACAACGAGACAGAAATTGAAAGAATAACCAAAGACACTGGAAAAAACAGAAGAATTAAGAGATGGAAACTAAAAACTTGATGCTCCAACATTTGTCCCCTCCCCTTTCTTTTTTTTCTTCCTCTAGTTCCTTTTTTTAAATATAGAGACTGTGATCTGAATGTAATATGTATGATGAAAAATGAATAAAAATCAAAGTTACAAAAAAAAACCCAAAACGTGTTAGAGATCAAGCTATTTTCATTGATTATTCCATTATCTGAATTTAAATAAGAGATGTGGTTGGAATTTAGTTTTCCTCTCTTTGTTATATTATTTAACACCTTCCATATATTACATATATTAGTTTTGTTATTTTCCAATAGTTTTTTTTCCCCCTTGTCCTGTCAGTCAGCTAGGCAAACAGAACAGGGATCTGTCACCCTTATTGTGCCAAAACAGATTAACTTTGCCAAGAGGAGCTTATACAGTACCTAACTGTGTATTGTATATTGTTGTAAACTCCTCCTGTAATAACTTTTAATACTTTATTTTAATTGTTTTACCCATGGAAGACCCAACAGGATGGGGAAGAGGGAAAGGAAGTGTATGAAGGGGGAAAAGAAAAGGGAGGGGAACAGACAAAAAACAAATAAACAAACAAACAAAAGATAAACTGCTTCTTCCACCGAAGATGTCTCAACACGAGTCTGGTTTCCGCACCTGTTAAAGGAGAGACACTTGTGCGTGTATGTCTGTGTGCATATATATATGAGAACGCGTGCAAAATAAGTGTGTGCATGTGAGTGGTTTGTCAGGAAACATACAAGCGGAGGGCCGGTCGCAGCAGCTTTCCCCCTGGGAACCCGGAGCAGGCAAAGCAGTGCCACCAACCCCCAGCCCCGAGGTCAGCAAGCTCCAGGAAAGCCAGGCATCCGCCCCCGGAGAGACGATCAAGGGAAGCCAGGCTGCTCGGCAGCCGGCGCCGTGAGCCCACACCCCCGGACCCGCCCGACCCCCCCCCCCCCCCAGCGGGGCCAACATCTGCCCCTGGGCCCCAGGCACCAGGAGGCCAGCGACCCCACCCCCCGGGGAAGAGACCGGCCCGCGCCCCCCCCAGGCACCCTCACAGCGGGCCCGCCCCAGCGCCTCTGTCACACACCCCGGGGACCCCCACGTCCTAAGAAGTCCCCCTGTCCAGGGGAGCCCATGTTGCCGAGAGGCACTACCCCCTTAATCCAGCACCTCCCGACTCGCAGACACACCCCTCACCACACCTTCACACCCACATGCTCCCATGCACACCCCTCTCACTCACCCAGATGGACCCATTTTCTCTCACTCCTATACCCATTCAAACTCACCCCTCATTCACCTTTATTTCATAAGGCGGCTGTGAAGCAGATGCAGTGAGCCTGAACACGCACCAGTGCCCGGCAGAGACCAAAGAGACCACCGGCGCAGGCCAGAGAAGCAGACCCCCACCCCTGGCGCCCATCTGAGCGAACAATCAGCAGACCACCGCAGGCGCCCCAAGATGCCACCCGGCATGCAAAGCACCGCACAAAGCCGACCCACCATTACCACCTCCATTCATCACCCCCTCACTCTCACTTAGACTCATATTCAGCCCCCCCTCTCACTTCCTATATATATATATATATCTATATATTCAGTAGCACCCAGGGATTTTGACAACATGACAGGTCCCAGGCTCCCCACCAGGCCCCCACGCCCCCAGCAAGAGCAGGGCAACAGGGGTGGGGGAAGACCCCCACCCCTCCCCCCACACAGAACATGGTGGGTGGGTGTCGGTTATATGATATAATTGTGTGTCAATGTGTGGACTACCAAAGTGCAATTAAAACTGGGGGGATAGTGATTGGAGCATTGCTAGCCACTGCGATGGGCAGCAGGGCCCCCATCCCCCCAAGCCCTCAGTGTCTAAAATGCAATTAAAATTGAGGTGTGTGCAGCCCCACCACGCAGCAAAGGTATCCCCTTCACCGACACAGTGCGGCACAACCCCACCGCAAAGCCCTAAATGTAACAAAAAAGATGTATATTCCACCCAGAGTCAGGGGGAGGGTGGGAAATAAGACTGGGAGGTAGGCGGTCTAAAAGCGAGGCCGTCCCCCCCAGAAGCCAGCTTGCAGACTGGTTCATGAGGCCACCCACTGCCCCCAAATCCCAACCCAGGGTAAGGGCCGCCAGTGGAAGCAGCCCAGGACCTATCAGCATCACGCCCCAGCGCTCCCAGCACCACTAACATAATGGGGCAGCTAAACATATTTCCACTCATCTTACACACACAAACATGGACAACAACAGTCACAATAGTGAACAATGGGCCGGACCCACACAACGCCCAACATGCCAGGCGACACCCCCGAGCGCCCATGCAGGCCCACGACCACCCACCCCAGACGCACACCGACAGCTGCAGGCCACCCTGCAACCACAGCCACCCTGGAGCAACCCAATGGAAACACGGCCATCAACCTGTGCCAATGACCCCCCAACCACCCCCAAGCACCAACACAACCCCGCTGCCAATGACACCAGGGGCGATGCGACAAAACGCCTCACCCCGCAACACAACAGCAGGGCGGCCGGGACAAGCAAGCCCCGAAACGCCAGCCCCCATGCCACTAGATGGACTGCCGAACCCCTGCCACCCAACAAAGTTCTCCTACCCATACACACATCCTCCACCCCCCAGACATCTACCCACAAGTAACCGCTTCCATACACACACGTACCTCCACCCACCATCACACATACCCACCTACACCCACACCCAGCCCCGTCTGCCCACTCAACACACACCCACTTCCGCATCCGCTCATACACAAGCCCACACTCACACCCACACCCGCAGACCCCAGTGGACGGGGAGGGCAACCCAGGACGAAGGCACCAACCCCAGGGTGCCACCAGGGCCCCAGGGAAAACACGACCCGCCGTGCAACGATGCACTGGGGACAACCTCCACCACCGGCGCACACCCGACCCCGGCCCGGGGGGGGGGGGTGCCCCCTCCCCCAGCACCAGAGGCCCAGGGCCAGACCCAGACCCCCTGAGGGGCGAGGCCAGCCAGCCGGGGGCCACAGCCCAACCCCCCCGGCCCACCCCGCAGCCCCCTCCAACCCCCCCTCCCCCAGGGCCAGACAGACGACCACCCCGGAACAGGCCCCCCGGACACACGCGGTCGGGGCGCAGCCAGCCGCCAGAGGTGCCAAGGAGAGCGAGTCACCGCCCGCCACACCTCAGATTATGGAATTAATAAGCGGGGACCAGAGAGAATTGAATTCTGCCAATTGATTATTTGAGGAGGCTGACATTCTCTCCAGGCTAATATAATCCAATAGTAAGTTATTACAATAAGTCATGCATAAGTTATTTCTTGATTTCCAATTCATGAGGATAGTTTTCTTTGCGATGCATAAGGCAGTGAGAACCATGTGTGACATCCTTGTATCGATATTTATTTCACTTAAATCACCTAATATGCAAAGTGTGGGTGAGGGTGGGACACTATACCCAAGCCATGCTGACAGGTCTTCACATGTCTTCTGCCAGAACTTTTGAACCGGTGCACAGGACCACATAGCATGCATATAGCTATCCAGGACATTGCTAGTGCAGTGAGAGCAGATATTTGTGTGGCTCAGGCCCATTTTGAATATCCTTTGTCCTGTGTAATGAATTCTATGTAGAACTTTATACTGTATAAGTTGTAAGTTAGCATTCTTAGTCATCTTAAAAGTGTTTAAACATATTTGTGTCCAGAATTTTTCCTCCTTATTAATCGATAAGTCTGTTTCCCATTTTGATACTGGAAGAGATACGGACTCATCCAACTTTGATAATAGTCCATGTATTTTCGATATCAATTTTGGGGAACGGAGATTTAGAAACTCTGCCACCTTAACTGGTACTTCTATATCTGTCTGATTAAGATTAAATCTTGCTTTTATTATGGATTTAAGCTGTTGATATTCAAAATACTTTTTATCACTGATTTTGTATTGTGACACTAGATCCTGAAATTGGATAAAATTTCCACCTTGAATAAGATGTTCTAAGTTATTTATTCCCTTCTCTTGCCATAGTGAGTTTACAGGGGACAAGTGAAGACCCCGTTATTTTTAAAAATTTCCACCAAGCCATCAGAGAGGAGCTGATATTAATACTTTTAAAACAGTCATGGCGAGACCTGTGCACATTCGCACTCTTTTTCCACCTGTAGCTAAAAAAATAAATAAATAAATAAAAATAACTCAACAAAAAACAAAATAGGCTCTAGAATAACCAGGGCATTATAGTTTCATCCATGAACAGCTTGTCATCTATATACAGTCTGTTGAATATTTAATAGTTCATAATGATTCATACACATAAGTTATTAGTTATTACATATTGAAATACACGTGAAAACAAACAGATATTATAAACATTTTATAGTTAATCAGAAAGGCTATTTATAGTAGTAATTTAATTAGAATCCCAAAGGTGTTTTCCTTCAATGCAGTCGCTAGACATTGTCCACTAGACGGCGCTGGTGCTGTACCTTTGGCCATGAAATGTTATTGTTCAAGCTGCAGACCGAAGAAGAAGAAGTCAGTGCTAAGCAATGCAGTGTTATCAGAGAGACGGACGCATGTTAGTCAGCGGGAACAACAAATGTGTTGTAAACTGAGATGCAGCATTCTCCAGTAAAGCCAAATGAAGGTAAAGTTGGGTGTTTGGACATTCTTTCCTTATAACAACTGATGTTACAGCTAAATCCACAACACAGTCTATCCACTGAAACAATAGCTCGTTTACCTTCTTGGATGTTTTGTTTCCTAATGGGAAAAAGCTTCCTTCTCCTTTCCAAGATTTCCTGTGGAAATTGATCATTTAGACCATAATTGGTGTTTTTAAGCTGCCTGCCCTGCCTCTGTACCAAAATTTTTTGCTTAAAATGCTCAAATTCGGCAACAATAGGTCTGGGACGTTTATGCTGGGAATTTTTTTGCCCAATTCGGTGGACTCAGTGGAAGGTAATTGAATTTGTGACTTCGGGGGATAGTTTTAGTTGGGATGAGATAAATTCACGGACCAGCTGTTCTGGATTTTCATTATTTTTTCCAACAATTCCAGAAAAAACAAATTTATCTCTCATGCTGCGTGACTGCAAACTGAGAAATGTTTCCTTCATTTTCCGGTTTTCTCCCTCAACAACGCCAAGCTGCATGGTTAGTGTGTTTACTGACTTTTTCAGGCTGTTATTTTCCTGTACAAGAAAGATGAGCTGTGCTTGACTGAACTCTAAACTCACCCGCAAATTCTGGAGCTCTTGATGAAGGAGCTCGACCAGCGCCAGTCTACCATCCATGCTGGTAAGTTTATTCTCAATGGAGAAAAGGATGTCACTAACCTCGGTGCCCTGCTGTAATTTCTCGAGCGTTATTTTTGGCGAATCTGCGGGTCTCGGTCGTTTAGACTGAGAAGCAGCAGCGGAACACACACTCGCCTGCTCCATGACACAGCAATGGTAGTAGAACTCGTCGATATAGTTCTCTAGTTCCTCCAGCTCCGTACGAAAAAAAGAAAGATAGACACAGACAATTAGTTCATGAATTAATTACAAAAAAAAAAAAAACTACCTGTGGAAAAGTTTGTTTTTAAGCTCAGTCGACAGCAGTCACCGTTTGGATTATTGCGCAAATTGTCTCGAGATGTCTCGTGATCACAGCATCGACCCCCTCACCATTTTCCAATAATTTACTATAATATGGTTTTTGTTTTGTTTTTTTTTCACAATATTTTTATTGAACCTTTTTTTTACAAACATAACACAAACAATCAAACACTAACATTAAAGTAATAAAAAAATACTAAAAAAACACCAACAACCACTAACAAGAACAGGTCTTCAACAATGCTCCTCTGTTTAGTCTAGGCAATCCATTACATAAGTATACATATTATACATTCACCAGTTTGGAATTTACAAGGTCCACATACATCATTCACCTTCTTCTTCAAAAGTTATGTTTAAATTCTTTACATAATCAATGAAAGGTCTCCATATATTCTCAAACACAATTTCCTTTGATTTCAGTATATATGTTATTCTTTCTAGTGGAAGGTTTGTTAACATCTGTTTTAACCACTGAGTCACAACTGGTCTATGAGTCTTTTTCCACAATAGTGCAATACATTTTTTGGAGTTAAGCAAACTGAGGTCTATGAATGCTCTTTCACTTTTATTAAAATTATGCTTTTCTGGATACAGACCCAACAAAAACAATTTAGGATTCAATATGATTTGTTTTGAAATTATTTTTTCAATTGTTACCCTCACCTCTTCCCAAAACATTCTAATTTTCCTACATTCCCATACACAATGAAATAAGGTTCCTTTATTTTCCATACATTTTGTGCACGTATCTGGTATGTTTTTGTTATATCTATTTAATTCCACCGGTGTAACATACATCCGCATTAACAATTTAAAATGTATCAATTTAAGACGTACATTTATTGATTTGGTTTGAGCTTCTGTACAAGCCAATTCCCATTGTTCCTCTGAAATTTCAATTTGCAGGTCTTCTTTCCAATAATTCAATCTTTTCTGTGAGTTTTCACTTGAAGATAGTGTCAATGAATTATAAAACTCTGAAATAATACCCTTTCTCTTACTATCTTTCGTCAAAATTTTTTCCAAGGATGAATAAATAGGTCGAGTGAGAGCATTGTTTTGATTTGATCGAATAAAGTTCCTAAGCTGAAGATATTTAAAAAAATGTGTTCGATTAAGATTAAATTTGATCCTCAGCTCTTCAAAAGACATTATGTTATCTGAACATGACAGATCTAAATCTTGAATCTTTTGAATCCCTTTTAAATTCCATATTTTTAATACAGCATCCGCTCTCCCTGGTTTAAAATATTGATTACCCCATATTGGG
Source organism: Pholidichthys leucotaenia (assembly GCA_020510985.1). Classification (NCBI taxonomy): domain Eukaryota; kingdom Metazoa; phylum Chordata; class Actinopteri; order Cichliformes; family Pholidichthyidae; genus Pholidichthys; species Pholidichthys leucotaenia. Next base: position 205,160,712 of record CM035837.1, on the reverse strand, counting down.
CTAAATTGTGACAGTAAATGTGGTTCTTTTAAATATTTTCTAGTTTCACACCATATTTTGATCATATGCTTTACAAATGGATTTTTAACTTGTTTCCGTAATTTTTTTGCCGAGTCTGAGTATATGAATATGGGAAGAGGTAAAGGTAAATTGTATGATTCCATTTCAGTCCAGTGAGGGAGATCATTTGATGAAAAATAATATGTCATAGACCTCAGTTGTGCTGACCAGTAATACAACATAAAGTTTGGACATTTCAGACCTCCACGATCAAATGGTAAATATAGTAAGGACAGACGTAATCTAGCCTTCCTGTTGTTCCATATAAATTCCACTAACTTTTTTTTAATTCTTGAGAATAGATCTGAAGGTGGTGGTAAAGGAATGTATTGAAATAAATAAAGTATTTTAGATAAAATATTACTTTTAAGTATATTGATTCTCCCTATCATCGACATTGGTAGTGACATCCATCTGTGAATTAACTCATTAATGTCTGTCATTAAGGCTTCATAGTTGGCACTGGAGACTAATTCTAGCTTAGGCACAATTTGAATTCCTAAATATTTAAACTGATTTACAACATTGAATTGATTGACCTCAGGAGCTGGGTGATTTCTCTGGGTCTCATTTAGCATTAATATTGAAGATTTAGTTTTATTTATTTTATATCCTGATATTTCCCCAAAATTCTTTATTAAATTCAACAAGGTCGGAATTGATTTTTTTAAGATTCGACATAAACAAAATTATGTCATCGGCATACAGGGAGATTTTATGTTTTGTTGGTCCAACTTTAATTCCATATATTTGTGGATGTAAACGTACTGCCATCGCTAAAGGTTCAATTGCCATAGTAAACAATAAAGGTGAAAGTGGACAGCCTTGTCGACATCCTCTATTGATCTTTATTGATTTTGAGATATTGCTGTTTGTTAGGATTTCTGCTGTAGCATTATTATATATTATCTGAACCCATTTTATGAAATTATTTTCAAGTCCAAACCTTTGTAAGACTTCAAAAAGAAAGGGCCATTCGACCCTATCAAAGGCCTTTTCGGCGTCCAATGATAGGAGAGCTGTATCCGGTGCTTCTTTATTAGAATAAATAATATTAAATAGTCTTCTTACATTATGGAAGCCTTGTCTTCCCTTTATAAAGCCATTCTGATCTCGGTTAATAATATTTGGTAATATTTCTTGTATTCGTCTTGCTAAAATTTTACAGATTATCTTAAGGTCAGCATTTAATAGACTTATTGGTCTCATATTTTCACATTTATTAGAGGGTTTACCTGGTTTTGGCGACAGTATAATTAAGGCATTATTCATGTTTGGTGGTAAATTACTATTTTGAAATGCTTCTAAAACTATTTCCAAAAAAGGTTTTATTAATTTATTCTTAAATTTTTTATAAAGGTCAACTGGAAGACCATCTGGTCCTGCACTTTTTCCTGATTTCATATTATCAATGGCTAGCCCAACTTCTTCTTGACTAATTTTAGACTCCAGTATCTCCCTGTTTTCATTTGGAATACACGGTATAGATAGTCCATCCAAAAACCCATTTAGTTTTGTTAAGTCAGTTTCATTTTTTGTATCATATAATTTTTCATAGTAATCTCTAAAGGCTCTATTAATTTCTAAAGGATCTACAACTACCTGTCCGTTACTTATAATACTGGTAATTGGTGTTTTAAATTCTAATTGTTTAATCTGCCATGCCAATAATTTTCCTGATTTTTCACCTTGTTCATAAAAAGATTGCTTCAATCTTAGAAGACTCGAGGCAGCTCTATTCGCTGATTTTTTGTCATATTCAGCTGTCAGAATCAGTAATTCGTTCTCTAACTTTGGGTCACTTCCTGCGTACACTTTTTCTTGAAGAATTTTTAGTTTATGTTCCAATTGGACTCTCTCCTCTCGAGTCTTCTTAGATTTTGAACCTGTATAACTGATAATATGTCCCCTAATAAAAGCTTTGAAAGCCTCCCACTTTATACATGCTGATGTTTGTGTAGTATTGATATCAAAGAACTCATCTATCTGTTTTTCTATGTACTTAACAAATTCCTCATCCTGAAGCCATTTATGCTGAAATTGCCACCTACCTGGTTCCTTTGTCAATTTCTTATCTACATATATGAGACAACAGGATGCATGATCAGAGATCACAATATTACCATAAAAGCAGTTTTGAATCTTGGACCTTAATTCTGTGGAGATCAAAAAATAGTCAATACGTGAGAATGTCTTGTAGGTATTAGAATAACAAGAGTAGGCTTTAACTTGTGGTTTCATTTCTCTCCATATATCTAGCAATCTCAATTCTTTCATAAAATGCTTAATGATCATCCTGCATCCATTGTGCGTACAGTCCAGTCCTGTTGATCTATCTATACCGAGGTTCAATGTACAATTAAAATCCCCTGCTATTATATGTTGCCCTGTAAGTGATGATAAGATAAGAAATAAATTAGCAAAGAACTTTTGATCATCTATATTGGGACCGTATTGACATAACGCACGGCCCAGAAGACACACACGCAGGCTCAGGATAGATTTAACAGCTTTATTAGCAACAGGGAAGTGTATGGCTGCGTGTCTGTGGAATAAGAATGTATTGGTGGTGGCGTCTGCGTCAGGCACGGGGGCAGGAGGCCGTACAGCCGGACAACCCTGTGGAGAGAGCAGAGGGAGAAGGGTAACGGGCACCACACCAATACAGGGAAATGATGATGATAGCTGGCTTACTTGGTTGTGACAGGTGGCTGGCGTCGACAAGGGCGGAGCCCGGGAGACAGCGACCTGCGGTACCTGTGGCAGCAGCGTAGAGCCAACGGCGAGGTGATGAAGTCCGCCGCCGGGGATGTCCACCTGTGCACAGGGGAATGCTAGAGGAGAGAGGTAAGGGGAGCTTACCCAGGATATCTTCGTTAGTAGGTTTGAGATCCGTAGTAGCAAAGGGGCCGAAGTAGAGAGACGGCTTCAGGCCGAAGCCAAGGGCAGAGTGGATTAAATACCTCGCCGCTGACGAGGAGCAGGTGTGCGCGCGGCTGGCGCCGCTGATGAGTGGTGAGTCATAACAGTACTCCCCCCTCTAGCAGCGCCTCCTGGCGATGGTTTTTCCGGGTGCGCTCGATGAAACTCAGAAATGAGTGACCGGTCCAACACCAGCGAGGAAGGCACCCACTGTCTCCACTCGGGTCCATAGCCCTCCCAATCCACCAGGTACTGCAATCCGCGACCCCGGCGTCGGGCGTCCAAGATGTCAGCGACGGTCCAGGCCGAATGGCCACCAATCATCCGGGGAGCGGGGTGCGCCGCAGGTGGAGGGCAGAGGGGGTCAGAGACCACCGGTTTGATTTTGGAGACGTGGAAGGTGGAATGGATGTGGAGGGAGGAGGGAATAGCCACACGCACAGCCACCGGGTTGATGATCCTGGTTATGGGATAAGGGCCGATGAACCGTTGAGCCAGCTTTCTCCTCTCATCCTTTAGGTTTACGTCCTGTGTGGATACCCAAACTTGCTGTCCCACCTGGTAGGCAGGTGCAGGTCTCCTATGTTGGTCCGCCGTAGACTTATCGCGCTCCGCCGTGCGTAAAAGCGCATTACGCGCCGTGGACCAAAGGGAGCGGCACCGCCTCAGATGTGCCTGGACAGAGGGAACAGCCAACTCGCCCTCCTGCGTGGGGAACAGGGGTGGATCATAGCCCAAGGATGCTTTAAAGGGCGACATCCCGATGGCCGTAGAGCGAGAGGTGTTGTGGGCGTACTCCACCCAGGCGAGGTGAGAACTCCAGGACGTGGGTTTAGAAGAAGTTACGCAGCGGAGCGTAGCCTCCAGCTCCTGGTTTGTCCGCTCACACTGCCCGTTAGACTGGGGGTGATGACCGGAGGAGAGGCTTACCTTGGCTCTTAGGGCGTTGCAAAATGACCTCCAGACGTCCGAAGAAAACTGGGGGCCGCGGTCGGAGACCACGTCGACCGGGATTCCATGCAGTCTGACCACGTGCTGGATGAGGAGGTCCGCCGTCTCCAAGGCTGAGGGAAGTCCACGTAGGGGCACGAAGTGGGCGGCCTTGGAAAAACGGTCAACGATCGTCAGAACTGTGTCAAAGTTGTTGGAGACAGGGAGCCCGGTGACGAAGTCCAGAGCAATGTGCGACCAGGGCCTACCAGGGACGGGCAGGGGCTGGAGCAGACCCGCAGGGGGGGCGTTACCTGACTTATTGGCAGCACAGACGGGGCAGGCCCGGACGTAACGGGCGGCATCCTTCCGCAGACCTGACCACCAAAAGGATCGCTGGAGAAGGTCGATCATCCGCGAAGCTCCAGGATGGCAGGTGAGCTTGGAGGTATGGAGCCAGTGTATAACGTCCCCCCGGATGGCAGATGGCACGAAGAGCCTCCCCTCCGGTCCGCCGCCAGGGTCCGGTTCCGATTCCTGCGCCCTCCGGATCTTGTCTTCTATGTCCCATGTAACAGCCCCCACGACGCACGACCTGGGCAAGATGGTATGAGCAACGTCATCTGCGGCCTCCGGGGCAAATTGCCTGGAGAGGGCGTCGGGTAGGCCGTTCTTGGAGCCAGGCCTATATGTGATGCTGAACTTAAACCTTGCAAAGAACAGGGACCAACGCACCTGGCGGGCGTTCAGACGCTTGGCAGATCTCAGGTACTCCAGGTTCTTGTGGTCAGTGAGGACCACAAAAGGCAAGGCTGCCCCCTCCAGCCAGTGACGCCATTCTTGAAGGGCCAGCTTGATGGCAAGAAGCTCTCTGTCCCCCACGTCGTAATTTCGTTCCGCCGGGGACAGGCGCCGAGAGAAGAAGGCGCAGGGTCGCTTGACTCCATTGGCTGGGGACCGCTGGGACAACACCGCCCCCACCCCCGTGTCCGAAGCGTCCACCTCCACAATGCACTGCAGCGCGGGATCGACCTGGCTGAGGACCCGGGAGGAGGAGAACTCCGTCTTCAGCGCCTGGAAGGCCGAAGCGGCCTCTTCAGTCCACCGGAACGGGGTCTTAGGAGAGGTGAGGCGGGTCAGGGGTCCGACGATGGCTCCAAAGTTCGGGACAAAGCGGTGGTAGAAATTGGCGAACCTGATGAACTGCTGAACCTGCTTTTGAGAGGCTGGTGTGGGCCAATCCACCACTGCTTTGATCTTCGCTGGGTCCGGAAGCACCTGGTCATGGGAGATGACGAACCCCAGGAAGGAAGTTGTTTTGGCGTAGAATTCACATTTTTCCACTTTGACGTACAGATGGTTCTCCAGCAGTCTCTGCAGGACCCGCCTCACGTGGACCCGGTGTTCATCCCTGGACCTGGAGAAGATGAGAATGTCGTCCAGGTAGACGAATACGAACAGGCCGATGAAGTCCCGGAGGACGTCATTGATGAGGCGCTGAAAGACGGCTGGAGCGTTGGTCAACCCAAACGGCATCACGAGATATTCAAAATGCCCGTTTGGGGTTCGGAAGGCGGTTTTCCACTCATCTCCCTCCCGGATCCGGACGAGGTGGTAAGCGCTGCGGAGATCCAGCTTAGTAAACCAGGTCGCCCCCTGGAGGGAGTGGAAGGCAGTGTCCATAAGGGGCAGGGTGTACCGGTCCTTCTCCGTGATATCGTTGAGAGCCCGATAGTTGATACAAGGACGAAGAGATCCGTCCTTCTTTCCAACAAAGAAGAACCCTGCACCTACTGGAGAGGAGGACGGTCGGATAATCCCAGCACTGAGCGACTCCTTTAAGTAGCTGTTCATTGCCTCCTTCTCCGGCGCTGACAGACTGTAGAGGCGTCCTGAGGGTAAGGGCGCCCCCTGGCTGATGTTAATGGCGCAGTCGTAGGGCCGGTGAGGAGGTAGAGGCATCGCCTTGGATTTACTGAAAACGGCAGCCAGGTCGTGGAACTCTGAGGGCACTAGGGTGAGATCCGGGGGCGCGGTGTCCTGAGCTGTGGGAGGCGAGGACGGGGCGCAGGCCGCGGATTGGAGGCAGGTACCCATGCAGAAGGTGCTCCACGCTGAAACCTTCCCAGTCTTCCAGTCCAAGGCGGGGTTGTGGAGGCGGAGCCAGGGATAACCGAGGATGACAGGAGTTACTGAGGTGGGCAGGACGTAAAAGGAGATATCCTCCCGATGGTTTCCAGAGATGATCACCGGGACAGGGGATGTTTGGTGAGTTACCTTTCCCAGGGAAACTCGGGAGAGATTAACCAGGGCGAGAGGAGTATCGAGGGGGTGACAGTGGATGCCCAGTCGGGTTGCCAGGCTTTGTGAAATAAAGCTACCCTCCGCGCCTGAATCCACCAGTACATGTGTGAGATGCCCAGTGAGGTTGTGACAGAAGCGGATGGGCAGCGTCAAATGTGTGAGGGGATTTAACCGATTAGCGTCCGCGAGGCCCCCTACAGTGACTCGCAGACCACCTCGTTTGGCTTCTCCGGACAACTCTCCACCGTGTGCTGGCTACCTCCACAATACATGCAGAGGCCCAGGTCACGACGGCGCTGTTTCTCCGCCAGGGGGAGCTTTGTCCGGCCCGTCACCATTGGTTCCGACTCCTCGGAGACCTCCGGCGGCGGTAACGCCAGGTGGCGAGCTTGGGGCAGACGTGCAGAGGCACCCCGCGAGCGAGAAGACTGCTTCCGCTCGGAGGTGCGCTCGCGCAGCCTGTTATCCAAGCTGATGGTGAGGGAAATCAGCTCTGCCAGCGTCTCCGGGGTATCCCGTCCAGCCAGCTCATCCCTCAGACCGGAGTTTAGACTGCGGAGGAAGATGCCGCAGAGCACGCGCTCTTCCCAGCCAACTTCCTCCGCGGTAACCCGGAAGTCGATCGCGTACTCGGCCACCGATCGGCTCCCCTGTTGGAGTCCGAGAAGACGGTCGACCTGGACACTGTCCAAACGCGAATGATCGAACACTTCCAGAAATTGTCGCACGAACTGGCCATAGGTGAGGGTAGCGTAGCTGGGCTTCACCATAATGGCGTAAGCCCAGGTAAGCGCACGACCCTCAAGGAGATTTCCTATATAGCCAATTCTGCTATGGTCTGAGGGAAAATCTCTGGGAACGCGAAGAAACACGGACTCACACTGCATAATAAAACCCCGAGCTCCACCCAGCTTACCGCTGAAGCGAGCCGGAGTGGGGATTGGTGTGAGCCGTGTTGGCGTACCCGGAGCAGGCTGGACAGCCACCGGAGCCGCAGGAGCCACGCCACCCGGACGAGCCGAGGGGAACGGCTGCTGGGGGTCCAAGCGGTCTAATCGGTTAGTGATGTTTATTAATTGATTTAATATCACCTGTTGCTGATAGGCTATTGAATCCACCCGAGCCTCGAGGGTGGAAAGACGGCGTGCGAGCCCGCTGTCTGCCGAGCCGCTCTGCTGAAGCCGTACTGACATAACGCACGGCCCAGGAGACAACACACGCAGGCTCAGGATAGATTTAACAGCTTTATTAGCAACAGGGAAGTGTATGGCTGCGTGTCTGTGGAATAAGAATGTATTGGTGATGGCGTCTGCGTCAGGCACGGGGGCAGGAGGCCGTACAGCCGGACAACCCTGTGGAGAGAGCAGAAGGAGAAGGGTAACGGGCACCACACCAGTACAGGGAAATGATGATAATAGCTGGCTTACTTGGTTGTGACAGGTGGCTGGCGTTGACAAGGGCGGAGCCCGGGAGACAGCGACCTGCGGTACCTGTGGCAGCAGCGTAGAGCCAACGGCGAGGTGATGAAGTCCGCCGCCGGGGATGTCCACCTGTGCACAGGGGAATGCTAGAGGAGAGAGGTAAGGGGAGCTTACCCAGGATATCTTCGCTAGTAGGTTTGAGATCCGTAGTAGCAAAGGGGCCGAAGTAGAGAGACGGCTTCAGGCCGAAGCCAAGGGCAGAGTGGATTAAATACCTCGCCGCTGATGAGGAGCAGGTGTGCGTGCGGCTGGCACCGCTGATGAGCGGCGAGTCATAACACGTATAAGTTCACCAGATTTATATTTTCTAATAACAAAGATCCTTGAATAATTAGATATCTTCCAAATTTGTCTCCAATTACATTTTTCACTTGAAATGGGACTGATTTATGTATGAGAGTCATAACTCCCCTGGCTCGGGATGAAAATGATGAGGTGAATACACTTCCTTGCCATCTACTCCTAATTCTTTTTACATCCTCCTCTATTAGATGAGTTTCTTGTAAAAACACAATTTTTGAACCTATGTCTTTTATTTTATTCATAACTTGTTTAAGTTTTTTTTTTTTTAAATTTTGTAGACCTCTGCAATTCCATGAAGTTAAATTAAGATTAACGCTTTGGTCTATGATCTATAGGGAGTTTGGGATTACCTCGCAATATAAACATGCTCATACAGAGAAGCAAAAACATGAGTGGTTGAACATTCATCCTACAAACTACACACAAACAAATTCCCCCTTCCCACATTCGTGGTGATCCCCCCAAAATCAAAAAAAAAAATTTCCGTCTCCCGGTATAGCCATCGACCGCTCCACACCCACAAGGACCAGCCAAAGCCACTCCTTCTTCATCCTCCCAATCACCCTAACTCTACTGCTTTAAATGACGTAACATTAACTCTCTTCTGTAGTTTTCCAACTTAATTCCAAAATTTTATAGCAACTTTGTACATCATAGTTTTTTTTTTTTAATATGTAATACAATCTATATTTTGTAAACTTGCTATATGCTTCAAATCAGTTAGATGCCTGTGCAAATGCTTAAATATTCTACCTTATATTTTATTCATGCTTAGCTCCCACCAGTCTCTTCTTGGATCTTCTTGATGAACTCCTGCGCCTCCTCAGGGGTCTTGAAGATGTGTGTTCTGCCCTTATACGTGACCAGCAGTCTTGCAGGGTGAATTACTCCATGACGAATCCCAAGGTTGCGCAGCTCTTTACGGACGGGGTCAAACTGCTTCCTCAACCGTTGAATTCCTGTAGCCAAATCTGGATAGAACCGCACCTGTCGATCCTGGTATTTAATTTCTCCTTTGGCTCGCGCCGCGTCGGAGATCGTCATCCTGTCTCTGTAGCTGAGGAACTTCATAATTAGCGTCCTCGGCGATGCCTTGTTATCTCTCAGTGGGCCAATTCGGTGGGCGCTTTCTAAAACGACTGATGATTGCAGCTCCGTGTTGTTCAGCGCTTCTGGAATCCACTTTTCCAAAAAGGAACACGGGTCCCGACCCTCGGTTCCCTCCGGTAGACCCACCAGCCTCAGGTTGTTCCGTCTCGACTGGGACTTCAAGTCCAGGACATTATCTTCCAGACATTTATTTTTTTTTTCCAAAGTGCGCACCTTAATTGAAGGCCAGCGACGTCATCTTCAGCACTGGAAACTCGAAGCTCCACCTGCGCCACTCGTTCCACACAGTCACTCAATTCCTTTCTCATGCCTTCCAATGCTGCCATAATCCCATCAAATTTAGCGGAAAAGTCTGCTCTCATTGAACTAATGGCAGCGAGCACCGCACCTGTGCCGTCGCCCGCAGTCACCGCACCGCTGCTACCTTCCTCCGCCATATCTGGAGCTTTATCTGCTGTGTCACGGACGTGAAAGTCCGTTAATTTGGACTGTTTCGGCGGTTCAATTTTTCCTCCACCTGATTTCCCAGCCTTAGGCTTCACTGGCATATCCTCGCCCAAACGCTGGGATAGGTTCTGTTCCAAATGAGAGAGTTATTTGCCGACTTTTTTCTCTAGGAGCAGAGCAGAGTGATACGTGTCCTCCTATGTAGCCGCCATAACCGGAAGACCATAATATGTTTTTTTACTCGATCTTAAAATACTACTGAGTTTATTTTTATAAGTCTTGTATTTCTTTTCAGCTTCCACAGTTCTTAATTTCAGAAACGTTTGTATCACAAGTTTTTTTTTTACAAGCATTTTGCAGGCCCTTGGTGATCCAAGGCTCATCTCTGTATTTAACTTGAGTTTCCTTTACCACTAGAGGGTAGTGTTTATTATATAGTTGTGATAAAATAGAGAAATTCTCCATATGCTGTATCAATGTCGTCAACATAAACACCGCTCCAGTCTTGTATTTTTAGATCATTTCTAAGATTGTTGATTGTGGTTTCTGTTACAAGTCGTTTAAAAACCTGATCTATTTCAACATTATGTGTTACACCAGTGTGTGAAGAAACAAAAACAGGCAGATGTTCTGTCACATCATTGATAACAAGGCCAGCAGTTACATTCCCCTCAGTGACATTTGTGAAAATGTTATCAATAAGCGTTGCTGAATGTGTTGTTATTCTAGTGGGGTATGTTATTGAAGGGTAGAAACCCATACAAAACATGGAATTTATGAATTCACTTATTTGGATATGGTCCATCTCCAAAGTATATATGGTCCATATCCATTTAGAGTTAAATTATTGTTCTGTTCTGACTGCAAAGTTATGGTCAAAAATGTAAATTGTTATAAGGAAAAAGTAAAAAAAAAAAATTACCACAGTCCGTTTCAAATTTATTTCAAAAACAGTAATGTTATTTTAAAAAAAGCCATAAAATAATCCACAAATTTATAATAAAGTTTCAAATGTACAAGAAAAGTCCATTTTACAAGAGGAAATTACAAATTTGAGGAAAATGGTTTCAAATTTAGATAAATTTACAGAGAAAAATAGAAAACTACAATAAAACTGCTATAAATTGGACAAATGGATTTCACACTTTATATGGCAGGGGAAGAAACCAAGAATACGCTATACTGTTTTACAATTAAGGAAAGAAAAGGGTGGAGCAATGCTTCCTTGTTTAAAATACTATTATTATGCTTCTCAAGTTATTCCTCTATTATATTGGTGTAACCCAGACTTCCAAGCCAATTGGAAGATAATAGAATCCAACATATCACCTATATTCCCCTTACAAGCTGCAATTTCAGATAAAAAACTAGCTGACCAATTACATAAACCCTTGGATTGAACACACACTTAAGGTATGGCATAAAGTAGTGAAAACCTGTGAAATAGGAAACATGCTAAGAAATTTCAGATGGTGTGCCTATGACACAGATTTTCAACCCAACAAAAGTGATAAAAGATTTCAAACTTGGACAAAAAAAAAGGGCTAACAACGTACCTCACCTTTACAAGCAAAGGAACACTACAGAATTTCCAGTCCCTACAAACCAAATTTGGTCTTGAGCAAGTAGACTTCTTCAGGTACCTTCAAATACATGATTATTTTAACAAGCATAGCAAATCTCTAAACCTATCTTCCACAGAGTCACACTTTTTTAAAATTTTAAAGTCAGCTTATGACACTTCGATGAAAAAGGCAATTTCAAAGTTATATAATGGGATGCTAAATGCAAGGAACGATGATACGCTACACATTAAGAATAAGTGGGAACGTGAAGTGGGAATGGGCATTTCTGATGAGAATTGGGAAAAAATTTGTATCTTTCAATGGTCCTCCACAAACTCATTGGCATGGAGAGAACACTGTTGGAAAAATGTGATAAGATTTTTTAAGACTCCTCACCAAAGTAAATATAGAAACATAAATAATGAGTGTTGGAGAAGGTGTGGCTCTGTTGAAGCAAATCATTTTCATATATTCTGGAAATGTCCGGTTTTCCATCAATATTGGTCTGGAATTCATCCATCCATCCATCCATCCATCTTCTACCGCTTTTCCGGAGGTCCGGGTCGCGGAGGCAGCAGTTCAAGCAGAGAAGCCCAGACTTCCCTCTCCCCAGCCACCTGCTCCAGCTCTTCAGAGGGGATACCAAGGCGTTCCCAGACCAGCTGGGAGACATAGTCTCTCCACCGAGTCCTGGGTCTGCCCCGGGGTCTCCTCCCAGTGGGACGTGCCTGAAACACCTCAAGTGGAAGGCGTCCAGGAGGCATCCTAATCAGATGCCCATACCACCTCAACTAACTCCTTTCAATGTGGAGGAGCAGCGGTTCTACTCTGAGCCTCTCCCGGATGACTGAGCCCCTCACCCTATCTCTGAGGGTGAGTCCAGCAATCCTACGGAGAAAGCTCATTTCAGCCGCTTGTATCCGCGATCTCGTTCTTTCGGTCATTACCCAAAGCTCGTGACCATAGGTGAGAGTAGGAACGTAGATTGACTGGTAAATCGACAGCTTTGCCTTAGAACTAAGCTCCCTCTTCACCACAACAGACCGGTACAACGTCCGCATCACTGCAGATGCTGCTCCAATCCGTCTGTCGATCTCTCGCTCCATTTTCCCCTCACTCGTGAACAAAACCCCAAGATACTTAAACTCCTCCACTTGGGGCAGGAGCCTGTCCCCAACCCGGAGAGGACAATCCACCTTTTTCCGGCTGAGGACCATGGACTCGGACTTGGAGGTGCTGATTCTCATCCCAGCCGCTTCACACTCAGCGGCAAACCGTCCCAGCAAGAGCTGTAGGTCATTGCTGGATGAAGCCAACAGGACAACATCATCTGCAAACAACAGAGATGAGATCCTGTGGTCACCAAGCATGACACCCTCCATTCCCTGGCTGCGCCTAGAAATCCTGTCCATAAAAATTATGAACAGGATCGGTGACAAAGGGCAGCCCTGGCGGAGTCCAACTCTCACTGGGAATGACTCCGACCGAGTGTTGGCAATACGAACCAAACTCTCACAACGGTCGTACAGAGACCGAATAGCTCGTAACAACAAGCCCGACACCCCATACTCCTGAAGCACCCCCCACAAAAATCCACGAGGGACGCGGTCAAATGCCTTCTCCAAGTCCACAAAACACATGTAAACTGGTTGGGCAAACTCCCACGAACCCTCAAGAATTCTCGAGAGGGTAAAGAGCTGGTCCGATGTGCCACGGCCAGGACGAAAACCACATTGCTCCTCTTGAATCCGAGGTTCGACCAACGGCCGGACTCTCCTCTCCAGTACCTTGGCATAGACCTTCCCAGGGAGGCTGAGGAGTGTGATCCTTCTAAAGTTGGAGCACACCCTCCGGTCCCCTTTTTTGAAGAGAGGAACCACCACCCCGGTTTGCCATGCCAAAGGCACTGCCCCCGACCTCCACGCAATGTTGCAGAGGCGTGTCAACCATGACAGCCCAACAACATCCAGGGCCTTGAGGTACTCAGGGCGAATCTCGTCCACCCCCGGGGCCCGGCCACCAAGGAGATTTTTAACCACCTTGGCGACCTCAGCCCCTGTGATAGGCGAGTCATCCCCCTCGTCCCCAAACCCTGCTTCCTCTGTGGAAGGCGTATCAGTGGGATTGAGGAGATCCTCAAAGTATTCCTTCCACCGCCCGACGATATCCCCAGTTGAAGTCAACAGTGTCCCATCCGCACCATACACAGTGTAGACAGGGAGCTGCTTTCCCCTCCTGAGCCGCCGAACAGTTTGCCAGAATCTCTTTGAAGCCGACCGAAAGTCTTGTTCCATGGCCTCACCGAACTCCTCCCATACCCGGGTTTTTGCTTCAGCAACCACCCGAGCTGCACTCCGCTTGGTCTGCCGGTACACCTCAGCTGCTACAGGAGTCCCACAAGCCAACCAAGCTTGATAGGACTCCTTCTTCAGCTTAATGGCCCCCCTCACCACTGGTGTCCACCACTTGGTTCGGGGGTTGCCACCACGAGATGCACCGACCACCTTGCGGCCGCAGCTCTGGGCCGCCGCTTCAACAACAGAGGTGGAGAACATGGCCCATTCAGACTCCATGTCTCCAGACTCCCTCGGGATGTGGTTGAAGTTCTTCTGGAGGTAGGAGTTGAAGACCTCCCGGACAGGGGCCTCAGCCAGACGCTCCCAGCACACCCTCACTATACGTTTGGGTCTACCAGGTCTGAATGGCTTCCTCCCCTGCCATCGGATCCAACTCACCACCAGGTGGTGATCAGTTGACAGCTCTGCACCTCTCTTTACTCGGGTGTCCAAGACATACGGTCGCAGGTCTGATGATACGATAACAAAATCGATCATCGACCTGCGACCTAGGGTGTCCTGGTGCCAGGTGCACATATGGACACCCTTATGCTTGAACATGGTGTTCGTTATGGACAGACTGTGGTTAGCACAGAAGTCCAATAACTGAACACCACTCGGGTTCAGATCGGGCAGGCCGTTCCTCCCAATCACCCCCCTCCAGGTTTCACTGTCGTTGCCCACGTGCGCATTGAAGTCCCCCAGTAGGACAATGGAGTCTCCAGGAGGAGCACCCTCCAGCACCCCAGTCACAGACTCCAAAAAGGGTGGGTACTCTGAAACATCATTTGGTGCATAGGCACAAATGATGGTCAGGACCCGTTTCCCAACCCGAAGGCGCAGGGAAGCAACCCTTTCGTCCACCGGGGAAAACTCCAATATAGAGGCAGCAAGGAATTCATAAAGCTTTAAATGATATCTTCAAGGTAAACATAGCAAACGACTTTTTAAATTTATATATGGGTCTTGTTCTAACTCCGGACAGAAGAGGGGACATAAAATTGCTGCAGGCGCTCTTAGCAGCCAGTAAGAAATCAATTACTAGAAAATGGTTAAACCCAGCCCCACCTACACTCAATGATTGGTTTGGAATAATTTTGGAAATCTTCAAAATGGAAAAATTGATGTATTTGTTAAGAATTCAAAGGGAAAAATTTTATTCAATTTGGAATAAGTCGATTAATTTTATATCCCCTATTCGGAATGATTTTGTATGACTCCAGATGTAAACATCCTTGTTGAATCACCTTACTAAGACTGAAATTTTGTTTATTTATTCTTCCATATGAGAAGAAGGAATGACTGTAAGCCCCAGTTCAGGTTGTTTTTGTTTTGTTTTTTTGTTTTAATTTTTTTTTTGTTTTTAATTTTTTTTGTTCCTATAAAACAAATGAGAAGGACTATGCTGTAAATGTCTGAATGCTATATTTGTAAAAATGGCATCCTTTTCTAATAAAAACATAAATGAGAAAAAAAAGTGTTATAAATTTTGGAGAAAAACCTCAAACCTTCAAGACTGAAGTCATTACTCAAGTTTTAAGTGGGTGCTCTTTGTACCCTTAACTAGAAATTTTTGGTTGTCTCCTTTAATTTACATGGCACTTGATATTTTCTAACCTGCTTGTATACCACCATAGACAGAGAGAGAAGCTGAATTAGACAGATCTCAGAGAGGGCAAGAAGAGACAGAAGAGAGGAGCCAAGGAGAGGGAAGTGTTCAGGCAGAGGGTCCAGGAGAGGTGAGAGCAGAGGAAGGAGAGAAGGATGACACCAGTAAAAAGTCCAAACACAGGATGTCTGGGTGGGACCCCAAATGGCCTAATATTCCAACATTCAAGCCTTGGTTGTACAATACTTCAAATTGTAAGTTCCATATGCACGGCAGTGGCTCAGGAGGTAGAGCGGGTCGTCCAATAACCAGATGGGTGACGGTTTGAATCCCACTCTCCCCAGACATCCTCCCGTTGTGTCCCTGGGCAAGACATTTTGCTCACCTTGCCTCCAGTGTCCATAACACTGGGTATGAATGTGTATAAATGTTCGGTGGTGACCGGAGAGGCTGTTGGCCCGGATTGGCAGCCATGTTTCCGTCAGCCTGCCCCAGGGCAGCTGTGGCTACAGTAGTAGCTTTCCACTACCATTGTCTGTCTGGAGTGAATGAATAATGTATCTGTAAAAAGCATCTTTGAGTGTCTTTGATAAAGCGCTATATAAATCTGATGCATCATTATTATCATTATATGCAAAGTTACTGTGCAAATTTTTTTTTAAAAAGTATAAAATAAACATATTCATACATATGTGCCCCTCCCCCCCAGAAAAATATGTTTCCACCGCGCCAAGGTCTTTAAGCCAGAGGAAACACTGAAATGTCTGAACCTGCCATTTAGGGGTGGGAATCGCACTACTTGGGTCACGATATGATCCTATCACGATTCAACGATAATCACGATATCTCAATAACAAGTACAGTGACAACCTCCGGTCATGCGCACAGTGAAGTTATGGTCTGAGGAGGCAATGGACGCTCTAAAGGACTGCTTTGAAACCACTGCGTGGGAGCAGCTCTGCGATCCACATGGTGAGGACATTGATGGCCTCACTCACACCATCACGGACTACATCAGCTTCTGTGTGGACAACACCGTACCCACCAAGACCATACGGTGTTGCTCGAACACCAAACCCTGGATCATCCCTGAGATAAAAACACTTCTGAGAGAGAAGAAGAGGATCTTCAGGTCGGGGAACAGGGAGATGCTGAAGTCCGTACAGAGGGAGCTGAGGAGGAAGATCAGAGAAGGCAAGGACAGCTTCAGGAAGAAGATGGAGGACAAGCTGCAACAGAGCGACATCGGTGGGGTCTGGAGAAACCTTAAAACCATCTCTGGGCTCCAGAATACCTCCTCCAAGGCCATGGGGGGCAGGGAGTGGGTGAACAATCTGAACCTGTTTTTTAATAGGTTTGACCAACCACTCTCCCCCCCGACTGTACAACAACCACTGCTGCCTCTAAAGACATCGAGTCCTGCTGCCCACTCCCCACTCCACCAACACCCCCCCACTCCCAACACACAGCCCCCCAACATGACCCTCACTAAGACCCAGGTGAGGACGGAGCTGAGGAAGATCAAGGCGAGGAAGGTGTTGGGACCGGACGGCATCAGCGCAAAGCTCCTCAAGTCCTGTGCAGATCAGCTATGTGGGATTGTGGAGCTCATCTTCAACCTGAGCCTGAAGCTGGGGAGGGTACCACAGTTGTGGAAAACATCTTGTGTGGTACCTGTACCAAAGACCTCCCGCCCCAAAGACCTGAACAGCTACAGACCAGTAGCCCTGACGTCCCACATGATGAAGACCCTGGAGAGACTGCTCCTTGCTCACCTCCGCCCCCTGGTGGGACCAGCGATGGATCCACTCCAGTTCGCCTACCAGCATGGCATTGGGGTGGAGGATGCAGTGATCTTCCTCCTTTACCATTCTCTGTCCCACCTGGAGAAGCCCGGGAATGCGGTGAGGATCATGTTCTTTGACTTCTCCAGTGCTTTCAACACCATCCAACTGATGATCCTGAAGGACAAGCTGCTGTGCACAGGGGTGGACCAGCACCTGTCATCGTGGATCCTGGACTACCTCACTAACCGGCCACAGTTTGTGAGAACCCGGGACTGTGTGTCTGACATGATCATCGGTAGCACGGGGGCCCCCCAGGGAACGGTTTTGGCTCCCTTCCTGTTTACCCTTTATACTGCGGACTTCTCACACAACACAACACACTGCCATCTACAGAAGTTCTCTGACGACTCTGCGATCATCGGCCTCATCTCCAACGGAGATGAAGCTGAGTACAGAGGACTTATCCAGGACTTCGTGGACTGGTGCCATAGGAACTGCCTTCAGATCAATGTGAGGAAAACTAAGGAGCTGGTGGTGGACTACCGCAGGCAAGGACAACCTCTCACAGCACCAGTAAACATACAGGGAACAGACATTGAGATGGTGACATCCTACAAGTACCTGGGTGTTCATCTGAACAATAAACTAGACTGGTCACACAATACCGACGCACTCTACAAGAAGGGACAGCGCAGGCTGTTCCTACTGAGGAGACTCAGGTCTTTTGGTGTACAAGGGGCGCTGCTGAAGACATTCTACAACACGGTGGTGGCATCAGCCATCACTTTTGGAGTGGTCTGCTGGGGCAGTGGCATTACAGCAGCCGATAGGAAGAGACTGAACAAACTGATCAAGAAAGCTAGCTCTGTCCTGGGGCAGCGCCCTGACCCAGTGGAGGAGATAGGAGAGAGAAGGATGGTGGCTAAACTGTCATCTCTGCTGGAGTCCGAGTCCCACCCTATGCAGGACATACTGAACGCACTGAGGAGTTCATTTAGCAGTAGACTACATCATCCTAGGTGCGCAACCGAGAGGTTTCGCAGGTCCTTCCTACCTACGGCAGTCAGACTGTATAACCTAAGCAGGGCTGCTCGCAGAGATGGCAAAAAAAACGTGACGACCTAATAGTACTGAATGCAAAAGACGCAACAGACTTACACAATGGTCCCCTCCAGTATATACAACTAGGACAGTATCGGTCGCTACGGAGGGTGACAATATGTATGGGTACATATTCATACTATGTAGGATAACTAAGTAGATGGTTATGCTGTTTATTCCATCTCACTACAATGCTCCGCACTTTGTATACATATTTATATATTGATGTGTATGTATGTATATCCACTGCTCTTATTTATATCTTCCGTATCTTCTTAATTATTGCTCTGAGTGTTGCTATCCCTGTGCTGTTGCAATCCTGGAATTTCCCCATTGTGAGACTAATAAAGGCTTATCTTATCTTATCTTAGTGTTTCCTCTGGTAACATTTCTGGGAGGCAGTCCGCCACACCAGAAAAATTACCACCACGCTAATGAGGAGATATGAATTTAAGAAAAATATATGAAGCAATGACTTTCCGCAAGCGTGCACACGAACAACGCGCGTGGCTGTCATTTGCGTGGCGTTTAGAAGTGCCCCACCCATGCAAGATTTCCAGTCAGGCAGAGTGTCTCACTAGCGTGACTGTTCAACAGAAATATGAGTTTAATAAAGTACTTTAAATACAGGAAAAAAAATCAGAAGAGGTACGTAAGCACTGGAGGCATTTATCGTGGTTTTAACCCGCTGGAAACGGGAGCAATAATGGAAGAGTCGCTTAGCTAAGAGATGTGGTTAGAATTCATATGCAGCCGGCTTCATATAAAGGGAAAGGCAAGGGGGACTGATGAATTGCTGAGGATATATTTCACCAGCCACCACAATATTAAGTTATGTTCCCTATTATGTACCTGTCAAGTTAAGATGACTGAAATTCACGAAGTCAATGACTTTAATCTATCAGCAGCCTTCAGACAAACTAAATGTGCCAACATTTGAATTTCAAAATAAGGGAGGTTTTTCTTGCTGTCGGGTTGGTGAGGAGATTTCTAAAAAAAAAAACTATAAATATGAAGAAATATTATAACAGAAATAACTGCATATTTGGTCATTTAAGTTAATTTATTTCTTTAAATATAATTTTAATATTTCTTTGAATTCAGAGTTAAAGTTATTGTTCTGTTCTGGCTCTACAAAATTATGGTCAAAAGTTTAAATTGTATGAGGAAAAAAGCAAAAAAATTTGCCACATTCTGTTTCAAATTTATTAGAAAAACAGTAATTTTATAATAATCTGCCTTTGTCCATCAGACAGGCCTCTTTACTGTCCAGTTTTAAAACTCCTCTTAAAACCCATTTTTATTCTCTGGCTTTTGACCCAGTTTGAGACATTGATTTTATTTGTTCTTATTGCCTCTATTGTATGATGATTGTTTTGTTTGTGCTGTTTTGTACTTTAGCTGTATTTTATTGATTTTATATTTTTATTTGTCATTGATGTACAGCACTTTGTGTCAAATGTTATTTGTAAAAAGCTTTATAAATAAAGTTGGATTGGATTAAAAAAAAGATAAAAAATTAGCCATAAAATAACCTACATTTATAACAGTCTCAGATGTACAAGAAAAGTCATAATTTTACAAGAGAAAATTACAAATTTGAGTAAAAGTGTTGCAAATTTAGATAAATTTACAAAGTAGAAAACTACAAGAAAATTGTTATAAATTTTGGAGAAAAACCTCAAACCTTCAAGACTGAAGTCATTACTCAAGTTTTTAAGTGGGTGCTCTTTGTACCCTTAACTCAACTAGAAATTTTTGGTTGTCTACTTTTAATTATTAATTTCATAGTACTGCTTTTACATGTTAGGTTAAGTTAGGTTAATTGGCATCAAAACTGGGGATTCTAAATTGTCCTTAGGTATGGATGTGAGAGTGAATGGTTGTCTGTCTCTCTGTGTTGGCCCTGTGATGGACTGGCGATCTGTCCAGGGTGGACCCTGCCTCTCGCCCAAAGATGCTGGGATAGGCTCCAGCCCCCCCGCGACCCGAAAGGATTAAGCGGTAGAAGATGGATGGATGGATGGATGCTTTTACATGAGTAGAATTTCTGGCTACTATACCCACCTGATCATACAATTTAAGTATGAATGAGTAAATTACTATTATGAATGGTTTTTTTTCCCTCTTCCCTTTCCCACTCTTCGTCAATGGTAAAAAATGAAACACTAGAATAAAAATACAAAAAATACACATTTTGGTTATTTACAGTATGTAAACCATGAAAAAAAAATCCTGCAGGACAAAACATGACACTTGGTATTTTTGAACCTGTTTCTATACCACCATAGAGAGAGAACCTGAATTAGACAGAGCTCAGAGAGGGAAAGATGAAACAGAAGAGAAGAGCCAAGGAAAGTAAAGTGTTCAGGCAGAGGGTCCAGGAGAGGTGAGAGCAGAGGAAGGAGAGAAGGATGAAACCAGTAAAAAGTCCAAACACAGGTCATCTGGGTGGGACCCCAACTGGCCCAATATTCCAATATTCAAGCCTTGGCTGTACAATACTTCAAATGGTAAATTCCATGATGCAATATTACTGTGCAAAATTTAAAAAAATAAAAATAAATAGTGTAAAAGTAACATACTCTGATTACAATCGTGTCATGTGTTTTCTGCCCCCCCCAAAAAAAACCCGGAAAAATATGTTGCCACCACGCCAAGATCTTTAAGCCAGAGGAAACACTGAAGTATCACAATCCCATATATTTCAAATTTTTTCAACTTACTCAACCGCAAATCATGTCCCACATTAAAACTGTTGACATCGCTTTCATAAAAGATCTCTTAAAACATGGCTTTCAATAAAGTATTCTTGGGGCTTCATTCTCCGCGGAAACAAGTCTCTGCACACAGGGAGGGCGGTGGACGGTGTTTGGAATCTAATCCCACTCCAGTTACATTTAGCTGACTCTGTGGACCCTTTTAAAAAGCAGTTGAAAACTTTTTTGTTTAATGAGAATTTCCGTTGAGTTTCAACTGCTTTTTTAAAGTGACACTCTGGCAAATATCAAGTTTTTTTTTTTTTGTTATTAACATATCTGTAACATGTTTTTGTGACTTACAAGACATATCAGGCTAAGAACTGGGCATGGCTACAGACCTCAGTTCACTGCCTCGGGGAAAGAAGGAGGAGCCGAGGACAAAAAAAAAAAAAAAAAAAAAAAGAGGCCAGGAGCAGCAGGAGCTTTTACAAGTTGAGAAAGATGACAGATTATACACCACGTTTCAAATTATTATGCAAATGACATTTGACAGAAAAGTTTCATATTTGCTTTATTTTAGACCTGTTTTGAATTATGCCTTAAGGTATTTTAGTTTTTATTATCACATTAGGGTTTATCCTTATTATATTAGCGCTATCTACCTTTATTTTAAGGTTATCCCTCACTTTATCGATGTTCACTTGTGATGTAACGAAGGTCTTGCAATGATATTTTTTCTTAATCTATGCTCACTTGTGATGTTAAAAAAGATCTTGCATTGATTTTTATTGATACCCCTGCATGCTCTCTGTGGGTCCACTTTATGCAGCAGAAATGCACTTCTCCGCAGACTTGAACCGGGACCTCCAAGCCCCTACCTCACCCTAAAATTGATTTTTGGACTTTGCGGTATCAAACACTTGGCTTACAACTCTTTTAAGCGTATTCTCAGACCGACCGCAGACTTGAACCGGGCATCATCAACAATTAAATTTACTCACTGTGATCCGCCTGCGGGTTGGCTCTGTCACTCTCCAGCTCTGCCCCCAGCACCTCCAGACCATGCCTCACTTCCACAAAAGCCAGGTCGTTGGTCTCAGTGGGGGAGGGCTTTCTCCACAGCCGTGCACAGCTGAGATGGTCCCAAAACGCCGGAAGCAGGAGGAGAGATATAACCTTCAGATTTAACCTTCAGTCAAAAACCAGGCTGGATCAGAGTTTCAGCAAATTTAATTACACTGGCCAGTGGAGAACAATACAAAAATAGTCTCAGAGCCTATTCGCGCACCATTCTGACTCAAACACACATCACTCAGTTCTTTAAGCCCTTCGTTATCCAAGAGGTGGTGAAGGACTCGTCCATCATGATTGGTCCAGTACATCTAGTCAAAACTTGGTGTACAGATTATCTCTAGAATCATGACACTCACTCAGTACCAGTCACACGGGCGCCGCACAAAGTGAACTTAAAAACAAGATAACTAATGCAGCTGCATCCTTGACACTTTTACACAGACTCTGAGACAAAGCAAATCACAAATATGAAACTTTTCTATTAATATTTGTCTCCGATTTTCCTAAATAGTAGACGCAAATGACAGTCAGTATAATTTTCATGCCATCAACCGTTAGAGCATAATTCAACTTTTATTGAACAAGCCTCCCAATGAAAACTATTTTTTTTTGGAAAAAAAAAACAAAAAAAAAAACCCTCAGTGCACTGTTCCAAATTATTATACACAACAGAGTTTCAAAACATTTTATTGGTTGTAAAGAACTGAAAATGGTCATTTGTTGAATTTGCAGCATTAGGAGGTCATATTTACTGAAATCAAAAGCTTTTCAACCAAAAACATCTAACAGGCCAAGTTACATGTTAACATAGGACCCCTTCTTTGATATACAGTAACCTTTACAATTCTTGCATCTATTGAACTTGTGAGTTTTTGGAGAGTTTTTGCTTGAATTTCTTGGCAAGATGTCAGAATAGCTCCCACAACTGCTGTTTTGATGTGACCTGCCTCCCACCCTCATAGATCTTTTGCTTGAGGATGCTCCAAAGGTTCTCAATAGGGTTGAGGTCAGGGGAGGATGGGAGCCACACCATGAGTTTCTCTCCTTTTATGCCCATGGTAGCCAATGAGACAGAGGTATTCTTTGCAGCATGAGATGGTGCATTGTCATGCATGAAGGTAATTTTGCTATAGAAGGCACGGTTCTTCTTTTTGTACCATGGAAGAAGGTGGTCAGTCAGAAACTCTATATACTTTGCCGAGGTCATTTTCACACCTTCAGGGACCCTAAAAGGGGCCTACCAGTTCTCTCCCCATGATTCCGGCCCAAAATATGACTCCTCCACCTCATTGCTGACATCACAGCCTTGTTCGGACATGGTGGCCATCCACCAACCATCCACTACTCCATCCATCTGGACCATCCAGGGTTGCACAGCACTCCTCAGTAAACAAGACTGTTTGAAAATTAGTCTTCATGTATTTCTGGGCCTAATGCAACCGTTACTGCTGGTGAGCATTGGTTAGGGGTGGCCAAATAGCAGGTTTATGCACAACTGCAAGCATCTGGAGAATGCTACACCTTGAGGTTCGAGGAACTCCAGAGGCACCAGCAGCTTCAAATACCTGTTTGCTGCTTTGTAATGGTATTTTAGCAGCTGCTCTCTTAATCCGATGAATCTGTCTAGCAGAAACCTTCCTCTTTATGCCTTTATCTGCACAAACCTGTCTGTGCTCTGAATGAGCCACAAATTTCTTCACAGTACGATGATCACGCTTAAGTTTTCGTGCAATATCTAATGTTTTCATACCTTGTCCAAGGCAAGAAACCTGTGGCATGCTTAATAATGTGGAACATCCTTCTTAAGTAGTTTTCCTTTAAGTGGGCTCACCTGGCAAACTAATTATGACAGGTGTCTTGAGATTGATATCAGTGATCCAAAGAGCCCTAAGACGCAATACCATCCATGAGTCTAACTGAAAAACAAAAAATTGAATGTTTATGACACTAAAATACCATTTGCATAATAATTTGGAACGTGGTGTACATGTTCAGTTTTTGTCTGTGTGAGCAAGAAATCCTCTCCTTTTTAATTGCATGTCTTACCCACAGACATGAAAATACGACAGCGATGACTAATTTTATTTGGAAAAATCTCAGTGTCCCTGCTGAAATACCGGCGAGGACACGGGTTTGCAGCCTGCATTTTACCCTGCATGCCAGGGGAGACAGTCCTGGTGTGCGTGGTGCAACGGCCGGGGCAAGTATCGGCATAGGTGAACCTGCGGAAGGATCATTCTTGGTGGAGCGGAGAGTCACTGCTCAGCTGGAGGGCTCCCCTTGCCTCACTGGGAGCACCTGCTGGTGTGCCTCGCCAACTAGCTCGCTCTGAAGGAGGCTGGGGACAGCAAGCGAGTGCTCCTCGGCTCCTCTGGATCACCTCGCTGAGGGCTGGGCGAGCTGTTCGCCTCGAAGCAGCTTAAAGTGAGGTCTCCCTGGCCTCCTTCCTTTGGAGTGAGCTGGCTGGCGGGCGCACCAGCCCGTGGTGAGTGGGTGAGGTCGAGGTCACAGTGAATGGGTAACCAGAGTCCACAAAACAGAGACGCAAAAGCTCTTTCCAAGCCATTCTAGGGCAATGAAAGTTTTTTGGGGTATAAAAAGCCACAATATACTATTTTGGGCAATACACATTGGTTTTTGAGGTGGTTTTAAAACCACTGGAGGGCATCTTTAATGGCAATTCTGATACTTTAAAATGATTTTAATCTTGTGTTTAACTTGTTTTATTTTTAAAATTATTTTTATCAACTTTCTTTTATTCCATTTTATTGTACAGTGCTTTGTGACTGCATGTCTCTGAAAAGCGCTTCATAAATAAACTTTATTTACCTGGCACTCAGAGAGAAAGCTCCATGTCGGTGTCTCTTTAGCTTAGCCGTTGCTAATGCTGCTCCGAGACGTGTGTGGCCTGCCGTATTCTGAGTGTTTTTTCTTTTTTTCGTGCACCGCTTCTTGCGGGTTGTTTGTCATGTCAAGGTTTTTCCTTCCATCTTTGTTATAAAATCCAAAAAGGCCCGACATTTGAGCTAACTGCTTCCTAACTTTCAAAGCTGGCTGCAAATCACCTCGACAAGTTATGACTTCACTTGACTGGGTGCTTGCTTTCCACCATCTAGTGGACTGAAAACGCCACTGAATAACTGATAACCCAAAAGTATGTGAATGTGCATTTTTTTAAAAATAAAAGATCGATCCGTGCATTTATGGTTCGGAGCATTGTCGCCAGTGCCAAGTATCGCGATCCATCACTGAATTTATCTTTTTTCCCACCCCTACTGCCGTTCCTCTCGTACTGAGTGGGATTACTGTTCAGTGTGTGAATGTGTGTGTGAATGGGTGGACAGCAGGATCTGTAAAGCGCTTTGGTCATCAAGAGATGAGAGTAAAAGCGCTATATAAGTGAATGCCATTTACCATTTAACTGTTGCAACGACATCATCAGTTGGGTAAAACTCACTTGTCTCACGTTCCCTATTAGTGGGTGTCCATTGGTGAATTCTGCTTCACAATGATAGGAAGAGCTGACATCGAAGGATCAAAAAGCATCATCGCTATGAACGCTTGGCCACCACAAGCCAGTTATCTCTGTGGTAACTTTTCTGACACCTCCAGCTTAAAACCCAAAAAGTCAGAAGGTTCGTGAGGCCCTGCTTTTACGGTCTGTATTCTTACTGAAAATCAAGATCAAGCAAGCTTTTGCCCTTATGCTCCACGGGAAGTTTCTGTCCTCTCTGAGCTCGTTAGGACACCTGCATTACAGCAAGCATCCTGACTCGGGGGTTAATAGGCTACCTTTAGCCTCCCCCTTGCATCTACAAGACGGGCAGCTAGGTGGGCCAATAACAGAGCAGTGGGTGGGTCTTTAGGATGGCAATGGGTTGGCTTTTTCTAATATTGACGTCTAAGATTTACCCGGAAGAGTCAAAAACGTTTCTGGCATTTCCTGGAGAGAAAAACAAGATAAAGGCCGTAAGTTTTTTTTGTTTTTTTTTGAAGAGAATTGACTGTTTTGAAAATATTTTCATAATTAGGTGACCAGTAGACTCATTTCAGACAGCTAAAACCTACAAACACACCATTTTTCAGTCAATGACCCATTTAAAAATCCCTTTCAACCTATAATCAATTGAATACACTACAAAGACAAGCTATTTAATGTTCAAACTGATAAACTTCATCATAGTTTTGCAACAATTCACTCATTTTGAGTTTGATGCCTGCAACACGTTCCAAAAATGCTGGGACGGGCAAGAAAAGACTGGGAAAGTTGAGCAACACCCAAAAAACACCTTTCTGAAACATTCTACAGGTGAAGAGGAAACAGGTGAGTGTCATGACTGGGTTAAAAAAAAAAAAAAAAGCATCCCAGAAAGGCTCAGTCATTCATAAGCAAGGATGGGTGAGGTTCACCACTGTGTAAACAACTACGTGGGCAAATAGTTCAACAGTTTAAGAAGAATGTTTCTCAACATACAATTGCAAGGAACTTAGGGATTTCATCATATACAGTCCATAACATCAAAGGATTCAGAGAATCTGGAGAAATTTATGCACATACATAAGTAACAAGGTCAAAAAAAACATTGAATGCACGTGACCTTTGATCTCTCAGGTGGCACTGCATTAAAAACTGACATAATCCTGTAAAGGATATTACCACATGAGCTCAGGAACACTTCAGAAAAACCATTGTCTGTTAACACAGTTCGTCGCTACATCTACAGGTGCATCTAAATAAATTAGAATGTCAACAAAAAGCTGATTTATTTAGGTAATTCAATTAAAAAAAATTAAACTTCAGGCAGTGCGGTGGTGGACTGGTTAGCACTGCGGCAGCACAGTAACTCACCCTTGGCTGGGGGATCCTGGGTTCGATCCCAGCCCCCGACCAACGGTGATCTGTGTGGAGTTTGCATGTTCTCCCCGTGTCTGCGTGGGTTTACGCCGGGATTTCTCCAGTTTCCTCCCACATGCCAGAAACATGCAAGGTAGGTTAATTGGCATCAAAACTGGGGATTCTAAATTTGTCCTTGGGTATGACTGTGAGAGTAAATGGTTGTCTGTCTCTCTGTGTTGGCCCTACGATGGACTGGCGATCTGTCCAGGGTGGACCCTGCCTCTCGCCCAAAGTTGCTGGGATAGACTCCAGCACCCCCATGACCCGAAAAGGATTAAGTGGAAGAAGATGGATGGAGGGATGGATATTATATAGAGTCATTACACAGAGAGTGATATATTTCAAGTGTTTATTTATTTTAATTTTGATGATTATGGCTTACAGTCCATGAAAACCCCAAATTCAGTTTCTCAAAAAATTAGAATATTACAAAAAATTAATTTTAAAAAATAGTTTTTTAATAGAAATGTTGGCCGACTGAAAAGTATGTCCGTGTACCACTCAATACTTGATCAGGGCTCCTTTTGGATTAATTACTGTATCAATGTGGTGTGGCATGGAGCTGATCAGCCTGTGGCACTGCTGAGGTGTTATGGAGGTCCAGGTTGCTTTGATAGTGACCTTCAGCTCGTCTGCATTGTTGGGTCTGGTGTCTCTCATCTTCCTCTTGACAATACTCCATCGATTCTCTATGGGGTTTAGGTCAGGAGAGTTTGCTGGCCAATCAAACACAGTGATACCATGGTCATTAAACCAGGTTTTGATACTTTTGGCAGTGTGGGGGGGTACCAAGTCCTGCTGGAAAATGAAATCCGCTTCTCCATAAAGCTCGTCAGCAGAGGGAAGCATGAAGTGCTCTAAAATTTTTGGGTAGACGACTGCGGTGACTTTGGTCTTGATAAAACACAGTGGACCAACACCAGCAGATGTCCTCTGTTCAGATAAAAGTAAATTTTGCATTTCATTTGGAAATCAAAGTCCCAGAGTCTGGAGAAAGAGTGGAGAGGCACAGAATCTGTGGCTTGAGGTTTAGTGTGAAGTTTCCACAGTCAGTGATGATTTGAGGAACCATGTCATCTGCTGGTGTTTGTCCACTGTGTTTTATCAAGACCAAAGTCAGCGCAGTCATCTTCCAGGAAATTTTAGAGCACTTCATGCTTCCCTCTGCTGACAAGCTTTATGGAGAAGCTGATTTCATTTTCCAGCAGGACTTGGCACCCCCCCCCCCCCACACACACACACACATCTAAAACTATCAAAACCTGGTTTAATGGCCATGGAATCACTGTGTTTGACTGGCCAGCTAACTCTTCTGACCTAAACCCCATAGAGAATCGATGGAGTATTGTCAAGAAGAAGAAGAGAGACACCAGACCCAACAATGCAGACGAGCTGAAGGTCACTATCAAAGCAACCTGGACCTCCATAACACCTCAGCAGTACCACAGGCTGATCACCTCCAATACCACGCCACAATGATACAGTAATTAATCCAAAAGGAGCCCTGACCAAGCATTGAGTGGTACATGGACATACTTTTCAGTTGGCCAACATTTCTGTTCAAAAACTATTTTTTTTAATTAATTTTATGTAATATTCTAATTTTTTGAGAAACTGAATTTGGGGTTTTCAAGGGCTGTAAGCCATAATCATAAATTAATGAATCTATATAATACAGAAGTTTATTTTTTTAATTGAATGACCTAAATAAAATCAACTTTTTGTTGACATTCTAATTTATTGAGATGCACCTGTACAAGTGAAAGTTAAAACCCTACTATGCAAAGCCAAATTCATATATCAACAACACCCAGAAACACTGCCAGTTTTCTGTGTCCGAGCTCGTCTGAGATGGTCTGTCACAAAATGGAAAAGTGTGCTGTGGTCTGAAAAGACCACATTTTCAATAGTTTTTGGAAATCATAGACATCATGTCCTCTGGGATAAACAGGAAAAGTGTTACAGATCCGGGGTATGGCAAACCCACAATAAAAAGAATTTCCTGTAAAACACGTAAAGGTTCAGCAGCAAAGAAGACACAGCACACACAGTTCTCTCTCCAGATTGCATCTTATTAAGCAAATATGAATAAACAAACATGTACATGTTAAATGTACATGTTCATTTAAAAGGCATAAATGTCCATGTGTTCAAACACATACCTTGTCAGTCACAAACATTTCTCACATTAAATGTACTTAAAACACTGAATATTCAACTTCAAATGAAACAAAAGTACATACAGTATTACCACTTTTAACCAAGTGCTTCAAAGCTACAATTTGTAGCACATTACAGGAATACTCAAGCTGTACTTAAACTACTTTAGCTACAAGAATTATTCTGGACCCCAACACTTGTTAGAATGTACACACAGATCTTTAAAGTCACTCAATATAAAACACACATCTCAGTAAAAGCATATTATTCACATGTACCCGTT
The DNA here is from genome assembly GCA_020510985.1 of Pholidichthys leucotaenia. Lineage (NCBI taxonomy): Eukaryota > Metazoa > Chordata > Actinopteri > Cichliformes > Pholidichthyidae > Pholidichthys > Pholidichthys leucotaenia. The sequence continues at coordinate 205,131,641 of CM035837.1, read as the reverse complement.
TGCATAACTGAAACATTTTATGTAAACCCCAAACTGTCTTTTGTTCATTAACAACCACGTACTGTATATACATATAAGGACACTTAGTGCAAAACTCTTCTGTAACATAAAGTGTGTAGGACCTGTTATGTCCGGAAACCCGGAATGACCAATGGAGAGTTGAGCTGCATTGGAACAAGAACTTTATTATAATAACTGTTAGTTATACAGTACAGGTTATGGCTGTGTGCTATGTGCTGTATAGCCTGGAGTCAAAAGAGGCCTAAGATGGCCGACTCTTCCCTTTTATCGGCTCGGCGTGATGACATCACCATACAGCTGTGTCATCACGCCAGTGCCCATTAACCCTGACACTACAGTCAACCCCACCCCCACCTCCCAGGAAAAAAAACAGAACAGCATGCAGGTTGAATTTGCCCTCCCCAATTTGGTAACATAAACTAGTATGTTACCAAATTGTATACTAGTAACATACTAGATGTTACTATAGTATGTTACTAGTATGTTACCAAATTGTCGGGGCGGCTGTGGCGCAGGTGTAGTGTGACCGACTACTGATTGGAGGGTCATGGGTTTGACTCCCGCTCTGTCTGCAGTCCGTACGTCGAAGTGTCCTTGAGCAAGACACTGACCCCCCCAGTTGCTCCTGGTGACCAGGTTAGCGCCTGTGTGTATGGCAGCTCTGCCGCCACCAGTGTGTGAATGTGTGTGTGAATGGGTGGATAGCAGGATCTGTAAAGCGCTTTGGTCATCCTAGATGAGAAGAAAAGCGCTATATAAGTGAACGCCATTTACCATTTAAAGCGTACCTGTGGTGGTCGTGAAAAAAAAGATATTACATTGAGCCCCTGTCGCACGTTCTAGTTCAGGTTTAAGTTCAAGTTCAAGTTCAAAGCAATGTGATATAAATCCATTGCTGATGTGCTGGTTCAGCTATGTCAGCAAAACATGGGCGCAGCCATACTGGCAGCTACATGGTCTGCCAGGACGCTTCCTGTGACGTAGTGTCGTGGATACTGCGATCTGGATCAATATTGGCTGAGCCTGGAGTGCCCGGATGAGCAGTGGCTTTCAGGATATTCAAATTCAAATTCAAACGTTTATTTCAAACTCAGGGTTCATATTAAATGCAGAACTAAAACGAGTAGAAAATAAATAAATAAATGCTTAAATTCAGCGGGTCGTCTCGTCTGATCTGAGGTCGTAACGGCCGCCAGACGGCCAATGATTCGGCGCTGGGCTCTTCCCTCACCGCTAAAACTATATACAGAGCAGCAGACACTCGGCGCTCTTGTAACAAGAAAAACATACAATGTGATATGGATATCGCAACATGGCGGAATGTAAAGCCTTTGGATGTCTCAATAATAAGCGAAAAAACAAAGATAAACACTTCTTTTGTGTACCCAAACCCAGCTCACCTTGTCAGAAGATCGTAGCGGAAAAGTGATTGCGCAATCTCGGAACAGGGCACAGACGTGTCCTTTCAGACGAAATTGCGTTGTGTGTGAGGACCACTTTGTCACTTTCACCCTCAGAAGACCTTTCTGGCTCAAACCTGTAGCCATGTTGGACGAATTCTTCCTCAGAGTCCGAAAATTCAGCCATAATAGAACAAAAACACTCACAAAAGCACCCTAGTCTCTCATACAGGCGGAGTATTGACTTTTCAGTAGCAACGTAGTGACGTCACATCCTCATGTGTCATGGCTGCGCGCAGAGTTTTCATTGGCTGGCCATGCCTGCGGTCGTATTTGCATATTTCTCTGGTGGTATATGGCTGGCAATAATTATTTAACCAAATAACAAATACTTTGCCTAATGTTTTCAAGTTGAATGCGTTTAGACGACCACCACAGGTACGCTTTAAGTAACATAAACGAACATAAACTGGCTCGCTGTAGGCGACGTCATCACGTGGTGAACTGGTCATGGTGCAATACGGTGCCACCCTTCTGTATATAGTTCAGTTGTATACTGAATAGGGCTGTCGCGATAACCGCAATTATGTAGTACTGTGCTATGGACAAGCCTACCACGGATGATAACGAGCAACCGCAACAATCGCGGTGTTCACTTTTTTGTGTGTGTGGCTAAATCTCATTGTTCACTTATGTGCCCCTATTGATTATTAAATAAACTGTAAAATGTTAAGTGTATTTTTATTGCCAACAGCATGTTTGCACCCGGCAGCACCGTGTGGGGCACTCTCTCTCCAGACGGACTCCAGCAGGCAGTTAGTGGCGGAAGCGTTTGGACGAATTGCTAAATACAGCTGTGACAGTGAGCACTGAAAGGGCATAAAGTGTGTTATTTCCTTCTGAGCGGAGCATTTATGATCCTGACAATTGAGCTCTGAGAGTGAAACAACTACTGCATCGTGCATTGCTTGTTTGAACAGGATTTTTCAGACAGCGGCAAAATGCAAAAATCACAGAGACAAGAGCCACACAGGGTCCTGTACGGAAGCTGTCCTGTTTAAATATGCTGGATGTCACTGCAGCCTCCAACCAGTCTACACACCCTGTAGTTGAAATACTGGAGTTACCACCACTGCTTTATGAAAATTATTGACTTTATTTATTTTTACAGCATCAGCAGTTCATGCCTAGGAAGCTGAGAGCGCCGCACAGTTGTCACACAAAGTTGAGAGCGGAGCAGCAGCAAGTTTCTCACAGCTTCCATTGTTTGCCACATAAGTTATGAAGCCTGTTTAAATTACGAGACCCCAGGGTCCTAAAATAATTTGCAATAATACCACATATCGCGGTGTTGAGCTACCCACCGTCACCGCAGGGGAAATTCCTCCACCATGACAGCCCTAGTATTGAATAAAGGAGAGTGCAGTTCATGCCCGCTGTCCATGCCTCATTCTCAGACATAACAAATGGCGACGAGGATAAACCCTAATAACTCCATCATGGAAGCATGCACAGATACCCCCCCGCAACCGTTCCTCGTGCTACCAGCTGAGCCGCTGATTCCCTGGCCCTGCTGGCATAAGAGGATTCTGAATTATATCGTTATCTGCTTGAACAATGCTAACGATGAGAGACTAAGGGGGATGCTAACCTGCTATCTTGGCACCAAAGGACAATGTGTGCTTGACTCTCTGGGCTCTAGGGACACATACAAAGACTATGTGGCCCTCTGGCTCAGTCAACACCAACCTAGTCACCGACTTCCTCACCTCCCTTTTCACCCGCTGGAGTGTGCCGGACACAATCACAGTGGACAACAGACCGCAGTTGACCTTGGCGGATTTCAAGGCTTTCTTGAAAGAAAGGGGCATCCAATACATAAAAAACACCTTCTACCACCCTCAGGCGACCAGGGGAAGGGGGTGGAGAGATTCAACAAGACCCTCAAGAACGGTCTCAGGTCTCATCTAGAGGATGGGCTCCCATTTTCAGCTGCACTACAGAGCACCCTACTACATTATAGAGCAACACCTCACGCCATGACAAACGGCTCCCCGGCATTACTGACGCCGGGACGTGAGATGAGTCTTCCCCGGGACCGACTACGCCCCCCAGCAGCTGCTACACCACCGGAGATGCCCTCACCTAGAGGAAGGGCGGTTGAACAACATCAACGGATGAAGAAAAGGTTCGACAAGAAGCGCAGGGCGAGGGAATCCGGACTCGCAGTGCTGGACTGGGCTCGGATCCGATGTCCCAACCGTGCCCACAAGTTGCAGTCATTTTGGACAACGCCGATGCAGATCACAGCGCAGCTGGGTCCAGCCACTTTTCATCTCACTGATGGTCACGGTGGCACACCAGCTGCCTCACAAAAGTGACACCGACTTCGGCCCCAGACCAGGAGACAGCCATGGACACGGCAAGACCAGGCTGGGACTTCAACGACACAAGACCCACAACCCCTGACGAACGTCCACCAGAGCTGGCGATGGTGGTGCAACCTGAGCACCACTCGGCCCGGGTTTGACAGAGACCCCGCTACCTTAGGGACTTTGTAACTAAATAATGGACTCTTAAGTGTAGCCAGGAAGTGACCAATAACAGTGGCAGAATAACCCACTCAGTCACGCGGGCACACCAGTAGTCCACTTAGGTGCCCAAGTAGCTGTACATAGAGCTAAGAAGAATGTAAAACAAAGGAACATAAACGACTACTTCAATAATAGTTAAACGGTTTGTTAAAAGACAAAATTTAAAAAGGTACAAAAAGAAACTAAGAACATATAAAAACAGGAGCTAAAAACCCATACTTAAAAACTGAACTAAACACATCAATAAGAAGATGAGAAAATCTAAGACCAAATGGCGCCAAGAAGAACATAAAACAATGGAACATAAATGACTACTTCAGTAATAGTTAATTACTATTTAAATGGTTTATTAAAAGCCAAATTAAAAAAGGTGGGTCTTGAGCCTGTTCTTAAAAAACATCTATTGACTCTGCGGCCCTGAGGCTCTCTGGCAGGCTGTTCCACGGATGAGGACCATAATAGTGAAAGGAAGCTTCACCAAAGGTCTTGGTCTTGACTTTGGGAACCATTAAAAGGCCAGTGCCAGAGGACCTCAGGGTTCGCGAGGGCTCATAAGTTAAAAACAGCTCAGATAGATAAGAAGGCCCAAGACCATTGAGGCATTTAAAAACTACTAAGAGAACCTTAAAATCGATCCTAAAATGCATGGGGAGCCAATGCAGCAATTCTAAAACTGGTGTAATATGCACCTGTCCCTTGGTCCTCATTAACACTCGTGCTGCTGAATTTTGGAGCAGTTGGAGATGTGATATTCTTTTTTGAGGAAGACCACAGAGCACGGCATTACAATAGTCTATACGACTAGTAATAAAAGCATGCATCAAGACCTCCATGCTAGCAAAAGAGAGAAAAGGGCAGACTCTGGCTATATTCCTAAGATGGTAAAATTTGATTTTCGTTACATTTTTAATGTGTGAAATAAAATTAAAGTCAGAGTCTAAAAGAATGCCCAGGTTCTTGACACAATGTATAGGTTTTAGACCTAGCAATTTTGGTAGAAGTTTCTCTCTCTTGTCTTCAGGACCAATGATTAAAACTTCTGTTTTGTCCTGGTTTAGCTGTAGGAAGTTCTCTGCCATCCATGACTTTATATCTACAATACAGTTCAAAAGGGCATTAATTGGTTTTGTGTCATCAGGAGATGCAGCAATGTACAGTTGAGTATCATCAGCATAGCTATAAAAATTGATGTCATGTCTCCTGATAACATCCCCAAGTGATAACATATAAAGATTAAAAAGTATCGGGCCTAAAATTGAACCTTGAGGTGCCCCACACTTGATTTCGTGGATTGCTGAAGAACATGTATCCATACTTACAAAATAGCGACAATGTGTGAAACAGGAATGAAACCATTCAAGAACAGTACCTGAGAGGCCCAGCAGGTGTTTGAGTCTGCTTAATAAAATGTGGTGATCTACTGTATCAAAGGCAGCACTAAGATCCAGCAGCACCAGCACTGACAGTTTGTGGGAGTCCATGTTACACCTGATATCATTAACGATTTTTAAAAGGGCTGTCTCGGTACTGTGGCTTGTCCTAAAACCAGACTGAAATTTCTCAAAAATGTTGTGGTCAATAAGAAAATTATTTAACTGAAAGAATACAATTTTTTCTAAAACTTTACTTAAAAACAGTAAGTTGGATACAGGTTGATAGTTACTGAGGATATCAGGATCTAAATTACTGTTCTTCAGAAGGGGCTTCACCACAGCCGTTTTAAAGGCAGCGGGGAAAACACCAGTCTGAAGACAGCAATTTACAATGTTTAAACTCCCATGTTTGAAGAATCCATAAAATGTTTTAAAAAGCTCGGGTGAGAGCTTTATTTTGATTTGATCGAATAAAATTCCTAAGCTGAAGATATTTTAAAAAATGTGTTCTATTAAGATTAAATTTGATCCTCAGTTCTTCAAAAGACATTATGTTATCTGAACGTGACATGACTGGCGCCTAGCGGCTGCCCCGGCCTTGAATGCGCTCTGCAGAGCGTGCCCAAATGCCAAGTCACGTTTCGTTACCTTGTATTCATACATGTGTAATGACAATAAAGTTGAATCTCATCTCATCTCATAAGTCTTGAATCTTTTGAATCCCTTTTAAATTCCATACTTTAAATACAGCATCAGCTCTCCCTGGTGTAAAATATTGATTACCCCATATTGGGCTAAATTGTGACAATAAGTGTGGCTCTTTTAAATATTTTTTGGTTTCACACCATATTTTGATCATATGCTTTACAATTGGATTTTTAACTTGTTTCTGTAATTTTTTAGCCGAGTCTGAGTATATGAATAAGGGAAGAGGTAAAGGTAAATTGTATGATTCCATTTCAGTCCAGTGAGGAAGATCATTTGATGAAAAATAATATGTCATAGACCTCAGTTGTGCTGACCAGTAATACAACATAAAGTTTGGACATTTCAGACCTCCACGATCAAATGGTAAATATAGTAAGGACAGACATAATCTAGCCTTCCTATTGTAAGATAAGATAAGATAAGCCTTTATTAGTCCCACAATGGGGAAATTCCAGGATTGCAACAGCACAGGGATAGCAACACTCAGAGCAACAATCAGAAGGCAAGAAAAAACAAGAACATCTAGTAAACATATGTATGTATGTATGTATGTATGTATTTGTTCCATATAAATTCCACTAACTTTTTTTTAATTCTTGGGAATAGATCTGAAGGTGGTGGTAAAGGAATGTATTGAAATAAATAAAGTATTTTGGGTAAGATATTACTTTTAAGTATATTAATTCTCCCGATCATCGACATTGGTAGTGACATCCATCTCTGAAGCAACTCATTAATATCTGTCATTAAGGCTTCATAGTTCAATTCAATTCAATTCAACTTTATTTATATAGCGCCATTTCACAACAACAGTCATCTCATAGCACTATCAACTGTAGGGGGGAACCCCCACAGTTGCAGAAAGACCCCAGCAATCAGGCGATCCCCTGTGAGCAAGCACTTGGCGACGGTGGAGAGGAAAAACTCCCTTTTAACAGGAAGAAACCTCCAGCAGAACCAGGCTCAGGGAGGGGCAGTCATCTGCTGCGACTGGCTGGGGGGTGAGGGGATAGAGAAGAAGAAAAGAACAGACATGTAGAGAGCAAACAGCACGATGGGGACTCAATCTGTGGGAGAGAACAAACAGATGTTAATGACCAGCAAAAAAAAATATTTCATTGAGAGTGAGGAAAGGAGTGAGGCCCAGTGCATTACTGGAGGTCCCCCGGCTGACTAAACCTATTAGCAGCATAACTAAGGGAGGGTTCAGAAACACATGATCCCTCCCTAATTGTAGGCTATATCAAAAAGGTAGGTTTTAGCCCTATTCTTAAAAACAGAGATCGAGTCTGACTCCCGAATCCAGATTGGCAGCTGATTCCACAGGAGAGGAGCTTGATAACTGAAGGCTCTGCCTCCCATTGTACTTTTGGAGATTCTAGGTATTACAAGTAATCCTGCATTTTGGGAGCGTAGTGCTCTGTTAGGATAATACGGTAGTATCAGATCTTTTAAATAAAAAGGAGCCTGATTGTTTAGAGCTTTGTAAGTAAGAAGAAGGATTTTAAACTTAATTCTAAACTCTATGGGAAGCCAACGAAGGGAGGCCAGAACCGGAGAGATATGATCTCTCTTTCTAGTACCTGTACCTGTACCTGTACTTGGCACTGGCGACTGATTCTAGCTTAGACACAATTTGAATTCCTAAATATTTAAGATAAGATAAGATAAGATAAGCCTTTATTAGTCCCACAACGGGGAAATTCCAGGATTGCAACAGCACAGGGATAGCAACACTCAAAGCAGCAATCAGAAGGCAAGAAAAAAAGCAAGCAAGCAAGAGAAGCTAATATACATATGTACATATTACTATAAATATTTATATATATATATATATATATATATACAGTATATATATATATATATATATATATATATATATATATATACACACAGACACAGTGCAGAGCATTGTAGCTGGATGGAATAAATATATGAGTATATGAACACACAGTGCGGAGCATTGTAGCTAGATGGAATAAATATGTAGATATATAAACACCCAGTGCGGAGCATTGTAGCTAGGTGGAATAAATATGTAAATATATAAACACACACAGTGCGGAGCAATGTAGCTAGACGGAATAATATGTAGATATATAAACACCCAGTGCGGAGCATTGTAGCTAGATGGAATAAATATGTAAATATTTAAACACACACAGGGCAGAGCATTGTTGCTAGATGGGATGAAACAGCACAACCGTCTACTTAGTTATCCTACATGGTATGATTATGTGCCCATACATATTCTCACCCTCCATAGCGACCGGTATTTTCCTAGTTGTATGCCGGAGGGGACCATTGTGTAAGTCTATTGCATCTTTTGCATTCAAAAAACTATTAGGTTGTTACATCTTTTTGCTATCTCTGCGAGCAGCCCTGCGCTGTCCCTTCTTGTAGAGTGCGTCAGTATTGTGTGACCAGTCTAGTTTATTGTTCAGATGAACACCCAGGTACTTGTAGGATGTCACCATCTCAATGTCTGTTCCCTATACATCTACTGGTGCTGTGAGGGGTTGTCCATGCCTGCGGCAGTCCACCACCAGCTCCTTAGTTTTCCTCGCGGTGATCTGGAGGCAGTTCCGATGGCACCAGTCCACGAAGTCCTGGATAAGCCCTCTGTACTCAGCTTCCTCTCCATTGGAGATGAGGCCAATGATCGCAGAGTCATCAGAGAACTTCTGTAGATGGCAGTGTGTTGTGTTGTGTGAGAAGTCCGCAGTATAAAGAGTGAACAGGAAGGGAGCCAACACCGTTCCCTGGGGGGCCCCCGTGCTACCGATGATCGTGTCGGACACACAGTCCCGGGTTCTCATAAACTGAGGCCGGTTTGTGAGGTAGTCCAGGATCCATGATGACAGGTGCTGGTCCACCCTTGCGCGCAGCAGCTTGTCCTTCAGGATCATCGGTTGAATGGTATTGAAAGCACTAGAGAAGTCCAAGAACATGATCCTCACCACATTCCCGGGCTTCTCCAGGTGGGACAAAGAACGGTGAAGGAGGAAGATCACCGCATCCTCCACCCCAATGCCATGCTGGTAGGCGAACTGGAGTGGATCCATCGCTGGTTCCACCAGAGGGCGGAGGTGGGCAAGGAGCAGTCTCTCCAGGGTCTTCATCAAGTGGGACGTCAAGGCCACCGGTCTGTAGCTGTTCAGGTCTTTGGGGTGGGAAGTTTTTGGTACAGTTACCACACAAGATGTTTTCCACAGCTGTGGTACCCTCCCCAGCTTCAGGCTCAGATTGAAGATGTAGTCCACAATCCCACACAGCTGGTCTGCACAGGACTTGAGGAGCTTTGCGCTGATGCCGTCCGGTCCCGACGCCTTCCTCGCCTTGATCTTCCTCAGCTCCGTCCTCACCTGGGTCCTGGTCAGGGTCAGGATGGGGGGCTGTGTGTTGGGAGTGGGGGGGGTATTGGTGGAGAGGGGAGTGGGCAACAGGACTTGATGTCTTTAGAGGCAGCAGTGGTTGTTGTGCAGTCAGGGGGGAGGGCGGTTGGTCAAACCTATTGAAAAACAGATTCAGATTGTTCGCCCACTCCCTGCCCCCCGTGGCCTGGGGGGAGGTATTCTGGAGCCCAGAGATGGTTTTGAGGTTTCTCCAGACCCCGATGATGTCGCTCTGTTGCAGCTTGTCCTCCATCTTCTTCCTGAAGCTGTCCTTGCCTTCTCTGATCTTTCTCCTCAGCTCCCTCTGTACGGACTTCAGCATCTCCCTATTCCCCGACCTGAAGATCCTCTTCTTCTCTCTCAGAAGTGTTTTTATCTCAGGGTTGATCCAGGGTTTGTTGTTTGAGCAACACCGTATGGTCTTGGTGGGAACGGATTTGTCCACACAGAAGCTGAGGCAGCCCATGAAGGTGTGAGTGAGGCCATCGATGTCCTCACCATGTGGATCGCAGAGCTGCTCCCAGGCGGTGGCTTCAAAACAGCCCTTTAGAGTGTCCATTGCCTCCTCAGACCATAACTTCACTGTGCGCATGGCCGGAGGTTGTCTGTGCACTAGGGGTTTGTACACCGGCCGGCGATGAACCAAGTTGTGATCCGATCTCCCGAGTGGGGGGAGTTGTGATGAGGTGTACGCCTCCTTAGTGTTTGCGTAGAATAAGTCCAGTGTTTTATTGTCTCTAGTGTGGCATGTGACATACTGGGTAAACGTGGGTAGAATGGGAGATAGTGAAACATGGTTGAAATCGCCTGAGATGAGGAGAAGAGCATCTGGGTGTTCTGTCTGCAGCCTTCTGGTTACTGAATGGATGACGTCACGCGCTGTCCCAGCGTTCGCCGTCGGATTTGCATAAACAACAATGCAGATCACATGTGAGTGTTCTCTCGGGAGATATGTAGGCCGCATGCTAACAGCTAGCAACTCAATGTCTTTGCTGCAGTGTCGTTGTTTAGCAGTGATATGTCCCGGTCTGCACCAGTTGTTGTTAACATACATCATCACTCCACCGCCCCTTGCTTTGCCACTGTCTGGTGTTCGGTCTGCCCGTATCATGTGGAAACCCTCCAGCTCAATGTTAGCATCTGCTGCTAGTTCAGTTAGCCACGTCTCAGAAAACAAAAGGAGAGAGCACTGCCGGTATGTGCTATCGTAACGGCAGATAGCCGCTAGCTCATCTACCTTTCCCAGTAAAGACCGTACATTTCCCATGACAATAGATGGAAGGGAGGGTCTGTACCTTATATTTTTTGTCCTCTGCCTTACTCCAGCCCGGCAGCCGCGGCGTTTTCGCCTCAGTTCTCTCGGTATTGTCGAGTTTTTCCAATAGCACCGGGTGGCGGTTGAATGCTAGCAGCTCTTCCCTGCTGTATCGTATCCTGCTATAAACAGTGGCTCCGTCCACCGGCTCAGGAGACATTTGGGACGATCTGTGTGTCCGTGATATAAGTGGAGTGAAAAAAAAACAGATCAAAAAGAGAGAGGAAGGGAAAAAAGACTCGGAATCGAGCCGCTGTTGCAAAGGGCGGCCGACTCGTGTGGCGCCGGGAGAGACAAAAACTGATTTACAACATTGAATTGATTTACCTCAGGAGCTGGGTGATTTCTCTGGGTCTCATTTAGCATTAATATTGAAGATTTTGTTTTATTTATTTTATATCCTGATATTTCCCCAAAGTTCTTTATTAAATTTAACAAGGTCGGAATTGATTTTTTAAGATTCGACATAAACAAAATTATGTCATCGGCATACAGGGAGAGTTTATGTTCTGTTGGTCCTACTTTAATTCCATATATTTGTGGATGTAAACGTACTGCCATCGCTAAAGGTTCAATTGCCATAGTAAACAGTAAAGGTGAAAGTGGACAGCCTTGTCGACATCCTCTATTGATTTTTATTGATTTTGAGATATTGCTGCTTGTTAGGATTTCTGCTGTAGCATTATTGTATATTATCTGAACCCATTTTATGAAATTATTTCCAAGTCCAAACCTTTGTAGGACTTCAAAAAGAAAGGGCCATTCGACCCTATCAAAGGCCTTTTCAGCGTCCAATGATAGGAGAGCTGTATCCCGTGCTTCTTTATTAGAATAAATAATATTAGTCTTCTTACATTAAGGAAGCCTTGTCTTCCCATTGTAAAGCCATTCTGATCTCGGTTAATAATATTTGGTAAGATTTCTTGTAGTCGTCTTGCTAAAATTTTACAGATTATCTTAAGGTCAGCATTTAATAGGCTTATTGGTCTCATGTTTTCACATTTATTAGAGGGTTTACCTGGTTTTGGCGACAGTATAATTAAAGCATTATTCATGTATGGTGGTAAATTACTATTTTGAAATGTTTCTAAAACGATTTCCAAAAATGGTTTTATTTATTTATTCTTAAATTTTTTATAGAGGTCAACTGGAAGACCATCTGGTCCTGCACTTTTTCCTGATTTCATATTATCAATGGCTAGCCCAACTTTTTCTTGACTAATTTTTGACTCCAGTATCTCCCTATTTTCATTTGGAATACACGGTATAGATAATCCGTCCAAAAACCCATTTAGTTTTAGTAAGTCAGTTTCATTTTTTGTATCATATAGTTTTTCATAGTAATCTCTAAAGGCAATATTAATTTCTAAAGGATCTACAACTACCTGTCCGTTACTTATAATACTGGTAATTGGTGTTTTGAATTCTAATTGTTTAATCTGCCATGCCAATAATTTCCCTGATTTTTCACCTTGTTCATAAAAAGTTTGCTTCAATCTTAGAAGACTCGAGGCAGCTCTATTCGCTGATTTTTTTGTCATATTCAGCTCTCAGTCAGTAATTCGTTCTCTAACTTTGGATTACTTCCTGCATACACTTTTTCTTTTAGAATTTTTATTTTACGTTCCAATTGGACTCTCTCCTCTCAAGTCCTCTTAGATTTTGAACCTGTATAACTAATAATATGCCCCCTAATAAAAGCTTTGAAAGCCTCCCACTTTATACATGCTGATGTTTGTGTAGTATTGATATCAAAGAACTCATCTGTTTTTCTATGTACTTAACAAATTCCTCATCCTGAAGCCATTTATGCTGAAATTGCCACCTACCTGGAACCTTTGTCAATTTCTTTTCTACATATATTAGACAGCAGGGTGCATGATCAGATATCACAATGTTATCATAGAAACAGTTTTGAATCTTGGACCTTAATTCTGTGGAGATCAAAAAATAGTCTATACGTGAGAATGTCTTGTAGGTATTAGAATAACAAGAATAGACTTTGACTTGTGGTTTCATTTCTCTCCATATATCTAGCGATCTCAATTCTTTCATAAAATAATTAATGGTCATCCTGCATCCATTGTGCGTACAGTCCAGTCCTGTTGATCTATCTATACTGGGATTCAATGTACAATTAAAATCCCCTGCTATTATATGTTGCCCAGTGAGTGATGCTAAAGTAAGAAATAAATTAACGAAGAAGTTTTGATCATCTATATTGGGACCGTATAAGTTCGCCAGATTTATATTTTCTAATAACAAAGGTCCTTGGATGATTAGATATCTTCCTAATTTATCTCCAATTACATTTTTCACTTGAAATGGGACTGTTTTATGTATGAGAGTCATAACTCCCCTGGCTCGGGATGAAAATGATGAGGTGAACACACTTCCCTGCCATCTTCTCCTAATTCTTTTTACATCCTCCTCTATTAGATGAGTTTCTTGTAAGAACATAATTTTTGAACCTATATCTTTTATTTTATTCATAACTTGTTTAAGTTTTTTTAGATTTTGTAGACCTCTGCAATTCCATGAAGTTAAATTAAGATTAACGCTTTGGTCTATGATCAATAAAGAGTTTGAGATTACCTTGCAAAATAAACACGCTCATACAGAGAAGCAAAAACATGGATGGTTGAACATTCATCCCACAAACTACACAAAAACAAATTCCCCCTCCCCACATTCGTGGTAATCCCCCCCAAATCAAAAAAAAAAATTCCGTCTCCCGCTATAGCCAGTGACTGCTCCACACCCGCGAGGATCAGTCAAACCACTCACTCTTTTCTCCTCTCAATCACCCTGACTCTGCTACTTTTAATGACATGACATTAACTCTCTTCTGTAGTTTTTCCAACTTAACTCCAGAATTTTATAGCAACTTTGTACATCATAGCTTCTTTTTTTTTAATATATATAATACAATCTATATTTTGTAGACATGCTATATGTTTCAGATCAGTCAGATACTTGTACAAATGCTTAAATATTCTACCTTTATATCTTGTTATATCTTGTTCTTGCTTCATGCTTAGCTCCCACCAGTCTCTTCTTGGATCTGCTTGATAAGCACCTGCGCCTCCTGAGGGGTCTTGAAGGTGTGGGTTCTCCCTTTATATGTGACCAGCAGTCTTGCCGGATGAATCACTCCGTGACGAATCCTGAGGTTGCGCAGCTCTTTACGGGCGGGGTCAAACTGTTTCCTTAATTGTTGAATTCCTGTGGCCAAATCTGGGTAGAACCGCACCTGTTGATCCTGGTATTTAATTTCTCCTTTAGCTCACGCTGCGTTGGTGACCGTCATCTTGTCTCTGTAGCTGAGGAACTTCATAATCAGCATCCTCGGCGGTGTCTTATTATCTCTCGGTGGGCCGATTCGGTGAGCGCTCTCTAAGATGACCAATGACTGCAGATCCGCGTTGTTCAGCGCTTCTGGAATCCACTTTTCCAAAAAAGAACATGTATCCTGTCCCTCCGTTCCCTCCGGGAGGCCCACCAGCCTTAAATTATTTCGTCGCGACCGGGATTCTAAGTCCAGGACGTTATCTTCCAGACGTTTATTTTTTAATTCCAATGTTTGCACCTTTAATTGTAGGCTGGTGATGTCATCTTCAGCGTTGGAGATTCGGAGCTCCGCCTGCGATACTCGCTCCATACAGTCGCTTATTTCTTTTCTCATTCCTTCTATCGCTGCTATAATCCCATCAAATTTAGACGAAAAGTCTGCTCTCATGGAGCTGATGGCAGCAAGCACCGCATTCGTGCCCTCCTCGGCGGTCACCGCTCCGCCGCTAGCTCTCTCCTCTGCCATTGTCCCTGGAGATTTTTCTGCTTCGTCACGAGCGTGGAAGTCTGTTAGCTTGGACTGTTTTGACGAATCAGTTTTTCCTCCGCCTGATTTCCCAGCCTTGGTTTTTACCATATCCGCGCCTAAACGCTAGGATAGGTTTTTGTTCCAATTGAGAGAGTTTTAGCTTACTTTTTATTTTTAGGAGCAGAGCAGAGTGAAACACGTCTCCCTACGTGGCCGCCATAACCGGAAGTCTCCTGCATGACATGTTGAATAAAATTCATGGATGTGAGCAGGTCATTAAAATCTTCTGACATATGGTCACCCTGCTTATCAATGTGTAGATTAAAATCACCGGAAATGAGAATAAAATTATATGAGGAGTGGATTATTGATAAAAACTCAGAACTCAAAAACAGGGCAGTATTTGGGTGGTCTGTAAACTGTGGCACATAAAATTGCAGGGCTGCTAAAGACAAAAGCATGGTGCTCAAATGCAGTATATTGATCAGGTAAAATTTGCTTTACTGCAAGTGAGGAAGAAAAAAATAGAAGCAGTACCCCCACCCTTCCTGCCCTTTCTTATGGAAAAAACTGAACTAAAATTTGGTGGGGAGACCTCAGTGAGAACCGCTGGTGCATCTGTGCCAAGACACGTCTCTGTTAAAAATAAACAGTCAATCTTATTATCTAAAATCAGGCCATTGATGATAAAAGTCTTGTTAGCAAGTGACTGTATATTTAAAAGAGCCATATTTCGGGTAGGTGGTGAGTTATTTATGGGTGGGTAATTTGTTTTCTGTGGATTATTGTTTGGAGACTAATCCACAGAACGTAGGCAGCGCGGGCCTGAGTTCTTGTGAACTGTATGTTTTATGGATGGAGGTCTGTCCGTGATCAATGTCCTAATGGGGAAGGTGGGTAGTGAATGAATTTCCAGACCAGATGGTGGAGACTGACAAAAACGGGACTGGTGCTGGATAGTCTTCCTGGGGGCCAGAGATGTAAGTCGATCCAGAGAGGAGGGGTCGTGGGATGTTAACAGTCAATTGTGTGTTGTGGTTTGAATGATATGTATCAGGTTTGCTGCTAAAAGTCGGATACCTGATACATTTAAATGTATGGTGTCAGATTTATAGAGTGTGGTGGCCCCAAAACAAGTTAAAATTGTCAATAAAATTAAATTTGTTGCTGCTGCAGACGGACTTGAGCCAAGTTGAGAGGACAAGAACACGGCTAAAACGGTCTGATCCACGGTGCAGTGTGGGAATGAGGCCTGAAATAAAAACAGACTTTCCATTGTTTGATAAAATATTAAAAAGTTTGCAGAAGTCATTCTACAAAGACACAGTGCAACTCCCTCTGACCTTCTCTATACTTCTCCATTAGCACTCTTAGAGCAAACATTGCATCTGTAGTACTCTTTCTTGGCATGAAACCATACTGCTGCTCACTGACTGTCACCTCTCCTCTTAACCTGGCTTCAACAACTCTTTCTCATATCTTCATAGCATGGCTGATCAACTTTATGCCTCTGTAGTTACTACAGTTCTGAGCATCACCTTTGTTCTTGAAAACTGGTACCAAAACACTTCTTTTCCACTCCTCAGGCATCCTCTCACTCTCCAAGATTGTGTTAAACAATCTGGTTAAAAATCCACTGCTCAGCTCTTTCTCTTCTACCTGACATCCAACTTGTGGGACATACGCACTGACAACATTCAACATTACACCTTTGACTTCTAACTTCAAACTCATGATTCTGTCTGACTCCCTCTTTACCTCCTGAACACTCTTCACATACTCTTCTTTCAAGATTACTCCTACTCCACTTCTCTTCCTATCTACACAATGGTAGAACAGTTTAAATCCACCTTCAATGATCCTAGCCTTGCTTCCCTTCCTTCTGGTTTCTTGAACGTATACCTATCTACTTTTCTTCTCTCCATCATATCAGCCAACTCTCTGCCTTTACCAGTCATAGTCCCTACATTTAACGTTCCTACTGTCATCTCCACAGAAAGGTACAAGGTACAAGACCTTTCCTTTTCTCTCTCCCTCCTAACACGCCTTCCCCATCTCCTTCTCCTCGATTTTTGACCAACAGCAGCCCAAATTCCACCAGCACCCTGTCGGTTAACAGTACTGGTGGTGGTCGTTGTTAACCGGAAACCTCGACCAATCTGGCATGAAAGTCTCATTCGTCATGAGCTGCATGTTTGATTTGGCAAAGGGTTTACATCAGATTTCCTTCATGACACAACAGTTCCCATTTACCCAGGCTTGGGACCAGCGCTACGAGTACACTGGCTTGTGCACCCCCTGTGGCTGGGTTTCCATGTCTTATGTGAATATTAAACACAAAGTTAGAGGATGCACTGCATCTGTAAAGTCTTCACAGCGTTTCACTTTTTCCACATTTTGTTATGTTACAGCCTTATTCCAAATGGATTAAATTAATTTTTTGCTCAAAATTCTACACACAATACCCCATAATGACAATGTGGAAAAAATTTTGAGATTTTTGCAAATTTCTTAAAAAACAAAAACAAAAAAACCCCCCAACAACTAAGAAATCACATGTACATAAGTATTCACAGCCTTTGCCATGAAGCTCAAAATTGAGCTCAGGTTCATCCTGTTTCCACTGATCATCCTCGAGATGTTTCTACAGCTTAATTGGAGTCCACCTGTGGGAAATTCGGTTGATTGGACATGATTTGGAAAGGCACACACTTGTCTATATAAGGTCCCACAGTTGACAGTGCATGTCAGAGCACAAACCAAGCATGAAGTCAAAGGAATTGTCTGTAGACGTCCGAGACAGGATTGTCTTGAGGCACAAATCTGGGGAAGGGTACAGAAAAATTTCTGCTACTTTGAAGGTCCCAATGAGCACAGTGGCCTCCATCAACCGTAAATGGAAAAAGTTCGGAACCACCAGGGCTCTTCCGAGAGCTGGCCGGCTGTCTAAACTGAGCAATCGGGGGAGAAGGGACTTAGTTAGGGAGGTGACCAAGAACCCGATGGTCACTCTGTCAGAGCTCCAGCGTTCCTCTGTGGACAGAGGAGAACCTACCAGAAGGACAACCATCTCTGCAGCAATCCTCCAATCAGGCCTGTATGGTAGAGTGGCCAGATGGAAGCCACTCCTTAGTAAAAGGCACATGGCAGCCCAACTGGAGTTTTCCAAAAGGCACCTTAAGGATCAGACCATGAGAAACAAAATTCTCTAGTCTGATGAGACAAAAATTGAACTCTGTGGCGTGAATGCCAGGCGTCATGTTGGGAGGAAACCAGACACCGCTCATCACCAGGCCAATACCACCCCTACAATGAAGCATGGTGGTGGCAGCATCATGCTGTGGGGATGTTTTTCAGCGGCAGAAACTGGGAGACTACTCAGGATAGAAGGAAAGATGAATGCAGCAATGTACATTGACATCCTGCATGAAAACCTGCTCCAGAGTGCTCTTGACCCCAGACTGGGGTGACGGTTCATCTTTCAGCAGGACAACGATCCTAAGCACACAGCCAAGGTCTCAATGGAGTGGCTTCGGGACAGCGCTGTGAATTTCCTTGAGTGGCCCAGCCAGAGCCTAGATTTGAATCCAATTGAACATCTCTGGAGAGATCTAAAAATCCAAATTACACATGATAATAATGAAAGAAAAACCCACAATGGTCACAGAAATAACTTGAATCTGACAAAAGTGGTAATAAATAAAAAGTCTATGAAAATTAACCAGCGAAAATCAGACAATGCTTTTGAATTGTGGTTCAACAGAATTATTTTAAAAAACAAACTCATGAAACAGGCCTGGACAAAAATGATGGTACCTTTAACTTAATATTTTGTTGCACAACCTTTTAAGATAAGATAAGCCTTTATTAGTCCCACAATGGGGAAATTCCAGGATTGCAACAGCACAGGGATAGCAACACTCAGAGCAACAATCAGAAGGCAAGAGAAAAACAAAACAAAAAAAAAAACAAAAAACAAGAGCAGCAAGTATACATATGTACATATACATATATATATATATATATATAGACAGTGCGGCGCATTGTAGCTGGATGGAATAAATATATGAGTATATAAACACACAGTGCGGAGCATTGTAGCTAGATGGAATAAATATGTAGATATATAAACACAATGTACGGAGCATTGTAGCTAGATGGAATAAATATGTAGATATATAAACACACCCAGTGCGGAGCATTGTAGCTAGATGGAATAAATATGTAAATATATAAACACACACAGTGCGGAGCATTGTAGCTAGATGGGATGAAACAGCACAACCGTCTACTTAGTTATCCTACATAGTATGATTCTGTACCCATACATATTTTCACCCTCCATAGCGACCGGTATTTTCCTAGATGTATGCCGGAGGGGACCGCTGTATAAGTCTATTGCGTCTTTTGCATTCAAAACTATTAGGTTGTCACGTCTTTTTGCTATCTCTGCGAGCAGCCCTGCTTAGGTTGTACAGCAGGGGTCACCAACCTTTTTGAAACCAAGAGCTACTTCATGGGTATCGAGTCATGTGAAGGGCACCAGCTTGACACACTCCTCTAAAATAACAAATTGTGTGTGTGTGTGTGTATATATATATATATATATATATATATATATATATATACACATAAATAAATAATTATCAATAACTTAGAGTGGGTAACAGACAAGATCAATATTCAACACTTTATTTTTATTAATCTCAGCAATTGTTCAGATGATCACTTCTACATTTCATAAAAAAATGTCTAGTTTTCACCAGTCCCTTTTAACCATAAAAAACTAAACCCTTTTAATTCATGAACTATGTTGAACCATGCTTGAAAAAGTGATGCAACATTTAAGAAAAATCAACTTTCATATTAAATAAATCTTATCACATTTTTAACTGAACAAATCTGCTGCAATTCTGCTCAAAATCTGTTACATTTAATAAACACACTTTTGTGTGTTCTTCTTCACTGGAATTATATCCATACAGTTCTTGCCAAGAATCATGCTTGAGCAACCAGCACTGTCCTTTCATGAGAAGAAACTAAACAAGCACTGAGAGTGCTTATATGCACGGTGGCGAAGTGGTTAGCACCGCGGCAGCAGTTTACCCTCGGCCGGGGGATCGCGGGTTCGATCCCGGCCAACAGTGATCTGTGTGGAGTTTGCATGTTCTGGTGGTGCATGTTCTCGTTTTTCATGCAAAAACATGCAGGTTAGGGAGTTAAGGGGCGCTTGCGCACGCAGCGGCTGGTGGCTTGTTACCGGACTGCAGAACAAATCTACCTACGGGTACAAGATAAGTCCCCCCCCCAAAAAAAAGAGTGGGTAGTGAAGTGGCGCTTCGCCATCGCCCCACAAATGAAATACACGCAGCTTCCTTTCACGGTAGTAAAAAAGAACTCTTCCTCCCGCTCACTTTGAAAATGATAAATTTTCTGTCTTTTTTTTGCCATGTTTTTGGGCTTGGAAACCGCACTGCGCCCACCATCTCCACTGCCCGCTAGCTAAGCTTACGCTCCACAAGCGCGAAGGTTTTGTCATGCGCACAATACTGACCTTTGAACTAGGTCAGAGTTCACCTTAACTTTACGTATAATAAACATATTTTCATTTTTTTTATTTTTAAGACATTGTCATTTTAAAATCTATATAAATGCAAGTGTGATTTTAAAAAATATAAAAAATATAAAATAAAAATTAGCGGCAGAAAAAATTACATCTGCAGCTCACTTGCGAGTTGTGCTATTTTTAGAACAGGCCTGCGGGCGACACATGTGGTCCCTGCGGGCGACATGGTGCCCGTGGGCACCGCATTGGTGACCCCTGTTGTACAGTCTGACAGCCGTAGGTAGGAAGGACCTGCGAAACCTCTCGGTTGTGCACCTAGGATGCACTCCAGCAGAGATGACAGTTTAGCCACCGTCCTTCTCTCTCCCATCTCCTCCACTGGGTCAAGGCGCTGCCCCAGGACAGAGCTAGCTTTCTTGATCAGTTTGTTCAGTCTCTTCCTATCGGCTGCCGTAATGCCACTGCCCCAGCAGACCACTCCAAAAGTGATGGCTGATGCCACCACCGTGTCATAGAATGTCTTCAGCAGCGCCCCTTGTACACCAAAAGACCTGAGTCTCCTCAGTAGGAACAGCCTGCGCTGTCCCTTCTTGTAGAGCGCTTCAGTATTGTGTGACCAGTCTAGTTTATTGTTCAGATGAACACCCAGGTACTTATAGGATGTCACCATCTCGATGTCTGTTCCCTGTATATTTACTGGTGCTGTGAGGGGTTGTCCTTGCCTGCGGCAGTCCACCACCAGCTCCTTAGTTTTCCTCGTGTTGATCTGGAGGCAGTTCCGATGGCACCAGTCCACGAAGTCCTGGATAAGCCCTCTGTACTCAGCTTCATCCCCATTGGAGATGAGGCCAACGATCGCAGAGTCATCAGAGAACTTCTGTAGATGGCAGTGTGTTGTGTTGTGTGAGAAGTCCGCAGTATAAAGGGTGAACGGGAAGGGAGCCAAAACCGTTCCCTGGGGGGCCCCCGTGCTACCGATGATCATGTCAGACACACAGTCCCGGGTTCTCACAAACTGAGGCCGGTTAGTGAGGTAGTCCAGGATCCATGATGACAGGTGCTGGTCCACCCCTGCACACAGCAGCTTGTCCTTCAGGATCATTGGTTGGATGGTGTTGAAAGCACTGGAGAAGTCAAAGAACATGATCCTCACCGCATTCCCGGGCTTCTCCAGGTGGGACAAAGAACGGTGAAGGAGGAAGATCACCGCATCCTCCAACCCAATGCCATGCTGGTAGGCGAACTGGAGTGGATCCATCGCTGGTCCCACCAGGGGGCGGAGGTGAGCAAGGAGCAGTCTCTCCCGGGTCTTCATCATGTGGGACGTCAAGGCCACTGGTCTGTAGCTGTTCAGGTCTTTGTGGTGGGAAGTCTTTGGTACAGGTACCACACAAGATGTTTTCCACAGCTGTGGTACCCTCCCCAGCTTCAGGCTCAGATTGAAGATGTACTCCACAATCCCACACAGCTGGTCTGTACAGGACTTGAGGAGCTTTGCGCTGATGCCGTCTGGTCCCGACGCCTTCCTCGCCTTGATCTTCCTCAGCTCCGTGCTCACCTGGGTCTTAGTCAGGGTCAGGTTGGGGGGCTGTGTGTTGGGAGTGGGGGGGTGTTGGTGGAGTGAGGAGTGGGCAGCAGGACTTGATGTCTTTAGAGGCAGCAGTGGTTGTTGTGCAGTCAGGGGGGAGGGCGGTTGGTCAAACCTATTAAAAACAGATTCAGATTGTTCGCCCACTCCCTGCCCCCCGTGGCCTGGGGGGAGGTATTCTGGAGCCCAGAGATGGTTTTAAGGTTTCTCCAGACCCCGCTGATGTCGCTCTGTTGCAGCTTGTCCTCCATCTTCTTCCTGAAGCTGTCCTTGCCTTCTCTGACCTTTCTCCTCAGCTCCCTCTGTACAGACTTCAGCATCTCCCTGTTCCCCGACCTGAAGATCCTCTTCTTCTCTCTCAGAAGTGTTTTTATCTCAGGGTTGATCCAGGGTTTGTTGTTTGAGCAACACCGTATGGTCTTGGTGGGAACAGTGTTGTCCACACAGAAGCTGATGTAGTCCGTGATGGTGTGAGAGTGAGGCCATCGATGTCCTCACCATGTGGATCACAGAGCTGCTCCCAGGCGGTGGTTTCAAAACAGCCCTTTAGAGTGTCCATTGCCTCCTCAGACCATAACTTCACTGTGCGCATGGCCGGAGGTTGTCTGTGCACTAGGGGTTTGTACACCGGCTGGAGATGAACCAAGTTGTGATCCGATCTCCCGAGTGGGGGGAGTTGTAATGAGGTGTACGCCTCCTTAGTGTTTGCGTAGAATAAATCCAGTGTTTTATTGTCTCTAGTGTGGCATGTGACATACTGGGTAAACGTGGGTAGAATGGGAGACAGTGAAACATGGTTGAAATCGCCTGAGATGAGGAGAAGAGCATCTGGGTGTTCTGTCTGCAGCCTGCTGGTTACTGAATGGATGACGTCACGCGCTGTCCCAGCGTTCGCCGTCGGATTTGCATAAATAACAATGCAGATCATGTGTGAGTATTAGTATTTTGAGGCAATCACTGCAATCAAACGATTTCTGTAACTGTCAATGAGACTTCTGCACCTCTCAGCAGGTATTTTGGCCCACTCCTGAGTGGGCCAAAATACCTGCTGGCCTTCTATGAGCCCTTCTATGAGTCTTGAGCAGGCCAAAATACCTGCTGGCCTTCTATGAGCCCACTCCAGGGCTCATAGAAGGCCACTTTAGAATAGTCCAATGTTTGGCTCTTAGCCATTCTTGGGTGTTTTTAGCTGTGTGTTTTGGGTCATTATCCTGTTGCAAGACCCATGACCTGCAACTGAGACCAAGCTGTCTGACACTGGGCAGCACATTTCTCTCTAGAATACCTTGATAGTCTTGAGATTTCATTGTACCCGGCACAGATTCAAGAGACCCCGTGCCAGATGCAGCAAAGCAGCCCCACAACATAACAGAACCTCCTCCATGTTTCACAGTAGGGACAGTGTTCTTTTCTTGGTATGCTTCATTTTTGCATCTGTGAACATAGAGCTGATGTGTCTTGCCAAAAAGTTCCAGTTTTGTCTTGTCTGTCCATAGGACATTCTCCCAGAAGCTTTGTGGCTTGCCAACATGCAGTTTGGCAAATTCCAGTCTGGCTTTTTTATGATTTGTTTTCAACAGTGGTGTCCTCCTTGGTCGTCTCCCATGAAGTCCACTTTGGCTCAAACAATGACGGATGGTGTGATCTGACACTGATGTACTTTGACCTTGGAGTTCACCATGAATGTGTTTAGAGGTTGTTCTGGGCTCTTTTGTTGCCATTCGTATTATCCATCTCTTCCATTTTTCATCAAGTTTCCTCCTGCGGCCACGTCCAGGGAGGTTGGCTGCAGTCCTGTGGATCTTAAATTTCTGAATAATATGTGCAACTGTAGTCACAGGAACATCAAGCTGCTTGGAGATGGTCTTATAGCCTTTACCTTTATCATGCTTGTCTATAATTTTCTTTCTAATCTCCAGAGACAACTCTCTCCTTTGCTTCCTCTGGTCCATGTTTAGTGTGGTACACAACATGTCACCAAACAGCACAGTGACTACTTGTCACCCTTTAAATAGGCCGACTGACTGATTACAAGTTTGTAGACACCTGTGATGTTAATTAGAGGACACATCTTGGTTGAACATGTCCCTATGGTCACATTATTTGCAATCTTTTCTAGGGGTACCATCATTTTTGTCCAGGCCTGTTTCATGAGTTTATTTTTTAAAGGAATTCTGTTGAACCACAATTCAAAAGCATTGTCTGATTTTCTTTGGTTAATTTTCATAGAATTTTTATTTATTACCACTTTTGTCAGATTCAAGTTATTTCTGTGACCATTGTGGATTTTTCTTTCATTAACAGAGGGGTACCAACAATTTTTGTCCACGTGTTAAAAGCCTTTTTTCCCCAGACTATAATCTCCAAACTGAGATATTTTTTTTTTTATTTATTTAAGTTTTTGTGAAGGGTATACATGTCATTACAGCATTGCATTGTTTACATTTTCATCACATATTCCCCCTTTTTTGTTTTTTGACAACATTGGGAAAAAAAATTATTACAACACCCTTTTTTTAAGTGAAAGAAAAAGGGAAATTAAAAAAGAACAAAAAAACAAAACAAAACAAGACAAAAAAAAAGAGCAGAAAAATAAAAGAGCATCTGAGTAGCGTTGGAACAAAGAGCGGTGCCATTATTGAAATGATATTTGTCAAAGATTAGATCTGATGGAAGACACATATGCGTTCCAGGGTTGCCAAAAGTTTAAGAACCCATCCATGTCCTGTCTCAGTGCAAATATCAACTTTTCCATCGAATAAATGTCCTGAATCACGTTAATCCAATCTTCAGGTGTAGGACAGTCTTTCAACATCCATTTTTTTGTTAGAGCTTTTTTACTTGCCAATATTAAAACAGTGAATAAGTATTTTTCTCCTCCTCGTAAACCCAAATACAAAGTTACAAAAGAAAAGGGAACTGTTACTTTGAATATTTTCCCCAATATTGTCTGTACATTGGTCCAATATTGGTGGATAACTGGGCATGACCAAAACACATGAAAATGATTTGCAGTCTTTTCACCACACAAGCGCCAACAATTCAACCCCTTACAAGTAAATTTGTTTTGTGTAGGTGTTCTGAAAAATCTAACCAAATTTTTCCATCCAAATTCTCTCCACTGCAGGGATGAAGTACTTTTCCATTGTTGTTTATTTAGCTTTTCCCATATTTCCAGTTGTAAAGTGAAATTCCCCTCTTTTTCCCATCTCTCTTTTATATATGGGCTGCATGGTGGCGCAGTGGTTAGCACTGCGGCAGCACAGTTTACCCTTGGCCGGGGGATCGTGGGGATAGTGGGTTCGATCCCAGCCCCCGACCAACAGTGATCTGTGTGGAGTTTGCATGTTCTCCCCGTGTATGCGTGGGTTTACCCCGGGATTTCTCCGGTTTCGTCCCACATGCCAAAAACATGCAGGTTAGGTTAATTGGAGACTCTAAAGTGGCCCTAGGTGTGAATGTGTGTGTGAATGGTTAAGGGATAGCGCCATATCGTGGCTGCTTCATCCATCCAGGTGGTGGATGACCCTCAATTTCCCCTTTGGGGATCAATAGAGTATACTAAATCTAAAAAAAAATATATATATATATATACAGTATATGATGTGTTGTCTCCTTTTAAGTCTTGAAGACCATGGTATGTTTTAGAAATGTATCTGATCCCTGGGATCCCTTTATATGCCATTAAGAAAATCTTCAGAACACCTGACTGGGCCCTTTCCAAATCCTTCTTTTTAAGTATTTTGTTTATGTGGTGTCTAAGCTGAAAGAACCTGTAAAGGTCTTGATTTACTAGACCTTGTTTTTTCAAATCTTCAAAACTTCTTAAAGTTTGCCCTTTAAAAAAATCGTAATATTTTATCAGTCCGTTCTCTTTCCACTTTTTAAATCTAGTGTCTGTTTTATTAGGAGTAAAGTCCTGATCATAGGAAATCCATTGCAATAATCGATAGGGTTCTTTAGTTTGATTCTCTCTGACTATCTTAAACCAAATTTTTAGCGGGGTCTCTATCCACGGGTTAGTGTTATTCAAAAGTTTAGGTAAAGCATTGTTCCCTATTATCGCCTGTAGGGGAATGTCACTTGTTATTTGGCATTCCATCTCCTTCCATTGTGCAGTGTAGACTGGGTTACATATCTCTACTAAAGTTTTAATTTGTGCGGCTTTAAAATAGTCCCTGATGTTTGGCAGCGCGAGCCCACCTTTGTCTTTGTTTAGCTGTAGGGTTCTATATCTGATTCTAGGTCTCTTGCCCTGCCATATGAATCTTGAGATCCTTCTGTCCAGTTCTTGCCATGTTTTTTTGGGAGGTTCTACCGGTATTGTTTGGAAAAGGTATAGAAGACGTGGAAGTATATTCATTTTGACTGCTTCAATTCTTTGTGCAGTACCCAAGAATGGTTATCATATTCCGTCTTGCTAGATCAGATTTTATTTTTGCCATCAGTGGATCATAGTTTAGTGTTATAATTTTGTTGAGTTGTTTCGGGATATTGACCCCCAGACATTTCATAGATTCCATCTCCCAGTTAGTTTTGAGTTTGCTTAGTAAATACTGATTTGGGTCATAGTTGAATGTTAAAATTTGGGTTTTATGCATGTTTTTTTTTTTGTAACTTAGATTTTTATTCATTTTTCATCATATATAATGCATTCAGATCACATTCTACATTTAAAAAACAAAGGGGTTAGGGTAGGAAAAAATAAAAAAAATAAAAAAATAAAAATAAAAATAAAAAAAAAATAAAAGGAGGGGGGCAAATGTTGGAGCATCAAGTTTTTAGTTTCCATCTCTTAATTCTTCTGGTTTTTTCAGTGTCTTTGGTTATTCTTTCAATTTCTGCCTCGTTGTTGCACTTTGTAGTGTGTCCATTTCCGCCATTTTTTCTCCCATATTCCTTCTTGCATTCTTCGTCGATATGTTAGTTTTTCCATCATACGTATGTCCTCAACAATGTCAGTCCATTGTTCTTGGTCAGGAAGAACTTCTGATCGCCATTTTTTTGTGATAGTTTTTTTACATGCAATCAACAAGATTTTAACTAGATATCTGTCCTCAGCCTGTATAACATTGTCTTTTTTAAGATCACATAAGTACATCAGGTTACAGTTCATTGGTATATTATATCCTAATATCCTCTGTATTGTCACATGCATAGATTTCCAAAATGATGTTATTTTGTAGCATTTCCAAAACATATGTGAGTGGTCTGCATTTTGAGCCCCACATCCCCTCCAGCATAAAGATTGGGTATTTGTATATTTTCCTTGAATCTGTGGTGAAATGAAAAAGCGAATCAGGTTTTTCCATCCAAATTCCCTCCATGCCCTTGAATTTGTTGATGTGTGTTGTGTTTTCCATATTTCCTGCCAGCTTTCTTCTGTTATGTTTAAATTGAGCTCTTTCTCCCATTTCTCCTTTATATAGTTACTTGTATGATTGTTTGTCATAAGTTTCTGATATAGTTTTGAAATAATTCTTATTTTATTTCCTGCATATGAGCTTAAAATAAGTTGTATAATCTCGTTCACATCTGTTTGGAGGTTATGCCTAATCTTCTTCATATAGTAATCTCTCATCTGCAGATATCTGAAAAATTCCGATCTTTCTAATTTAAATTTTCTCCTGATATTTACAAAGCTCCCGAGATCTTTTTTTTCGATATTGCCCCATGCTGTGATTCCCTTGTTCACCAGATTTTTGTATCCCCTATCTTGTTTTGCCGGTTCAAACTGACTGTCAAATGCTACCCATTTCAATAGTTTTATGTCTTCCCTTATATTATATTTTTGTACTATTTTATACCACAGTTCTAAAGTAAATTTAGTGATTGGGTCTATTTGTTTGATTTGCTTATATGCATCTTTATCCCCTATTATGCTTTGTACTGGGAGTCCCTCAATTTCCTTTTCCATTTCTTTCCATTTTGCCTCATATCCCTCGTCGCACCAACATATGATATATCTTATTTGTGCTGAGTAGTAATATTCCTTTAGACTCGGTAGGCCCATGCCTCCTTTCTCTTTTGGTAATTGGAGGGTTTTATATTTCACTCTTGGTTTTTTACCTCCCCAAACAAATCTCGATATCATCCTGTCCCACTTTGAGAATTGGGCATCTGGAATCTCTGTTGGTATAGCCTGGAAGAGGTAAAGTAATCTAGGTTGTATGCTGATTTTGACTGTCTCAATTTTTGAATTCAGATCCATATTTAAGATTGACCATCTATCAATATCTTTTTTTATTTCTTGTTCCAACCTATCATAGTTTGCTTTATATATTTTGCTTAGGTCTTTAGGTATGTTCACTCCAAGGTATTTTATTTCTTTTTGGTTCCAGTTTAGTTTGATCTTATCAGTTATCTGGTTTAGAGGGTTATAGTGGAATGTCAGTATTTGTGTTTTTGTTATGTTTATCTTGTATCCTGATAATTTTCCAAAATTTTCTATCAAGTTCATCATTTCCATTATTGATTTATCTGGTTGTTCAAGGTAAACTATAATATCGTCTGCAAATAGCCCAATCTTGTGTTCCGCCCCCTTTATTGTTACACCTTTTAATTTCTTATTTTGTCGTATCGCTTGAGCCAATGGTTCTATGAACAGAGCAAACAAGGTGGGCGATAAGCAGCATCCCTGCCTAGGTGATCTTTGTATATTTACTTTGTCTGTTAAGCTACCGTTTATCTTGATTCTTGCCACAGGTTCTTGATATAGCGTCCTTATGCATTGTACTGATTTTTCGTTAAATCCAAAGCGCTCCAGTACACTATATAGGAATTTCCAGTTAACCCTGTCAAATGCTTTTTCTGCGTCTAAACTCATTATTACTGCGCTTTTCTTTTCTTTATGTATTTGGTTAATTATATGTATTGTTCTCCTGATATTGTCATGTGTTTGGCATCCCTCTATGAATCCAGTTTGATCATCTTCTATCAATTCCGTCAAGAATGTCTTTATTCGTTTACATATAATTGTTGTGTATATTTTATAATCTACATTTAATAAAGAGATTGGTCTATAGTTTCCCCATTGTTCTTTATCTTTCCCTGGTTTTAAAATAACTGAAATGATTGCTTCGTTCCATGATGGAGGTATTTTGTTGTTGTTCAGCGTCCAATTAAATGACTTTAGGAGTTGTGGCGTGAGTTCTTCTATAAACAGTTTATAAAACTCAGATGGGTATCCATCACTACCTGGTGATTTACCGTTTTTAAGTGACTTAATCACATCTCTGATCTCTTGTGTTGTTATTTCTGCTGTTAGTTTTTCATTTTGTTGATTTCCTATTGATGGCAAGTCCAATGTGTCTAGAAATTTTTTGATATCTTTAGTATTTGTTTCTTCAGGTTGCGAGTATAGTTCTTGGTAGAAATTATGGAAAATTTCTTCGATGTTTTCTGGGTTAACTGTGGTTTTATTTGTGGTGGGGTCTTTAATCTTGTATACATTATTCATTGTTTGTTGTTTTCTTAACCGTTTTGCCAGCAGTTTTGTGGCTTTTGGCCCTGTTTCATAATATTTTTGCTTTAGATATCTATTTTTCCTTTCAATTTCATCCATTTGTGTTTCTTTTATCTTTGTTTTTTCTTCTTTAATTTCTTGATATATTTTGGGGTCATTTGTGCTTTGATGTTTACGTTCTAGTTCCCTCAGTCTCTCACATCTTTGTTCATACGCTTCCAGTTTAGTCTTATTTGCTTTTCCTGTTTCAACAATTAATTTACCCCTTAACACGGCTTTTAGTGTGTCCCATAGTATTGTTGGGTCCACTTCTTCATTGTCATTCTCTTGGATATATTCGTTTATGTTTATTTTTATTCTTTCTTTCATTTTCTCATCATTTAACAGTCCTACGTTAAGTTTCCATGTTGTTTGTCGTTTTCTATTGTTCAAATATATTTCCATGTATATAGGATTATGATCTGATATTTCTGCCCCTCCAATCCAACAATTTCTCACCCTGTGTCTGTCACCTTCATTCATAAGGAAGTAATCTATTCTAGAGTGTACTTTATGGACTGCTGAATAATGTGTATAGTCTTTTTCGAGTGGGTGCAGGTCCCTCCATATGTCTACCATACCCATTTCTGCCAGTGAGGTTCTTATGAACTTTGTTACATGTTTTTTTGTCTTCTTAACACTTGTTGTGTCAACTTCATGATCCATGACAGCATTTAAGTCTCCTCCACAAATTAGGACTCCTTCACTGTGTGTTGCTATGAGATCAAACAGATGTTGAAAAAAACCCTTGTCACTTTCTGGTGGGGCATAGATGTTCACTAATGTAATCTGCATACCATCTATTCTTCCCTTTATTATTACATACCTGCCTTCTTTATCCTGGATTTCCTGTTCACTTTCAAATTGTATTTTGTTTGAGATTAGTATCATAACCCCCCTTTTTGCTCCTCCCTTAAATGAACTGTAGTAGGAGTTCTTATAGCCAAATCTGAGGATTTGGAGGATGCGCCACCGCATCTGGAGGATGCGGTGATCTTCCTCCTTCACCGTTCTCTGTCCCACCTGGAGAAGCCCGGGAATATGGTGAGGATCATGTTCTTTGACTTCTCCAGTGCTTTCAACACCATCCAACCGATGATCCTGAAGGACAAGCTGCTGCGCGCAGGGGTGGACCAGCACCTGTCATCATGGATCCTGGACTACCTCACGAACCGGCCTCAGTTTGTGAGAACCCGGGACTGTGTTTCCGACACGATCATCAGTAGCACGGGGGCCCCCCAGGGAACGGTGCTGGCTCCCTTCTTGTTCACTCTTTATACTGCGGACTTCTCACACAACACAACACATTGCCATCTACAGAAGTTCTCTGATGACTCTGCGATCGTTGGTCTCATCTCCAGCGGAGATGAAGCTGAGTACAGAGGGCTTATCCAGGACTTTGTGGACTGGTGCCATCGGAACTGCCTCCAGATCAACGCGAGGAAAACTAAGGAGCTGGTGGTGGACTGCCGCAGGCATGGGCAGCCCCTCACAGCACCAGTAAATATACAGGGAACAGACATCGAGATGGTGACATCCTACAAGTACCTGGGTATTCATCTGAACAATAAACTAGACTGGTCACACAATACTGACGCACTCTACAAGAAGGGACAGCGCAGGCTGTTCCTGCTGAGGAGACTCAGGTCTTTTGGTGTACAAGGGGCACTGCTGAAGTCATTCTATGACACGGTGGTGGCATCAGCCATCACTTTTGGAGTGGTCTGCTGGGGCAGTGGCATTACTGCAGCCGATAGGAAGAGACTGAACAAACTGATTAAGAAAGCTAGCTCTGTCCTGGGGCAACGCCTTGATCCGATGGAGGAGATAGGAGAGAGAAGGACGGTGGCTAAACTGTCATCTCTGCTGGAGTCCGAGTTCCACCCTATGCAGGACATACTGGATGCACTGAGGAGCTCATTTAGCAGCAGACTACATCATCCCAGGTGCACAACCGAGAGGTTTCGTAGGTCCTTCCTACCAACGGCTGTCAGACTGTACAACCTAAGCAGGGCTGCTCGCAGAGATAGCAAAAAGACGTAACAAACTAATAGTTTTTTTTTTTTTTTTTTTTTTTTTTGAATGCAAAAGATGCAATAGACTTACACAATGGTCCTCTCCGGCATACAACTAGGAACATACCGGTCGCTATGGAGGGTGAGAATATGTATGGGCACATAATCATACCATGTAGGATAACTAAATAGACGGTTATGCTTTTTTCATCCCACCTAGCAACAATGCTCTGCACTGTGTGTGTTTATATATTTACATATTTATTCCATCTAGCTACAATGCTCTGCACTGGGTGTGTTTATATTTATATATCTATATATTTATTCCATCTAGCTACAATGCTCCGCACTGTGTTTTTATATATCTACATATTATTCCATCTAGCTACATTGCTCCGCACTGTGTGTGTTTATATACTTGCATATTTATTCCACCTAGCTGCAATGCTCCGCACTGTGTTTTTATATATCTACATATTATTCCATCTAGCTACATTGCTCCGTACTGTGGGTGTTTATATATTTACATATTTATTCCATCTAGCTACAATGCTCTGCACTGTGTGTTCATATATTCATATATTTATTCCATCCAGCTACAATGCTCTGCACTGTGTGTCTGTGTGTGTGTGTGTGTATATATATATTTTATAGTAATATGTACATATGTATATTAGCTGCTCTTGCTTGCTTGTTTTTTCTTGCCTTCTGATTGTTGCTCTGAGTGTTGCTATCCCTGTGCTGTTGCAATCCTGGAATTTCCCTGTTGTGGGACTAATAAAGGCTTATCTTATCTTATCTTATCTTATCTTATCTCTTTAGTTTCACATGTTCTGTCTTGCTCAAATGTGTCTCTTGCATAAATATAATTTCAGCTTTTTCCTTCTTGAATTTTCTTATTATTCTTTCCCTTTTAACAGGTGAGTTCAGACCATTCACGTTTAATGTCATTATCTTAAGATTTTTACCCATATTCATGTTTTTCCATTTTTTTAACTTGTGCTCCTAGCCCCTTTAACAACAAAAATAACACATATTTATATAAAAACACATTAAAAAATCTCGACCTCCGTACTTTGGGCCTTTCTTCTGCCCACTGGTCCCTGTTGGTGGGTGGGGGGTTTGTCTTCACAGAGTGAAGGGCCCTCCCTAGACTTCTAATTACTATCAAAGTAATAGTCATAAGTCTAGAAATGTCCAACAAATATCACTTAAACCTCTCCTAGCCGTCTGTTTCTCTTTTACCTTGTCTTCTTGGCCTTCATTTCTTCTGTGCCTTTCTTAATCTTTGTTATGATCTAGGCTTTCAGTTGAAAGCCTTGTAGCTTGTCCTGGGCCCGCTGCTCTACGTCTCTCCCCCTTCTTCCGCCGTTCACTCGCCTCCACTCCGTCTGTCGTGGTGCGTTCAGGGCCGCCGCTGCTCCAGCCGTCTCCTTCGGCACGCTCACCTCAAGGCCCCGCTCCATCATATCCCGCGCTGCCTCTTCGGCCGTGTTGTAGGTTCTTGTGCCTTCCTCCCAATGAATCCTCATTTTCGTTAGCGGTGTTTGGAATCTAATTTTTTTCTCGGGTTTTATGCATGTTTAATTCGTACCCCGATAACTCTCCATATTCTGAAAAAACTGAGATTAGTTCTGGAAAAGAGGTGTCCGGCTGCCCCAGGTATATTAAAATGTCATCAGCAAAGAGTGCTATTTTATGTTCCTTCTGACCAAGTGTAATACCTTGAATTTTTTGATTCTGTCTTATCCATTGGCTCAGAGGTTCTATGAAGATTGCAAAGAGCAGTGGAGACAAGGGGCAGCCCTGACGACATCCTCTTTTACCGTTAATCCTTATTTTAGCTGTTGGTTTTTTATATAATGCCTGGATAGTTCTAATGAAGTTATTATGAAAATTGAAACTGGATAAGATTCTATATAGGAAAGACCAGTCAACCGAATCGAATGCTTTTTAAGCATCTAATCCCAATATGGCTGCATTTAAAAGGAACTCTGATTATATTGGCATGTAATCTCTATATGCTTTATTTTGATGTTAGTAACATAACTATAATTTAATTTTTTTGAAAATAATTCCCAGTTTTATATATTTTTAAGAAACTTTATTACGATTTTTGTTTATGTTGCAATGCATTCTGGGTAGTGACGTAGAATGGTTGCAGCTGTTTTTTCTGTCTTATACAAGCCAAGAAGCGAAGCTCCTAACTACTGCCATTTGTCAGTGAAAATGCCACATTGTGCGGCTTTTGGATGTAATTTCCAATCAAAGGGAAATAAAGAGAGCGGGGTGAGCCTCCATAGCTTTCCTAAAGAGGGAAAGTGGAGGAAAAAGTGAGGCGGCAGTGGCTCAGCAGGTAGTCTAATAACCCCATGGTTGGCGGTTCGCATCACGCTCTCCCCAGATATCCTGCCGTTGTGTCCCTGGGCAAGACACTTCACCCGCATTGCCTCCAGTGCCCATAACACTGGGTATGAATGTGTAAAAATGTTTAAATGCTCGGTGGTGGCCGGAGAGGCTGTTGGCGCGGATTGGCAGCCACATTTCCCTCACTCTGTCTGTGATCACGCGCTGTAACGCATGCCTGATAAAGCTGACATATGTATTAATCACGCTGTGATAATAGCACAATATCGCTCAAAGCGCGCGCATGAGACATGTCTGTGATCGCACGCTTGTGTTGACCGTTCCTACCTTTCGTCTCCTAACTGTGGTTTTGGGACGCAGGGGAGATGCATCTTCCTCCGCGGCCAATTCCCAAGTAAACATCACTCTTGTGGTACAC
This sequence comes from Pholidichthys leucotaenia, assembly GCA_020510985.1. Classification (NCBI taxonomy): domain Eukaryota; kingdom Metazoa; phylum Chordata; class Actinopteri; order Cichliformes; family Pholidichthyidae; genus Pholidichthys; species Pholidichthys leucotaenia. Next base: position 205,097,557 of record CM035837.1, on the reverse strand, counting down.
AGAAGCACAGGCCGTTTTGCTGAAGCGTTGGGGCTTTATTTATATACCGCACTGTTGTCAGCAACAAATTCTACCTGCTCTGGTCGCCTTGCTCTTTCTACTTATCCCCACCAAATCACACACCGTTCGCCACACACACCGGGGAGGGGGGGGGGCGCCTCGGCTGTGCAAATGCTGCCACTCAAGTCCACGCACCGAGCTGCCCCATCCAAACACACGCACCAGACACATCCCACAACACTTGATACAGCTGACATATGTATTAATCACGCTGTGATATCGCTCAAAGCGCGCGCTTGGCTTGACATGTCGAAGATCTGGCTGGCAACAGTCAGAAAAAAAAAAAAAAAAAGCGGAGCGCTGCTTATGGACGTTCAACCCGCATTCTGAGAAAGCAACAGAGAAATTGCTTTATGTTGCTCAGAGTCCATGTTTATCAGTTCAGTGCCCATCATGCTTGTAGACAATTTTTTGTGTTTGAGCATTCTATTGTAAGTAAATCAACAATATATAAGTTTCACTCCGCTCCGCGAGTGTCTCTCCGCTCCGCGAGTGTCTCTCCACTACGCGAGTGTCTCAAGCGTGCGCTCGAGGAAGCATTATTTTAAGGTGAAATAAAACGGCCTGTGCTTCTGTGTACCACTCGGGAGGAAGATAGTGGAGGAAGATGGATCTCCCCTGCGTCCCAAAACCACAGTTAGGAGACGAAAGGTAGGAACGGTCAACACAAGCGTGCGATCACAGACATGTCTCATGCGCGCGCTTTGAGCGATATTGTGCTATTATCACAGCGTGATTAATACATATGTCAGCTTTATCAGGCATGCGTTACAGCGCGTGATCACAGACAGAGTGAGGGAAATGTGGCTGCCAATCCGCGCCAACAGCCTCTCCGGCCACCACCGAGCATTTAAACATTTTTACACATTCATACCCAGTGTTATGGGCACTGGAGGCAATGTGGGTGAAGTGTCTTGCCCAGGGACACAACGGCAGGATATCTGGGGAGAGCGTGATGCAAACCGCCAACCATCGGGTTATTAGACGACCTGCTCTACCTGCTGAGCCGCTGCCGCCCCACTTTTTCCTCCACTTTCCCTCTTTAGGAAAGCTATGGAGGCTTACCCCGCTCTCTTTATTTCCCTTTGATTGGAAATTACATCCAAAAGCCGCGCAATGTGGCATTTTCACTGACAAATGGCAGTAGTTAGGAGCTTCGCTTCTTGGCTTGTATAAGACAGAAAAAACAGCTGCAACCATTCTACGTCACTACCCAGAATGCATTGCGATGTAAACAAAAATGGTGATTTACATCGTAATAAAGTTTTTTAAAAATATATAAAACTGGGAATTATTTTCAAAAAAAAAATTATATTATAGTTATGTTACTAACATCAAAATAAAGCATATAGAGCTAACATGCCAATATAATCAGAGTTCCTTTTAAATTATATTTTTTTATATGATGAATTATGTGTAAAGTGCGTCTAATGTTATCTTGTGTCTGTCTTTGTCTTATAAAACTTGTTTGGTCTAAATGAATTAAAGTAGAACTGAACTCACCTTTTTGGCAAAAAAGTAGAATAGCAGATTAATTCCTTATTACCTATTGTATTTTTCAACACATAAAAGAAATTTTTAGGCCGTGCGATGGCCAAGCTATAAGCCGATAAACTTTTGCCTCTGGCTGGCAGTGCCAAACAAACCGGAAGTAGTGCAGACGACGCTGCGTGACGTCACGAGTGTGACCCTTATAAAAACAACAATGGCAGATGATAGCAGTTCCAGCAGTCAAGAACACCAGAGTTTTCAGAGTGAAGAGGCATTCAGGATCGGTGACAAGACAGAGGAGGATGCAGGAGTGTCAAGTGAACAGGAAGAGAGCGAGGGAGGCATCGAACCGTACAGATTAGAGCCAGAATTTTCGGGGGATTCCAGCTACGACTCAGACCGCAGCAGTGATGGGGAGGAGAGTCGCTTATTGAATACAGAATGGTGAGTCTTTACTTTGGCATGTTTGGGGTGTCAGGATAAGGAAAATTAACAATAAAAAAGAAAGGGAAAAAAAAACATCAGCATTTTTCCAACTTATTACAGTGATCCCTCACTTATTGCGTTTAATGCGGTCTTCCTTCGCTGGGTATAGGCACTCGGCAGGGAGCGAAGCTGGGTAAAACGTCTCCGCCAATCAGCTTGCGAGATAAAACGTCTCGGCCAATCAGCTTGCGAGGTAAAACGTCTCGGCCAATCAGCTTGCGAGATTCCCAAGCGGGCTGGGGAGCCGGGGAGAGCGGGCTCTCCGTGTTGATACCTGATGTTCTAATGTAGTCTCCCTGCCTTCTCATTAGAACATCAGGTATCAACACGGAGAGCCCGCACAGCTCAAAATCTACCTCTCTGACCACCGCTCTACTCCTCTCCGCCCACCTCTTCACCGCTCGGGAATCTCGCAAGCTGATTGGCCGAGACGTTTCACCTCGCAAGTTGATTGGCCGAGACGTTTTACCCAGCTTCTCTCCCTGCAGAGCGCCTTCTTTATCGCTCGTGTTGCTTAGTGGCACTTTTCGCTGTTCTCTTGTGCCTTTTGGTGCAAAATAGTGCTTGTGATGCTCTTGGGGGGGGGGGGGGGTGACGCTACTTCGCGGTTTTTCACTTTTCGCGGTCGGTTCTGGTCCCCATTAAACGCGATAAGTGATGGATCACTGTATATCTAGAAACGCATCGCTTCCCGGTCGCTTTTCCTCCCCCTTTCTTTTCTTTCGTCGCCATGACAGCTTTCCTTGGCCACTGAACAGATCTTCCCAGGTGTTGGAAGTGTTTTGTAGTCGACTATCACAACAAAATGCACCAAAAACAACCAGTGTCGACGTGCTCGCAATGGTAAACATGAGGACTGGGTCACACTCGTGACGTCACGCGGAACTCCGGCTGCGCTTCGGCGGATTTGTCTGATTTTTCAGGGCGGGAAATTCTAAATCGCGATTTTCTCCAAGATTCCGGGATTTGTGGAGGGGGTGCCAATGATAAATTATCTTTATAATTGCATGTACTATCACCCAGTGCCGTTCAATGCCGTTCAGTTCAGTTCTACTTTAAGTCTGTCAGTATATTTTCTAACCTTTTGGCAAGGATAGCGGTAAAAAGTTTATAGTCCTGATTTAACACACTGATTGGTCTGTAGTTGGAGCAGTCTAGTTTATCCTTTTCAGGTTTAGGTATGACTGTAATGACCCCTTCTCTCCAGGAGGGGGGGGATTTCCCCTGTGTGGAGGACATAGTTAAATGTTTTCAGGAGGAGATGAGATAGTTGTGTTTAAAGGTTTTGTACCACTCTGCTGTATAGCCATCTGCTCCTGGGGATTTGTTAGCTTTAAGTTTCATAATTGCTTTTTCTAATTCTTTAGGTTGTATTTCTGACAGGAGTGTTTTATTTTGTGACTCAATAAGTTGGGGAAGATTTAATGTATTTAGGAAGGCTTCGGATGCGTTTTTGTGTTTTTTGAGGGAGTATAAGTTCTTGTAGTAATTCTCGAAGCTTTTAAGAATTTCCTGAATTCTAAATTTTATTTCCTTTGATACTGGGTCTCTGATTTTGTAGATTGCTCTCTCCGTTTGTTGTTTCCTCAATTTATAGGCTAGTAATTTTGCTGATTTGCTACCTGTTTCATAGTATTTTTGTTTCAGAAATGTAAGTTTCTTCTGGATTTCTGTTGTGTAGATCTCGTTTATTTGTTTTTTAATTTCCTTAATTTTGAGCGAGTCATTAGAATGAGTGTTGTCTTTGTACTCTTTTTCTAGTTTCTTAAGTTCTGACTCTAATGTGATTAGTTTTTCTTGTCTCAGTTTCTTTTGGATTGCCAGTTTTGCGATAATCTTTCCCCTTATTACAGCTTTGCATGCGTCCCACAGTGTTAAAGGGGATACTTCTCCATTATCATTTTCTTCCAAATATCTCGAGAATATCTGATTCCAATTCATCTTTCAGTGGTCCTTTCAGCACATTTGAATTTAACCTCCAAGAAAATGTATTATTTGTGTATTTTTGGATATTCAAGTCCATGTAGATCGGACTGTGGTCAGAGAGATCCATCAGTCCTATTTTACATGTTTTTACTCTTCCAGTGTCTCTATTAAACATAAAAAATAGTCAATCCTTGAGTATGATGAATGTGGTGCTGAGTAAAATGTATAATCTTTTACACTGGGGTTGAATTCCCTCCACATGTCACAGATTCCCATTTCTTTTAGTAGCATCCGAGTTTTTCTACTTTGAGTGTTATTTTGATGTGGAGAATTACCTGATGCATCCCAGTATGGATTCAGTCTTAGATTGAAGTCTCCACCACATATCACTAAACCTTGGGCTTTAGTTATCATTAGGTCAAATACATTTTTATAAAATTTCCAGTTAGCCCCCGGAGGTGCATATACATTCAGCAGGGTGATATCTTCTCCCTCTAGCCGACCAAGTACCATGCTAAATCTCCCTTCTTTATCTTTGTGTTCTGAATTTTTTTCAAACATAATTTTGGTTGAGCTCAATGTCGCTACCCCCCTCCTCCTCCCTGACTTATATGAAGATGAAGAGATCAGTTTAAACCCTTGTCTATTAAGTTTAGTGTGCTCCAAGTCTGTTAGGTGGGTTTCCTGTAAAAATATTATTCCTGCTTTGTCTTTTTTCATTTTGCCAAGAATCTTGGATCTTTTAACTGGATTCAGGATCCCTTTTACATTATATGAGATTATTTTGGTTACACCCTGTTTCTCCATTGTGTTGTCTTATTTAGTATAACAGTGTAGTGGCCCCCTTTTATACTACTCAGAAACTGAAAGAACATTAAGAACATAAAACACATTAAGAACATAGTATATAAAACGTTAAAACAAAAAACTGTCAAAAGATATTCCTGAGCTGAGGTCTTTTTAGTGACCTTAGAAGAGCTTTGATGGTGCGTTGGCTCTGAGGGAAATTCCTCAAACTCTGTAATGTGTTGAGGGCCCTCTCTTACCGCTGTAAGTTGTCCCATGTTTTTAACGTGAATTTCAGATCCCAATCTGAACTTGTAATGATTTTTTTTTTTTTATGCTTATACCCTATGAAATTGTGCGCAACCTCCCACCACCATCACAGCAAACAATCACGTTAATACAGTATTTGTTAGTGTGGAGAGTTCATGTGGTTCATTGTCACATTTCTATTTTAAGTTTTTTTTTAAAGACTTATTTGTTTCTAATATTATGACTGTTCCATGAAATGTTTTAACACTTCATACTTGCTGATTCTGCATTTCCTTTAATGTTTGTTACCTTGTAGGAGGAGGGTTTGATGCGCAGATTGATTAAAAATATCGTTATTCCCTCCTGAAAGCATTCAGTTTTTCCTTATAGCCCTGGCGCTGGGTTTCCCGCTGCTGGCCCGTGGATTTTGAGGGTCTCTGTGTGCACCACGTTTGAGCCTTGATTCTTTCGATCGGGTCTACTGCGGGTTTATACACTGTTACCGGGAGCCCTCTTCTCGCCATATCCCTGGTTGCTTCTTCCGCCGAGTTGTAGAGACACGTCTCTTCCCCGTAAAAAACCCGCAGCTTCGCTGGAAATGGAGTTTGAAAGCGCAGTTTCTTCTCTCTTAGTACCTTTTCAACGTCGTTGTATTCCCGACGCTTTTTAAGGACCTCCGGGGCGTAGTCGTGCTCCACAAAAACTTTTCTTTCTTGGTGCATAAATCCTTTTTATGCCAAGCCAGTCTCAAAACCTCTTTTGTTCTGAAGTTGGAAAACTTCACCACCACCGATCGTGGGGGCGCTTCCGCTGACGGCCTTGGGGCTAATGAACGGTGCGCCCTTTCTGTCTTCAAGTCGGTGGATTGGGGAATTTTCAACTTGTCTCTCAGTATGGATTCCACACATGCAGCCATTGTGGTGAAACCGTCCTCGACTCCTTCTTTCAGACCATGAATTCTTATGTTGTCCCTTCTTAGTCTTCCTTCTTAGTCGGTTAGCTTAGCCTCCAGTCTTGTCTGTCGTTTGAGTAATTCCAGCACGGTTTCTTCTAGCCCTTTCATTCTTTCCTCTGCTTCCATGATTCGGTCCTCAGCCTGGTCCACTCTGTTGTTTGTCCTTTTTATTTCGTCTTTAATTTCACAAAATTTGGCCCAGCACTCTCGGCGAAATTCTCTTAATTCTTGAATTATCATTTTTAAGCTAACCGTGTTGCTAGCCTCATTCAGCTCCTCTGTTTCTGAGTGGATGTTGTCCTCCAGGTCAGATTCTCCGGCCGATGCGCGTCTTGGCCTGGCAAATGTCGATCTCTTCTGTTTTCCTTTAGGCATAATGACTTTGTCTTTTGATTTTCACTCTTCCAAAAATCCGTTAAATCTGATTTTCAAGGTATTTTCACGGATGGGGTCTTGGAGCTTCAGCGTTAAGCTGCTATCACCATAGTGTCCAGACCGGAAGTCCCCAAACTGAGATATTTTAAACCATGGAAACACTCCTCACTCTGTGACAGCTGTGTGTATGCAAATGTCTCTGCTGCAGCTACCAGGGTTCACCTGCAGAGATCCACCTGTCCTCTGCCTCACAGCACATATTGCACTGGAGCCCGGGATCAATTAATTCAAAAGTGCATTTTGCTAATCAAAATTCCTCCCACAAGAGATGGATCTGTGCGTGTTGCCTCGTGAGTCAACTGTACAGTCTCTGGTAAATTTCATTATATTACATTTACAGAAATGAGATCCAGTTTACAGTGGTACTGGCTGTGGTCCAGTGAATGAGGAAGGTTATCTCAGGGAAATTAGTTATTATTCATAGAGTTTTCACTGTGCTCAATAAGCCGAATTATGGAAATAAATCACGTAATACTAGTCATGTTTTTCACAGATTAATTCATAGGCAAAGCATTTTAACTAAAGTGGAAAGATTATTTTAACACATTCTGTGAGTTTCAATTGTTTTGTAGTTTTAATAGACCCACCTGACAGAGCCAAACAGAATTATGCGGACAGCCACAACTTCTCACAGCAGGTGAAAACTGTGGCTTGGCCCAAACATTTGCATGTCACATTTGTTTTTATTAGTGGTGTTGGATGATTAAAATTTTTGATCACGATTAAACTTTTGGAATGTTGAGTTAATCACAATAAATAACGTGCTAATCCCGTGTTTTTCCATACAGATACAGTGTACCTTAAGTTGGTCATTTTTCAAGTTTCATACTGTTATAAACTTGGGTGTGGACAAATATGCTTTTTTTCTTCACCTGGAGGTTTATTAATGCTCTCAACATATCCAAAATGATAAAAACTATGCAGGATATTCTCAACTGCACGTGCAAACAATGCAGCTCAGGAATGTCACTGCAACACAACTCAGCATCCAACCAGCCAGAAGCCATAAATGGAGCTTGCCCTTTCTCCCATAGCAAACATCCAGCGCTTTTTAAGCAGCTCAACACAAAGCCGTGGACTCGTGTGTCACAATTTCCCTTTCAGCAGAAAAAAATGTAAACATAAACAGACAACTATCTCGCCTGTGACGTCCCCACCGCAGCAAAACAGTGCGTGGGAGTGAGTGGACATTACAAACACAGCTGGGAATCTTAGACTGGTACTCACCTGCCGACAGGTGGACCCAAAACTATGAGGATGAAACAGGTGCAGTTTCTGTGTCAGTGAGCCACAAAGCACGGAGCTGTTACACGGAGCTGCTAGCCGGCTAGCCTGCTTCAAAAGAAGAAGAACCAACATCCTGGCAAAGTGTTGGAGGAGGCTGTGACAACTGTCCAGGTGAGAGCTCCGACGGCTAACGGCGCAAAGTTAAACATGATAGCGTTTTGGGAATTTCCACGGCTGTGATCCAGCTTGTTTGACTGGGCAATGTCTGCACGGCGCACACTCTGGCTGCGTCTCAATTCAGGTTCTGCGTCCTCCAAGTGCGCATGTCTAGTCCAGATACGTCACTGTGCTGTGCCCAAGGCTGTCTAAAAATGCATTTCACTTTCATATATTTATTACACACAAAGTAAAACATTTTAAACCTGATTTAATATTGATGATAATGATTATAGTGTTTTTAATTAAATGACAAGTCCTGATTTTCTAATTTACTGAGCTGGTGCAGCTGAGCTGCAGCTGGACTCTGCTGCTGCTGAACGTCACTGAGGCTCATCGTCCTGCGGTCCAGGACTGTGGTCTGCTGCACGTCAGCGCTGATGCAAGGCACGACATCCAATTATCTAGCTACATAATGTTAACAAATGAGAACAGTAAACTTTCATAGTTCCACTGCTCGTGTTGTTGTGTATGACAATGCGTGTGTATGTGAAGCCGCGCCCACCCTCAGGGTGACGTCAGGCGGGCACCGCCCACTGTGACCCAAGTTCGCTATAATAAAGGAGAGTTCTATGCTGCATGAAGACTGTTCCGACTCCATCATTTATAGACATAACACGTGTAATTAAGAATATATTTTAGAACTGAGATACATATTTAAAATAATTTATTTTGTGGTTTTAATTTACCTTAAGTTACATTTTATCAGGTCATGGTTCTCGCTGTCTGGTGAAGATTCTCCAGTAAAAGGTAAAGAAAATGCAATAATAAAGATAAAAAGTAAAGTTCTATCTCTGTCAAAAATGTCCGAAAAGAAACGCTCAACTGACCATGGTTGCTAGGCAACCGGGTAGTGCGCGGCCACGCAAACATACGTCCTCCAAAGACTAGACTGTTTCATTTAACAGTCATAGATCAGTTAGGTTAATTGGCATCAACTGGGGATTCTAAATTGTCCTTAGGTCTGACTGTGAGAGTGAATGGTTGTCTGTCTCTCTGTGTTGGCCCTGCGATGGACTGGCGGTCTGTCCAGGGTGGACCCTGCCTTTCGCCCAAAGATGCTGGGATAGGCTCCAGCGCTCCCGTGACCCGAAAAGGATTAAGCAGTAGAAAATGGATGGAGATTAGCCTGCAGATGCAGCCTACCGACCTTGGAGTGCTCTGGCCTCCAGGGCCGCGGTCTGAGACTGCAACATCTGAACTGAGACACAGCCAGTGTCTGTATGGCCAGAGTGGCTTCCGTAGTTCCGTACAGAGTGCAGCTAGGGCCAAAGAAGTGATGTTTGCACTTTCTGCCATTAATTGCTGTTAACTGCAATCACAAAATTTGTTGCCGTTAACGGGGGTGAAGCATTAATGGGCAATTAACACGATAACGCCAACACCACTAGTTTTTATATATCCCACTGTGTGCATGAAAATCAACGTACGCCATGTTTTTGTGCATGCGCACCATTTATGCATGAGGCCCCTGGTCTCTTAATGATCTTTTAAAGATCTTTATAGATCCCCATGAAAGTTGCCAAAGCAACTCACAAACATTTACACAGAAACAACTTTTTTGAGGCTTTAGGAGATAGTTGAGAGATCAGACCAATTTCTGATCTCTCAGTGGTCACCCAACAATCTCCATTTGTGTAAGCGGGCCCGAAGCTATCAGGCTGCTGACAATGAACCCATGTAGTTACCAGGGTAATCAGAATTTAAAATTGTAGTCCCATTTACACATAACACTAAAATACCTTTTCTTTGATCAGATAACAACTTGAAACATAAAGGCAGAGAAGAGTTTGCCAGACTTATCTGAAGAAGCCAAAATCCATCTGGGAGAATGTCCAGTGGGCAGATGAAGATGAAAATAGCTTTTCCACATATTGTACTGTTTACTGAAAATGAGACGAGGCCTTCACCGAGAAGGAAAGGGTCCTCAAAGTCAAACACCGTGGAGGTTCACTGATGTTTTGGGGCTGCTTTGTTGCTTCAGGCACTTCCCCATTATCATTTATCTGGATTCTAATATTGCCCATAATGTAAAAAAATACATGTCTTATAGTAGTAAAGGTACGGTCACAAATACTGTTACAAACAGCTGCAAACATCATCTGAACGATTTTTGGACCACTTCGTATGACCTTCTTAAGGCAGTCAAAAGAGAATCCAGTGTTCAGAGGTTCAAAGATTTTTATTTGTCAATGTTTCTATACGTACAGGACATACAGGTGAATTGAAAAGCTGTTTCTCTCTCTCTTAGTGGTGTGCGCAATATATAAGACAAGAAGGAAGAAGGATGAAAAACAACAACAGCAGTCTATGTACAGTAATGCTACCTGGAGTGCAAATAATGAAAACACAGTAATCCTATGTACAGTAATACCGTAATACCCATAACTGCAAGTTCAGTGCAGTAGTGTAGGTGCAGACAGTGACAGATTGGTCTGCACATGATCAGTAGTGCAGTAACAGACAGCAGCAGGTATGGCATTTGTGCAAATGGTTGCAGTAAGGTACAAGACATACAGCAGCAGATGTGGTACTGTTGGTGTGCCAAGTCTTTCTGATTCCTTCAGTTTTCGTCAGTCTGCCCCAGGGCAACTGTGGCTATAGTAGTAGCTTACCACTGTCAATATCTGTCAGGAGTGAATGCATAATGGACTCACTGTAAGCGCTTTGAGATGTCACTTGACATGTAAAGCACCATAGAAATCTAATCCATTATTATTATTATTGTTATTATTATTCTGTGCAAACAGCTGAGGTAGAGTTGTTGTGTAGGTGAGTGTGTTACAGTCCAGGGGCAGGGGAAAGTGGGCACAGTTCAGGGTCCTGATGGCCTGGTGAACAAAGCTATTTAGCAGTCTTGTGGAGCGGGTCCGGAGGCTTCAGTACCTTCTCCCTGAGCGCAGAGGACTGAAGAGGGAGTTTGAGGGGTGGGAGGTGTCACCTGCAATGTTGATGGCTCTGTGGGTGAGGCGGGTGACAGATGTCTGAGAGGGAGGGCAGAGAGGCACCAATGATCTTAGTGGCTACGTTCACTGTGTGTTGTAGAGTCTTCCAGCAGGAGGCGGTGCAGCTTCCGTACCACACCGTGATGCAGCTGGTGAGAATGCCCTCAATGGTACCCTGGTAGAATGAGCACATGATGGGGGGCCCACCACCATCGTGTCATCCACAAACTTGATGATGTGGTTGGTGTTGTAGGCTGGTACACAGTCATGGGTCAGCAGGGTGAAGAGCAGTGGGCTGAGCACGCACCTTTGTGGGGCCCCTGTGCTCAGTGTGATGGTCTTGGAGGTGTTGCTGCTGATCCGCACGTTCTGTGGCCTCCCTGTGAGAAAGTCCAGCACCCAGTTACAGAGAGAGGTTTTGAGTCCCAAGTGTCTGAGTTTTTGTATCAGGTGCTGGGGGATGATTGTGTTGAATGTTTAACTGAAGTCCAACAACAGCATTCGCACATAGGAGTTCTTTGAGTCCAGGTGGGTGAGAGCTGGGTGGGGAACAGCAGAGATGGAATCTTCTGTGGATCTGTTTTCACTGTGATAGAGGTCAGTGCTACTGGCCGGTAATCGTTGTAGCTGGATGGGATGGGCTTCTTTGGGACTGGTATAATAGTAGCAGTTTTGAAACACGTGGGTACAACAGCCTGACTCAGGGAGATGTTGAAGATGTAGGCCAGGACATTCTTGAGCTCCTCTGCACAGTCCTTCAGAATGCAACCTGGTATGTTGTTTGGTTCAGCTGCTTTTCATGGGTTGATCCTGGAGTGGTCTTCTGTGCTGATGTGCTGTTTTGCACTTCAAAACAGCCAAAGAAGTCATTTTGGTTGTTAAACAAAGTGTTGTCACTCGCACAGGTCTGAGGTGGAGGTTTGTAGTTGGTGAGGGTCTGTATGCCACACCAGAGAGAACGTGCATCTCTGGTGTTGCTGAAGTGTCTGGATATCTTCTTACTGTACTGTCGTTTTGACTCCTTGATACCACGGGACAGGTTGGCCCTAGCTGTTGTTAGTCCTGCGGTATCACCAGCCCTGAAGGCTTTATCCTGAGCCCTCAGGAGCTTGTGAACCTCTGCTGTCATCCATGGCTTCTGGTTAGCATGAACAGTGACGGTTTTGCAGTGAGTGACATCAATGCATTTAGCTATGTGTGCTACAACAACCTCAGTGTACTCCTCTAAGTTAGTGTGTTCATTGTGAGTTGCTGCGTGCTTGAAAATGTCCCAGTCTGTAGTGCTGAAGCAGTCTTTCAAAGCATCAGAAGCCCCCTCTGGCCACAGACGTACTTGCTTTTTTCTTGGTCTGATGGCTTTCCCTCTGGGTCTGAATGCAGGCCTTAGCAAGATGGTGATGTGATCAGAGAGACCCAGGTGGGGGAGGCCTTATATGCCCTCTTGTGGGTCATGTACACCAAGTCCAGCAAGTTGTTGCTTCTTTTTGGAAAGTCCACATGTTGGTGTAGTTTTAGTAGGAGGGCCTTTAAATCTGCATGGTTTAAGTCTCCTGCTGTGATGAAGAATACATCTGGATGCGCTGTTTGTGTCTCACTTATGGCCTGGTAGAGTTCATTTAAGGCGCTTTTCCACTAGGGTCAGTACGGTACGGTTTGGCACGGTTTGTCCGCTTTATCCGCTTTTCCATTAGGCACTGCAACTCCTTACAGTTCTGTTTTATTGGAACTGTCCCTGTTTTTTTGGCACTACACCAGAGCAGGTCCGAAGCGTACCGGCACTGTTACGTCAACCCACTGCTGGCCACTGATTGGTCCGGGCGTAGTGTCATGAGAGTGGGCGTTACACTGACGTTCCAGAATCACTGGCTGTCCGCCATTTGCAATTTTTCGTCCGTGAGCCCACGGACAAGTGATATTATAATCAACAACGATAGAATGGCTTAACAGAAACCAGCAGAAATCAACACAGCGGTCCAGCAGAGTTTTCTGTGCGTTTTGGCTGGTGAGAGAATGCAGAGGGAAGCAGACTGAGCTTGCAGTGGGGAGCACAAGCAAACGCACTAGAAAATACACGGAGACGCACCGGGAATTAGACCCAGCCACCCGAATTGAATGTACAGTCGCGACGCACCCAACTTCAGCAGTTGAAGCCGTGATATTGTGATAAGAGGATGGTGAATGATGTGATATTCATGTTTTACATTATATTTCCCAGCAGTGGAAAGTTCACTGTGGACAGACAAAAACTTAATCGTCACATATTAATTATATTAAAGGTAAAATATGCAAATCAATCGCAATACTACACAGAGTGAAATATTTGCTGAATCAACCCACATTATATACTTTGTATCATTCATTAATACTCCCATATATGACATATTGTACTGAAGTATGGGGAAATACATATAAAACAAACATATATCCAGTCTTTATGCTTCAGAAGAGAGCTATTAGAATAATAAACAAAGCTGCTTACAGGGAACCAACAAAACCACTTTTTCTTAAATTAAAAGCTCTCAAGTTGAAAGATCTGGTTGACTTTAAAACTGCAGTAATAATGTTTAAAGTGAAGAATCTATCACTGCCCGCAAATATCCAAAAGTTGTTCCAAATAAGGGAGAAACAATATCATTTCAGAGGAACATGTATATTTCAAAAACCTTCAGTGAGAACTACCACCAAGCAACACTGTGTTTCAGTGCAAGGAGTCAGATTATGGAACGCTTTTGGACCTGAATTAAAATCATGTACAACGCTTGGACAATTTAAACAAAAACTAAAGGAAGAAATACTCCAAACATATATACAAGATGACACATAAAATCACATAAGGATTGTCATATCCAGTCTGTGTTGTGTTGTTGCTTAGTTTTTGTCACGTTTTGTCTTGGCTTTGTTCTGGTTTGTAATCACTCATTTTATTTTCTTTCTGAATTCTTAGATGGAACATGGGTGGGCAATATAAGCTGCGGCTTCAGCCATCACCCATTTCAGATAAGTTATGTTGAATTGTATAATCCGAGGAGTTGCTGTTTAATTTGGCCTTATTGGATTTTTTTCCCCTTTGTTCTATTATTCTGTTCTTTTCTTTTAATCTAACCTATCCAAAATAAAGATTCATTCATTCATTTATTTCTCAAATATGTTTTAAACTTGCTTTAATTATCCAGTTTGAATTTTGCACATTCCAAATAATCTGTAATTTGCTGCTGAATGTAATAAACAATTTAGTGATTTATGTGTTTGCATCATGATGTGTACACAGATAATACACACATTTTAGTACCTAATATTGATAACTTGCCAACATGACAATGTTGTACGGCGGACTTAAAAGCAAAGTAGCATTAGCAATCATTAGCTTACCTTGATATGTGATGTAGTTTGTATCCTCATGTCTTCTCCTTTATACTGCTCTATGGATTCCTAAACGCTCCAGTACTTTTCCAGAGTGTGTAGTTTCGCAGCCTCTGCTTTCTGTTCTCCTTTTTTGCATTTATTCAGGCAAAAAAAGACAGAAGGCAGACGTCGCGTAACCTGTCAGCTTGTGTTTTGCGTAACGTTACACTTGTTTTACGCCAGTTACTCTGGTTTTATGTAACGGGAGGGAGAGGGTTGCGCCGCCTCCCTGTAACTATATTCCCACCCACTTCAAACGGGACCTAGTGCAGTGGAAAAACAAAGCCGGCCGAACTGTACCGTCCTGTCCCTTACCGAACCGTACCGTACTGACCCTAGTGGAAAAGTGCCTTTAGTGCCTTACTCCTCTCGCCGGTGGAGGTGGGCGGAACATACACGCCGACTAGCAGGATTCCCTTGGTAAGTAGAAAAGTCGGCACTTGATGATCATAAACTCCACCAACGGAGAACAGTTTGTGCACAACAGCCACATCTCAGCACCAAGCATCACTGATGTAAACACACACACCTCCCCTGCGGGTTTTCCCTCCTTCCATGATTACCCGATCCGCACGATAGCATGTTAGCCCTGCTAACTGAATGGCAGAGTCATTTAGCCATGATTCTGTAAAGATAAAAACACAGCAGTTCCGTGCATCACGTTGTGTAGGTCTCAGGAGCTGTATGTGGTCTATTCTGTTGTCTAGTGAGTGTACATTAGAAAGAAATGAGGAAAGGAATTGTGAGTCTGTGTGGGCTAGCGGCTAGCTTAGCTCGGATCCCTCCACACCTACCTCACTTTCATTACCTCTCGCACCGTTTACAGCGTCTCCATTTGGGATGAGACACAACAGTCGAGTCCGGGGATGTGGAGGTTTGGTGGAGAAGTCCTGGGCCACAGAGTTCCTCTGTAATGCTCTGGTCCAAGACGTAATGTTTAGTCATATTCCTTATCTCTAGAAGGCTGTGGCAATTGTAGCTTGTGCACAACATCATACGTGGACATTAAACACATGAATATACACTTAGGCATAATCTAAACACACTAAACGGCACAAAACAAAGAGAAAGGGGGGAGGCTGCTGCATGTTCATGTGCCGCCTAGTGGTTCGTAGACCATTCATAAGTTTGTGGCCAGGTCAATGGTCTTGTCCAAGATTTCTACAAACACCCCACAAAAACCCCTCAACACAGGGCAGCTGTACAAATGCCACAGGAACAACATCTGAGCTACACAAGATGTTGGCCCCAAGTATGTCTCAAGAACACCTTAAGTTGTTCTTGAGGGCCCTTACAATGGTCGTAGGAAATACCGTACAATCCTTGTTTGTATGGAGATTCATACAGAATGTGTAAGGCCGTAGTGAGGCGCTCATAAGGTGGAAGTACGTCATTCACGCAACATTTGTGTCATCAAAACAGTAATACATTTGCTGCCGTATGTCTCTGCACTTTACTGCAACCATTTGCACAAATGCCATATCCGCTGCTGTCTCATTGCATTACTGATCATGTGCAGTCCTATCTATCACTGTCTGCACCTACACTACTGCATTGAACTTGCATCTACGAGTATTACTGCTCTACTTTTCTGTATATAGGATTGTTGGGTCTCATCGTTTGTCATTTATCTTTATTTGCACTATGGGAGGTCTGGGTCTATCTTTTGTCGCCATTTGCACTACAGGTAGCATTACTGTACATAGACTGCTGTTATTTTTCCAGCCTTATTCCTTTTCTTCTTTTTCCTTTTTTATATTGTGCACACCACTGAAGAGAGAGAGAGAAATGCCATTTCAACTCTCCTGTATGTCCTGTACGTATAGTAGTATTGACAAATAAAATCTTTGAATTGAAAATGTGCCAAAAGCTATAAGATCTTCCTACCAATGACTTGAGAGTGCTGTGAGTTGTACAAAAATTTTCGGAAGATGGCAGTTGGTATGCTGAGTAGGAAGATCCCAAGGCACCCTTACTAAGAACATAAGAACTCTAGGGCCATCGTATGACAGAAAAGCACCTCATTTCTCAAGAATGCCTCAAGTTGCTCTTGCAAACTGAATGGCAGCCGTAAGAAACCATGCCCACCTCCACGAATGTCTGCGAACTCCAGAATTCATAGGAACTGGGAGAATCTCATAAACCCATCGTTCGTAAGAATCTTTGTGACTGCAGCTTAACTCATCTGGAACACCCTCAATACAACCAGGCTTCTTTTTTATCCGCATTGCTTGACATTTCATAGAATGCGTTTTAAGGTACTTAAACTTATTGGAATGAGGATCAAATCGGACATTAGGTGATTTTTGTTGTTGAGCCTCGTGGTTTTAGAAGTTGGCGTAGATGGATGAGATTTTAACACTGGTTACTGCCCATAATTTCCTGTTCCAAACTGAAAGCTTCATTTCTTTAACTATGACATGATGGACATTAATTATTGTAAATATTTCAGTCATTTTCCAACTTTTTATTGCTGAACCTACAGCTTGTGTGAGAGAAGAAGGAGTTTACCACAATATTCAGAGTATTTTGTAAAAAGACACCTATTGATGAATTGAAAAGGTTTGCATGAGACAATCTGTAAAATGACTGTCAGACTGTCTAGTCTGACAATCAAAGAAATCCAAATTTTATGGTATCCAAGACATCCCGTTATTATGTGTGTTTACAGACTAATTACAGGAGCAGATTAAAAAAAAATCTTTAGGGGGTGCGGTTTGACAAATACTATTCCTTTTTTGTTACTTAAATAAAACTGACCAACAGAGATATTAAAAATGGACCTGAAACTGAAATTGTGCACACAAATTTTTAGGCATGTATTCATTTTTGAGGTCAAAAGGTCAAATGTCTCTCCTCTCCAATGACTCTCCTCACTGGAGAGGAGAGTCCAGCCGTTGGTTGAACCTCTGATTCAGGAGGAGCAATGTGGTTTTCCTCCTGGCCGTGGCACATTGGACCAGCTCTTTACCGTATCGAGAATTCTCGAGGGTTCGTGGGAGTTTGCCCAACCAGTTTACATGTGTTTTGTGGACTTGGAGAAGGCATTCGACTGCGTCCCTCGTGGTTTTTTGTGGGGGGTGCTTCGGGAGTATGGGGTATCGGGCTTGTTGTTACGAGCTATTCGGTCTCTGTACAGCTGTTGTGAGGGTTTGGTTCGTATTGCCAACACTCGGTCGGACTCATTCCCAGTGAGAGTTGGACTCTGCCAGGGCTGCCCTTTGTTACCCATCCTGTTCATAATCTTTATGGACAGGATTTCTAGGCGCAGCCAGGGAATGGAGGGTGTTGTGCTTGGTGACCACAGGATCTCATCTCTGCTGTTTGCAGATGATGTTGTCCTGTTGGCTTCATCCAGCAATGACCTACAGGTCTTACTGGGATGGTTTGCCGCTGAGTGTGAAGCGGCTGGGATGAGAATCAGCACCTCCAAGTCTGAGTCCATGGTCCTCAGCCGAAAAAAGGTGGATTGTCTTCTCTGGGTTGGGGACAGGTTCCTGCCCCAAGTGGAGGAGTTTAAGTATCTTGGGGTCTTATTCACGAGTGAGGAGGGATAGGAGCGAGAGATGGACAGACGGATCGGCGCAGCATCTGCAGTGATGCGGACGTTGTACCGGTCTGTCGTTAGTGAAGAGGGAGCTAAGTTCTAAGGCAAAGCTGTTGATTTACCAGTCAGTCTACGTTCCTTCCCTTACCTATGGTCATGAGCTTTGGGTAATGACCCAGAGAATGAGATCACGGCTACAAGTGGCTGAAATGAGCTTTCTTCATAGGATTGCTGGACTCACCCTTAGAGATAGGGTGAGGAGCTCAGTTATCCGGGAGAGGCTCAGAGTAGCACCGCTGCACCTCCACATTGAAAGGAGCCAGTTGAGGTGGTATAGGCATCTGATCAGGATGCCTCCTGGACGCCTCCCACTTGAGGTGCTTCAGGCACGTCCCACTGGGAGGAGACCCCGGGACAGACCCAGGACTCGCTGGAGAGACTATGTCTCTCAGCTGGTCTGGGAATGTCTTGGTATCCTCTCTGAAGAGCTGGAGCAGGTGGCTGGGGAGAGGGAAGTCTGGGCTTCTCTGCTTGAACTGCTGCCTCTGCAACCTGGACCTCCAGAAAAGCGGTAGAAGATGGATGGATGGAGGTCAAATGTCAAGGTCACAAGATGAGTCTGTCTTCACCTCCTCTGAGTACTTTAGTCTGTGGGGTGAAAATTGAGTCAGCAAGGCTGTGTGTGTATCGACTGAATGCCAGCATATTAATTATTCTAACCTGATGGTGTGGCGCAGCTGTGGAGCTCAGAGCCTCAGGTTGATGCTGCTCTGTTGTAAACAAAGTAGCTGTAGTGATGAACTGCACAGGAGCTTCTAACACCAGCTGACTGACCTGTACTCAAGTCCCAAAGTCCTGCAGTACTCGAACAAACACTTCGTTTGAATAATCAAAGGGATGTAAAAACAGCATGAATACTTACTCATTCTTGCCATGTACAACACAGAGCTGACAGAGGCATGACTTTCGCTTGGAAGACTTTTTTTTTGAAAATTAAAGTTGAGAAAAGAGGAAAAAAACAACTCTAAAAACAAATTATTAGATTAGTTCCAGATGAAGCAACGGTGATGCTTCAGAGAGCAAAACTAATATGTTATGTAACATTTCTGAATCAATATTTATGTTATTGTTCCTGTAAAAACTTAAAAAGACCAAGTTATGATAGACCTACTTGAGTTTTCTCTAGAACAGGGGTCGGCAACCTGTGCTACACAAAGAGCCAATTTGAGTGATTTTTGTCTAAAAAAAATCTGCATGGAGCCATAAAAATATCTGAGAATTACAGCTACAATCTGGCCTGACAACAGCACGACGGAGTTTTTTGATACATTTTTAAACTGTAAGCTTGTTACTTTTTCTAACATAATTGCTACTTTTTCTGGTAAATTTTTGATTATTTGTAAAATGTTTGTGTCCTTTCCTCTTGCAAAATCGTGTGGCTGTTTTCCTCATTAAACCAGAGCGGCAGTGGCTCAGGAGGTAGAGCGGAGGTAGAGCGGGTTGTCTAATAACTGGAGGGTTGGCGGTTCGAATCCCACTCTCCCAGCCATCCTGCTGTTGTGTCCTCTGGGCAAGACACTATATTCACCTTCCCTCCAGTGTCCATGACACTGGGTATAAATGTTGGGTAGTGGTCAGAGAGGCCGTTGGTGGGGATTGGCAGCCATGTTTCCATCAGTCTGCCCCAGGGGAGCTGTGGCTACAGAGGTAGCTTATCAATGTCTGTCTGGAGTGAATGAATAATGGACTCCCTGGAAGTGCTTTGAGATGTAAATGTAATCCATTATTATAAACTATTTTTTTTCCCAAAAATTGTTTTATCTTTGGCATAAATGTGCTTTGCTTTCCCCCCCTAAATTTGGCACATTTTTCTTTGCAAATTTAATACCTTTATCATACAAGACGTTTTCTATGTCAATTTGTGACATTTTTCCCAATAAAGTTTATAAGCTTTTATCAGAAATTGATATTTTTGACATAATCTAAGATTGTCTTTTTTCAGATAAAAATGCTGCCTTTTTCATATAAATCTGCAACCTTTCTTTAATTAAACTGCAGTTTTTTTCTGGTTGTGACTTTTTTCTCGCCAAATTGTGTTTTTTTCCCCCCACTCATAAAACTGCAACATTTTCCTTAAATTTCAACGTTTTTTCCTTTTCATAATTTTCAGTTTTTCTCATAAAGACAAGCTGCTGTGCGCAGGGGTGGGCCAGCACCTGTCATCATGGATCCTGGACTACCTCACTAACCGGCCACAGTTTGTGAGAACCCGAGATTGTGTGTCCGACACAATCATTGGTAGCACGGGGACCCCCCAGGGAACGGTTTTGGCTCCCTTCCTGTTCACCCTTTATACTGCGGACTTCTCACACAACACAACACACTGCCATCTACAGAAGTTCTCTGACAACTCTGCGATCGTCGGCCTCATCTCCAATGGAGATGAAGCTGAGTACAGAGGACTTATCCAGGACTTCGTGGACTGGTGCCATCGGAACTACCTCCAGATCAACGCGAGGAAAACTAAGGAGCTGGTGGTGGACTGCCGCAGGCAAGGACAACCCCTCACAGCACCAGTAAACATACAGGGAACAGACATTGAGATGGTGACATCCTACAAGTACCTGGGTGTTGCAATCCTGGAATTTCCCCATTGTGGGACTAATAAAGGCTTATCTTATCTTATCTTAAATTTATCATATTTTTCTCTGTAAATTTATTAGCTCTCATAGGCAAAACTGCAGCATTTCTTACATAAATTACATTTTTCTTGAAATGGTGCTATCCACCTTCTTCCTAGCCGCCATGATGAATTATGGGCGCAACTTCTGGTACTAGTTCAGAACGTGTGGTTGTCACTGAAATGGGACACTTTTCCTTGTTAAAAAACAATGACTTCGGCATCACAAATGCGGGAACAAGGCCTTTTGCACCTCAAAAAGAGTAATATAATCATACCACTTCCCACGACTATGGAGGGGAAGATGACCTTAAAACGTGGCCTGGCAGACTGTAGCTCCGTTAGTTAGCTCTGACGCTAAGATGCTAATGCTGTAAACAAATAAAAGCTCTGAGATCAATGTCTCCACCGCAATAAAGTCAGTTGCATTTTGTTAAAATATGTTGGACTGGACTGGCGATCTGTCCAGGGTGTACCCTGCCTCTCGCCCAAAGATGCTGGGATAGGCTCCAGACCCCCCCCCCCCCCCCCCCCCCGCGACCTGAAAAGGATTAAGTGGAAGAAGATGGATGGATGGATAATCAAATTTACCCCAGAGCAGACGTAGAATCTAGTCAGAGCCACAAAGAACCACAACAGCGTGTTTGGGTGTTATACCCTGAAATTAAAATTCTCATGCTGCTGTCATGCTATGAATGCTTGTTATTTAATTTAACACGTACAGACCTTTTCTGACAATTGTTCAAAATTTTATTGATCTATATTTTGTGATAATTTAAAAATTAATGCATGCTGAAGCTGCTAATATCAAGTCCATATCGTTTCAATGCAGTGCAACAAATGCAAAAAACCCAAAACACCTATTTGATATCTTTAAGCCTTCGGAAGTAAACTGTTACTTTTTCTATTTATTATTTTAGTTCATGCAGCCTTCATTCTGGTGACATATATGACACATAAATGTCAGATCTGTGATATTCATACATGTGAAACCATACCTGGTGCTCTTGTGTCTGACCCTCTGATCAGACCAACAGTCCTCGTTAGTTTTCAGTGCATCATCTACGCACCGCCGGTGAGAAGCCTCCATTTATCCAGTCTATGGCACAACCACCAACACCAGCAATAAGTACCAGAACTATGCCAAAACATTCAAAAAACTACAAGTGCTGAAATTATCTGCCACTTGACTGCAAGGCACATATGTGGACTATACATTAAAATGAATTTGAAAAACTTTTAAAAACACTATTTTAAATGCCCCACTACTCCACTCTTGCTGACTGATTTAACACAACTTCAGCAGAAACCGGAAGTTGCCCCGTAATCGTTTCTACAGCAGCGTCCTCAGGAATAAGGTGGGCATTAATAAAGTTGAATTGAATTTTTCTTAAAACCAACTTTTTCCAGTAAATTTGTGATTTCCAGAAATTTTGTGACTTTTTCTTACAAATTTGTGAATGTTTCCCTGAGAAAATTGCTAAATTTTTCAATGTGAGATTTTTTTTTTTACATAAATTTACAGATTTTCTTATTTTCCTCATAAATATGAGAAAGGAATCTCTCTTATCTCATGAATATGTAACATTTTTTTCTTGTAAATTTATTGCTTCTTTTCTTGGAAATGTATGATTTTTTTTCCCTTTCCAAGACCTCAGGGAGCCACTGTCTATGGGCAAAAGAACCACATGTGGCCCTAGAGCCGCAGGATGCAGACCCCTGGTCTAGGATCATTTTGAATTGTTCTCTTAAACTTGCTATCAGGTTTTGACAAAAGAACTGGTTGTTACACCTCGAAAACATTTGATGAAAAAATGACTTTCATAAAACTCATCTACAAGATTTGTCCCATTTTTAAAATTTATTTTTTTTAAATTGAGAAATGACAGTATGTCCAAACTGAAACGACAAAATTAAAGTCTAATGCCTCTATATTATTAGTATTCTGATAATGTTTGCTGATTGGTCAATGCACGCTGACATGCTGAAGGCTGCTGCATGTCTCTTTGCTGGTGATGCGGTCAAGCACCATGCCGACAGGCATCAAGCTGCTGCCACTGCCAAAAAGCACAACTCTGCTGCGTGTAATATCCATCCCTACTGCAGCTGCTTTTCCTCTCCAATCAGTCACAATTTGCTCTCACAGATCCCCACCCCCTCGTGACGTTGTCTAAGGGTAGTGTCTCACTGGGCTGAGACAGCTCACAGCTAGATGGAGATTTTTAAAAAGTGAGACAAATCCAAGAATTTATTGCAACAATTTTCACTTGGAATCACACTGTCTCACGAAGGTCGCAATAATGTTGCACAAACTGCCAATGTGTTTGTCCACAGTTCTCCGGGTGTTTGCATACATGTCCTGAAACACTTGCAGGACATTCTCGCAACATACATGAGACAAAATTTAGGGTTTTTTTGCACTCGCAACAGTCCCACAATGGCTGCCCAACACTCGAGATGAGGTTGAGACAGGTTTGAGACACCTGTGATGACTCTGAGACTATTTTGAGAGAAAGCTCTCGTACACCTCTCGTACACATTTTTTTTTTTAAACATGTTCAGAATACCTAAAAGATGAGTGTGAAACCCTGCAACTCAGGAGAGAAAAATGAGAACTACCGAGAATGTTTCTGGCACCTCATTCACTGCCACATCTGGCGTAACTCTGGAAGCTGGACTCGGGCTGAGTTAGTTCTTCTGGCCTGCTGGATTTGTGCCAAAACGTTTTGGCTACCTGGGTGCACAGGTGAGAATTTACCGATTTTAGAGGTGGTCACAACACAAATGAAAAGGTTAAAGCAGTGGTTCAGCAAAAACAAATTATCCCTAAACTTGAAAAAAAAAAAGAAAGATTATATTGTTTGGAAATCATAAAATAAATCATGAAATAATGGTAATGATAGATAAGATAAGATAAGATAAGATAAGCCTTTATTAGTCCCACAACGGGGAAATTCCAGGATTGCAACAGCACAGGGATAGCAACACTCAGAGCAACAATCAGAAGGCAAGAAAAAACAAGCAAGCAAGAGCAGCTAATATACATATGTACATATTACTATAAAATATATATACACACACACACACACACACACAGACACACAGTGCAGAGCATTGTAGCTGGATGGAATAAATATATGAATATATGAACACACAGTGCAGAGCATTGTAGCTAGATGGAATAAATATGTAAATATATAAACACCCACAGTATGGAGCATTGCAGCTAGGTGGAATAAATATGCAAGTATATAAACACACACAGTGCGGAGCAATGTAGCTAGATGGAATAATATGTAGATATATAAAAACACAGTGCGGAGCATTGTAGCTAGATGGAATAAATATATAGATATATAAATATAAACACACCCAGTGCAGAGCATTGTAGCTAGATGGAATAAATATGTAAATATATAAACACACACAGTGCAGAGCATTGTTGCTAGGTGGGATGAAACAGCATAACCGTCTATTTAGTTATCCTACATGGTATGATTATGTGCCCATACATATTCTCACCCTCCATAGCGACCGGTATGTTCCTAGTTGTATGCCGGAGAGGACCATTGTGTAAGTCTATTGCATCTTTTGCATTCAAAAAAAAACAAAAAAAAACTATTAGTTTGTTACGTCTTTTTGCTATCTCTGCGAGCAGCCCTGCTTAGGTTGTACAGTCTGACAGCCGTTGGTAGGAAGGACCTACGAAACCTCTCGGTTGTGCACCTGGGATGATGTAGTCTGCTGCTAAATGAGCTCCTCAGTGCATCCAGTATGTCCTGCATAGGGTGGAACTCGGACTCCAGCAGAGATGACAGTTTAGCCACCGTCCTTCTCTCTCCTATCTCCTCCATCGGATCAAGGCGTTGCCCCAGGACAGAGCTAGCTTTCTTAATCAGTTTGTTCAGTCTCTTCCTATCGGCTGCAGTAATGCCACTGCCCCAGCAGACCACTCCAAAAGTGATGGCTGATGCCACCACCGTGTCATAGAATGACTTCAGCAGCGCCGCTTGTACACCAAAAGACCTGAGTCTCCTCAGCAGGAACAGCCTGCGCTGTCCCTTCTTGTAGAGTGCGTCAGTATTGTGTGACCAGTCTAGTTGATGATCTAGTTGATCTAGATGATACCAGAATTGAAATAGTACAGGAAAATAAGTTTCTGGGGGTGACGCTAGACAATAAAATGTGCTGGAAACCTCACATCAGTCACATCCAGGCCAAGTTAGCAAAATGTATAGGCATACTGGGGAAGACGAGACACATCTTGGACTATAAATCATTGTTCTTACTGTACAATTCACTGTTTTTACCATATCTTAACTACTGTGTTGAAGTCTGAGGAAACACCTACAAGACCAACCTACAGTCAATATGCACATTACAAAAAAGCTATAAGGATAATAAATAATCTAGGATATAGAGGCCATACCAACTCATTGTTTTCAAAGTCACATGCCATAAAGTTCATGGATTTAGTTAAATTTAAGACAGCACAAGTAATGTACAGGGCAATTCATAATCAATTTCCAACCAATATACCAAAAATGTTTAAAGAAAGAGACAATGGTTATAATTTGAGAGGAGACTTAAACTTTACAAAACCTAAGGTACGAACAACAAAGAAACGTCTGTGCATATCTGTCTGTGGGGTGGATTAGAGGAACAGTCTGGAGCTGGAACTGAAACTATCTACACACAGAAACCAATAACAGTTATAAACTTTATTCTCTAAAAGAATATACGTTAGAGGTGTAGTATTGATATGCAAGATGCACTAAACTCACACTTGGACACTGGCTGAATACTTGTGTGGTAGGTAGGACGGTACTGTACAATTATGCTGTTTTGGGCTGGGTATATATGTACACAAATGTATGGACTGTATGGATGTGTGTTAATGTTGATATGTACAAAAATATAGCTCAAAATGTCTATTTGGGGCTCAAAATAGAGATAATATGTACATATTTCACATGGGTTGTATTTGGTGAAAAAGGAGTTGGGGATAAACAACTATTTGTCATAATTGGCCCTTTAGGGCAGAAACAAGGCACCACTCGCCTGCTGTGAGTTTGCTCATTTAATAAATAATAAGGAACACAAATACTTGCCACGAAGGGCGAATTACAAAAGGCTATTTACAAGACCACAAAGGGTGATTACAGAAAAAATACAAATGAAGAAAAACCATGAAAGGTAACTTATGATTAAACTGGCGAAGCAGAGAAAAAGGCAAGACTAAAGCAGGAATCAGGAGTAGGGATTCCTGTCTAAACATGGAGTGAGGTCGCAGCGAGGAATACACCTCGCCCGCCAGCTTAAATAATACTAGAGCAAAAACCAGAACGTGACTCAGGTGTGGAAGCAGGAATGAAAACGTAATCAGTGACACAAAACAGCTGTGACAGGCCATGAACAGACTTGACAGGTGGAAGTCCTGTCACGACTCTGTCAAAGTAAAAGCATAAATAACAATGGTCGACAATCAGGACTAAATACATAAACAGAAAAAGAATAATAACCAAAAAACCCGAGCACGAGACAGACCCGTGCTCGGCATCATGACACGATTAACATCGTCCTTCTCCTTTTCGAACACTGTACAGCATGTCACTTTTTTGTTATATTTAGTATTTGCTTTGCCTTTTTTTTGTTCAAAATAAAGTATTTCATCATCATGTTTATCAAGGTGTTAATCAACAAATTACATGAATATGGCCAAAACACAGATTACGTACACAGAACACTTACTGAAACATATTTGAAGACAATTAACAAGAGTTACAACGTTTCTGAGGTAAGGAAAAGCCAGCTGTGGTCAGTGAGTAGAGGGAAAGTGATGAAAAATGAGCTGTCATTTAAAGGTGACTTGACAATTGCAAGGTAGGAGCCAATCAGGAAAAGCATAAGGTGGCTAACAAAGAACAAAATGGCCACAAAGAGCCCCAGTTGAGAAAGAGAGAGAGAGAGAGCGAGAGAGAGAGCGAGAGAGAGAGATGTACTTTATTGATCCCAAACTGGGAAATTACAGTGTAACAGCAGCATGACACAGACAACCCAACCAACAGAAATACAAACAGCATAATAGAAAAGGAGATACCCAGGGAAGTAATATAAAAATGCTGAGATAACTTTATACACTACATAGGCTACTACTATGTCAAATAGATGATGATCATTACTGGATCTGGATAGTGGGAGGGACAGAGGATGGACTTGATCTGAACTGGATAGTACTGATTGTACTAAGAAGGATCATAAGGTGCAGGGTGAAATGTGAGATACCAATTATACTGTAAGGTGCAGTATGGCAGCATTGTTATGACCAGAATTCAACATCAGAGTGAGTTATTGTACAGTGAAATGGCATGTGGCAGAAAAGATTTCCTGTACCTGACTGTTTGGCAGCGAAGCTGTAGCAGTCTGACTGGAGAAAGTGCTCCGCCGTCTGTCCAGCATGTGGTGGAGGGGGTGATCAGGATTGTCCACAATGGATTGAGGTTTATTTAATGTCCTCCTCTTCACCACAGATTCAAAGGTGTCCGCCCTGAGACCAATCACAGAGCCAGCCTTCTTGATAATCTTGTCAAGTCTGTTGGTGTCACTGGCGCTGATACTGCTA
Organism: Pholidichthys leucotaenia; assembly: GCA_020510985.1. Lineage (NCBI taxonomy): Eukaryota > Metazoa > Chordata > Actinopteri > Cichliformes > Pholidichthyidae > Pholidichthys > Pholidichthys leucotaenia. Next base: position 205,070,530 of record CM035837.1, on the reverse strand, counting down.
CCCCAACAGACAGCAGCAAAGAAGATGGTGCTGGCAACAACGGCCTGGTAGAAAAGCTCCAACATCTTGTTGCACACGTTGAAGGATCGCAGCTTCCTCAGAAAGTAGAGTCTGCTCATTCCCTTCTTGTGTGCAGCATTGGTGTTAGATTTCCAGTCCAGTCCGCTGCTGATCATGACACCCAGGTATTTGTAGTCCTCCACTACCTCCACAATCTTCTCCCTAATCCGCAAGAGCTGTGAAGGCGTCCTCTTCTTGTTGAAGTCAATCACCATCTCTCTGGTCTTGCTTAGTTCAGCCTCAGGTGATTCTGCTCGGTCAAGTCCACAAATCTGTCTACGAGTGCCCTGTACTCCCCCTCCTCTTCCCGTCTTATACACCCAACAACAGCTGAGTCATTAGAGAATTTCTGCAGGTGGCATGACTCGGTGTTGTACTGAAAGTCAGTGGTGTATAAGGTGAAGAGAAAAGGAGAGAGTACAGTCCCCTGTGGGGCCCCCATATCTCTAACCACCATATCAGACAAGACACTGCCCAACTGGACAAATTGTGTCCTGCCTGTCAGGTAGTCAGTAATCCAGGAGATCATAGAGTTGTTGACCCCATCACCTGCAGCTTCTCACCCAGCAGCAGTGGCTGGATGATACTAAATGCACTGGAGAAATCAAAGAACGTGATTCTCACCATGTCTCCTCCTCCACCCAGGTGCAAATGGGCTTGTTGCAGCAGGTAGGTGACAGCGTCTTCAACTCCTTAATAGGGCTGACATGCAAACTGTAGAGGGTCCAGCCATGTCTTCACCTGCGGCCTCAGGTGAGCTAAGACCAGTCTCTTCAGGACCTTCATCACGTGATGTGAGGGCAACTGGTTGGATCACGTTCTGAAGGACTGTGCAGAGGAGCTCAAGAATGTCCTAGCCAACATCTTCAACATCTTCCTGATTCAACTGTTGTCCTCACATCTTTCAAAACTGCCACCATAATAAAAGTCCCAAAGAAGCCCGTCCCATCCACCTACAACAATTACTGGCCCGTAGCACTGACCCCCATCATAATGAAGTGCTTCGAGCGGCTGGTCATGCAAAACGTCAAGCCCATCCTCCCTCCCTCCCATGACCCATCTCAGTTTGCATACAGGTCAAACAGATCCACAGAAGATGCCGTCACTGCTGCTCTCCATCCAGCCCTCACCCACCTGGACTCAAAGAACTCCTATGTGCGAATGCTGTTCTTGGACTTCAGTTCAGCATTTAACACAATCATCCCCCAGCACCTGATACAAAAACTCAGACATTTGGGACTCAAAACCTCTCTCTGTAACTGGGTGCTGGACTTTCTCACAGGGAGGCCACAGAAGTGCAGGTCAGCAGCAATACTTCCAACATAATCACACTGAGCACAGGGGCCCCACAAGGGTGCATGCTCATCCCGCTGCTCTTCACCCTGCTGACCCATGACTGTGTACCAGCCTACAACACCAACCACATCATCAAGTTTGCAGATGACACGACGATGGTGGGTCTTGTCACCAACAACGAGGAGGCCAACTACAGAAATGAGGTGAGCCAACTGATCCAGTGGTGTAAAGACAATAACCTCTTCCTGAATGTGGGAAAAACCAAGAAGATTGTGGTCGACTTCAGGAGGGGACAGACACAGCATCCCCCTATGATTATCGATAGACTAGCTGTGGTGAGGGTGAGCAGCACCAAGTTCTTGGGGGTGCACATCTCTGAGGACCTCTCCTGGTCCAACAACACCACATCACTGTCCAAGAAGGCTCAAACTTGCCTCCATTTCCTCCACAAACTGATGAGAGCATGAGCCCCACCTCCACATCATGTGCTCATTCTACCGGGGCACTGTTGAGCACATCCTCACCAGCTGCATCACGGTGTGGTATGGAAGCTGCACCACCTCCTACCGGAAGACACTATGACACACAGTGAAAGCAGCCAGCAAGATCATCGGTGCCCCTCTGCCCCCCCTCTCGGACATCTACCTCACCCGCCTCACCCACAGAACCATCAACATTGCAGGTGACACCTCCCATCCCTCACACTCTCTCTCCAGCCCCCTGCCCTTGGGGAAAAGGTACTGGAGCCTCCAGGCCAGCTCCACAAGACTGCTAAATAGCTTCGTTCATCAGGCCATCAGGACCCTGAACACTGTCTACTTCACCCCCCTCCCCTTCCCCGGACCATAACGCACTCACCCGCACAATAACTACCTAAGCTGTTGGCACAGAAATACTGGCACACCAACAGTAATACATTGCTGCTGTATGTCTCTGCACTTTACTGCAACCATTTGCACAATTGTCATATCTGCTGCTGTCTGTCATTGCAATACTGATCATGTGCAGTCCTATCTGTCACTGTCTGCACCTACACTACTGCACTGAACTTGGTACGATGAGTATCACTGCTCTACTTTTCTGTATATAGGATTGTTGGGTTTCATCATTTATCGTTTGTCTTTATTTGCACTATGGGAGGTCTGGGTCTACCTTTTGTCGCCATTTGCACTACGGGTAGCATTACTGTACTAGACTGCTGTTGTTGTTTTTCCAGCCTTATTCCTTTTCCTTTTTTTATATTGTGCACACCACTAAAGAGAAAGAGAAATGCCATTTCAGTTCTCCTGTATGTCATGTACGTATAGTAGTATTGACAAATAAAATCTTTGAATCCTTGAATCATTCAGGTCCAATGGAGACGACGTCTTGGGGACAGATACCAGGCAGGACGTCTTCCACAGCACCGGTACTCTCTCCAGACTCAGGCTTAGGTTGTATAGGTGCTTCAGTACCGGAGCTAGGTAGTTGGCACAGGTCCTCAGGATCCAGGTGGAGATGCCATCAGGGCCCGCAGCCTTCCACTGGTGAAGTCTTTCCAGCTGTTTCCTCACCTGGCCTGCAGTCACAGTGATGTGGAGGTTGGTGCTGATGTCTTCAGTGGAGAGGAGGTGGGCTGAGGGGAGAGAGGGGGAGATATTCTCAATTAGCAACATTTTCAGACCCCAAAATTATGTTGTTTTTTTTTAGCACAACTCGTAGCTTAAAACTGGTCTGTTAGTGCACTTGGAAAGTTGCCTGATTCTGCATTTGTGTTAAACTTATGGGCTGCTGACACAGAACCCAGTGGTTTTCAGTGTAATCAGATTTAACATTAAAAGGCATTTTGTGATAACAACCCCACTGCTCATACATCCATCCATCCATCTTCTACCGCTTTTCCGGAGGTCCGGGTCGCGGAGGCAGCAGTTCAAGCAGAGAAGCCCAGACTTCCCTCTCCCCAGCCACCTGCTCCAGCTCTTCAGAGGGGATACCAAGGCGTTCCCAGACTAGCTGGGAGACATAGTCTCTCCACCGAGTCCTGGGTCTGCCCCGGGGTCTCCTCCCAGTGGGACGTGCCTGAAACACCTCAAGTGGGAGGCGTCCAGGAGGCATCCTAATCAGATGCCCATACCACCTCAACTGACTCCTTTCAATGTGGAGGAGCAGCGGTTCTACTCTGAGCCTCTCCCGGATGACTGAGCTCCTCACCTTATCTCTGAGGGTGAGTCCAGCAATCCTACGGAGAAAGCTCATTTCAGCCGCTTGTATCCGCGATCTCGTTCTTTCGGTCATTACCCAAAGCTCGTGACCATAGGTGAGAGTAGGAACGTAGATTGACTGGTAAATCGACAGCTTTGCCTTAGAACTAAGCTCCCTCTTCACCACAACAGACCGGTACAACGTCCGCATCACTGCAGATGCTGCTCCAATCCGTCTGTCGATCTCTCGCTCCATTTTCCCCTCACTCGTGAACAAGACCCCAAGATACTTAAACTCCTCCACTTGGGGCAGGAGCCTGTCCCCAACCCGGAGAGGACAATCCACCTTTTTCCGGCTGAGGACCATGGACTCGGACTTGGAGGTGCTGATTCTCATCCCAGCCGCTTCACACTCAGCGGCAAACCGTCCCAGCAAGAGCTGTAGGTCATTGCTGGATGAAGCCAACAGGACAACATCATCTGCAAACAACAGAGATGAGATCCTGTGGTCACCAAGCATGACACCCTCCATTCCCTGGCTGCGCCTAGAAATCCTGTCCATAAAAATTATGAACAGGACCGGTGACAAAGGGCAGCCCTGGCGGAGTCCAACTCTCACTGGGAATGACTCCGACCGAGTGTTGGCAATGCGAACTAAACTCTCACAACGGTCGTACAGAGACCGAATAGCTCGTAACAACAAGCCCGATACCCCATACTCCCGAAGCACCCCCCACAAAAATCCACGAGGGACGCGGTCAAATGCCTTCTCCAAGTCCACAAAACACATGTAAACTGGTTGGGCAAACTCCCACGAACCCTCAAGAATTCTCGAGAGGGTAAAGAGCTGGTCCGATGTGCCACGGCCAGGACGAAAACCACATTGCTCCTCCTGAATCCGAGGTTCGACCAACGGCCGGACTCTCCTCTCCAGTACCTTGGCATAGACCTTCCCAGGGAGGCTGAGGAGTGTGATCCCTCTAAAGTTGGAGCACACCCTCCGGTCCCCTTTTTTGAAGAGAGGAACCACCACCCCGGTTTGCCATGCCAAAGGCACTGCCCCCGACCTCCACGCAATGTTGCAGAGGCGTGTCAACCATGACAACCCAACAACATCCAGGGCCTTGAGGTACTCGGGGCGAATCTCGTCCACCCCCGGGGCCCGGCCACCAAGGAGATTTTTAACCACCTTGGCGACCTCAGCCCCTGTGATAGGCGAGTCATCCCCCTCGTCCCCAAACCCTGCTTCCTCTGTGGAAGGCGTATCAGTGGGATTGAGGAGATCCTCGAAGTATTCCTTCCACCGCCCGACGATATCCCCAGATGAAGTCAACAGTGTCCCATCCGCACCATACACAGTGTGGACGGGGAGCTGCTTTCCCCTCCTGAGCCGCCGAACAGTTTGCCAGAATCTCTTTGAAGCCGACCGAAAGTCTTGTTCCATGGCCTCACCGAACTCCTCCCATACCCGGGTTTTTGCTTCAGCAACCACCCGAGCTGCACTCCGCTTGGCCTGCCGGTACACCTCAGCTGCTTCGGGAGTCCCACAAGCCAACCAAGCTTGATAGGACTCCTTCTTCAGCTTAATGGCCCCCCTCACCACTGGTGTCCACCACTTGGTTCGGGGGTTGCCACCACGAGATGCACCGACCACCTTGCGGCCGCAGCTCTGGGCTGCCGCTTCAACAACAGAGGTGGAGAACATGGCCCATTCAGACTCCATGTCTCCAGACTCCCTCGGAATGTGGTTGAAGTTCTTCCGGAGGTGGGAGTTGAAGACCTCCCGGACAGGGGCCTCAGCCAGACGCTCCCAGCACACCCTCACTATACGTTTGGGTCTACCAGGTCTGAATGGCTTCCTCCCCTGCCATCGGATCCAACTCACCACCAGGTGGTGATCAGTTGACAGCTCTGCACCTCTCTTTACTCGGGTGTCCAAGACATACGGTCGCAGGTCTGATGATACGATAACAAAATCGATCATCGACCTGCGGCCTAGGGTGTCCTGGTGCCAGGTGCACATATGGACACCCTTATGCTTGAACATGGTGTTCGTTATAGACAGACTGTGGTTAGCACAGAAGTCCAATAACTGAACACCACTCGGGTTCAGATCGGGCAGGCCGTTCCTCCCAATCACCCCCCTCCAGGTTTCACTGTCGTTGCCCACGTGCGCATTGAAGTCCCCCAGTAGGACAATGGAGTCTCCAGGAGGAGCACCCTCCAGCACCCCAGTCACAGACTCCAAAAAGGGTGGGTACTCTGAAACATCATTTGGTGCATAGGCACAAATGATGGTCAGGACCCGTTTCCCAACCCGAAGGCGCAGGGAAGCAACCCTTTCGTCCACCGGGGAAAACTCCAATATAGAGGCAGCAAGGTGGGGCGATACAAGAATACCTACCCCTGCTCGTCGCCTCTCGCCCGGGGCAACTCCAGAAAAGGCCAAGCTCCAGCCCCTCTCCAGGAGACTGGTTCCGGAACCGGAGCTGTGTGTTGAGGTGAGGCCGACTATATCTAGCCGGTATCGCTCAATCTCGTACACCAGCTCAGGCTCCTTCCCCACCAGAGAGGTGACATTCCACGTACCAAAAGCCAGTTTAGAAAGCTTGGGATCAGTCCGCCAAGGTCTCCGCTTTTGACTGCCACCTAATCCACATAGCACCGGACTTCCATGATCCCTCCTGCAGGTGGTGAACCTACTGGAGGGCGGACCCATGTAACTCCTTCGGGCTGAGCCCGGCCGGGTCCCATGGGTGGAAACCCGGCCACCAGACGCTAGCCTTCGAGCCCCTCCCCCAGGCCTGGCTCCAGGGTGGGGCCCCGGTAACCCCATACCGGGCGGGGTACACTGAATCCTTGATATACAATTTATCATGAGAGTCTGTTGGATCGTTCTTCGTCTGGCCCTTCACCCAGGACCAGTTTGTCTTGGGAGACCCTATCAGAGGCAAATTGCCCCGGACAACATAGCTCCTGGGATCACTGGGGCACGCAAACCCCCCCACCACGATAAGGTGACGATCCATGAGGGGGCACTGCTCATACAGAAAAATAAAAAAACCTGACTGGAATTTGATTTACCTGAGCAAGCCAGAATTCATCCGGGAGAATGTCCAGTGGGTAGATGAAGACAAAACAGAGCTACTGTTCACAGAAAACTAAATAAGGCCTTCAAAGTAAAGAACACAGTCCCTACAGTCAAACATGGTGGAAGTTCACTGGTGTTTTGGTGATGCTTTGCTGCTTTGGGTACTGGGTGCTTTGATTGTGTAAGCATGGAAAATCTAAATACTACCAAAGAATGCTGTAGAAGGTAAGGAAGAGCCAGGTGTGGTGAGAGATTACAGAGAAAGTGAGCTCTCATTTTCAGGGCGACTTAACAATTGCAAGGTAGAAGCCAATCAGGAAAAGCTTTAGAAGGCTAACAAAGAACAAACTGGACACAATGAACACCAGTTACAATCAAAGTGTTGCTTTGTGTCCAATTTATTCTCGATTAGCTGAACTTTCAGACCTGAAAGTTCATCCATCTTTCAGAACTTGTCCAGGTCTTGCACACGAGCTGAAAAATGAGGGGTACATTATGAAGCTTGATCAGTGCTTTGGCAGGTAAGTTGAGGCTTCAGTCGGTTTTCTCTATTGTTAAGGTAGTTCTCTTTGTACTGGCAAGACTTCTTACTCTATGGTTAAATCACAATCGTAACTTGTGCCGAACGCATGACAGTGCTATCCATCCATCCATCTTCCAGGGGTCTGGGTTACGGGGGCAGCAGTCCAAGCAGAGTAGCCCAGACTGCTGCCCAGTTCATATAGCATCATGAGCCGCATGATACCTATTGCAGCTGGTGAGCCCACTGCAGGATGGACCAATGTGGCTCATTTGGGTGTACTGGGTCCTTGAGGTTAACTTGTTTCATGGGAATCCAATGGAACACTCTTGGTGTGGCCTTTCATTCAGGAACAATTTGTTTTGAGAGACCCTACCAGCCTTCCCAGCACAAAATGGTTGTAAAAATGTTGAAAAGATGGCTTTGCCAACCGTCTAAAAAAACGTATAGATTTGGTTGAAAAGTGAAATCTGAAAAGCCGTCTTTTTAAGGTCATTGAAAAGGCATCTTCATATAGATGCCTCTGTATGGTCTACATTTGGTTGAAAAATGAAAATGAAAAGCTGCATCTTTAAAAGAAGCATCTAGTCACCAACAACCTGATCCTTTTGGAGTTATGTGTGGCAGGGCACCTATACCAGCATCTCTGAGCAAGAGACAGAGTACATCCTACAGATCACAGCACCTGGTATTCCCAACCAGTCTTCCATCCAAATAATAACCAAGGCAGACCCTGCTTAGCTTTCAAGATCAGATAAGACAGACCAGGGATGTCTGGGGACAGCTAGAGCTGAGGTGTGGACATCAATGAAAAGACACAGAGAAATCTGTAGAACATACTTTTATTCAAATCGTGCTTTTTAAGTGTACAGTACAATAGCACCAGCACTGGTTTCAGATTGTTCCAGATATTACGTAACAAGCATTATGCCAAATGTTGAACTTAAAAAAAAAAAAAAAAAGCTGTTAAAAATATGCATTTTTATAAAGTGCTTTTAACAAAAACTCCCAGTGGTTGTAAAAGTACATTTGACTTTTGAGAGACAGACCCCCACCACTATCACCAAATGACAAAAGCCATTTAGAGGATAAATTTGGGCCAAATCCTGTGGACTAAAGAGCACCATTATTGGACTATTTCTTGCCCAAATTTCAACAACCTTTTCTTTGATTAAATATGGTCTCTGGTAGACGGCAATGGTGGCCTAATGGTTAGGGATGTGGACTGGTGAACGGAGGGTCATGGGTTAGATCCTTGGACCAACAGGATTAGGTCTGGGTGGGACAGATAACATAGCAGTGTTTGCCCCACCCTCCTTAACCCCACTGTGGTGCCCTTGAGCAACGCCCTGAACCCCAGCTGCTCCAGTGGAGCTGCTCAGTGGCCACAGGCCAGTCTGTGGTTGTACTGAGCAGCTTCCTGGTGTGAATGAACAGGGCATCCTTGAAAAAGAGAGGCTGCCTCTCAGTGGAACTACTCTGTATAAATACAGGTTAAATTTAACAAAAATAAATAAACAGCCCAACTTTCTGTGTCTATTTATTGGCTAAATTAAGGCTTGGACCGACGGACCTGATTTAGCCCAAAATACAACGTCTAAATTACGGCTTGTTCTGGGGGGAGGGGCAAGTTGCTTCCGACAGTGTAGCTCCTGGGATCAGGTGGGGCCAACATCTTCCGACAATATAAGAGGTACTATATGTATAGATCTCTCGCTCAAGGAACTTGTCAGCAGATTTATGCAAACCTGATTTAATCTTATTTATTAATACATCATGCAGCACACTGGAGTAACATAAACTGTAGAAGTCTCACTGGCATAGGAATTTCAATGTGTTCAGTTATTTTTACATTGAAGTATAAACTCAGTTTAAATTATGTCATGGTTTACTGTGAAGTTGGTTCTGTATTTCTGAAAATGCAGCTAAAAGGGCATGCAAAAGACAAATGACAGTTGGTATTTTTCACAAAAAAACATGGAACAATTAAAATGGAATTTATTAGTTTTGGTTAAAACTGTTTACCTCACCAAGCAACAGTTATCCCTGGTTCCAGACCAGCACGTGCTAATGAGGTGATGGTTAGAGTTCCTTCAATTATGCAGTAAAATCTCTGTATAAATCCTGTTACCTTGTCATTACCATGGCAGCTTGATGCTCAGTGGATCAGAGAAGTTGTTTATCTCCTTAAAGCACTGCCGTGTGTCTTTTGGATGCAATTTCATTCACATTTGTAAGCTATGTTGCAATATGAATTTTACACCGAGTCTTCAGTGATAATATCAAGTCTTTCCTCTTAAATGACATGCCTACTTAAGACTTTGTGTCATTATAAAGTAACAATTTTAAAAGTGTCCCAACATTAAATCTCTGAGTTTCTCCTTAGATGTACTGTGATGAACAGCGGCCCTGTACAAGAAGATCCAGGACTCTTTAGCTCTCTGTCAATTTTCTAGAGGCTAAATGAGTTGAACCTCCTCTACAAAAGTCCTTGTTAACCCAACTTCACATCTACAACATGTGGGTGATCCTTCCATATGGCCATCGTCTCATTCAAGGGGCTAATTGACAATTTACATTAATATGGATGAAATACAAAGAATACTAGAAACAATTCATTTTAGAATAGTAACGATATGTGTAGGATAAGGAAGAGCCATTCTCTGTCCATGAATACCCAAAGTCCTTATGGATGGGTAGGGAAATGGCTTCTGTGCTTTCCAGAATCACTTTATTACACTCATCCGTAAATAATATAGTACACAAATCTTCACCAGCAGTGTGGTCTACTTTACTCTTGGGTTAGTTGTAGCTCTGAATGATTTTTATACACTATAACAACACTGGAAAAAAAAAAAGACTCTGACTCTGTAATTATCGTATCTTTTTGAATTTTATGTACAAATATCATTTAAATGTTTTTATTACAATATCACTTCATTTGATGTGTTACTTGATGTTTGATAGTAATTTTGTATACGTCTTTCCTTATACAAATGTCATGTTTAAAATCAAGTAACATTTATTAAACAGAAAAAATAATTTATTGACCTTTATTGACAAATAAAAGTTAGTTATTGTGTGGCAGAGATGGGGGCTGATGGGTAATATTAAATATCAGAAAATCAATGTGTTTTCCTTAGTGTTATAAAGGGATTTTATAACAGAGAGCAGCACGATGACGTAGTCGGCTGGTACTGTCATCACACCGACATACATAAGGGAGGAGCCGGCCATGTTATGGGCTCTTTGCCAGCTTTCACCATAGTGACAGTTAGGAGCTGAGTGCTCATGTGGCAGTGTACTGTATTAATAAGCATTTGTGTAATAAAGTTCAGTTCCAGCACAGCTCACTCACCCGTGGTCATTCTCAGGTTTGTGGACATAACAGTTAGACTCAGTTTAATGTTTGTTAGTGTTGTGCAGATGTCAAAACTATTTCTGTTGGCTAAAACATACCGGTCACATGTTGAGTTGGCACCGCAGAAAGGTGGTCGATGCCAGTAGCTAGTTAGCATGTTAGCAATTTGGCTTCGGCACACTTCGCTCGCTTTTCTTGGCATTTTCAGATGAAACAAAGAGTCCATCACCACAAATGTATTGTGGTTTGTTAAATCCAACTCTAGCACTGCTTATTTTTTTTAAACAGATGTGAAATAACTTAACAATGTTTATGCAAGGGCAGTGTGTGGTGTTTCTTTATTATATTAACCTCTTGCACTCCGGTGTACCGTGGACGGGCACATCTCTGCATCTCTGGCTGCACGGTGGCGCAGTGGTTTAGCACTGTGGCAGCACAGTTTTACCCTCGGCCGGGGGACCGCGGGGATCATGAGGTCGTGGGTTCGATCCCAGCCCCCGACCAACAGTGAATTGTGTGGAGTTTGCATGTTCTCCCCGTGTTGCGCGGGTTTACTCCGGGATTTCTCCGGTTTCCTCCCGCACACCAAAAACATGTAGGTTTAGGGCGCTCGCGCACGCAGCGACCAGCAGCCGGTGGCTTGTCACCAGACTGCAAACCAAGTCTACCTACGGGTACAAATAAGTAACAAAAAAAAATAAAAAAATCTCTGCGTCCCAGAGCGCACGAGAGCGCCCTCGTGCGCTCTAGGACGCACGAGGGCGCTGCGTCCAAGCGCGCACTGAAAAAAAAAGCTGCATTTCCGTTCTTCCACTACAGACACAGCCGCGAACAGATTAGTTCATCTGATTGACCTCTCATTCGACTAATAAGAGCCTTGAATTGGGTTTCTGAAACCTTGAAGAACCAATGACTGAAAACCTAGCAAGAAGGACCCGCCTACCAACGCTGTGAATGTAGCGAGCCAATTGAAGCACAGAAGTTCGCAAGCTGTTTTGTGTAAGGCTGGGTGAAGAGAGACTGACTGCTGCAGCAGATGAAAAAAGGACCCGCAGGAAGAACCGTCACAGACCCAGCAGCACGGAGACCACCCACAAGTGCCACCTGTGTGACAGGGACTGCCATTTGCGCATCGGCCTGTTCAGTCACAGGCGGTGCTTTTTTTTTTTTATTCCAGCAGAATAGACGTTTAGGATTCTCTTCCATGGTCATCATAGACCGACTGAGGCCGACGACGAAGGTCATAAATCATTCGCCAAAACCGCAATCATGGAAGCGCAAAACCGCAATAATGGAATTATGTTTTGACTGGGTCGCCGAGACCAGAACCACGAGTCCATAACAAGGGACCAGCGTCGCGTTCGTCTGACAATGAGGAAGAGAAGTTTGCCAGGATACTGCTGCTGTGAAGAGGTAAGTGTTATAAGCTAAATTATTCTTTATCCCTGAAAATTGTAATCAAAAATTACTTTTGACCGATCGGTAAATTACAACTGTGCGGTGCACGAAGTGTAAAGTTCGTGCGCTGTGGTACACAGTTCGTGCGCCGCGTCCGGACCGTGAACGCCCCCCCCCCCGCTACTCTTCTGTAGCGGGGGGGGGGGGGGCGCGGTGACTGCGCCGCGGTCGCCACATGACTATTCCGTCATGTAGCGATGGCCGATGTCCGTCCTCTGTAGCGAGGGGGGGGGACAACCCCCCCCCCCCCCCACACACACACACAGCCCTGAGTGTCACCTTTCATTTGAGCCCAAGATGAAGCTTCTATATTGAATCATTCAAAAGTTACAGACGTTTTTCCAAACTGTGCCATTTGGCACAATTTGGCACAGTTCAAAAATGCCTGGGAACTACCTGAGGAAAAAGCTGTGTTAATATATTCATTTTTTGTGGTATTGTTACAAAATTTTGACCTCAGCTGGATAACACTTGGTTCTACATTTCTATTGCATTTTCCATCCCAGATCTGAAGCTGTGTGTTATTTGCAAGCATTTGCATCCAAAAAAACACCCAGGCCAAATTTATTTTCTTCAAGTTCAGTATGTTTAGATGACTGTAACTCAGTGGCCGGAGCACTTAGAGAGATTATGACTGTTTTGCCAAAAAATTCAAAGTGTTTTCTTTTAAATGAGGTCAACCCCATGAAGATGCTGCAAAGGGTTGAAGAACAGCTTTCGATTTACTTTGGGCACGTTATTTTTAGGCGTTTTTAGGGAAATTGACCGGAGTGCAAGGGGTTAATATGTTGTATTATTGTATGATATGGGTGGTGGCTCCACCTTTCAGGTTCCGCCGCCACCCGGGGTATAAAAGGCTAATGTAGAAGAGGCACAGCTTCTTTGACCACCTCTTTGCCTAGCGGGAGCGTCTGTTAGTATTACTGTGAGTCATACAATAAAGTCCTGTTCAGTTCTCAACTCCCCTCATTATTGTGCCACGTTTTACGGACATAACATTTGGCGACGAGGATTAAGTATGGATGCGGGTGTGTCATCTTTTTGGCCGTTTCTGGAGACTCCCGGGGAGCCTCCGGTGCCTTGGACAAGGTGGTTCGCTGCGTTTCAGAACTATTTGGTGGTGCTTAACATCGGCGAACTGAAGAAGGTACGAGCAAGGGCAATTCTGGTCCATAATTTAGGCAGGGAAGGACAACGTATCCTTTCGACTTTGGGAACTAGTGATAGCTTTGATGACGTGGTTAAGCGAATGGCGTGACACCATCGTCAAGAGGATCCAGTTTTGGTAGCGCCTCCAGCGGGCTGGCAAGTCGGTGCAGCACTACGCTGCAGACCTATGGCAGCTGGCTGGGGACTGCCAGTTTGGGGAGTTGGAGGAAGAAATGGTCTGTGACCAGCTGGCGGAACATACGCTGTGTTTGTCAGCTCGTTCAAGATTGCTTACACACTCCGCCGAATTAACTTTAGCCATGGCTGTGGAGATAGCCCAGCAGTGTGAAGCAGCAGACAAGTTATCACACAACCTCGGTGAGAGAGCTATGCTACGTCGCCATGACTCACAATCAACGACGCAGGCTGTGGATTCAGACAGCAAAGACAGCAAGCAAGAGGAATGCACTGCAGCTGTAAAGATGAGGTCTGCCTCGGGATCACCCAAATGTTCGGGCTGTGGGTCCACTAAGCACCAGTACAAAGCTAGAGAGTGTCCGGCAAGAGGTAAGTGCTGTGGCAAGTGTGGACTCCTGCATCACTTTGCCAGGGCCTGTAAAAAGTTCGAGCGAGGGGAACGGAGACACAAAGCGGACACCCTGCTCCAACTCCCACGGTTATCCACACCGTTTCCCCGGACACTGACGGCCGTACGTATTGTATGGTGGAATTGGATGTTGTGGCGGTACCATTATTGGTGGACACGGGCGCAGTGCGGTTGGCATTGAGTTGGTCCACCGTGAGGAGTTTCTTCCCATATCATCAGTTGAGAGGTCATTTGAAACCTATATGTGGCTGTGGAGGACAGAAGCTGCCCATCGTGGGTTCGGTGGAGCTGACGGCCCGTTACAAATCATTGGTGGTCGCTAGCCTGAAGTTTTTGGTGACTGGTATGGGTGAAAATGTGATGGGCTGCGATCTGTTTTATGGGCTGGGGTTTTCCATCAACAGCGGCGTGGGTGAGAAGTGGTCAGGCTGCGTTTTATAGGACCCACCCATCACGGCAGTGGTAGATGATGCAATATGGGATGAACCTTGGCCTAGTAATCTGGAAAGTGAGCAGGACCAACCCCATCCAGAGCCATCACGGGAGGGTTCCTGCGCCAGTGCAAGTTGCCCTAGCTGAGGGAACTGGGCGGCGCCGTGGGACGCCCGTGACAGCAGATGGAGTCGAGTGGCTGACTCATTCTGCTTCTGGAGTTCGGCTGGGAGGTACCGAGGAGCAGGGGGTCACAACAGCTTCGCCGGCGTCTAAAATGAAAACGAGCAGGGCAGGACCGGCTGGCACGGTTAAATGACGGGCCACACAGGAACACTGGAAGTCGAGCAGGGCTCCTCTAGGGATCGCTGATTTTGTTTGACCCAGAGCTGAGCCCATAGGAAGCAAATGATACAAGAGGACCAGGGGCGGCTATAGGTGGTGGCTGTCCGGGAGGACGGTTACCTGCAGCTGACAGATGGTACGGAGAGACACCCCAACGAGCTGCGGCGTGTTTATGAGGAAGGTGAGACGCTTCAGTACCAGTGTGTGCCAAGAAGAGGCGACGCTCTGGTCGGGACCCGCCTGACAGGTCTGCCGGGGGGGGGGGGGGGACTCTCCATAGAGTGTGACTGATGAGTTCAAGGGGGCAATGTGTTTACGGTGTGTTGTTATTAACTGCCCATGTGGAAAAGAAATAATGTTTGTGTTAGCATGTTTGGGGATTTGTTTTACTGTGTGAATTGCTAAATATTAATGTGTGCATTGTTCTGGTTACGTAGGCAGTATGTCAATATGGTTAATACACAAAATTGCTCTGTGAGCTGTCCATGGTGCTGAGTGATTGTCTGACGTATTTAGCACATGGGACTGTGGTGTGGGCTGCCCAGGTTGTGGAGTTGATGTGTATATTGACATATATGGTGATTAAGTGGTTTATTGAGGGTATATCCTGTACGTATATATGTTTGTGGGATTATTTCTATGCTTACAGTAGGAACATGGCAATCTTTCTTTTTCTTTCTTTTATGGACTATAGTATAACAAAGATGGCAGAATAATCCGCCTGGCTGTGTGGGGGTGGGACAGTAGTCCACCTGTCCCCCTCTAGTTTTAGTTGTTTGTGTGTGCATGGATAGGCCTACTTATCTTGTTTATTGTTAGAGTGTGATTTGGGCACTAAATTTGGGAGGGCCTAATTAGTGTGCATGTGTTTTAGACTTTTGAAAGGGGGTGTGTGTGGTGTTGTTTATTATATTAATATGTTGTATTATTGTATGATATGGGTGGTGGCTCCACCTTTCCGGTTCTGCCGCCACCTGGGGTATAAAAGGCTGATACAGAAGAAGCACAGCCTCTTTGACCACTTCTCTGCCTAGCGAGAGCATCTGTTAGTATTACTGTGAATCATACAATAATGTCCTGTTCAGTTCACTACTCGCCTCATAACTGTGCCATGTTTTATGGACATAACACAGTGGTTGTAAACTCAAAGATTTCTTTCAAAAGGGTGGGACTTCCAGGTCACGGATGTATAATTTTTCTTCAAACAGCATCTCATTGTGGAAATTAAGGTATTCAACACAGGATTGCAATTCTCAAGTCTGCACAGTTGATAGTAAATTACTTTTAGTAATTAAAAGTTACTAGAACACCTTTTAAGCGGAGTGATACATATCCACTGAAACGGAGTGCAGTTATCGTGGATTATAGTAACGCCTGGAATCCCTATTGTCCAATCAAATTGCTCAGTTGGAACTATCCATCCATCCATCCATCTTCTTGTGCTTAATCCTTTTCGGGTCGCGGGGGGGGGGCTGGAGCCTATCCCAGCATCTTTGGGCGAGAGGCAGGGTCCACCCTGGACAGATTGCCAGTCCATCGCAGGTCCAACACAGAGAGACAGACAACCATTCACTCTCACAGTCATACCTAAGGACAATTTAGAATCCCCAGTTTGATGCCAATTAACCTAACTTGCATGTTTTTGGCATGTGGGAGGAAACCGGAGAAATCCCGGAGTAAACCCACGCAGACACGGGGAGAACGTGCAAACTCCACACAGATCACTGTTGGTCGGGGGCTGGGATCGAACCCAGGATCCCCAGGCCAAGGGTAAGTTGCTGTCCTGCCGCAGTGCTAACCACTCCACCACCGCGCCGCCCCAGTTGGAACTAACTGTTGTATAAGTATAGTTATCTTTACATGCTTGGTGTGGATGGCTCTCATAAGTTCTAAATTACAACAAAAATTATTATGAATTTCTCACATTTCTAGTTGTTCAAATGCTAGAGAAAGACAACTGTTAGTCTGCAGCAGTTTTCTCTGAGCTCAGACCGACCTGTTCTACTGAGGTGACAACCAGTTTGTGTTGGTCCTCAGACAGGCGAAGTTATGCTACATGTCTAACTTATGTTTGCTTGTAGTAGCATGTCAGTAATATAGGTACTGGGGAGTTCTTTATCTCCTTATCTACCTTGCCGAGATACTTTCTTACAGTTTACAAGCTATTTTTAAAATACTACTGGTTTCCCTCTCCTCGATGCAATGCTGCCTATATCTTTTGCTAATCAGTCCAGTGTGCATGTCTGAAAAAGGGGAAGTTTCTACAGGGTGTCAAAATAATAGTAAAATATATGTACAGTTGTACAGTATATAATAGTAATAATAATGTTGTTTTTCCAGGGTTAACACGACTGAATAGAAAACATATTTTACAGTATTTTACAATAGGCTACAGCAGAATGGGAAATGTTAATGAAGTTTATCACTGCAGAGAAAATAGCATCAATAAGTCTAATTTTAATTTTACACCACAAGTCCATCTATCCATCCATCTTCTACCACTTTTCTGGAGGTCCAGGTCGCAGAGGCAGCAGTTCAATCAGAAGCCCAGACTTCCCTCTCCCCAGCCACCTGCTCCAGCTCTTCAGAGAGGATACCAAGACATTCCCAGGCCAGCTGGGAGACAGTCTCTTCAGAAAGCCCTGGTTCTGCCCTGGGGTCTCCTCCCAGTGGGATGTGCCTGAAAAACCTCAAGTGGGAGGCGTCCAGGAGGCATCCTGATCAGATGCCCAAACCACCTCAACTGACTCCTTTCAATGTGGAGGAGCAGTGGTTCTACTCTGAGCTTCTCCTGGATGACTGAGCTCCTCACCCTCTCTCTGAGGGTGAGTCCAGCAATCCTACGGAGAAAGCTCATTTCAGCCACTTGTATCCGCAATCTCATTCTTTGGGTCATTTCCCAAAGCTCATGACCATAGGTGAGGGTTGGAACGTAGACTGACTGGTAAATCAACAGCTTTGCCTTAAAGCTTAGCGCCCTCTTCACCACGACAGACCGGTACAACGTCCGCATCACTGCAGATGCTGCTCCGATCTGTCTGTCAGTCTCTCGCTCCATTCTCTCCTCACTTGTGAATAAGACCCCGAGATTCTTAAACTATCAAATCCACGTTAAACTAACAATCCACCTTTTTCAGGCTGAGGACCATGGACTCGAACTTGGAGGTGCTGATTCTCATCCCAGCCACTTCACACTCAGCAGCAAACCATCCCAGTAAGACCTGTAGGTCATTGCTGGATGAAGCCAACAGGACAACATCATCTGCAAACAGCAGAAATGAGATCTTGTGGTCACCAAGCAGGACACCCTCTGTTCCCTGGCTGCGCCTAGAATTCCTGTCCATAAATATTATGAACAGGATCAGTGACAAAGGGCCTGGCAGAGTCCAACTCTCACTGGGAATGAGTCCGACCGAGTGTTGGCAATATGAACCAAACTCTCACAACGGTCGTATAGAGACCAGATAGTTCTTAGCAACAAGCCTGCTAACCCATACTCCTGAAGCACCCCCGACAAAAAAACATGAGGTATGCAGTCGAAAGCCTTCTCCAAGTCCACAAAACACATGTAAACTGGTTGGGAAGACTCCCACAAACCCTCGAGGATTCTCGGGAGGGTAAAGAGCTGGTCCAATGTGCCACGGCCAGGCTGAAAACCACTTTGCTCCTCCTCCATCCGAGGTTCGACCAACGACTTTCCTTTTTGATACAGCCTATAGTTAGGGAGGGATCATGTGCCCCTGAACCCTCCCTTAGTTATGCTGCTAATAGGTTTAGACAGCCGGGGGACCTCCAATAATGCACTGGGCTTCAATCCTTCCTTCACTCTCAACGAAATATTTTTGCTGGTCATTAACATCTGTTTGTTCTCTCCCATAGATTGAGTCCCCGTCGTGCTGTTTGCTCTCTACATGTCTGTTCTTTTCATCTTCTCTATCCCCTCACCCCCCAGCCAGTTGCAGCAGATGACTGCCCCTCCCTGGACCTGGTTCTGCTGGAAGTTTCTTCCTGCTAAAAGGGAGTTTTTCCTCTCCACTGTTACCAAGTGCTGCTCACAGGGGATTGCCTGATTACTGGGACCTTTCTTCAATTGTGAGGGTTTCCCCTAGAATTGAAAGTGCTATGAGATGACTGTTGTCGTGAAATGGCGCTATATAAATAAAGTTGAATTGAATTGAATCTGTCACTGCACCTACACTACCGCACTGAACTTGCTACGAGTATTACTGCTCTACTTTTCTGTATATAGTACTGCTGGGCCTCATCGTTTATCTTTATTTGCACTATGGGAGGTCTGGGTCTATCTTGTCACCAGTTGCACTACGAGTAGCATTACTGTACATAGACTGCTGTTGTTGCTTTTCCAGCCTTATTCCTTTTCTTTTTTTTATATTGTGCACACCACTGAAGAGAGAGAGAGAAATGCCATTTCAATTCTCCTGTATGTCCTGTACGTATAGTAGTATTGACAAATAAAATTTTTGAATCCTTTGAATATAGTCTGGTCAGATGAGACTTTCTTGACTGAGAACAGGTGTGGCAGTAATCAGGCCTGGGTCTGGCTCCAGAAATTGAACTCAGCTTTCCAAAGATGTGGTAAACCACAGTTCATTTACATTTTAACGGGGAGGGGCAATCACTTTTTCACACAGGGCCATGTAGGTTTGGATTTTTTTACTTTTAATAAAAACACCGTCATTTAAAAACTGCACTTTGTGTTTACTTGTGTTATCTTTGTCTAATATTTAAATTTGTTTGATGATCTGAAACATTTAAATGTGACAACCATACAAAAAAAATGAGAAATCAGAAAGAGGGCAAACACTTTTTCACATCACTGTATCTGGGGAGAAAATAATACAAATCGTAGGATAATCTACGGGGGTTTTCATCACCCTGGGTATTGTTTATTACATTACATGCATATATCACTTTTGGCAAATTGTACAGTTTGAAAATGAAGTGCAGCTATGCATGGAAGATAACATGCCAATGCACTGAGTCGGCAAAGGCACATATCAAGACAGTGCAGGAGGTGGCGTTCAATAATCCTCCAGAACCGTGACGTGCTCAGCCACAGATATTTTCAAAGATCCATCAGGTATGTACAGTGGCATATAATGTTTTACCATTTGCCGCTGGTCCTGTTTTAGTATGGTCTCTCTCACCTGCAGGACTGCACTAGAGTTCGTCAGTTGATTTCGATCAAAACCACCTCTTTCAGGCGGTCACTGCCGCTGGCCACTATGGCATAACATAATGTTTAAAGTTACGTTCTATGCAATAAACATTGCAACAAATGTGTACCTGTGTCATTGAGTGTTTGGTACAATTACTACTGCTCTTTAGGAAAGTAAGTTCTGCAAATGTTGGTCAATACAAGTTTCTTTTACAAAAAAGTATTTGATTACTCGAGCAATCTTTGATTAGAGTGGGTGATTACCCGAGCCGTAAAGTTGTTAGCTGCAGCCCTAATGCTAACCCAATGCATGCCACCCCGAAGTAAACTATAAGAAAACAACACTAACACAGCCCCCAGACCAAAAGGAGGAAACCTGTTTAGCCTGGGAGGGTGGAGAAGGTGGCCCATGATAGTGGCCGCTGCTGGGCGATAGTGCGCGTTCATGCTTGCTGCATCCGCACCGCGGCCGCTCCAAGTAATAAGGGTAAATGAGTGTGGTTGGGTGTGTGGGAGAGAGCACGAGTGGATGTGCGTGGGTCAGAGCGTGAGTGAGAGTGTGTGTATGAGTGAGCGTGAGTGGGTAAGGGTGAATGAAGGCGAGTGGGAACAAGATTGAGCGGGTGCAGGAGTGGGAGAGATTGGGTGGGTCCGGGAATGCAAGTGAAGGATTGTGTGGGGGAGAGGGCGAGTGAGAGTGAGTGAGTGTGTGTGGGTGCAAGTGAGTGTGTATGAGAGCATGAGGGTGTGAGTGCTAGTCGGGAGGTGCCGGATTGAGGGGGTAGGACCTCCTGGTTGCGTGGGCAACTCTGATGGGGGGGTGTTGCTCCCCATGGGGCCCCTGTGCTATGCTGCTGCCTTCTTTGGGCATGGGGGTCCCCAGGGTGTGCAACGGTGGTGCTGGGGTGGGGCGGGGCTGCTGTAGGGTTGTTTGGGGGGGCTCGCGCTGGGGACGCGAGCTGGTCTCCAGCCCGGGGGATGAGAGCACTGACCTCCTGGCGCTGGCCCCACTGGGGGAGTGGGGGTTGGCCGGTCCGGGGGCATGGGTCCACCGCACCAGCTCCTTGGCGGTCCGGCCTCCCTCGGTCATCCCTCCTGGGGCGGATGCCTCAAGACACTTGTGTTCTATGGGGTGTGGCATTGTCCTGCTTGCTCAGAGTTTCCGGGGAGGATGGGGGGGCGGTTGTTGTGACCGGCCACCCTCTTTGTATGTTTCCTGGCAAACCACTCACATGCACACACTTATTTTGCATGTGCTCTCATACGCATGCACACGTATGCACACACACTTATGTCTCTCCTTTAACAGGTGGAGATACCAGATTCGTGTTGAGACCTCTTCAGTGGAAGAAACAGTCTGTCTTCTGTTTGTTTCAGCTGTGTTAGTCTGTTTGTCTTCTTTGTCTGTTCCTCTCCCTTTTCTTCCCCCTCCCCACACCTCCTTTCCCCATTCCCCCCCGTTGGGTCCTTCATGGGTAAAACAATTTAAATAAAGTGTTAAACGTTATTACAAGAGGAGTTATAAACAATATACAGTACATACTGTATATATGTACTGTATAAAGCTCCTTTTGGCAAAGTAAATGTGTTTTGGTACAATATGGGAAGCAGATTTCTGTTCTGCTCACCTAGCTGCTTGACAGGACAAGGGGAAGAAAAAAAATAACATGTATTGCTAAAATATTTGTAACACCTTATTTAATGTTATTTATTAGTTAGTTAATCCCTTCCACAGCATGAGGGGTATGGGACAGTGCCTAGCTCCGTTTCATGACCCTGGGCCACACAGCTACTGTAGGTAGTGAAAGCTACAGTGGGGGTCAGTCCTCTGGTAGCTCTGTGCATTAACCTTCCTTTCCCCATTCTATTATGCTGAGCACCAAGCTAGAAGGCGGAAAGTACCATTTTTTAAATATGGTCTTTGGTATGACCTGGCCAGGATTTGAACCCACAATGTTATTTATAGGGGTGGGAAAAAAGATCGATTCAGTGATGAATCGCTATACTTGGCACTAGCGACAGTGCATCGATCCATAAACGCACAGATTGATCTTTTATTTAAAAAAAAATGCACACACATATACTTTTGGGTTATCAGTTATTCAATGACGTTTTCAATTCACTAGATGGCACAAAGCAAGCACCCAGTCAAGTGAAGTCATAGCTTGTCTTGGCGACTTGCAGCCAGCTTTGAAAATTAGGAAGCAATTAGCTCAAAGTTAGCTCAAATGTTGGGCCTTTTTTGGATTTTATAATAAAGATGAAACTGGAGTAGCGGACAACCGGGAGGTCGTGGGTTCAAATCCCGGCCAGGTCATACCAAAGACCATATAAAAAAAAACGGTACTTTCCACCTTATAGCTTGGTGCTCAGCATAATAGACTGGGGAAAGGAAAGTTAACGCACAGAGCTACTAGAGGACTGACCCCCTCCCCACCACCACCACCACCACTGTACCTTTCACTACTTACAGTAGCTGTGTGGCCTAGGGTCAGAGAAATGGAGATAGGCGCCACCCCATACACCATGTTGTCCCACATGCTGTGGAAGGGAATTAACTTAACTAATATCAAAGATGGAAGAAAAGACCTTGACGTGACACACAACCCACAAGAAGTGCTGCATGAAAAATAGTTAAAGTTTATTGGTTTATTTGTCAGGGACCATGTACAGAAAAAACATTAAACACAGGCTAAAGATGCTCTGTACCAGATTATAGCGTTCTCACTAATTTCCACCTGTAGTCCCTGTCGGGCAGGAAGATATTAACAGAAAAACACCACATTTAGAAAACAATTCAGGTCAGGTTTCAGAATCCGTTGTCCCTGAAACAAGCAGGGAGTATGTTTAAAAGATAAAAAGATAAGAGAAACAGCACACATGAAAACAATTTAAGAGTACAATTCCAAAGATGCTGGGATAGGCTCCAGCCCCCCCGCGACCCTAAAAGGATTAAGCGGAAGAAGATGAATGAATGAATGAATTTCAAATCCCATTTAAGGGAGAGAGTCAATGCTGGCAGGCTTGATTACTTAAAATCCATTTTTTAGTCTCTGTGGAAAAATCTCTGTAATTTGTTCTGGTCTTCAAAGCAGTAGGGAGCTTGTTCCATTCCATTATAGCTTTGTATGAGAAGACTGATTGTCCAAAAGCAGTTTTACGTAGGGGGATGCAACAATGCCACCTAGAGGAAGTCCTTGTTACTCTGGTATTTTGTTGAGAAGTCAGGTACACAAAAGTCTGAAGAGGTGGGGGTGCAGAACCATGGATAGTTTTAAAAACCAACTGTATTTTTGCATACATGATCATATATGGCGGGCCAGCACACGTCTTGGAGCAGCATTAGCAGTGGCTCAGCTAAAGAGAGACCGGGATGGAGCTTTTTCTCCAATCGCCAACTAAGTAAAGTTTATTTATGAAGCGCTTTTCAGAGACATGCAGTCACAAAGCACTGCACAATGAAATGGAAGGAAAGAAGTTGATAAAAAAACAAGTTAAAACAAAAAATTAAAATAATTTTAAAATATCAGACTTACCACTAAAAAGCAGCTGAAACTCAACGGAAATCCTCACTAAACAAAAAAGTTTTCAGCTGCTTTTTAAAAGAGTCCACAGAATCAGCTAAGCGCATCTGAAGTGGGAGTCTATTCCAAACACCGTCCACCACCCTCCCTGTATGCAGAGACACACCTCCGCAAAAAATTAAGCCCTGAGAATTCTTTATTATATGAAAGAGATGTCAATGGTTTTACTTTGGGACATGATTTGAGGCTGACTACGGTGAAAAAAATTAGAAATACACTACCGTTCAAAAGTTTGGGGTCACTTAGAAATTTCCTTATTTTTGAAAGAAAAGCACTGTTTTTTTCAATGAAGATAACTTTAAACTAATCAGAAATACACTCTAATATCTAATATACATTACTAATGTGGTAAATGACTATTCTAGGTGCAAATGTCTGGTTTTTGGTGCAATATCTACATAGGTGTATAGAGGCCCATTTCCAGCAACTATCACTCCAGTGTTCTAATGGTACAATGTGTTGCTCATTGCGTCAGAAGGCTAATGGATGATTAGAAAACCCTTGTGCAATCATGTTAGCACAGCTGAAAACAGTTTAGCTGGTTAGAGAAGCTATAAAACTGACCTTCCTTTGAGCAGGTTGAGTATCTGGAAAAAATTATTATTTCAAATACAAATCATTATTTCTAACCTTGTCAATGTCTTGACTATATTTTCTATTCATTTTACAACTCATGGTGGTAAATAAGTGTGACTTTTCATGGAAAACACAAAATAATTGTCTGGGTGACCCCAAACTTTTGAACGGTAGTGTATATGGGACTCTGATACTTGATTATGGCGATATCATGATTATTGTTGAACTGTGACAGGATTGAATCGTGACCCAAGTATCGCGTTCCGATACTTGGGTACTACGTGTAGTAATACGTACATATGTTTATTAGCTGCTCTTGCTTGCTTGTTTTTTTTCTTGCCTTCTGATTGTTGCTCTGAGTGTTGCTATCCCTGTGCTGTACTACTACTGCTATCCGTACTGCAGCCGATAGGAAGAGACTGAACAAACTGATTAAGAAAGCTAGCTCTGTCCTGGGGCAGCGCCTTGATCCGATGGAGGAGATAGGAGAGAGAAGGACGGTGGCTAAACTGTCATCTCTGCTGGAGTCCGAGTTCCACCCTATGCAGGACATACTGAATGCACTGAGGAGCTCATTTAGCAGCAGACTACATCATCCCAGGTGCACAACCGAGAGGTTTCGTAGGTCCTTCCTACCAACGGCTGTCAGACTGTACAACCTAAGCAGGGCTGCTCGCAGAGATAGCAAAAAGACGTAACAAACTAATAGTTTTTTGAATGCAAAAGATGCAATAGACTTACACAATGGTCCTCTCCGGCATACAACTAGGAACATACCGGTCGCTATGGAGGGTGAGAATATGTATGGGCACATAATCATACCATGTAGGATAACTAAGTAGACGGTTATGCTGTTTCATTCCATCTAGCAACAATGCTCTGCACTGTGTGTGTTTATATATTTGCATATTTATTCCATCTAGCTACAATGCTCCGTACTGTGGGTGTTTATATATTTATATATCTACATATTATTCCATCTAGCTACATTGCTCCGCACTGTGTGTGTTTATATACTTGCATATTTATTCCACCTAGCTGCAATGCTCCGTACTGTGGGTGTTTATATATTTACATATTTATTCCATCTAGCTACAATGCTCTGCACTGTGTGTTCATATATTCATATATTTATTCCATCCAGCTACAATGCTCTGCACTGTGTGTCTGTGTGTGTGTGTATATATATATATTTTATAGTAATACGTACATATGTTTATTAGCTGCTCTTGCTTGCTTGTTTTTTTTCTTGCCTTCTGATTGTTGCTCTGAGTGTTGCTATCCCTGTGCTGTTGCAATCCTGGAATTTCCCCGTTGTGGGACTAATAAAGGCTTATCTTATCTTATCTTATCTTATCTTATCTTATCTTAAGTATCGCGTTCCACATCAAATCGCAAGGTCCCTTATGATTCCCACCCCTAGATATTTATATAATAGAAATTTACAAACAGTAAATTGTGTATGATACATTATTACATGTCCATCTCTTGTACATCCATTATAATTACAAGCAGTTGAAACCAGAAGTTTCAAGATTCTGTGTTCAGGGCAGGGTACAATGAATCTTGAAAGTTTTGTCCCAGGCGAGAGGTGGTGAGCAGGGGTGGGTATTCTTGTATCCCCCCGCTTTGCTGCCTTGACACTGGAGTTCTCGCCGGTGGATGAAAGGGTTGTTTCCCTGCGCCATCGGGTTGGGAAAGGAGTCCTGACCATCATTTGTGCCTATGCACCAAATGATGGTTCAGAGTACCCACCCTTTTCGAAGTCTCTCACTGGGGTGCTGGAAAGTGCTCCTCTTGGAGACTCCATTGTCCTACTGGGGGACTTCAACGTACATATGGGCAACGACAGTGAAACCTGGAGGGGCGTGACTGGGAAGAACGGCCTGCCTGATCTGAACCTGAGTGGTGTTCATTTAATGGACTTGTGCGCTAACCACAGTTTGTCCATAATGAACACCATGTTCAAGCATAAGGGTGTCCATATGTGCACCTGGCACCAGGACACCCTAGGTCACAGGTTGATGATCGATTTTGTTATTGTGTTATCAGACCTGCGACCATATGTCTTGGACACTCAGATGAAGAGAGGTGCAGAGCTGTCAAGTGATCACCACCTGGTGGTGAGTTGGATCCAATGGTGGAGGACGATACCATTCAGACCTGGGAACATCTGGCTGAGGCCCCTGTCCGAGAGGTCTTCAACTCCCTCCTCCAGAAGACCTTTGACCACATTCTGAGGAATGGGCCATGTTCCCCACTTCCATAGCTGAAGCAGCTGCTCAGAGCTGCGGCTGCAAGGTTGTTGGTGCTTCTCGTGGTGGCAACCCCCGAACCAAGTGGTGGACACCAGTGGTAAGGGAAGCCATCAAGCTGAATGAAGAAGGAGTCCTACTGAGCTTGGTTGGCTAGTGGGACTCCTGAAGCAGCTGAGTTGTACCGACAGGCCAGCCAGAGTGCAGCTCGAGTAGTTGGACTAAATTCCACACAAACAACCAACTGCAGACAAGTTGATGTGCCTTTTGGAACACACAGCCTTTTAGCAAAGACTCAATGGCTGTTTCAGCATTCCACAACAGACAGTGTGCTAACAGAGTTTCATAGTTAAGTGTGACACACCCCACTAGCAAAACCAGAGTGACTTAAACAGAATGCAGACATACTAACCTGCTGTAATGTGAGGTAAGGAGTCCCGGTTCAGCCATTCTGGAGCACATGTATTGGCGAGAGTAGTGGCCTTGTTGAGGTAGACCTGAACTTTAGCTCTTTGCCAATGCCTCAGAGGCTAAAGAGACAGTTCTACTCCACAACACCTCTTGATAATAATCAAAGTTGTAGTCACTGAGGGGGGAGGAAAAGTAAGAAAAACTGAGCTTCCATTTCAAAGTGACAAGGTAATGGAGTGGCCAATCAGCAAGAAAACTAACAGAGAACTTGATGCACCCAGGGAATACTAGTTGTCAGCACAGTGTTCCTTGATGTGCATGTAGGTTCTCTGTTAGATGCACTTTCACATCTTGAAATCATATCCACCTTTTGTAGGCCAGTATAGCACAGTAGCTTAAATAGGTGTTTTAGTGTTGGTTGTTTCTGTGCTTGTGCTAAGCTAACAGGCTGCTGACATGCTGGTTCATCAATATTTTTATGTCCTTCCCTGTCAGAAAGTAGAGTAGTGATGGAGCTTTTAAAGTAAGTGCAAGGCAACTGTCAAATGGCAAAATTATTACATTTTGTTTCAATGGATATATAAATACAGTATATTTGTCAATATAAACCTGTACATACCTTTGTGGCCTATCCAAGCATCATCTACAGCAGGGGTGTCCAACCATGTGCCATGGAGAGCCAAGACCCTGCAGGTTTTACCTCCAACCAGTGTCTTCAACAGCAGATTTCAGTGAACTTCTTCCCACTGATTGCTGATAAGTGAAAACACCTGCTGAAGAGACTGGGTAGAAGAGAAAACCTGCAGGGTCTTGGCTCTCCATGGCACATGGTTGGACACCCCTGATCTACAGTATGTGCAGGACACACTGAACTGTATTGTTTTTTTAAGCATGCAGAAAATAGAAATAAAATAAAGGAATATTTTTTATAATTATTTAGTTATACGATATATGACTTTTAAACCACAGACCCTGTTTTTAATTTGTTTTTTATATCACAATGCTGAGCATGGGTGGAGAGCCATGCTCAGGCTTTAAGTTCTTGATCATTTTCTGTATTTTCCTTATCAGAGTTTTATTATTGTATCTGAGTATGGTTGTCTGTATATGTTATCTGAGTTTGGTTTTTTCCTTTGTTTGGTCCTGTTATCATATCTTAGTTTGGTCATTATTATCCTGTTTATTAAGATAAGATAAGATAAGCCTTTATTAGTCCCACAACGGGGAAATTCCAGGATTGCAACAGCACAGGGATAGCAACACTCAGAGCAACAATCAGAAGGCAAGAAAAAAAAAACAAGCAAGCAAGAGCAGCTAATATACATATGTACATATTACTATAAAATATATATATACACAGACACACAGACACACAGTGCAGAGCATTGTAGCTGGATGGAATAAATATATGAATATGTAAACACACAGTGCGGAGCATTGTAGCTAGATGGAATAAATATGTGATATATAAACACCCACAGTACGGAGCAATGTAGCTAGATGGAATAATATGTAGATATATAAACACACAGTGCGGAGCATTGTAGCTAGATGGAATAAATATATAGATATATAAATATAAACACACCCAGTGCGGAGCATTGTAGCTAGATGGGATAAATATATAGATATATAAATATAAACACACCCAGTGCGGAGCATTGTAGCTAGATGGAATAAATATGTAAATATACAGTATAAACACACACAGTGCAGAGCATTGTTGCTAGATGGAATAAATATATAGATATATAAATATAAACACACCCAGTGCGGAGCATTGTAGCTAGATGGAATAAATATATAGATATATAAATATAAACACACCCAGTGCGGAGCATTGTAGCTAGATGGGATAAATATATAGATATATAAATATAAACACACCCAGTGCGGAGCACTGTAGCTAGATGGAATAAATATGTAAATATACAGTATAAACACACACAGTGCAGAGCATTGTTGCTAGATGGAATAAATATATAGATATATAAATATAAACACACCCAGTGCGGAGCATTGTAGCTAGATGGAATAAATATATAGATATATATATATAAACACACCCAGTGCGGAGCATTGTAGCTAGATGGAATAAATATATAGATATATAAATATCAACACACCCAGTGCGGAGCATTGTAGCTAGATGGAATAAATATATAGATATATAAATATAAACACACCCAGTGCGGAGCATTGTAGCTAGATGGAATAAATATGTAAATATATAAACACACACAGTGCAGAGCATTGTTGCTAGATGGGATGAAACAGCACAACCATCTACTTAGTTATCATACATGGTATGATTATGTGCCCAATGTAATTTTGGATCTTCTAGCATTTTATATTATCTTCCTGTGTTTATATTTTGAGCGTTCTCCGTCCTTGCCGTCAGTTCTACTTTTGTAACTTCGGTAGTCATTAGTTTTATACAGTGGGGTGAAAAAGTGTTTGCCCCCTTCCTGATTTCTCTTTTTTTTTTGTATGTTTGTCACACTTAAATGTTTCAGATCATCAAACAAATTTAAATATTAGACAAAGATAACACAAGTAAACACAAAATGCAGTTTTTAAATGAAGGAGTTTCTTATTAAGGGGAAAAAAATCCAAACCTGCTGTGTGAAAAAGTGATTGCCCCCTAAACCTAATAACTGGTTGGGCCACCCTTAGCAGTAACAACTGTAATCAAGTGTTTGCGATAACTGATAATGAGTCTTTTACAGCACTGTGGAGGAATTTTAGCCCACTGATCTTTGCAGAATTGTTGTAATTTAGCCACATTGGAGGGTTTTCAAGCATGAACCGCCTTTTTAAGGTCATGCCACAGCATCTCAATTGGATTCAGGTCAGGACTTTGACTAGGCCACTCCAAAGTCTTCATTTTGTTTTTCTTAAGCCATTCAGAGGTGGACTTGCTGGTGTGTTTTGGATCATTGTCCTGCTGCAGAACCCAAGTGCGCTTCAGCTTGAGGTCATGAATAGATGGTCGGGCATTCTCCTTCAGGATTTTTTGGTAGACAGCAGAATTCATGGTTTCATTTACCACAGCAAGTCTTCCAGGTCCTGAAGCAGCAAAACAGCCCCAGACCATCACACTACCACCACCATATTTTACTGTTGATATGATGTTCCTTTTCTGAAATGCTGTGTTACTTTTACGCTGGATGTAATGGGACACACACCTTCTAAAAAGTTCAACTTTTGTCTCGTCAGTCCACAGAGTATTTTCCCAAAAGTCTTGGGGATCATCAAGATGTTTTCTGGCAAAACTGAGGCGAGTCTTTATGTTCTTTTTGCTCAGCAGTGGTTTTCATCTTGGAACTCTCCCATGCAGGCTATTTTTGCATAGTCTCTTTTTTTATGGTGGAGTCATGAACACTGACCTTAACTGAGGCAAGTGAGGCCTGCAGTTCTTTAAATGTTGTTATGGGGTCTTTTGTGACCTCTTGGATGAGTCGTCGCTGCGCTCTTGGGGGAAAGTTCACCACTGTTCCATGTTTTCGCCATTTGTGGACAATGGCTCTCACTGTGGTTCACTGCAGTCCCAAAGCTTTAGAAATGGCTTTATAACCTTTTCCAGACTGATAGATCTCAATTACTTTGTTTCTCATTTGTTCCTGAATTTCTTTGAATCGCAGCATGATATCTAGCTTTTTTTTAACTTATTTTTTTAATTTAAGTTTTTGTAAAGGGTATACATGTCATTACAGCACTGCATTGTTTACATTTTCATCACATGTTCCCTTTTTTTTTGTTTTTTGACAACATTGGAAAAATAATTATTACAACACCCTTTTTTAAGTGAAAGAAAAAGAGAAATTAAAAAAGAACAAAAAAAACAAAACAAGAGAAAATAAACAAGCAAAAAAAACCAAAACAAAACAAAAGAGCAAAAAAATAAAAGAGTATCTGAGTAGCATTGGAACAAAGAGAGGTGCCATTATTGAGATGGTATTTGTCAAAGATTAGATCTAATGGAAGACACATATGCGTTCCAGGGTTGCCAAAAGTTCAAGAACCCATCCATGTCCTGTCTCAGTGCGAATGTCAACTTTTCCATCGAATAAATGTCCTGAATCACGTTAATCCAGTCTTCAGGTGTAGGACAGTCCTTCAACATCCATTTTTTTGTTAGAGCTTTTTTACTTGCCAATATTAAAACAGTGAATAAGTATTTTTCTCTTCATCTTTCCAGTGATTCCGGTAGTAAACCCAAATACAAAGTTACAAAAGAAAAGGGAACTGTTATTTTGAATATTTTCCCCAATATTGTCTGTACATTGGTCCAAAATTGGTGGATAACTGGGCATGACCAAAACACATGAAAATGATTTGCAGTCTTTTCACCACACAAGCGCCAACAATTCAACCCTTTATGAGTAAATTTGTTTTGTGCAGGTGTTCTGAAAAATCTTACCAAATTTTTCCAGCCAAATTCTCTCCACTGCAGGGATGAAGTACTTTTCCATTGTTGTTTATTTAGCTTTTCCCATATTTCCAGTTGTAAAGTGAAATTCCCCTCTTTTTCCCATCTCCCTTTTATATATGATGTGTTGTCTCATTTTAAGTCTTGAAGACCTTGGTATATTTTAGAAATGTATCTGATTCCTGGGATCCCTTTATATGCCATTAAGAAGACCTTCAGAACACCTGACTGGGCCCTTTCCAAATCCTCCTTTTTAAGTATTTTGTTTATGTGGTGTCTAAGCTGAAAGAACCTGTAAAGGTCTTGATTTATTAGACCTTGTTTTTTCAAATCTTCAAAACTTCTTAAAGTTTGCCCTTTAAAAAAAATCATAATATTTTATCAGTCCATTCTCTTTCCACTTTTTAAATCTAGTGTCTGTTTTATTAGGAGTAAAGTCTTGATCATAGGCAATCCATTGCAGTAATCGATAGGGTTCTTTAGTTTGATTCTCTCTGACTATCTTAAACCAAATTCTTAGCAGGGTCTCTATTCACGGGTTAGTGTTATTCAAAAGTTTAGGTAAGGCATTGTTCCCTATTATCGCCTGTAGGGGAATGTCACTTGTTATTTTGCATTCCATCTCCTTCCGTTGTGCAGTGTAGACTGAGTTACATATCTCTACTAAAGTTTTAATTTGTGTGGCTTTAAAATAGTCCCTGATATTTGGCAGCGCGAGCCCACCTTTGTCTTTGTTTAACTGTAGGGTTCTATATCTGATTCTAGGTCTCTTGCCCTGCCATATGAATCTTGAGCTCCTTCTGTCCAGTTCTTGCCATGTTTTTTTGAGAGGTTCTACCAGTATTGTTTGGAAAAGGTATAGAAGACGTGGAAGTATATTCATTTTGACTGCTTCAATTCTTTGTGCAGTACCCAAGAATGGTATCATATTCCATCTTGCTAGATCAGATTTTATTTTTGCCATCAGTGGATCATAGTTTAGTGTTATAATTTTGTTGAGTTGTTTCGGGATATTGACCCCCAGATATTTCATAGATTCCATCTCCCAGTTAGTTTTGAGTTTGCTTAGTAAATATTGATTTGGGTCATAGTTGAATGTTAAAATTTGGGTTTTATGCATGTTTAATTCGTACCCCGATAAATCTCCATACTCTGAAAAAACTGAGATTAGTTCTGGAAAAGAGGTGTCCGGCTGCCCCAGGTATATTAAAATGTCAACAGCAAAGAGTGCTATTTTATGTTCCTTCTGACCAAGTGTAATACCTTGAATTTTTTGATTCTGTCTTATCCATTGGCTCAGAGGTTCTATGAAGATTGCAAATAGCAGTGGAGACAAGGGGCAGCCCTGACGACATCCTCTTTCCAGTTCAAAAGATGATGATAATTTACCGTTAATCCTTATTTTAGCTGTTGGTTTTTTATATAATGCCTGGATAGTTCTAATGAAGTTGTTATGAAAATTGAAACTGGATAAGATTCTATGTAGGAAGGACCAGTCAACCGAATCAAATGCTTTTTCAGCATCTAATCCCAATATGGCTGCATTTAAATTATATTTTTTTATATGATGAATTATGTGTAAAGTGCGTCTAATGTTATCTTGTGTCTGTCTTTGTCTTATAAAACCTGTTTGGTTTAAATGAATTAAGTCTGTCAGTATATTTTCTAACCTTTTGGCAAGGATAGTGGTAAAAAGCTTATAGTCCTGATTTAACACACTGATTGGTCTGTAGTTGGAGCAGTCTAGTTTAACCTTTTCAGGTTTAGGTATGACTGCAATGACCCCTTCTCTCCAGGAGGGGGGATTTCCCCTGTGTGGAGGACATAGTTGAATGTTTTCAGGAGGAGAGGAGATAGTTGCTGTTTAAAGGTTTTGTACCACTCTGTTGTATAGCCATCTGCTCCTGGGGATTTGTTAGCTTTAAGTTTCATAATTGCTTTTTCTAATTCTTTAGGTTGTCTTTCTGACAATAGTGTTTTATTTTGTGACTCAGTAAGTGGGGGAAGGTTTAATGTATTTAGGAAGGCTTCGGATGCGTTTTTGTGTTTTTTGAGGTAGTACAAGTTCTTGTAGTAGTTCTCGAAGCTTTTAAGAATTTCCTGAATTCTAAATTTTATTTCCTTTGATACTGGGTCTCTGATTTTGTAGATTGCTCTCTCCGTTTGTTGTTTCCTCAATTTATAGGCTAGTAATTTTGCCGACTTGCTACCTGTTTCATAGTATTTTTGTTTCAGAAATGTAAGTTTCTTCTGGATTTCTATTGTGTAGATCTCATTTAGAGTTCATGTGGTTCATTGTCACATTTCTATTTTAACAAGTTTTTTTTTTTAAAGACTTATTTGTTTCTAATATTATGTCTGTTCCATGAAATGTTTTACCACTTGATACTTGCTGATTCTGCATCTCCTTTAATGTTTGTTACCTTGTAGGAGGAGGGTTGGATGCGCAGATTGACTAAAAATATCGTTATTCCCTTCTGAAAACGCTCAGTTTTTCCTTATAGCCCTGGCGCTGGGTTTCCCGCTGCTGGCCCGTGGATTTTGAGGGTCTCTGTGTGCACCACGTTTGAGCCTTGATTCTTTCGATCGGGTCTGCTGCGGGTTTATACACCGTTACCGGGAGCCCTCTTCTCGCCATATCCCTGGTTGCTTCTTCCACCGAGTTGTAGAGACACATCTCATCCCAGTAAAAAACCCGCAGCTTCGCCGGAAATGGAGTTTGAAAGCGCAGTTTCTTCTCTCGTAGTACCTTTTTAGCGTCGTTGTATTCCCGATGCTTTTTAAGGACCTCCGGGGCATAGTCGTGCTCCACAAAAACTTTTCTTTCATGGTGCATAAATCCTTTTTTCTGCCAAGCCAGTCTCAAAACCTCCTCCTTTGTTTTGAAGTTGGAGAACTTTACCACCACCGAACGCGGGGGCGCTTCCGCCGACGGCCTTGGGGCTAATGAACGGTGCGCCCTTTTTATTTTCAAATCGGTGGATTGGGGAATTTCCAACTTCTCTCTCAGTATGGTTTCCACGCATGCAGCCATTGTGGTGAAACCGTCCTCGACTCCTTCTTTCAGACCATGAATTCTTATGTTGTCTCTTCTTAGTCTTCCTTCTTGGTCGGTTATCTTAGCCTCCAGTCTTGACTGTCGTTTGAGTAATTCCAGCACGGTTTCTTCCAGCCCTTTTAGTCTTTCCTCTGCTTCCATGATTCGGTCCTCAGCCTGGTCCACTCTGCTGTTTGTCCTTTTTATTTCATCTTTAATTTCATGAAATTCGGCCCAACACTCTCGGCGAAATTGTCTTAATTCTTGAAGTACCATTTCTAAGCTAACCGTGTTGCTAGCCTCATTCAGCAAATCTGCTTCCGAGTGGTTATTGTCCTCCAGGTCAGATTCTCCTGCCGATGCGCGTCTTGGCCTGGGAAATGTCGATCTCTTCTGTTTTCCTTTAGGCATAATGACTTTGTCTTTTGATTTTCACTCTTCCAAAAATCCGTTAAATCTGATTTTCAAGGTATTTTCATGGATCGGGTCTGGGAGCTTCAGCATTAAGCTGCTATCACCATGGTGTCCAGACCAGAAGTCATGATATCTAGCTTTTGAGGATCTTTTGGTCTACTTCACTTTGTCAGGCAGGTCCTATTTAAGTGATTTCTTAATTGAGAACAGGTGTGGCAGTAATCAGGCCTGGGTGTGGCTAGAGAAATTGAACTCAGCTTTCCAAAGATGTGATAAACGACAGTTAACTTATGTTTTAATGGGGGGGGGGGGATCATTTTTTCACATAGGGCCATGTAGGTTTGGATTTTTCTTTACCCTTAATAATAAACACCTTCATTTAAAAAATTGCATTTTGTGTTTACTTGTGTTATCTTTGTCTAATATTTAAATTTGATGATCTGAAACATTTAAGTGTGACAAACATACAAAAAAGAGAAATCAGGAAGGGACCAAACACTTTTTCACACCACTGTATTTGAGCACTTCTTGGTTTTTGTATATCCTCTTGTCCGTGTCTTTGCTGTTGTTATTTTCTCTTCATGTATACTGTCTGTTCCATTTCTTATGTATAGTCAGTTACCTTTTGTTCTCCTGTGCTTTTACTTTGACAGTTGTCTTTGTTACTTCCGGTATTTCAAATTCTGTTTGCGGACTGTCACAGCCGTCACTAGTTGTATCTGATTATCCTTGTTCTTGCACCCCCACCTGTTCTCATTTTGTAATTATTCCCTTTTGCTCTATTTAAAGACCGTTGCACCACTTCTTGGCGCAGTGTCATTCTCAGTGCTCAGATGGGAGTTTCCCGTCTCTCTTCATTTGTATCCTGCGTGTGCTCCATGCTTCGTTTGTCTCCTGATGTGCGTTCCACGTCTCAGCCTAAGAGCTGTCCTTATCCTCAAATACCTGCCTTGTAAGTTTTGTGTTTTTGTTATAGTTTGTGTTTTTTATTATTAAACTTTGTGCAAACTCATAGCTAGCATTTGGGTCTTCATCCTGCCCTGAAGGCATTCATGACATTTTATGTTTCTACTGTGGGGCACATATGTTGGTTTCATATGCTCCACAGATATATTACTGTATGTTTATTGTGTGCTTCACGTCTCAGGGGAACAAAGGGACTGAGCATCCTAGAGGTAACAGGAGGGTGTGAGATTTGGCCTTTTGTTTCAAGGAGATGGGCTTGAGAGATTTCCTGACCACCGGAGACTAGGGGGTGGATGGCGTTAAGATCGGGGGAAGTTACATTGTGACTGGGATTAAGTACCATGTGACTGTATGTTTGATTAAACACCATGTGACTGTAGGTTTGATGTCCTGGGTATAAAAGGACAGATGTGAGAAGATTCATCCTCTTTTTCTACTTTGGAATGTTGGAGTATGTGATTGTGAATAAAGCTGAACCTGAGGAATAAACTCAGTCTCGTCCTTCAACACATCTCCACACTGGTGACCTTACGATGAAACATGAGCAGGAGTAATTCTCCCGAGCCGGACTCGTCAGAAGCCAGCCTGATGAATGCCACCACGTTCCAGCTGCTGGACTTCTGGCAGAATAGTCCGCGCTCCTGGTTTAGCGCGGTCGAGGCGCAGTTCAACCTCCGGAGAATCTCGAGAGACGACACAAAGTTCTACCATGTGGTGGCGAAGCTGGACAACCACACAGTCCAGAGGGTGGAGAACCTGGTCAACCACCCACCGGACAGCGACAAGTACAGCACATTGAAGGCTGCGCTTATCAGCCACTTCACCCCCTCGGTGCAACAGCGAGCAGAGGGGCTCCTGGCGTTGACGGAGTTTGAGAACGACAGACCCGTAGACCTGATGGGGAAAATGCTGAGGTTGAGAGACTCCGAAGATGACAGCTTTATCTTCACCCACCTTTTCCTCAGGACCCTACCGCCAGCGGTGAGAGTGAACCCTGGCCGGTTCACCTCTGTTGGCCCAACGAGACTACCATGAGCTGAGCCAGGAGGCGCAACGACTCGTCGACGCCCACAAACGGAGTGTGGCTTTGGCCGCGGCAGCAGAGCTAGGCGCAACGTCCGGAGACGGCATGGGGCCAGAGGCTGCAGCACCAGACTCACCGACGATGGCGGCAGCAAGGGCCAGGCGACACGGAGCGGAGGACGTCCTTTGCTTCTACCATCGCCGCTTTGCAGAGAGGGCGCACAAGTGCATTCCACCGTGCCATTTCAAGCGCTCGGGAAATGCCAAGACCGGGGGTCGGTAGCAGCTGCGGCCCTCAGGGAGGAGAACAAGCTGCTCTACCTGAAGGATGCACGCTCGGGGAGGCATTTCCTCGTGGACACAGGCTCCCAGCTGAGCTTCATCACACCTTCCTACGCGGACCGGCTGGCGCCTTCCAGTGGTCCCCGGGTGTCAGCAGCGAACGGCTCAGCGATTAAGACCTTCGGTGAGAGGACTCTGCTTCTGTCTTTGCAGGGCCGTGCATTTGAGTGGACTTTTGTTGTAGCGGCAGTCAATTTCAACATGTTAGGGGCTGATTTTTTGTGCTCACATGGTTTATTGGTTGATCTTGCTAACAGACATCTGGTTAATGCACTCTCCTTTCACTCTATTCCCTGCACAGCTCGAGTGGCCCCGCCAACTGCACAAGCCAACGTCACAGCTGCAGGTGGTAAGTTCCACACACTCCTCACTCAGTTCCCAGCACTCACGGTCCCAACGTTTTCAGCGACAGTGGCTAAACAAGGGGTGGAACATTTTATTACTACCACCGGCCCGCCCGTTTTTGCAAAAGCTCGGCGCTTGGACTCAGCTAAACTGACCATAGCGCGCGAGGAGTTCGCCAACCTGGAAAGACTGGGCATCATCAGGCGTTCGAAGAGCCCATGGGCTTCACCGCTGCACATGGTCCAAAAGGCTGATGGCTCGTGGCGACCTTGCGGTGATTTCCGCAGGTTGAATAACACCACAGCGCACGACCGCTACCCAATCCCGCACATCCAAGATTTTTCGGTTCATTTGGCGGGGGCGCGCATTTTTTCTAAAATAGACTTGGTACGCGGTTACCACCAGGTTCCAGTGCGCGCTGAGGACATACCCAAAACAGCGGTAATAACTCCTTTCGGGCTTTTTGAGTTTTTGCGCATGCCATTTGGGCTTAAGGGAGTGGCGCAGACGTTCCAACACATGATGGACGCGGTCCTGCGCGATCTCCCTTTCGTGTTCGTCTACCTGGACGACATTTTGGTAGCCAGCGCGTCCGAAGACGAACACGAAAGCCACCTCACAGCAGTTTTCCGGAGGTTGGCAGAGCACGGGTTAATAATCAACCCAGCGAAGTGTCAGTTCGGGGTGGCGTAGATTGATTTTTTGGGGCATCGCGTTTCACCAGAAGGAGCGGTCCCTCTGCCCGATAAGGTGCGCGCAATAACAAATTTTTCCCAACCACAAACGGTCAAAGCGTTACAGGAGTTTTTGGGAATGGTTAATTTTTATAACCGTTTCCTCCCCCGCGCAGCGCAGCTCATGCAACCATTGTATGCTGCACTAAAAAAACAAAAACCCACGAATAAAATCAAATGGTCTCCTGAGCGGGAGCACGCATTCTCTCAAGTCAAATCAGCCCTGGCAAACGCTGCGTTGTTGGCACACCCAGTCCCAACGGCCCGCATGGCGCTCACTACTGACGCGTCAGATGTGGCCATGGGGCGGTCGTTGAACAGTATGTGGCTGGGGCCTGGCAACCGCTCGCGTTTTTCAGCAAAACCTTGCGCGATAGCGAGCGAAAATACAGCGCGTTCGACAGGGAGTTGTTAGCTCTACACTTGGCCATCCGCCACTTCCAGTTCTGGCTGGAAGGACGCCGTTTCACCGCGTTCATGGACCACAAACCGCTGACTTTCGCGATGGCCAAGATTTCGGAACCTTGGTCGGGCCGGCAGCAGAGACAGCTGGCTGCGATATTGGAGTTTACTACCGATATCCAGCATGTGGCAGGTAAATATAATGTAGTGGCAGACTGCCTCTCACGTGCTGTGGTGGCTCCAGGCCCCATGGGGGCAGACTCTGCAGCCATGGCCACAGACCAGGGTAGCGACGCGGAAGCGCGCGCGGCCCCGGTCCGCGTAGGGATAGATTATGCAGCCATGGCCGCGGAGCAGGTTAGCGACGCGGACGTGCGAGCGCCAGTCTGGGCCAACAGGGTTAAGGCTGGAGAACAGGGTGCTGCAAGACGGTATGCCCCCCCCCCCCCCCAATCTGCGATGTCTCCACTGGACGACCGCATCCGGTTGTACCAGCCGCGTGGCGCCGCTGCGTTTTTGACTCGATCCATTCTCTGGCGCACCCGGAGGTGCGCGCGTCGGTCAAAATGGTAGGAGAGAAATTTGTATGGCCGTGCCTGCGCAAGCAAGTCAAGGAGTGGGCGGCAGCCTGCGTGGCTTGTCAGCGAGCCAAAATACACAAACACACTAGAGCTCCCTTGGAGCCTTTTCACATCCCGGCTAAGCGGTTCGATCATGTGCATGTCGACCTCGTAGGCCCCCTCCCGCCATCACAGGGGTGCACACACCTTCTGACAATGGTGGACCGCACCACGCGTTGGCCGGAAGTGGTCCCACTGGCATCAACCACAGCCGAGGAGGTGGCGCGCGCGTTTTTAACAGCATGGGTAGCGCGTTTTGGAGTTCCGTCCGACAGAGGTCCTCAATTTGTTTCCGAGCTCTGGTCAGCGATGGCCCGCAGCCTGGGGGTAACGATCCACCGCACTACCGCATACAACCCGCAGGCTAATGGTTCATGCGAACGTTTCCATAGGTCATTGAAAGCAGCCCTCAGAGCGTCGCTTACGGATGCAAATTGGGTGGACAGGCTACCATGGGTTTTATTGGGGTTGCGTTCTGCACCTAAAGAGGATTTAAAAGCCTCCCCAGCTGAGTTAGTTTTTGCGCAGCCACTCCAGCTGCCAGGGGAGTTTCTCCCGGATAATCCTGCGCCAGAGTGCCCCCCCGCTCAGCGGTTGCAGAGCGACACGGGATCGAGCACGCTTCCTGGCCCAGTTCATCACAGCTTCCCGTGCGTTTCTGTGCCTAAAGCTTTAAAAAATGCGGAGTTTGTTTTTGTCAGACATGATGCCCATCGCCCAAACTTGCGCCCGCCTTATGATGGACTATTTAGAGTGCTGGAAACAGGAGAGAAGCATTTTTTGCTAGATTTGGGAGGCAGGAAGGAAGTGATTGGCATAAACAGGCTCAAACCCGCTTTTGTGATGGCTGACGACGCTGTGCAGTTGGCGAGGGCTCCCCGGCGCGGCAGACCCCCTAGAGGGCATTCCCCAGAACACCCACAGAGATTGACTAACAGTTCTAACCCACAGGCAGCAGCCCCACAGCAGGAGGACACTGCGGAGGCAGTAAAGCCGGCTTACAGCAATTACGGCAGAAGACTGAAGCCTAAGCGGCATGTGGACTGATATGTAGTGATTTTATTATGACATACATCTTTAGTTATGATCATTCCAGCTTAGACGTTTGGGGGGGGGGGTCATGTGGGGCACATATGTTGGTTTCATATGCTCCACAGATATATTACTGTATGTTTATTGTGTGCTTCATGTCTCAGGGGAACAAAGGGACTGAGCCTCCTATAGGTAACAGGAGGGTGTGAGATTTGGCCTTTTGTTTCAAGGAGATGGCCTTGAGAGATTTCCTGACCACCGGAGACTAGGGGGTGGATGGCGTTAAGATCGGGGGAAGTTACATTGTGACTGGGATTAAGTACCATGTGACTGTATGTTTGATTAAACACCATGTGACTGTAGGTTTGATGTCCTGGGTATAAAAGGACAGATGTGAGAAGATTCATCCTCTTTTTCTGCTTTGGAATGTTGG
Organism: Pholidichthys leucotaenia; assembly: GCA_020510985.1. Lineage (NCBI taxonomy): Eukaryota > Metazoa > Chordata > Actinopteri > Cichliformes > Pholidichthyidae > Pholidichthys > Pholidichthys leucotaenia. The sequence goes on along the minus strand of CM035837.1, from coordinate 205,030,246 downwards.
AGTATGTGATTGTGAATAAAGCTGAACCTGAGGAATAAACTCAGTCTCGTCCTTCAACACATCTCCACACTACCAAATTATATTAATTTTCTAAGAGCAGAAATATATATTTATTTATTATATATTTTATTCTCCAGATCAACGTAGCATTGAACAGAAGCTGTCTCATTTTTTATTCTTATTTTTAGGGCTGCTCATTAAAGATTTCCCCTGACCCACTTCCAGTTATTACAGAAGGCTGAAACTGCACATGTATAATAATACACAGATCTCTTTTACAGGTGCTAAGGTGGAGTAAGTTGTGATCATGGCACCAGTTGAATGCAAATCAATCAGGTTTCTGTACTTGATAGGTCACACAGCACAGGAGACGTTCAATGAGACGAAAGAGACTTATTTGGAGGATGTCCCATCGTATGACGTAGTGAAGCACCACCATCGACGGTTCAAATCAATCAATCAATCAAACTTGTGGAAATGTGGAAATGGCCCCCATTCCTGGGTGACCACAGTGTACCATTGATGAAGACACCGTCCATCAAATTGAGGCCACCATTTTGGCAACAGTTCCCCAAGATATCGAGATCAGTGTAGAGTGTAGAGAATGATCATTGGTACGCTCCTGCAAGACAACACCCCGATTCACAACTTGCATGTTTCCCAGATGGAAGCATGGCTCTGTGGCTATGAACCCCCACCCCCACCCCTGACTCTCCTGACCTCACTATCTTACTTCCACCTCTTTCCCAACATGAAGTCATTTTGAAGGGCAAGCACTTCCAAGACAATGAAATGCTGATTTTCCAAAGTCAAGTTGTGGCTCTTGACACAACCTGCACACTTCTACAGGTGAGGTTTCCACAGTTGCATAAAACGATGGGAGAAGTGTGTGACCAATAAGCTGCATTCATGGTACTTTTCCACTCTGGTCTGCTGAGGTGCATGTCCGCTTTGGACGAGGCCGGCGCATATGTGGTTGTGTGTATGCCTCACTTTTTTCGTCTACCAGGCCTAGCGGTTGATGCATGTGCACAACTGTTATTTGTAGTGTCTCCCCAGTCCTATGGGTACCGCAAATATGCAACACGCCAGTTTGTTCACCGCTATATTAAAGAAACGTGAGCTCAATGACCATTTTTTGTAGCAACAATTGCATCATTTCAAGGAAAAGGAGGAATTACCGTGTTTCAGTGCTCTTCTCCGCTCAAACTGCTGCTGCTGAAAAATGATTCATTTATGTTTATTCTCATCTTCCTCTTCTTTGTGTACTTTGACTTGTATGCTGTATTGGTAGCCCCCCCCCCCCCCGCTCCGTGAATGGGAGGTTCAACCATGTGCAGTCAACACGGTCAGGCCGCACAGTCAGAAAATTTGAGCTGCATACGAACTGGAGATGATGATGTAATTTTCGTCACACAAGCCTTGCGGTCAAGCAGTCAGCAGAGGTGCAGCATGAATCCAGCTTCAGTTGTACCTATGTGGAAAAAACTGATAACTGCCAAGTTTGGTTCCTCTCAGTCCGTGGGAAATGAGTCAGGGGAAATCTTTAAAGAACAGCCCTTGTACAAAAGTTGCAAGACGGACCCTAACCCTAAATAGTGTTATTAACTAGAGGACACTCCCTCCCTTTGTCCATCCATATCGCCATCCGTCTGTACATTGTGAGCTAGGGCCTTGGCAGAAGTATGCACTCACGGATCACCTTCAACATCTAATGAGTTCATCTTTGGGTCAAGGGCCACCTCTGGTAAAAAATTCATCCAAATCTATCCAGTAGTTTTGGGGTATTGTTGCTAACACTCTGAGAAGATAACAGCCTTGGTGGAGGTATGCATTTTGAGATCATCACCAAAATCTAATCATGTGTTCAGTGAGCCGTTACACACCTTTCCTGAAAATTTGAATGAAAGACTATATAAGATAAGATAAGATAAGATAAGCCTTTATTAGTCCCACAATGGGGAAATTTCAGGATTGCAACAGCACAGGGATAGCAACACTCAGAGCAACAATCAGAAGGCAAGAAAAAAAAGCAAGAGCAGCTAATATACATATGTACATATAAATGCAATCCATTATTATTATTATTATTACCTCCACCAAGGAGGTTATGTTTTCATCGGCGTTGGTTTGTCTGTCTGTTTGTTTGTCTGTTTGTTTGTTAGCAAGATAACTCAAAAAGTTATGGACAGATTTTCATGAAATTTTCACAGATTGTCAGAAATGGGGTATCCTACAGATGATTAGATTTTGGTGGTGATCTGGATCACCGTCCACAAGAAAACCGCCATTACGCAAAATGCCATTTTCGTCAATAACTACTAAACCACTAATCCTATCATTGTCAATCCAATTGCTTGTCATATGTTTTCATGGTCAAGGAATCTGAAAACGTACACACAAACACTGTATGGGGGGAACTGTGGCGCTAAACCGCCATTACGGAAAATGCCATTTTCGTCAATAACTACTGAACCACTAATCCTATCATTGTGAATCCAATTGCTAGTCATATGTTTTCATGGTCAAGGAATCTGAAAACGTACACACAAACACTGTATGGGGGGAACTGTGGCGCTTGGCGGAGGTCTGCGCTCTCCGAGTGCTTTTCTAGTTATTATTATTATTATTATTATTATTACCTCCGCCAGGCCGAAAAGGCCAGGAGGAGGTTATGTTTTTGCCAGGGTTTGTGTGTTTGTCTGTCTGTCTGTTTGTCTGTCTGTCTGTTTGTCTGTTGGTTAGCAAGATAACTCAAAAAGTCTTGGACGGATTTGCATGAAACTTTCAGGCGTTGTTGGAAATGGTACAAGGAAGAACTGATTAAATTTTGGGGGTGATCCGGTTCACCGTCTGGATACAGGAATTTTTTTAAAGCATTTTTCAACACTGTGACATAGGGCCATTTTCAACATGTGCGCAGGCGCAATGGAGGCCGCTGGGCGTCGTGTCTGACCAACACAAACTCCACCTTCTTCAACGTTTTAGCCACAAAAGCATGCGGAAAACACTGCTGGCCTCGGACCCCCAGCGTGCCTGTGCCAGCCATAGGCGCTGCGCACATTGCGCTGGTCGTCGTGTCTGACCAACACAAACTCCGCGTTCTTCAACGTTTTAGGCACAAAAGCACGCGGAAAACACTGCTGCCCTGGGCCCGCCAGCGTGCCTGCTTTTGCGCCACGCTGCAAAACCTGACACGGACACCTGTCCGCCGCCCCATTATTTGCCACAAATTCCCCGCCCAGCTATAGGCGCTGCGTAAAAACGACCTCTCTGCCGGGGAAGACTCTAAATTCTGTTTTGCCGCGGAGCACAACCCCAATATAATATAAAACCCACGGCAACCTGTCTAACCAATCTGCATCCGTCAGTGGAGGAGATGGACACAGCAACACTTCAGTTTATTACCTCCGCCAAGGAGGCAATGCTTTTACAACCGTAAAACGGGGCTATAAGGGACGGCAGCTCCTATGGCTGGCCGGGGAAGGAGCTGCGCATTTGGCAGAAATTCCCCGGCCAGCCATACGCGCTGCGCAATAACGACCTCTCTGCCGGCGAAGCTTCTAAATTCTCGTTTGCCGCGGAGCGAAACCCCAAAATAATATAGTAATATAAAACCCACGGCAACCTGTCTACCCAATTTGCATCCGTCAGTGTACTATGTGCATGTACTATCAATGAGCCCAAGTCATTCCTTCATGTAATTTTGTTAAGCTGGTGAGAGAAAATTAAAAAAAAAAAAGGATTCATGGATATTTGACAATAACAACACAACTCAGCGTCCTGCTCAAAATAAAAAAAAGCAGAATTACATTTAAAACATTTCCCACAAAAGTGTCCCTTATTAACCCGCCGTCCCTTATAGCCCCATTTTACACTACTGAACCACTAATCCTATCACTATCACATTGATTGTCATTCATTAATTGTCTGTTTATTGCACTGTCCATGTCAAATAAACAAATAATCATTGTGAATCCAATTGCTACTCATATCTTTTCATGCTCAGGGAATCTGAAAACGTACACACACTCTATGGGGGGAACTGTGCCGCTTGGCGGAGGTCTGCGCTCTCCGAGTGCTTTTCTAGTTATTATTATTATTAACAGACAGAGAAATGACAGCAAAAACAATATGACTACATTATAATAATAATAACAAGACTATCATAATTGTATTGACCATACAGTGGGACTGGGCATTTCCTCCTTAAATCAACATCATGGTTTATTGAATCTTTCAGGTTGGTTTTTGCCAGTTTTTTTTTCCTCCTCTCTTCTCCATTACAGTTTACTGACAAGGTTCATAATTATTAAGCTTCAGTTCTACTATAGGACTAGGTGGTCCAATCCCGTGTAACCAGCATATCATACCATACTAGGTATACCATTTTTTTGCAGTTATCAACTACAAATTCACATAGCATCCATATTACAGACATATATTACAAACACTCACCTGGCACGCCGACAGATGTGGATATGTTCCTCCAAGCATTTGCTTTCAAATTTTGATCATGATATCCTTTTAGTGTCAGATCAAAGAGTACCGGGTTGTTTGGTGCAGCAAAGTTCAGCCTCCACCGTCACCTCTTGTCCTCATCTTCCTGTACCGGTGTCCTATGTCCCACACTTCCTTAATTCTGATTGGCTGCTTAGAAAGGTCTGACACTGATGAGTGCAGCTGTACAGTAGTCTGGCAAATTGAACTTTTTTCAGCCCTGAGCACCGTGACAAAAAGCGGCCACCACTCAAAGCGTCTCAGCGCTGTAAACGCTGGACTACATAGAGAATGAATAGAAAATAGTCACCCACAGCAGGAAAAATGAGTTTGGTTAACACGCCCCCAATACAGAGTATTCTGCAGTATTTGGCTTCCAGGTTGCCGAGGCGTGTGGCCCTATGGCGTGACCATGCACGTAACTGAGTGGACATTCTTAAAGGGGCAGTACATGAAAAGCGCCAGATTAATATATAAAATAATATTCAAAAACTTCCTGCATCCACATCGTGATCCAAATCATCACCAAAATCTAATCATCTGTTCCTCATGCCATTACACACCTTTCCCGAAAATTTAATCAAAATCTGTTCATAAATTTTGGAGTAATGTTGCTAAGAGACAGACAGACAAAGCAATGCCGGTGTCATAGCAAAAAGTGACCAGCTGCCAAAAATTGATCATCACGTGCCTTATTTTAGTTATGGGGTCATATTAGCTGTAAAATATATATTTCAACAGGTAAACAGTACTGAGTTTGGTATAATAAGATATGTTTAACACTTATGATGCATTTTAACCTCTTGCACTCCGGGATACCGCGAGCGGTCACGTCTCTGCGTCCTAGTGCATCTTCGTGTGTCCTAGTGCGCACTGTGCGTCTCAGTGCGCACTGAAAAAAAAAAAAAAGCTGCATTTCCGTTCTTCCACTACAGACACAGCCGCGAACAGAAAGCCAAAGGAGTGCTTTGATTGGTTTAAATTTGATTGACCACTCATTCGACTAATAAGAGCCTTGAATTGGGTTTCTGAAACCTTGAAGAACCAATGACTGAAAACCTAGCAAGAAGGACCCGCCTACCAACGACTGCGAATACAAGGAGCCAATTGAAGCAGAGAAGTTCGATGATTGAAAGCGTGCGTCCCGTGCGTAAAATCTGTTTTGTGTAAGCCGCTGTGTGTAACGGTAGCGTTCGCCAGTCTTTTTTTATTACTACTGTTCTTATTTGTTTTGAAAAATCGTTCGCCAAAACTGCAATCATGGAAGTGCAAAACCGCAATAATGGAATCATGGTTTGACCGGGTCGCGTGACCAGAACCACGAGTCGTAACAAGCGGGCCAGCGTCATGTTCGTCTGACAACGAGGAACAGATGTTCGCCAGCAGCACTGCTGTTGTGGACAGATAAGTGTTATAAGCTAAATTATTCTTTATCACTGAAAATAGTAATCAAAATGACTTTTGACCGATCGGTAATTACAACTGTGCATCATTGCCACATGACGGACCATTGACGGACCGTTTTTTTGTGCGGCGCGTTCCTCTGTAGCGGGGGGGGGGGGAGTTGTTATCCTCTACCTTGCAGATATTTTAGTATAATTTTTATTGAACTGTAGGTTATTTTTTCTTGTAAAAAAAGGCCACACATTTTTTACGTGGCACGCTTCTTTGTGTGTGGGGGGCTTGTTTGTTCATTCATTCATTCATGAATGAATAAACAACCCCCCCCCCCACACACACACACACACACAGCCCTGAGTGTCACCTTTCATTTGAGGGCAAGATCAAGCTTCTATATTGAATCATTCAAAAGTTACAGACGTTTTTCCAAACTGTGCCATTTGGCACAATTTGGCACAGTTCAAAAACGCCTGGGAACAACCTGAGAAAAAAGCTGTGTAATATATTCATTTTTTGTGGTATTGTTACAAAATTTTGACCTCAGCTGGATAACACTTGGTTCTACATTTCTGTTGCATTTTCCAGCCCGGATCTGACAGCTGTGTGTTATTTGCAAGCATTTGTATCTAAAAAAACACCCAGGCAAACTTTATTTTCTTCAAGTTCACTATGTTTAGATGACTGTTACTCAGTGGCAGGAGCACTTAGAGAGATTATGACTGTTTTGCCAAAAAATTCAAAGTGTTTTCTTTTAAATGAGACCAACCCCATGAAGATGCTGCAAAGGGTTGAAGAACAGCTTTTGATTTACTTTGGGTACGTTATTTTTAGGCGTTTTTAGGGAAATTGACCAGAGTGCAAGGGGTTAAACTGGAAACAAACGATGTAGGATTAAAAGCAATTAAAATAATGCAATCACAAGGCTACATGGAAAAATACATAGATTTACTGGATATATACATGTAAATATTCTATGCTTCAACAATGGAAAATTACAGTGTAGTTTTTGGCACGACACCGGCAAAAACATTATCTCCTTCTCTTGGTGGAGGTAATAAAAATGAAACATTGTGCAGTGCTGTGTTTGCATACCATGTGGGTAATGTGCCTTGCAAGACATCCTTAGCTTGTCTATTGGTACTCTGTTCCTCCTGCCATTACACACCTTTCCTGAAAATGTCATCAAAATCTGTTCATAAACCACAGTTTGCTATCTTTTTCTTGGTGTCTTCAGATGAAATAATGTCAACCATCACATACTGTGTATGGGTGCAAAGGTGAACGTAACTCCGTGGACACCTCTTAAAGAGGAAGCTCAATATTATTATTTTCCCCCAAAAAATTCCTCCATCCAGATCATGTTCCGAATCACCACCAAAATCTAATCATCTGTTCCCTGTGCCATTACACACCGTTCCTGAAAATTTCATCAGAATCCGTTCAGAACTTTTTGAGTAATGTTGCTAACAGACAAACTAATCAACCAACCAACCAAAACATTACCTTCTCCCTTGGCGGAGGTAATAACGTCATAAAATTAAACCTGTAGGGCAGGGCGGCTGTAATCCATGGGCCCAACAGGCCACAGGTAGCATGTGTGTGCCTACCTATAGTGCATGATTAACACTACAACTAATACAACAGGTTCCTTTTATTTTTTGTGAGGTTCACTCATGAGGAAATGTAAATGTTCTGACAGACGTAGTTACTGTAAGCTGCTGATAGCCGTCCCAGTCTTTCCATTCACTCCCATCTTGCTCTGAATCCTGCGTGGGCTTTCTCTCTTCTCCTGTGAATGTACCCCCCCCCCCCCCCCCAGCGATCATTTAAACATGTCATGGGTAGTGTTTACCTGCAGTGAACCTTGATTGAGGAAGCCTGTGACTTTACACTGATGCCCTCCTAATCTCTATGACTGGCATGCTAATTTCTCTGACGCTGCCATTCAAAACACAAACATGAAATGTTGGTTTTAGGACTGGGAGACCTGGTAGAGTGAATTTCAAGTGCTTATTCAAATATTTCATTAAAATGTAAATTTTTACAACACCGTGTGTCTGGCTGTGCACAAGGCATGACTTAAGAAGTTATGAAGTTAGAACAGCATTTCTCTCTCTGATGCCAATTAACCGTTATGGTTGGGGGGAGGGGGGCTTAATGTCCTTACCTTGTTTTATCGCCGCACAACAGCATGCCAACAAATGCAACAGGACTTTAAGATATTGACAGCAAAGATTGGAGGCCTGAAGAAAGAGAGAGAGAAAAATGTCAGCCAGAAAGCCTCCTGAAGATTGGTGGCTAATCAATTCTCTTATCTCCCACAAAGTGCAAATGAAGTGATTAAAATTAAGAGTATGCAGAAGAAAGGAGTGAAGGGGAGTCACACAGCTGGCTGTCGTTTCTTTCTCACCAACGTCAGGCAGGATGGAAAAAACTGCATTTTAAAGGATGCATAGATGGGGAAAAAAAGGCTGTTTATCATTATTGTCTCAAACACTGCAGAAATTAAAATTAAAAAGGAGTCTGTATTCTATTTTGAAAGTCAGACATTTTTAAAGCATTTTCATAAATTCACCTTGGATGGAAAGGCTGGATGTTTTACACATTGTGTAACGGACAAATATCTAACCAAACAGAACAGCCTAAGTTAGATTTTTTTTAATTCAAATTAAATTTTTTATTCTGAATTTGAACTTCTCTTTTCCTCAGACCATATAACAATTAGGAGAAAACTGAGCTATAGATTCAGATGGTAACAATATTAGAACTGTAAATACCACTCCTTTATTCTCCTGCAATCTTTCCATCACACCGTAACTCTTGGCTGGTCTACATCTGAGCAGAAGATGAGGCAGCTGAAGTTAGTTCCACTTTCATCATTCTGTGCACATATTTTTGTTTAATATTGACTCAAGGGATACTTCAATAATTGTTTCAATTCATATTTAAATATCAGTTACAAACTCACCTCACATAGTAATAATTAAAAACCATAAGATATATAAAACATTCTTTTCACAATACATCAAAGGATTTTAAATTAACTGCTTTGACTTTAGACTTCAAAGGATCACTACCAGGTACCTCTAAATGAAATGGTTAAAGGATTTTCATCTTAAAAGGCAGTTATAATTTTACACAGATATTCACACCCAGTATGTTTTATATACTGATCACTAATATAAATGAGCCTCTGCAACCATTTAAGCCTGATTGTGTATGAAGTGCTGTGAAAAAGAATTTGCCCCCTTCCTGAGTTCTTACATTTTTGCATATTTGTCACGCCTAAATGATTTAAGTCATCAAACAAATTTTAATGTTAATACGATAACTTCAATACTATAATGCTAAATACAAAATGCATTTTTAAAAATTATTTCATTTAAATGACACCCCCCTCCCCAGCTACCTCATGAATTAACTGTAATGACCCATGTTTTGGGGGAAGCTGAGGTCAATTTCATGAGGTTCACCAAGGCCTGATTACTGCCGGACCTGTTGAATCAAGAAATCACTTAAATAGAACTTGTCTGACAAAGTGAAGTAGGCTAAAAGATCTCAAACAGCAACACACCATGCCGTGATCTAAAGAAATTTAAGAACAGATAAGAAACAAAACAAAAATCCAGAAGAACATCTAAAGAACTGCAGGCCTCACTCTGCTCGGACACTGGTCCACGACGCAACAATAAGAAAAACAGTGGGCAAAAATGGCATCTATGGGGGAGTAACAAGGTGAAAATCCATGCTGACCAAAAATAACACAAAGGCTCATCTCACATTTGCCAAAACACATCTTGATGATCACCAAGACTTCTGGGAAAATATTCTGTGACTAACAAGACAAAGGTTGAACTTTGTGGAAGGCAGGGGTCCCGTTACGTCTGATGTAACACTAACACAGGATTTCATGAAAACAACCTCATACCAGCAGTCATACACGGTGGTGGTAGTGTGATGGCCTGGGGCTGCTTTACTGCTTCAAGGCCTGGATGAGTTGCTGCAATTGATGGAACCGTGAATTCTGCTCTGTACCAGAAAATCCTGAAGGAGACTGAAGGATACAGTCTGTGACCTGAAGCTCGAGCCTTCCAACGTAGCTGAATTAAAACAATTCTGCAAAGAAGAGTGGGCCAAAATTCCTCAACAGCGATGGAAAAGACTCACTGTCAAACGCTTGATTGCAGTTGTCACCAAGGGTGGCACAACCAATTATTAGGTTTGGGGGGGGGATTACTTTTCCACATAGCGCTAGGTAGGTCTGGATCATCATTTAAAAACTGCATTTTGTATCGTTGGCCACCACTGTCTAATATTAACGTTTGTTTGATGATCTGAAACATTTAAGTGTGACAAATATGCAAAAATATAAGAAACTAGGAAGGGGTCAAATACTTTTTCACAGCACTGTGTGTTGACATACTGCATGTATGAGGATCTCTGTAGCTTATTTTCTATAAAACTGTGCAGACATTAGCTCAGACAATGAGATCAAAATGATAACAGTGAGAGCTGATAATTTGTGATTTTTTCTGAACGCGTCAAATCTAGACTGAATACCGATGTACTATTCAAAATATGTTGTGCTTTTTAATTATTTTACATATTTGCGTGATGTAAAGGTCACAGTCCCTGCAAGCAGCACCAGTTCTGGATTAAACAAGAACACACACGTTTCAGGCCTTTTGACTGTTGTGAAAAACTTCAGTTTGAAGGAACGTATGATAAAGTCAGCAGGGACATTTTCCTGCCAATCAGTTACTCCTCATCTTTTAAGTGTGTGCATGTCAGTGGAAGCATCAATGAACAAACAGTGCATGTTGACTTTTAATGTGTCTTCCTAGCTTTTATTTGCATGCGTTTGGCAGCCTTTGTCAGACAGTGAAACTTCGGTGAGGAGCCCCTCCGGGCTGGGATCGCTCCAGGTTCCTCTCTCTCCTCCCTCTTATTTCTTTATTTATTCTCTCATTTTTAACTTGCAGGGAAGGGTGGGGGTGGAGGGGGGTGAGAAGACAAAATGGTTGCAGGTGGTGATGAAAATAAGAGCTATCCATCATTATTTATTAGGCATGAAAAAGATACACAATAATGTAATTTAATCTCTCAGCAGACAATTATTTCCACATATTGATAACGCGATGCGAAAAGTGCCATGAATCCTAATATGATGTTTGCTTTTATTGGTGTATGATACAACCAGAACAAATAATGTAATTGTATCAGCCAGAAAATGTGATTATTTGCACATGCTAACATTATAATACCAATCTGCCGCAGACAATGGTATCATATCATTTTGCTGTGCTTAACTAGTTACAATTTGCATTAAGTTATTATATCTGGGTGGCAATAAAGACGGCTCGCTCCCTCTGGTCGCTGCTTCTCTTAGTTTCTCATTACTGCTGGTGAAGATTTTTTTAGAAGATTTAACGTGTAACAACAGGCATGAGGGGGAAACTTTCACAGAGTTTTATATAAAATCGTTGTGGACTTTCTACGCTCCATTTTTTTCCGCTCATGACACTCTGGCACTCATCCCAGCTTTGAGGTTAAAGAAACACGTCCAGACCTGCAAACTCAGAAGGGGCGAAAAAGGTGGCAAACTAAAACCCTGGAGGGGGGTCTGCCCTCCCCACCACACAATATAGTGATTTTAGCACATAAATTAAGCATTCTGATGTACTTTGAGATGGAAATAAAGGGAAAAGACAACACCTGCTTCAGATAAAGCCGAGCAGATAAAGATAAAGCCTAGCAGTGATTCCCGTGAAATGCGGACAGGGAAACGGACAGACAGCATGTCATCGCATTAGCCAGCCTGTCCACGTGGGTCCCACCAAAGGTTAAATCTGGCCTGTCTGATGGGTCCCATGTGGGCTTGTCCGCGGGTTCCATGTTTGCCCACATGGACTTTATATGGGCATTAACTCCACCTGGACCCCACATTTGTTTGAATGTGGGTGAGCAGATCTCTGTAACCCTGGCGCCACAGGTAAAATTACAAGAAAAAAGTCACAAATTGATGAGAAAAAAGGTGTAAATTTATGAGAAAAAAACCCTGAAAATTTATGAGAAAAAAGTCACAAATGTACTAGAAAAAATTGCAAATTTATGAGTAAAAAGTGAAAATTTAGAAGAAAAAAGTTGCAAATTTACAAGAAAAACAATTGTAAAATGAAAGCACTAAGGTGCTGTGCCTCGGTGCCTGTGGCATGGTAACATGGGTAGCTGTAAAAAAAAGTGGCACTCTGACCTCTACTGGCCCAGCATAGTTATTACAATACCTTTTTTCGCAGCTGCACTGATAGGAATGGTGAGTTAATTTTGTGTTTATTTTGAAAACAAAGCCTTATTTCACAATTCTGGGAAATTGAAGGTCGAGAAAATATGGCGATACAATGATATAAGCCTTTAGTTAGAGCTGAAACAGAGAGGCGGACAGACAGATACACACACACAGCCACAAACAGGAGCACTAACTGATTACTGTATGCCTCTGTTTACTCAAGGCATAATTACTTGAAAAAAGTTACAAACTTACAAGAAAAAATTAGCAAATTTACAAGAAAAAGTCACAAATTTATGAGGAAAAATTAAAGTAAGTTGCAAATTAACAAAAAAGTAGCAAATATATGAGTGAATAAATTGAAAATTTACAAGAAAAAAGTCAAAAAATTTATGATTAAAAGTTTTGAGAAAGTTCCACATTCACAAAAAAAATTCACAAATTTATGGGAAAAAGTTACAAATTTACAATAGCAAATTTAGAAGGAAAAAGTGACAAATTTATGAGAAAAAGTTGCAAGATTCCAGAACAAAAGTGACAAATTTATGAAAAAGTTCCAAAATTATTACAAGACAAGGTTAGTAAATTTGCAAGAAGTCACAATTTTACAAGACAAACAAACAAACAAATATAAGGAAAAAGTTACAAATTTGGAAGAAAACAGTCACAATTCAAGAAAAAAAGTTGTAAGTTTACAGTAAAAAAAGTTGAAAATTTCTGAGAAAGTTTCAAATTTTCAAGAAAAATGTATCAAATTTAAGGGAAAAAGTCACCAATTTACAAAAACTGCAAATTTATGAGAAAATCAGTTGAAAACAGGTAAACAGGTAAAGTCCACGTGGGCAAAGACAGCTGGGCCAGCATGGAAGCCATGGACAAACCCACATGGACCCATAAGACAGCCCAGTTTAACCTGTGGTGGGGCCCACATGGACACGCTGGCTGTGGATGAGCGAAAAACTGAACCAGCGCATGAATGTTAACAAGAAAAATGTTGTGGAATAAAAAGCCACTTTATGAGGAAAAAGTAACACATTTAGAAGAAAAATAAACAAATTCATAAGGAAGAGAGTCAATTTTATCAGAAAAAGTTAAAAAAAATAGCAAATTGACAAGAAAAATGCAGCAAATTTGCAAGAAAAAAAACGTGAATTAACAATTAAAAAGCCAAAACTTTATGAGGAAAAAGTTGCAAATTTATAAGAAAAAGTCAATTTTATCGGAAAAAAGTAGCGTGAGAAATGTAGCAAATACATGTTAAAAATATAGCTAAATTATGGAAAAGTTTTGCAAACTTACCAGAAAAATTTTGCAAATTTGCAAGAAAAAAATGCAAATTTATAAGAAAAAAGTTTCAAATTTATAAGAATCACAAATTTACGAGAAAAAAATAAATGAAACTTAGGAGAAAAAAGTCAAAAATTCACAGCAGAAAATAGCAACTTTATCAGAAAGAGTCAGAAACAGTTGCAATTTTTACAAGAAAAAAGCTGCAAATTTATGAGCAAATGTATGACAATTTATGAGAAAAATTCACAAATTTATGAGGAGAAAAATAACCTGCAACAAAAAAGTTGCAAATTTACAAGAAAAAGTCTTTTTGTGCAGTGGTGAAAACGTTCCTTTATATTCTGAGTGAACCTCTGCATTTGCTGAATGAAACTCCGACTGTACCGACTGGATGAACTTCTGAATATATTTTGACCCTGTGAATATACTGAATGTCACAACAGACACGATTGCTATGCTATGCTAGCATCGGAAACAAACAAAAAAAAAACACCTTTTCTATTAAAAAGTAAAAGGCTTTAAATATTTGCATATAGGTGCAGTGATTTGGTTCCTCACAACATCAGGATGATTAACATTAATGAAGGAATGGCGTGGCGCGCCGACTGTCAGAGCACATCAGGCCACCTCTGTAACCTCCTCTGTGCTTGGCACGGCGGAGCGTTCACGCCGTGGTGAACTAATGACCACGCCGGCCCGTGCGAAATTAGAGCGCGTCCCTCTGACATTAGCGGGATGTTTTATTGATGACTCATTATTAGCAGTCCAGCAGTGAGGTGAGCCTGATCCATGCAGAAGAAGCAAAGTGTAATAATAAAAAAATGCCTGCTTAATTATTAACACACCAAACCTAATCCATCTGTGCAGAGAATATGTACATATTTTAGTGTCTCATTTGAATTTTTGCAACAAACACACAACTAGAAACCATTAGATGGCCATGGTAATGACAGGTTTAAATGGGCTGATTTTTAAGAATTAATGCATCAGTGCCAGTGCGCGGCCTGGGCTGGAAGAAAGGGCTCTTCCTGTTTATTCCGTTTGATTCTGGAAGTGCGTGGCGTCCTACTGCACATCCCCGTAGAGAGGCGAGCAGAGCACACACTGTGTGAAGGCGTCATTCTGCACCGGAGGCTAGAGGAGTGTTTGCAAGTCATTAGTGGTTTGTAAATGATATTTGTTCCCATGTGACATATCGTTTGGAACGCTTTTCTAATAATAACACCCACTGATAATAAAATAAGAGGGCCCTCATGCTGTGATTATGCTTTTCATAAATATGTTGTGGAAAAAAACACACACATGGAGGGGACATCTCAATATAAAAAAGAGCTGAATAAATGATGTGACTGTGACCTTCAGATGGATTCGCCTCGATACTGCACATGACGGCTCTGCCTTGGTTCGGCCGGTGGAAAAGGACGCCTGTTAGAACTAGTGGCGTGCCATATTGTATCGTCCACCATAATACCGGTGTAAAAACCAATATCACGTTATTTGGGGTCTGCTGCATGACGACATCACACCGTTACGCTGCCGACGGAAGTTATGCGTGACAGCAAAACAAACATGGCGTGGGAAGGTGCAGCTCTGTCTGCATCCAGTTGCGTGGAAATATTTAAGTTTCAGTTTCTCTTTCAGACTGCTGCCATGTTAAAAAAAAAAAAACAAAACAAAAAACTGACCAGCAACAAGCCGATTTTTTTTTTATGTCTTGGCTGGTTTGAAAACTTGCATTCTATTGGTCCTGAGTTACATCTTCCGGGATTCCATGGGTATTTTTAGAAAGTCGGAGTTCCAAGCTGTACAGTGATACTAGACCCTGACAGGGGTTTTCCTGCCAGTGAGTAAAGAAAGAATCATGATTTTTGACTTCTAGTGCCTGTAGCTCATAATTAGCCTGTGCGTATTCCAACTCATTTTGCCAGCGCGGGTCACACTGGTTTAAAGGCGCCATGTCAGAGGGACATAGTGACGGGCCGGCAAACAGGAAGAAAGTCAGAAAAAAATGACAAAAGTATCTCAAGTCTGGGATCACTTCAAGCTCAAATTGAAGGAAAACATCGTGCAGTGTGTATATGGTAAAGCTGAGTGGCGAGCGAGCATCCCACAATGTCGTCGTTACGGTGTCTCAGCAGAAAGCATCCCATATCAGGCACAGCCAGCGCACCAAAGACAAGGAACGTACGTGATTGAGATTTTAAATTCAGATGAACAGAATGTAGTGAGTTATGCTAATTATGCTTATATGACCAAAGAAGACACAGCCACCGCCGCTAGTGAACAGAACCTTATGGTGTAACGTAACATTTAAAGTTACATTCTATGCAATAAATGTGTCCCTGTGTTACTGAGCGACACAGTTACTACTGCTCTTTAGG
Source organism: Pholidichthys leucotaenia (assembly GCA_020510985.1). Taxonomy (NCBI): domain Eukaryota; kingdom Metazoa; phylum Chordata; class Actinopteri; order Cichliformes; family Pholidichthyidae; genus Pholidichthys; species Pholidichthys leucotaenia. The sequence goes on along the minus strand of CM035837.1, from coordinate 205,014,388 downwards.
AAGGAAAGTTCTGCACATGTTGGTCAATGCAAGTTTCCTTTAAAAAAGTATCCAATTACTCGAGTAATCTTTGATTAGAGTGGGCGATTACCCGAGCTGTAAAGGCGTTAGCTGCAGCCCTACCAGCATCTGTGTGCACTTAAGATGTAACGGCTTTATTTTCTTGCAATATTTGATACAGAACAAAAAAATATTTTAAAATAAATCTGAGCTGCTGTTTATAAACTGGAGAAATCAGAGTTTCTGTTTTGTTTTTCCTGAATATCCATCCATCCATCTTCTGCCGCTTCATCCTCTTCAGGTCGCGAGGGAGTGAAGCCTATCCCAGCGTCTTTGGGTGAGAGGCAGGCTCCACCCTGGACAGATCAGCAGTCCGTCGCAGTTATTCCTGAATATGTTGAAGGTAAATAACACCGGCCTGTGAAACTGTCCTTTCTAAATTAAAAAATTAACTTTAAAAGAAAAAATCTGTATTTTGTAATATTGTGGAAAATATCGTTGTTGTGAAAACTCACAGAAATATCCTGACATCATTTTTAGGCCATATTGCCCACCTTTAGAACCTGTCTTTTCTTTGTTGTGAATAAAAAGCATCCTCACCCTAAAGCTGACTGCAGAAAGCAGGAACTATCGCCTCGCTCCTTAATGACTCCTGACAAACACGCCATCTCCCTGCGGTGCGGTTCCTGTTCACCACGGCACAGAGCCCAGACAGCTTGGCACAGGGCGCCGTGCGTTCTGATGAACGGGGAGCCGCGCTGCCGCTCCAATGCCGCCTGCCTTGTATTTTATGAAATGAACAAGCAGCTCAGAGATCAATGGGCCCCTGTGGTGAATGCGAACAACGCCACCGGGTCCTTATCAGGACCCCGCTGCCAATCTATGGCAAGCGAAGCCTGCACCTTCCCTGGATACACCAGTGGTCTTTGAAATTAAAGTTGACGCCTGTAATCCAGGGAAATGGTCCCTCTCCTCTTGCTTAGCAGCGGTTTAGTTTCACCCCAGCTGATGATAAAGCATGACAGAAATACAGAGCACTATCTTCTTGCGAGGGGTTGATAGGTTGTGCCAGCTTATCAGGAAACAGGCAGCTAACCTTCTTGTGTCTGGCCTGTGGACAAAACTGAGGAGTCAATTTACAAAAGAAGCCACGGCGGGTGGCTTGTAAATAAAACCGCTCTCTCTTTTGCAAGACAAAAAAAGAGCAAAGAGAAAATAACCAATTTCCACAACGCACCTCAAAAGAGAGTGAATGTAACACAGGAGACTAAGCGCTAGTGATAGAGTGTATTCATGTAAATCCGCCCAAGCACAGCTGCGGGAAATTGACAGGGATCTACTGGAGCGCTCTGCCTGTAAAGGGTGGGATTTACATGCCTAACGAGGGCTTAACCCCCCTCCCCTCAGTTTACCTGTTACTCTCTGGCCTCCGAGCACGCGTCTGCATGTGCGAAGGTTGCACCGCTTACTCCTAATGCCTTTTCATCCCCCTCATATCTGTCAGTCTCAGAAATGAACTCATAAACTGCACCGGGGCTGCTCGCCAGCCCGAAAATTTGGTTTGGCGTGACGGCACATCGGGAGTTTTGTTTGCTCCCCACTACCACCCCCCTCTTCCCATCAGAACTTTCCACAGCAGATCAGCTAAAGTTAAAATGCATGTGCGTGGCAGGAAGCGGCGGACGCCGAATAAGGAAGGCCAGGAGGTGCGAGTGCTGCTGCGGGATGGCTTTGTGGGTAATTGAGCTCACATTAATGCATGTGTTCCTCCCCGGGAGAAAGTGCAAGTCTCTTCCTTTTGGACAGGATGTGGCTCTGGGCAGTTGGGGATGGCGGGCGTCGCCTGCAGCTGAATCCCGCTCCCTCCAGGCACAATCTGCAGACTGCTGATGGCACTTTAGAGGAAGCAGAAAAACCGTTGGGCCTTCCTTTTTTTCTCATAAAACTTATGTCTGTACGTGTGAAACATGTTACAGATAAAAAATCTAAATCCATGGCAGTTTTATTCAGAGCTGAAGACCTCGTGACTCAAGACTCACTCATTGTTCTGTATTTGACTTTTGCTGTGGAAATCTGGGGAAACACATAAAACAACTACTAAACCAGCAACTGTAGTACAGAAGAAGGCAATGAGAATTGCATATAGAGCTAAATATCATGACTCAACAAACCCACTTTTATATTTGTTTAAATATACTCAAATTCAGTGAACTAAGAGACGTCAAAATCTTACAAATAAGTACAAGATAAAAATAACTTGTTACCAGCCAGTGGCCACGATTTGTTTAGTTTGAGAGAGAATAATTATAATTTAAAGGGTTAATTAATTTTTCAAAGACCAAAAATAAGAATAAATGTAAAAATCACCGTTTTTCTGTTTGTGGAGTAAACTTGTGGAAGAGCTGTGCTGAAGGGCTGAAATTATGTTCTACATTTAACAAGCTGAAATGATTGGTGAAAGAAACAGTTAAAAGTTATGAAATTATCCAAATTATTGTTGTGAAAATGTCCGATTGTGTTTGCTGTGAATACATTTAATTTTGATGGCTGTGAAGATATTCAGATCAAATTAGACTGATGCGAAAATATGTAATTTTGTTTGTTTTGTAGTGATTCTTTATGTTCATTAAGTGGGTTAGACATATTTAAGCTTTAGCTTCAGTCGAAACTCTGGCTGTCTCTTAATTTGGCCATTATTTTTCTTTAATTAATGTCGTTTTTTTAATCTTTTGCGGCAGATAGAAATAAAATTAAATAAATAAAAATGAAATTAAAAAAATGTACAGCAGGGGACCAATGCCAAAGCAGTCTCAACAAAAACCAAATATTTCCCATCTGCTTTTTCCTCCCACCCAAAGATCCTCCCAGACGATTAAAACAACATAAACAGCTAACACCAGTTCTAATAACGCCCGTCTTCCTATCACACAGGAACCAAAGCAAAGCAGCCCCTTTTTTTGCCTCGTGTGTTTTGTGTTTCCCTCTCTTCTAAACAATGATTTTCAGAACTGGAGCCGCCGCCAATAAAATTAATGGGAGACTTGCTGAGTCCATACAGGAAGTGAGCTTTTTAAATAAACACATTGTTTCCAAACTAATCCACACCCTTATTGTTTACAGACAGGGCTGGGCGCAGTCCGGCCCGGCCGCCCCCCGGCCCGCTCCTGTCAAGGCCGCTCCAATTCTAAACAGAGGAGGAAGAGATAAAACTGTCAAACAGGACTGCACTTTGATCTTATTTCAGCTCTGCGTCGCAATCTGTGGCGAAGCTTTCCCTCTGCTGGAAAGCAGAGAGACTAATAGTTTCATTTTTCTTGCCATAGCCATTTAAATACACAGTTTTATCCAGTTTTTTTTACTACGATAGGCCCCTGAACCTGCAGCTCAGGGGCCACATGTGGCTCCTCTGCACACACACAGTGGCTCCCTGAGGCCTCGAGAAAAACAACTCTTACATTTCCAAGAAAAGAAGCAATATAAAAGGTGCATATCTACAAGAAAAAGTTGCAAATTTGCAAGACAAAAGTTGAAAACTTATGAGAAAAAAGTCAGATTTATGAGAAAAAAAATACATTCATAATAAAGTTGCAAATTTATGAGAAAACGCTGAAACTTCACAAGACAAAAGTTGCCTTGTCCCAGTTCACCGAGGTCGGATCAGCGTTGCCAGATTTTGTGAGACAGTTAAGGGACTCTGCTAAAACA